>JAUKUD010000007.1:2400000-3000000 GCA_030549215.1 Schizothecium vesticola | reverse complement strand
GCCGGCCACAACATCTTTTACACGGGTTCAGCTGGCTCAGGCAAGTCCACCGTCCTGCAGGCCATCAAGAAACGCCTCGAGGACATGGGCAAAACCGTGCGCGTCATGGCGCCCACCGGAAAGGTGGCCTTGGCCATCAACGGAACCACGACGTGGACCTTCGCAGGATGGACCCCTGACTCGTACAAACGGGGCATCGACTACCTAAAGAAGTTAGCTCAGGGTCGAACCATCAAGAAGAGGTTCAGGCAGACCGATGTCATCATCATTGATGAGATCAGCATGGTGGACAACCTCCACCTCGAGCGGCTCAATCAGGTCATGAAGGCTGGCCGTGCCGGAATGAAGAACACCTCCGATGACCTCCCCTTTGGCGGTGTTCAGGTCATTGCAACCGGCGACTTCTTTCAGCTCCCGCCAATCGCACCTTTCCAGATTTGCCTGTGCGGCAACACCTTTACCAAGCGCACGGTAAACAGCGACACCATTCACACGTGTAGCAAATGCTACACGTCGTTTGTCGACAATGAGAAGTGGGCCTTTAGAAGCCGGGCTTGGGAAGACTGCGGATTTATCCACATTCAGCTTGGAACGATCCACCGTCAATGCGACCCGGAGTTCATCGCGATGCTCCAGAAATGCCGGAAGGGGATCAAGTTCACACCACGAGAAGTTGATCTGCTGATGAAGCACCCTTCCGTCACTCCGTATGCGGTAAAGCTCTTCTCCACCAGGGAGGAGGTTCGCCGTACCAACGACGAGGCCTTCCGCGCACTCGCCCAGCCTCCGCACTCGTACCGGTGCTTTGACAAGTTCGACGGCAGTGCCAAGCACCCGCACCTCGCCTACAAGGGCAGGATGAGCGCCGACGGCACGCTGGCCGCACTCGCGGATCACCGCTTCGATCCCATCGTCGAGCTGAAGCAAGGCATGCCCGTCGTGCTGCTCGTGAACGACCTCACCACCGGCCTCGCCAACGGCAGTCAGGGCATCATCACCGGGTTCGAGTCCCACGACGCATCCCGGCTGCCGCTCCACGTCGGGCATGGTGACCGTACCGACGGCGGCCAGCTGACGACGTACCCCGGCATCAAGAACGCACACACCCGCGCGCACGCACAGCAGCAATGGGCGGGCCTGGCGTGGCCCATTGTCAAGTTCTTTTGCGGCATCACGCGAACCATCTACCCCGTGTGCCACGTGGTGGAGATTGGCGACGAGGCGCCGTACTCGCTCCTCTGCCGGACGCAGGTGCCGCTGACGGCGGGATACGCTATGTCGATCCACCGGAGCCAGGGCCTGACGCTGGACCGCGTGATTGTCGACCTCTCGCGCGTCTTTGAGGACGGCCAGGTCTACGTGGCGCTGTCGCGTGCAACGGGGCTGCGAGGCCTTAAGATTGAGGGGAACCCGAAGGGCTTGATTGTGGGGAACGGGAACAAGGAGGTCCGGAACTTTATGAACGAGAAGTTCGACATGTGAGCGGGTTTTTTTTTTGAACAGAAGAGATGGGAGACGATCGTTGTCAGTACGTTTAGGTGGTTTCTTTGGAACATAAGCGGAGTTGGGGACCGGAATAGAGAGATCCCTTTGGCGTTGCATTCAAGTAGCTTGATTTTCTGATAGCACTCAGCGCAATGCATTTTTCCTGAATCCGACCTTTCCCCTCGTGAAAAGCATTGTCTGCTGGTGAACTTAAACGTGCCGCCCTCTTTCACTCGTGATTGACGCTGCCCCAACCCCAAAACCTTGACACCCAAAAGTCACGTCAGCTCCATGTCTCATCCGTGGCCGTGGGGCACCCCATGGCAGAGTCGCCATCGAGCTACCTCCGACTCCAATACACCGGACTGGGGCTTTGCTCCCCCGGACCCGTTATTTCATTTCTGTTGGCTTTTCTTCTGTAGGTACTTCGCTCTCGATTCGACGTTGGCTGCCGTCTTGTAGAGGAGGTAGGTAGCTGGCGTCGTGCTGGCTGTGTCGCTTTGCAGACCCGGCTGGATGTGATGCTCGGGTCATAGTCTCGGGTGATGCTCCGCCTTGTTCTACCGGCGTGGACTGTCATCCGCTGTCAGTAATGGGCTTGCTGTGACAGCTTCGTGGTTTGTTTCGGGTGTCTTGGCGGCTGTGTCGCCTTGTCGAACCGGCTGGCCTGCAAGCGTTATGCCGTGGACTCGCGTGATGATGGCCTGATTGCGGATCTCATGGCTGCTGCCGGCGTGAGCTCTCGTTCGCTGCCATTTTAGGCTTGATATAGGGCCTGTCTTCCCCTCTGTTAGATAGAGGTGGGGGGTAGCTGTCACCGTCATTTTGTCAAGCTGGTGGGCCTGCTTTTCTTGTCGCTTTGTCGATCCATCTGGTCCGCTGTACGGGCTGCGCTCTGGTCCCTTACCTTGAGCCAAAGCCGAGGGAAGAATAAAGGGACGTCGCTTCTCATCCTGTGCATGCTTGCCGTTCGCTGCCGTTCTGCGAGGGCTCTTCGGGCAGTTGCTGGAGCCGTGGGAGCAGGCCCGACGACTGTGAGTCCAAGACCCCGTTCCTTGCCGGGGAAGATTGGACGTCTATGGCAGGCTGTGAAACATGAGTCCGTCAATCAGTTTAAACTTTATAATACAGTCTGAAGCTTCTCCATGCCCCCATGTTTGACAAGCATAGAATGGGAGTGGGAGCGAACAACCCTAACCCTTCAGCCCCTTGTTCTTTGTTGACTTTTGTCGACATTTGTTCAACGGCGCTAAAGCATGCGGGCAACTCCACGGTGCAGACTCTAACTGTGGCTGCCCTAATTGTTAGTGTACGTCACCTTGACAAAAAGATGAATTTCAACGCGTCAACCACTGTCAAATCTTCCCCATCTTCAATCTCGAACTTGTCGTCCACCATGAACAGGTCCCTCGAACTCCGCGCCGAAAAGCGGAAGCTAATTGCCAGACATGAGGAACACGCGTCAAACAACAGCAACAGATGGCCAGGATGCTCAAGAAATCAAACAAGCCGACAAAAGAGCTCAAGAAAACCTGAGAAGCCTCGACTCCCTCCTCGACAGGCCTGTGCCCGAACTGCGCCACGTCATGGAGAAGATCCTGGGTTCCTTCTGCTGGTCCTTCCCACAGACTCTACACCGCCTCCAGCACTACCTCCACGTCATCCAGCGGACCCCCGGGCCCCCTCCCCAGGCTCCTCCAGGTTCGGATTCGGATTCCGACTCGGATGAGCCCTGGGCAAAGCCGGCCAAGACAGACCGCGATGACAACTCGAGGGCCATGAGGGATGCGATCCTCAAAGCCCCTGAAGATGACCTGCGCGCCCTCCTCAAGGTCTTCGTGATGTCCGACGACAAGGTCCTTTACTCGGCATGGCCTATTCTCAAGGACAAGTGCGTGCTGTCGGGGGTGCCGTTTACGACCGAAGTGATTGATGCCAGGCCGAAGGCAGCGTCGGTGGAGGACGCGAACTTGTGCGATAAGTGCGACCAGGCGTTTTTGGAGTCGCAGAATGGTGCGGAGGCGTGTGTATACCATCGCCGTGAGTCTGCCCCCGCTTGTCTTTGTGGAAAGGTTTCTGACTTTGATGTTTAGGGGATTGGGAGGTCTATCTAGCTTCGGGCGAGTGGGACGACTGGGTGGATTCCCAGCGCGGCGAAAAGGAGTGGGCGGTCAATAGCAACCCACGGGGGTTCTGGTATCCATGCTGTGGGACCACGATGGACAAGAAGATGCCGGGTTGCACGACTGGACGGCATTGGGGGAGGGATGACCCGCGCGGACCTCATGCTTGGATGGATGAAGAGGAAGATTGGGTGGGTGGAGAGAATGGAGGGGATGATTCGAGTCCGGAGGTTGGTGGGGGCGGGCTGGCGCCCGGTTTGAACTAGATGGCTTTATGACGGCTTGCCGGAAACCGTTTCCAGGTTCAAGTCGATGCCGACTTATGTGTCAAGTGGGTGTTTGAGCGCGGTGGCATCGTGGAGGCAAGGGGCAGCCACACCAGGTGTCCCCAGGGGTTCAAGTGGCCTTGCTCTGATCAAGACAGACTGCTCGGGGCTATCGGTCTGGTCCTGGGGTTTGCACTGGGACATTCACGACGAATGGGGGGAGGAAGCCTGGAAAGGGAACCGCAAAGCACAAATTGGAACACGGTCTGCCCGGTTGAAGCCAACCACTATCAGAATTGAACTGATGACCTTGTCATTGGAAATGATCCACTTCATGAGAAGTGAGCTGAATCCCCTACTAGTGACACGCTCTACCACTGAGCCAAGCGGGCTGATTGGTTGATGTAGGCCAAAGTCGAAAAAGTGTCCTGCAGCCCGTGGGTGAAAATGAACCCTCTATCACGCATGCATCACAGAGTCGCGAGCATGTTTTACCAACCATGGGGATCTTCAGCGTTGCATTTTGAGCACTATGAGACGGAGCTAAAATGGCCAAGACCAACCAGACGGCTGTCAAAGGTTAACCGGGGCCCACGATCGGGGACATCTCCCGCCCTTCCTCCAACCAAATTGCAACGTCTACCCCGGATTTTCCAGAAGGGAGGCGGAAGCAACCAACCGTGGCCAACTTCAAATAAACGACTCTCTCCACATGTCTTGTCGCTCCTCGCCCGGCTACCAGATGGACCAGAACACTTTATCCGCCGCAGCCGGTGCCCTCCCCTGGCGATCCCAAGACCACAAGACAAACCCCTCATCCCCTTCAATCGAGCCGGCGATACCTACGTCTCTTGAACCGGAGTCGGGAAGTGGCTGCGGCAAGTTCCCCGAACAGCCTCTCAAGGTGGGAGAGTGGATGATACCGGTGGAGAGCAATCTCTCGACCGAGGACCGCTTGCCCGCCATGGCCCCATCGTCGATGTTGATCTTTTCGACTCAAAACATTTTCTTCAGACGCATCTCAAGTCCTCCCGCAATGACGGCAGAGATCGTCACTCTCGATGCCATGCATGAATCTCGAGATGCCGTGCCGTGTGCAGCCACCAGTCTGCTGCCCAGCCAGGAACATTGGCGCACATAATCCGTCAACCCGGATCTGGGAGTCGACGGAGCGGCACAAGCTGCATCAAGACATATAAGTGATGCCTCGACCTCTGCCCCTTCTCCTCGTCCTATCCCTCGCATCTCTCGCGCGGGCCAAACCCCTCTCTCACGTCGTCCAGTCGTCTTGGCAGCACCGCCGCGCACAAATAGGGGTGGGCCGAATCAGGGTAAATATCCAGCAATATCGCTCCCGCAGCTCCCGACCTTTGCACTGCGTCTCCCATACCCCCAGCCCGTGTGATCCCCCTCACCCGGCCGCCTCTCCAACCCATAAGCCGACTCACATAAGTCCGAGTCCCAACCCTCCCGTCCTCATCAACAACCACCTCTCCCCCAGCTTCCCCCAGCTCCCACCCACCATGCCTCGCCCCTCCCTCCTCCTCGCCGCCCTCTCGGCGGCCACCACCGCCCTCGCCCACTCCCACCTCGCCCACATCCTCATCAACGGCGCCCTCTACCACGGCTTCGACCCGCGCCCCGACAAATCCAACCCCCCGCACCGCGTCGCCTGGACCACCTCCAACCTCGACGACGGCTACGTCCCCTCCTCCTCCTACACCCACCCCGACATCGCCTGCCACATCTCGGGCACCTCCGTCCCGGCGCACGCCCCCGTCCGCCCCGGTGACATCATCCACGTCCAATGGAACGGCTGGCCGCGCGACCACCAGGCCCCGCTGCTCTCGTACCTCGCGCCGTGCGTCGGCACGTCGGACGGCTGCGCGTCCGTCGACAAGGCCGCGCTGGCGTGGACCAAGATCGACGACTCGGCGCCCGTGGTCGTCGACCAGCGCGCGGGGGCGCCCGGGACGTGGTCGTCGCACGTCATGATTGCAAGGAATAACAGCTGGGGGGTGCGGGTGCCGCGGGGGACGCCGGGCGGGGCGTACGTGCTGCGGCACGAGGCGATTGCGCTGCACTTTGCCAAGGACGTGGGGAGCGCGCAGAGTTATCCGCTGTGTATGAATCTGTGGGTGGATGCGGATGAGGGGGGGAGGACAGGGGGGCAGAGGGTGCCGGGGTTGGATCTGGAGGGCGGGGTGGTGGCGACGGAGTTGTATGGGGCGGAGGACCCGGGGATTTTGATTGATGTGTTCAAGGTGTTGACGAAGACGTATGCGGTGCCGGGGCCGACGCTGGCGAGGGGGGCGGAGCCGGTGCCGCATTCGGAGCAGATCATGAGTATGTCGCGGACCGAGGGGGTGCCGGTGAGGGTGGTGGGGACGGGGACGGTGCCGTGGGTGGAGAGTACGGCGAGGGTGTTTTCGGGGTGAGGCATGGGATGGGATGGTTGCATTGAGTAGAAGGGGGCTATTGCATTTAGACTTGAATCCACTTCATTGGGTTGGCCTTGAGTTGCCTTGAGTTACATCACTCCTAGATACTGAAGGCTGCGCTGCCGCGTTGATCATGTTGGGAGCGAGGGGTCACGGGAGAACTCTTTCGCTAGAAATTATACATTTCTTTCAATGACAGGAGGTTGTGATTCTGACCCAGCAAATGCCGCTGACTACCGCAAGTACCTGGAAAAGCACCACCTACATACTCACAATGACCTTGGCTCCCCGGCTAACCAAGTACCTCATGACGGAAAAGTGAGCAGTCTCGTTCTTCTGCGAAGCGTGAGTGAGAGCGGTGAAGCCGTGGTTGTCGCACTTGTTGATCTCTTCTGGAGAGTGCTTCAGCAGCTCCTTAACACAGGCCAGATGGCCGCGTTGGGCTGCTTGGTGTATCGGGCGCCGGTCGCCCGGCATGGCCGACAGCTGCTTGGCCCCGGCCTCCAGTAGGCGCTTAACAATGTCGGAGTGCCCCTGTTGGGCGGCGACCCAAAGCGACGTGGCTCCCCCTTCCTTCTCGGCGTCAATGTTGGCATTATTTTCCATCAACAAGTCAACAAAGGACAAGTGGCCTTCCTGCGCAGCGATCATCATTGGGGGCCACCCTTCTTCTTCTTCACGAGCGTCAACGTCACATCCCTCTTTGATAAGGACTCGGCCTATTGCGACATGACCTCCGTGGGCCGCAAAGTGCAAGGCGCTTTTTCCGTTTTTAGACACCATGTGCGCATCAACTCCGCGATCCAGAAATAAATTGACCAACTCTACCTCCCCAGACTCGCAGGCCAGCAGAAACGGGGAAACCTCCGAGTCGTCAAACGTATCGTTTTCAGGCGTGGGGCTGGCCCCGGCATCCAAAAGAATCCGAACCGCTTCGACGTGGCCGTAGTTCGCAGCTTGATGGATGGGTTGGCGGTTGTGCTCGTACGATGTCACATCCACCTTGGCTCCCGCCTCCAGGAGCTCATGTATCAAGTCTGCGTTCCCGCTATGCCCCGCGCTGAGCCAGAGAGGCGTGACTCCGTCCGAATCCACGGGGTCGTAGGCAGCCCCCCTTGCAAGAAGCAACTGGGTCGTCTTGAGATGACCTCTTTGGGCGGCTTGGTGAAGAGGACGACGCTCCGTGGTTTTCCACTGCACCTCCAAATCGACCTTCTTGTCTGCGCTGTCGCAGTCGAGGATCATTTCGACAATCTCGTGATACCCCTCCTGAGCGGCCAACCACAGCGGTGTGATGCCCTCGCTGCTGACGGGATCGGGATCGGCACCGTTCTGCAAGAGCAGCTCTACCGCCTTTTTATGGCCAAACAGGGCGGCTTGGTGAATGGGATACCGGTTGTTGGTGTGACGCGGGGCGTTTAGTTCGACATGATGCATAATCAACAATGCCAGGATGTCAGCGTGACCGCCTTGTGCGGCGAGCCACGCCGGCCCCAGACCATCGCCATCAAGAGCATGTACACACTCCGGGCTGGCATCCACAAGAAGCTTCGTGCCCCTTAGGGAACCGCAATGGACCACTAAATGAATAGGCTGCGTAGAAGCCTGAACAACAGCAGCGATGCCTGCGAGATACTCGCGAAGCTGCGCTGCCGCGAGATACCCGCGAAGCTGCGCTACCGCGAGATACCTGCGACGCTGCGCTGCCGCCGCCACCATTGTGAGTGAAATGGTTGAGTTGAAAGCCATTCTGTCCCACAGGTGGGGCTGCTTGAGGTCCCAACTGCTGAAACTGGCCGTGCATTGAGAGTGATGTTTGCTGTATGGTTTGATAATGTCAGCCGTGGCGAAGACTCCGTCCTTGGGGCTGAGTAGGTACCTGTGGGTGGGTAGAGGCGTACTGACCTGCATATAGTTGCAGGTTGAGATTCATGTCGGACTGTGGAAAGGGGTCCTGCCAGAATGCCTGAGTTCGGCCCATATGGTTGAGGCCCATCACGTTCGGAAGGTTTTGCCCGAAGTTCTGCGTCCCGCCCGTGGGATCCCAGTGGTGGGAAAACATAGACGCGCTTGTGGGACCCATCATGCCGAGATCAAGTCGGTCGTTAGAGTAGTGCACTTGATCCGTGGAGCGAAGGCTGGGGGGAGGCCGGGCTGGTTGCTCTTCGCCATCTCATGATCAGTCTGGCTCTTGTGGAATCGTATATGAGCAGAGTAAACACCAGAGCGGCAAGGGAAGAGCTTACCCGTCTCTGGACGGGAGGTTCGCTGGTTCATCCGTCTCTTGTTCTTGCGCAAATTCCATTTGTTGAACTGAACCTTGTACTGCTGTTCGCTGTGAAGGGTGAGATTTCGTCTGCCGAGATTAATGCTAGGAAACGGAAAGCTCATTTACCTCGCCGTGAAGCCGTGGTTCTTCTCCATGTGCGCGACCAGAACCTCCAGCTTCATGCCACTGTCTATGTACAGCTTTTTGATGGTCTCTCGATGCTCCTCCCATGCCGAATCTGGCACTCGCTCGGCCCTCTCGGCCCTCTGGAGAAGAGCAGTGGTGTTTGGGAGAGAACTTGAAGCCATTACGACAATTTCGGTTGAGAACCCAGCTTGATGGTAGCGTTGAAAAACAGGGTTTGGAAGTTAGCGACGGGGCTTTGAATCGTGAGCTCTCCGCACTTCTCTTTTTCTTTGTCATGGGTGCAGATGCTGTAAAATATCAGTACCCAGCAGGCAACTCACCACTGGTTCGCACTCTGCAGAAACGGGTGCCTTGCGAGGCAGAGAGGCAACCAGACCCAGCCCTGAAATGCGCTAGCCTGCTTGGTGTGTTTGGGTCTTCGTTCAATCGGCAGTCAAGGCGACGGCGCGGCGCACCTATCACGCGTCATCGCAAACGGACGATGCACCTCGCCACGTTGGGCACATCCAGTTCCCCCAACACTTTATGCAACAAGAAAAAAATCCAACATGAAAGTTTGCGGTTGCAGAAAGGAAATTATGGGCGGTCTTCCTCAGGAGGCCAACTCCAATTCCTCCCCGTCGGTTTTGGCACTCACTAGACGCCGCACACAGCACGAGTAAATGAGGCAGGCACCAGGCGCCCAGTTTCTGCACACAGAGCCCATTAAACGTGCCATTTGAAACATCGCTCCCATCCCAAATCCACTCCCAATTAACCCCACCTTTCTCCTTCCGGTGCTGCTGCTGCCCTCCCCCTTGAAATTTTCAGGGAATTCCACCGATTTGTCATCCGTCCCGGCACGAGGCTCATCAAATTCGCATTTCAACGTGACCTTGACCCCCAGACTGACTGTTGGTAGAAAGAATTGACATTACCTTCAACGACGTCCATTTCAGCCCGGCCACCATCAATGCTCTACAGCTTGTCGCTTCGCGATCCCGTGACCTTTCGAGTCGGCATCCTGTCTCGCCATTCGTCCTCTGGTGTCCTGCTGTACGGCCCGCCCGGAACCGGCAAGACCATGCTTGCCCGAGCCCTGGCCAAAGAGGGCGGTACCATGAAGATGGCTGTCTCTAATTATGCTGACCTTCAATGCTCACTGGTGGGCGAAACTGAAAGAGAAATATAGTTGCTCTTCGGTTATACCCGCCGCCACCATCCCTGCATCATCTTTATCGATGAGGCCGACTCCTTCTTCTGGTCGAGGTCTGCAGAACACTCCCCCGGGCTATCACACCCACTCCCTCAACCAATTCCTGATCGATATGTACGGCATTGACGCCCAAGGGTCCAACAAGCCCATCGTCGTGACCGCTACGAACAGGTCGTTTGATATCGACGAGGGGATCCTGCGCAGGCTTGGGGGCCGCATCATGGTCGACATTCCTAATGTGCGCGGCCGGGAGGTCACCTTGAAACTCCAGCTCACCGGCGAGAATCTGCATCCTGATCTCGACCTCGCCGAGATTGCGCGCCACACACAGGACTTCGCGGGCTCGGATCTCCGCGATCTCATTTTCCAGGCCACTTCCGAGCCGTGCTTTCGAGGTACACAGGGAGAGAGGTTTGGAAGCCGACAACCATGTTTCCGGTTCTAACAAGAGCGATGCGAATCGGTGTCCCCAGCACCCAAGACCGATTTAATGGTCAAATTGGCAGAGTTCCACTCGCGTCATGGGGGGTGGGCAGGGGCAAGGGGAGGCCGAGCAAGTAGTGTGCAACAGAGTGGCGACACGTTTCTCTTGCCCATGTTTTGTGAGTTGTTTGGGCAGACTTTCTATGTGCTACTCATGCCGTATATCAAATACAACTTTCAAGCTGGTTTTGGGGTTGCTGCTGGGAGGTATGATGCGAACACTCGGCTATATTTGTTGTCTTTTTTAATCTGCAGTTCCACCATAATAGAAGTTTGCTCTTTTGCAAGGCTACCTACATTCTCCACATGTCGGGAGATATCGGCGTCACTTCCTGAATTTATGGCGAGATTGACCCCGGCTCTTTCGTATCTGCCGGGTGTACCTAATGCATCCACAACCCACAACACTGACAGGACCAAGCACAGCGTGTCGGCATCGGGCCACTGAGCGCTTCGTCTGGGGGCGTGATATTTGCCCCTGGGTTCGCAATCGTCGCTCGTGGGTAGGAATGGTGAGGCGCCCTCGCTGCTCTCGCAGACTCGGACGCTCGCGATCACGGCGTCAAGCACATGGTGGCCGCTGTGGTGACTTAAAGATGATGTAAATCCACACCGTCGTTCCTATCTACACGTTCATACTAGTTGATACCGGAGGAAAGAAACTCTAAATCCAAAGAAGTGTAGCACACTAGATGAGTCCGGTACCAAATCATCCTCCTGTGTCCACCCACCCCGCCCCCCAATCCAACCCAACCCAACCCAACATGGCAACTCTACTTCTTTTGCTGGAGCTTGGCCCAATCCTTGTCCCACACATCCATCTTGTTCTTCATATCGGAGCCCTCGGCGCCATAGCTTCGACTGACCCCGGCCTCGAGCCACTCGCCGGGCGGGCCGTTCAGGGGCTTGGCTTCCTTGAATGCAGCGAGGGTGAAGGAAGGGTTGGCGGGAGAGGATTTGCTGCATCCGGAGCATTAGAAACAGAACATCAGAGTGATATAAGTAGGGTAGACTGACGATATTCCGCCTGTGGTAGTCACAAAGGATGTCTCTGAGCCCGACATGGTGATACTGTTTGGAGACAGTGGGTGGGTGCTAGTTGTTGTTTGAACGTTGTCAATGCCGTACACAGGGCCTGGTCAAGTGCTGGGGATTTGAAGCGGGCAGTTGAAGCTAACAAGAACAGATGATGGGTGGGGATATGTAGGGAAGTCCGCAACTTGACGCCATGGGAGGGATGATGAGAGATACCCCGTTGATATATATACTAAAATTAGGGGTGAGAAATGCCCTTCGAGCACCACATGCCCGGTCCATCCATCTGGGTGCCATCTTCGGCGCTGCAGTGTTGGACGATGTTCACGCGAATGAGTGTCTCTGGCCCGAGAGAAGTTCACCGAGCAGCAAGTCGGCGGGGGGTGAGCGAAAGACTATGGCTTCGACATGCCCGGCTGACTGCGTGTCGGCGCGGAATCCTCCAGAGGAGAGAAGCGAGTGACGTGGAGGAAAAGAGACGAAGCGAGAGCAAAACAGGAGCGAGGGAACTTGGAAGAGAGGACAGCCCTGTCCTGTCTTGGGGCAGGGACGCGAGGGCGAACCCCCCGGCCCTGCTGGCAGGGCTGACTCTGGGCGCGGGCGGTGGACTGGGGGACTGGGTGCCGGACCCCGGACAAGGCCTGTCATGACCCAGGTCACGACATTGGGCCTTGGCTGCCGTAGGCAGCCAAGCCAGGCCAATCACAGGGGCCCAACTGGTGGAACAATAGGGATCATAGGGGCCAAACTGGTGGAACAATAGGGGCCAATAAGGAGAGGCTCGAGGAGCCTTGGCATCGAGCGTAGGGGATCGATACGCTCGAGCGTCGAGCGTGTCGAGCGGAACGCTCGACAACTCTTGGCATCGATTCCCCAGACACACTGCTTCTACAGCACTTAGATAGTCAACTATATAGATAGGTAGACCGCGCCCCTTGGTGAGGAACTGTTCTTGTTCCTCACGCAAGCAATATCATGTTCCCGTCTACAATCTTGCAAGAACCTTCTTCAAGCTCTTTGTAGAACACCCTGTTATAGACGGTACACGGCACCGTCTGGACCTTGCGCGACCTTCGTTCCCTACCGTCAATACACCCGCGGCGGACTGCCTTGCAGTCTGACCCACCTTGGGTACAGGTTGTAACAAGGCCGGACGAATCGGGCGGCCCCATTGGTATCGGCTCGACAGCTGCAGAACGCCAAAGTCCGCCCGGGGTCATGGAGGCATCAACGACAAAGGGCGGCAACCAGCGCTAGTAAAACTTTTTAAAATGTTTTGGGTGACAAGAATTTTTTTTCGGGCCAGGACACGGCGTGCCGGGCCCGCCGGGATCCCGCTCCCCACCCCAAACAACCCCTTTTTAAAAGGTAGACCCAGTCGCCGTCGTCGCATCGTCTGTTAGGCGGCGGACACAACGCCAAGGCAAGAATCGTAGCGCGATTGCATTTGAGGGGGGGGGGGGGTATTGATTTCATTTGGACGCCCATCCAGTTCGCTGGGTTGGGTCCCCGGTGAGGTTCTGCTGAGCCAATTGATGGACCACTCGATAACGAGTGTGACTTGCAATCTTTCCATGTTCCTTTCCGCAGAGCATTGACTCAATAGGGCGGATAATCACAGTCCACCCCTTTTGAGTTCAGCCATCGCGGTAGTTGAAATGTCCCGGCAGTCCATCAGAACGGCGTTCTGTTCGTCCATGACCGAGCGGCTATTTAACAGACCACATCCAGACCTCCCACTGGACCCTCAATGCCACCCGGCCTTGCATCACTACCTAGCAACAAGACGCCGCACCGGAAAGAGACCCATCGACAATGGGACCGTCCAACGCATCATCAGCTCCGGTCCTCATCCTCCTCTTCCTCGTCCTTGCCTTGGCCTCTGCCTTTCCCGTCCAGCACCATCCGCATCTCCATGCACGCCAGGGCGACTCCGGTTTCGAAGACAGCGGCACCGACTACACAGGCTACACCCTCGAAGGCTGCCAAGAGGTCTTTGGTGTGTGCAAAGGCCATCTGGTGCACCCTGGTCATGTCCCGGGAGGGAAGAAGCAGTGCGTGTTTGAGATGGGTGAGTCTCCCTCGTATCTTTGATGAAATGAGACAGATCTGATGTTGGGTTGTCGGGTGTGTAGAAAAGTGTAACGATACCGTGAACAAGGCGGTGGCGGTGGTTCCTGTACCGTAAGGAGAGGAACACAAGACTTGTGATGCTGCAGCTTGATTCCAACTTCGTGAACCCCCAATGCAGTCGATGCCCATAACAACAGTCTTCTACCTGACGACGATGTACTTTGCATCATGCCGTGACGACCTCTCACTATGCCTTGACCAACCCCCACACCGACAAGACCACCCACTCCACAACCAAACCTCCCATCTCACAACCCCCCCGCCCCCCCTCCAACCCCTCCACCACCTCCTCCACCCTCCTCCTCCTCGTCTCCTCCCTCCTCGCGCTCCCAATCCTAAACACCGCCCCCGCCCTCGCACTCCTCCCCAACGCCTCCCACCCCCTCCTCGCCCTCTCATTCCCCTCCAGCACCACCTCCAACTCCCTCGGCACCTTCACCTCCACCCCGCCCCCATACGCCGCCTCCCACCTCCCATCCCCCTTGGCCTCCTCCACCTCCCGCCTCCCCGCCTCTCTCATCCGCCCCTCCGCCTCGAGCACCCCCACCTTGGCCACGTTCCGCGCCGACCACACGCTGCGCTTCCGGCGCGGCGTGAAGCGCTGCAGGAACGCTGTGGCGCTGAGGGCGCGGCGCTGGCCGTCGATCCACCCGTGGCAGAGGGCGGTGTCGACGGCCTGGTCGTAGGTGAGGGAGGCGGGGCCGGGGGCGGATTTCTTTGTGATTTGGAGGAAGAGGCCGGCGGGGGTGGTGGTGCCGTTGGTGGCGAGCCAGGCGTCGAAGGCGGCGGGGGTGGGGAAGAGGAGGGTGGGGGGGTCGTTGGCGGGTCGGGGGGGTGGTTTGGGGGTTTTTGTTGCTGTTGTTGTCGCTGGTGTTGTTTTTGGGGGCGGGGGCTTGGTGGACTTTTTGGGGGCTGGTTTGGGGGGTGTCGCCTTCGTCGGGGTGGTGGCCTGCGAGATCTTGGCTGCTGCTGAGTTCGCCGCTGATCTTAGCGTTCGTCCTGACATAATGGCAATGTCCGGCTTGCAGCTGAAGAGGACTTGAGTCGAGTTTGGCTAGGAAGCTCAAGGTGATGCAAACATGGAGTCGCAGTGTGATGAGCGTCAAAAAGGAGGAAGGAAATCGGAGCAAAATGAGGCTTGCCGGCGCAACACGAGCCCGCTTGCTGACATTCACAGGCGCGGCTCGATGTCGTCGCGTGTCGCGTCGTCTGTTGGACACCACGACGCCAAGGCAAGAATCACAGATTGGGCTTGATTGCCGCGCACCGTGGCAACTACTCCTTCGCAAAGAAGGGTATGAAAATGCCCAGGCATCAATTTAGTGACGCCGAAAAAAATGTTTGTCTACCTCTTTTATCCCTTTCAATGTTCTAATGCCTATCCTAGGGAATCACCCCCCCCCCCCCCCCCCCCACATTCCGGTACCAGCGAAGGACCCGGGTCAGGTTGGGGTTGGTTGGCTCCGCAAGCTGCAACGAGACGTAAAAAAAGTCTTCATTGTCGGAAAGCGTGCGAGCGTTTTCTGGGAGTGTCTGGTTTTGGTTTGAGTCGTTCCTGCCATTGCCATTCCACGAGGCCCGAGAGCGCTTTGTATCGGACGCGACACTGAGCAGCGTGGAGGCCGAGACCACGCAGAACAACACTGCCCCTGTCGCATCAACCAGACAGACAAGCGCGCCCTTTTGAAGACGTTTGCTGTGTGACCACCATTCCTCTCTCCTCTTGGGGTTCAAGTTCTTGAGAGCCGACGGTTGGTTGCAGCGAACAACGAGCTCCAAGCCGCCAAACCTGTCCATGTTGATGGATTCAGGGGTCGGAGACTCGTAGGTGTATGTTCGCGTGGTATTTTTCCCTCGGGAAGCCTGACCGGTTTGTCGCTCGGTGATGGCGGTGAGGGTTTCCTTCACAGCGTCTCGGAGCTGCCCCACTGTGTCTTCGCGAAGGAGACGGAACTCTCGGTCCAGGCGACCACGAATTCCTGGCACGTGCCACTGGGACGGGTCCGTTGTGGGGAGATATTCGGACTGAAGGCACTGGATTAGTATTCTGATCATCAAGACAGATGTGAATGTGGACGGGGACGGCAAAACTCACTCGCGGAGAGACGATTTCCTCATACGTAGGCAATATCTGAATCTTGGTGATGTTTGCATGATCATTGTCGTGTCGTCGCCCATCAGCTGACAGGCGGCCCAGGAGATCTCGTCTGAGAACGAACTGATCCCGAACCACCTGTTCGGTGGGTCGGTCTCGGAGCGTGCCTATCTCTGCACCGACATCGAGTCGCAGGCGAATATATTCGAGAAACTTGATCGACTGAAGGTGCGAAAAGTCTTTCCCACCGCGGGAGAGTCCATTGACTGCGGCTGAGAAGATCTTCGTGAGGGCCGAGAGTTTGTCGTCGACAATTGCCATGGTATTGCAGTCCAGGATTTTGCTAAGGACGTCCAGAGACAGCTCAATGGCTTCGATGCTTGACGAGAGCCGCCCAGTTGCCTCAGTGGGGGGAGTGGGAAGAAGCTGCGTAACAAACTTGAAGACCCTTTCCATTCGAGCTCCGCCAACCCCGTACACGAAGTTGAAGATGGCAGAGACCTCTTGCTCCAGACTCGCACAGTCCACGGCGCGATGGTGAGTGATGAGCTTAAAGAACGGCCGAAGATCAGTGGCCCAGAGGGCTAGAGCAGAGACAGTCGATGTTGCCGTGGGAACTTGGCGGTCGGTAAGGTTCTTGACGAAACCAAGGCCGTCCTCTGTGGCAAGAAGCTTGAACGCTTCTTGGGCAGCGCCGAGGTCGCCATCCATCAACTCTAGACCGAGCTGGAAGAAGCGTCCAGCGGTAGTCCCATGGCTGTGGAATATCGTGTGTTTTGCTTGCCGAAGCATCCGCTTCCACTCTAGGAGCTTTCCGTCCCCGACGTGTGGTTGAGGTCTCGGTCTTGTGCTGCTACCAGAAGTTCCGAGTTGAGAGGACTGGCCCGTGGGCGATTGCGCATTGTCATGAGAGAATCAGCAGCCAGTTCCGAACTTGCAAGTGCCGTTTTTGACAAAAAAAGTGCAGATTCTCGGCTCGGACGGGCCTTGGAGTCGATCTCCACGAGAACCGCCACGGAAGCCACCGCGAGAGCCATCTCGGGGGGTTGAGTCGCGACTCCCTCCACGGCGCCTAGAATGACGAGATCAGAATCTGCCATAGACGAGAAGGAGAAGGAATCGGGTCAAGTGGGGAATAAAAAAGCAAGCTCCTAGCTACGACTGTCCAAGAGGGAGGATGGGACGGGGAAAGCAAAGACAAGTTGCTCACCAGTGTCCATCCATCGGAAGAGGGTCCGCAGGTCAAGAGCAGTCGCTCGGCGTTTGCCAATTCGGCTGTCGTACTCGATGTTTTTGGAGAAGAGTGATGGTGAGCAGGAAGAAGACGGGTAGCAGGAGTCCGTTGAGTTCGTTGCATGTGGTTCAGGTTGCTCGATTGAGGATGGAGATTTTGGAGAAAAGTCTAGGGAGACGAGATTTCCGGGAAAGGTGGTCGCTCTGGGTTCCTTCCATCTGCCTCTTGGGCGTTCCCCTAAATCTACTGGGTACTCCCCAGCGCCCCTCATGGGGCAGCATCCATGCACGCGTCGACTGTTTGTTGAATGTCCAGCCCGAAGCCGGCCGACCGATTCGGAAGGCTCCCGTCGTGTCCGCTGCCCATGAAAGGGACAGACAAATGCCATGCCGGGCCTCTGCAAGCCCAGCGTCGACAACAAACTTCTCATCCAATCGAAACACAGTGACCCCTCCACAGTGCCACCACCCCGTCCGTCCAGCTGGTTGGGAGGCAGACGAGAAAACGCCCTTCGTCCGCTTTTCAGGCACGTCTCACTGGATCAGGGCCCAGGTCGGACGCATGGAGGCCTTCCATCTGTCACCTCACCAGGGGGCACGGGGCTTTTTCCCGCCCACTGCCCGCATCTCTCGACGAGAGAGACGGAAGTTGGTGGGGCGAGTGTCACTGAGAGGAACCTGGACGCAGGAGTAAAAAGGGTGACCAGCTTAGACTCTGAGTTTTGTTTTCCCTCCTGTTTGCTGAATGACTCAGCAGTGCAACCGGACGATGGACCTCAAAGAGCAAAATGCCAAAGACGCACCAATCAACCCTAGAGACACAACGAACACAAGCAGTTACTACAGATAATATTTTTCTACAAAACACTACGCTGCTAAATTCTACACGCCGAGGGCCGGGCTTTGGCAATCTGATTGGCCCCCGTAGACTGTCCGGAACTGACCAGATGGAAAGGAGCGACATAAAGTTGAGGCCAGCAAAACAACGCGGACAAACAAAGGAAAACTAAAAGTTTAATGTTGACACCCCTCAGTAATCAAACATATGCCTCGCTGGTTCCGTCTTCGTAGCGCTTGACAGTCGGCTTAATGTCCATTCCATGCGTCTCATAGAACCGGCAACTCTCGTCGTACCAGCAAGTCCTGGGGTTGGCGCAGTGATGACCCGATGTGCAGTAGAAATCCCGGCACTGATCCCCGTTAAGACAAGGAAGTCCCCTCGCCCTGGACCTCAAAATTGCCAACTCCGTGGTCGTCAGGGACTGGCTGTGCACATAGGGGCAGCGACCCGTGCTATCAAACTGCTTGCAGGTCCCGAGGATGTGATAGCGATTGCAATAGTTGGCCCCGTTCTTCCTAACCTTCTCATCAAACGCCTCCCTGGCCGACGAGTCGAACTTGGGAAGCGGCGCGTCTAGGCGCTGGTCATTCTTGTTGAGCAGATAGAAGGCTTTCTCGCGGATGGCCGCTTTCTTGGTTGAAATATCAATCGACCGCCCGGGCGCGGCGACCGTGGCGCTGACCGCTGCCCAACTGCCTGGTGCTGGGCGTTCATTCTCCTTCTTTGGGTGGGGGGCCGGGGCAGTCGAAGTATGCTCCCTGGGCGCCGGTCGGACAGCCGACTGGGTAGGCGCCGGTCGGACAGCTAGCTGGGTAGGCGACGGGATATGGTTCGGAGCCGGCTGCGTCGAATACATGGTGGCTGCGGGCGGCGCCGAATACGCCATGGTTGCGGGCGGTCCCTGCTGCGGCGGTGCGAATCCCGGGGGAGGGGGAGGCTTAATCGTCAAGGGCTCGGAGCGAAACACGCTCGGGCAAGAGAACTTGGGAAACGACAGCTTTCGCATCTCGGCGGCGGCAGGCGTCGTTTCAAGGAGGCAGATCTTGCGGTTGTTGCGGAAGGACTCGAGAAAAGGCGCGTACCCATTGTCGTGACAACCTGCCAGGAACACGGCGCGACAGTGGAGATTCTTTGCCATCAGCTCGAAGAGCTTGCGAACCTTGTTGTCAGCCTGTTCCTTACCATAGCCAACATCGGTAAAAGAGTATAGGGCCTGGGCGCGGCAGAACCCGCGGGCAAACCGGTTGAGGATGTTGCGGTCATCGGTACCCTTGAGAGCGCCAGAGCCGACAAGAGCTCTCGAGAGGCCATCGAAATTACAAATGACTTGGACATAGATGTTCAGGTGCTGGAAGCCAAATGTTTCGCCAAGGTGGTTCTCTATGTCGGTCTGGAGCTGATGGGCGGCGATGCTACCGCCCTCTTCACCTTTGGCAATGAGGCTTTCCTGGAACACAGCCCCATCGCCATCAACAATGATGTAGGCAAAAGGGGTGGATTCCTTGGGGGGGGACGGTCAGCAGGTCTCCTGCAAAACGCAATGCAGGCGGCACACTCACGGCAGATGACCTCAGACTATTGAGTTCACGCTCAGACAAGCGCTGCTCCCTTTCCCAGACGACAGCATTTCGCTTTTCTCTCTCGCACTCCTCAACCCTAGTAGTCTGGTCAGTCCCGGTACCCTGGACGAGAAGGCGCATCCGCCATCAAACTTACTTCTCGCGGTAATGGTGCACCAAAAGCTCATATGCCCGCAAAAGTTCGCCCTCGATGCCGGCGCGGGCATTGACAAGGCTGGTGTATTCGCGGAGAGGAGCGAGAAAGGCTTGCGCAGGGTCGACGTTGGGATAATCATCATACGAACCCCCGCTGTTGGTGTTGTTTCTCGCCATTTTTGGGATTAAAGGTGGCGCCGCTGCGCGATTGGCGCTGTTGGTCGAGAGTGGTAGCGTGATGAAATGGAGTGGCGCGACGAAGAGGAAGACGGGATGATTTTAGATTTGCAGGAGGGTGGAGAGGGATGGTTGCGCAGCGATGATGGCGTGGCCAGACTTGTCCCAACAAGTCCGAAACGCAGGCCAAAAGGTGGTGCCCAACGCAGCGGCAACGCAACTGCGGGAATGGGCAGGGAAAACACCGGGGGAGCTGAAAAAATCGACAGTCGCAAGGGAGAATACAGTATTATAGATAACGCCGGGCGATGGTGATTGCCGGGCGAGACGCTCCTGACGGTGGGATGGGAGGGCAAAAGAAGCAGATGTCTCTCGTGCAAGACCTGAGCCGAAGTTTTGGCCAGCATGGGATGCGGGGGGTGGGAATGGAACACGTGACCACGTTCCGGGCAATGCCGCGCAAGCCAATCCCAGCTATTGCGCCGTTGTGCAGCCCACCCAACGTCGGACTTCCTGCACAGGTGATCTTTTTTACCATGGCGCGACGCGATCCAGTGCCGAATGCCAAAGCCAACAACCGTGGTCGATTGTCAACGACGTCTCTTCACATCGTATTTTCTCGCGCCGTATCACTTCCCTGCCCGCAACAAATCCACACATCAATTTGACCTGTCCCTTTTCCACCAAATTGCATTGAACAAACGAATCCGCCGGTACATACCGTCAATCGAATTGACGTGTCCATGTCAACAACCAAGACCGCAATCGACAGCGGAAAAAAAAAAAAAAAAAAAAGACCTGCCATGGGAGCCAACCACGGCACCTCATCCCCTCTCCCCCGACTGGTCCATTATTTCTGGATGGAAGCAGGCATCCCACATGAAACTCCCATCGTCATCGCCCTTCTGAGTCACCAACCGTCAGCGCCCATGGCCCCCTAGACTCCTCCTGACCAGTAGCAGTTGGCGGCCGAGACCGGCAACCAGCCGCTTTTGCCCGTCGCCTTTCTGTAAACGGCATGCACTTCCCCGGGGCGCTGGGAAGGGAGGGGGGTGCGTCTGTTTAGACTCTCGTCAAGTGGAATCGACAGGCCTGTTCCTGAAAGCAAACAAAGTTCGAGGTTGACAGCTTTATGACAAACGCAAAAATCTATATAGGATCAGAGATATATTGATAATGATCAAATGTCTTTGATGAACAAGCAGGACTGTGAATGGCCTGGATGTATCACGACGAACCTCGGGCTTCAGTATGGTATTGTACATGACGGGAAAACGAAATCTGGAAACTCAAAGATAGTGCATGGCCAATCGTACCTCAGTCTCTCATGGAAGGCCACATGTGAAATTTGGCAACTGGCAGCTCCATCCGACGGAGGCAGACATCTTGAGACTCTTTACGCCACCATGTGTCTTTGAGGTCAGCCAGATACCCCCGGGCGGCTGCATATCTTATCTCGCCTATTCACATTGAAAGAGTTTCTTTAGCCTAGCACAGGCAAACATCAAGGTGGCTGAGAGGTTTGTTTCGCGGGCACACTCGATACAAACGGAGAAACCGAGAGCACACACATCGGGACATGGAAGTGTCAGGGTTGCTTGAGGTCACCGAAATTGACCGACTCTTTCTCAAAGCAACATGGGATGAAAGATGAATTCAATACCTCCCGAAATCAGTTCCATCTCGTGTGACATCAACTTTTCAGTCCCTTGCATGATTGGAGCCACCAAAATCTGCGTTTCCTCTTCAATCTTCCCCCCCGCCTTGCATCACATAAGCTTGAACTCTCAAAACCAACATGGATATCTCTGCGGAATGCCATGCATGTACCCTCCCGAACTTCCCCAAGAAACATCGCCAAAATCACGTCAAAGCATCGAACCCCCCTCCCCTCTTTCAGGCATCCCGAACGCCGCCGCCGTCTCCCCTGCCTGTTGAGCATGGTCTATCCCAAACATGCGTTCCCGATTCAAAGAAACAGCCCCATCGCCCCTGGCGTCCTCTCCATCATTTCGAGGAGGTGGGGTTTGCACATCAACGGCCATTGGCGGAAGCTCAGGATTTTTTTTTGCCGAGGATGGGGTTATGCGTAGAGGACGAAGAGGAAGACAGTCATACAGAGGAGGCAGAGTGGCCGAGCCCTCCTCATCTGAGTCGGGATGCGGGTTCTGAGCCTGGAGCGGTGGAGGGTTGAGTTTGCAGCATCGGAGCTCGAGTTGATGTCTGTGCTCGCCGACATCATCTCCACCACCAGGGGCGGGAGCAAGGCCTTGACAGACGCATCCCGGACGGGGTCAACTGTCAAGTGCGGGGAGGACGAAGATGGCCCTGAAATCTCACAGGCCCACTCTACACGAAGAGTGTCGCACAACAACAGCAGTACCACGCTTGTTGCATGCCTCCGTTTCCCGCCATGGTCTCCGTCGCGCATGATGGTCTTGCCATGACCAAGCCAACTAACACTTGGAAGGATCAGCAATGACCTGAAAGGTCCGGTTCCAGAATCCTCCGTGTCTTTGTGTGGTCTTGCAATGCAGACGAAGGTGCCGAGATAGTCCAGAGCTTGGCCAAATTCTCAGAGCTAGGCTGGCACCAGGGGACGGTAGACATCTGACATGTCAAAGGCTTGTCAAGGCCCATGTCGTATTCAAGTGAATTCTGGACGGTGAGGATGGCACGTGTAGGTGTGCTGATGGCAATCTAGTTCATGGACGAAATCTTGTCGTCCATAGTGCTGAACGATCATCATGGCGGTTCCCAGATCCCGATTAGGCTTGAACAACAATGCTGATCCACGACCTGGGAGGGGGTGTGTTTGAGGATACGAGGCCAAGAGATCTCTCCCCGCATTTCCAGGTTCTCCACCGATTCCCTTGCAGGGGCACCACTTGGGAAATCGTAGCCAGTTTGACAAGAGACGAGAAGTTCTCCTGCCTCTGAAGAGGGGGACTTCTTTCACGCTATCCATCTCACGGGGGATTGGCATGTCAGTGGGAGCCCAGAGGGAATTAGCTCAGGTAAGGCGCTTCTTGGCATGTCCACCCAGTGACGGCAGCTGGTCGCGTTTGCTGTCGTCTCGGCTCAGCATACCCGGGCGACCCCCATGCTTCCAAAATGGAAGTGCCGGCCATTCGTGACAGGGATTGGTGAAAACATCTGAAGAATTACGGCGCCGGGAGGGGAAACATGCCAAAAGAAGGTGCAAAAGAAGGGCATCGTCAACAAGTGGCGCATTTGTATTCTTGAGCTCGGTCAAAGGTGAAGTGCGAAGCTGAGCGAGACGGCAAATTGGCCAGAATTGCTGCGGAGCAGCGGTATGTTGGCCTCCTTTTCCTGCCAAGGATCATTGATCGAGTTTCCAGGCACCGAAACCCAATGTCAGAGAAATCTTCCCGATGGAAACGCCGAGCTGCGGCGAAGCCGTCGCGACTTTTCTACCCTTCTGCCCCTCTCATCAACTTTGCTCGACTGATCAATGTAACAACCACCACCACTACCGTCGTCCATCCGCCGCTGCATTTCGAGAGCAGCCCGACCTACCGCTAGCTGCCGAACCGAAACACCCGATCGCATGCCGAGGTCCGATTGAGCTGCAGCGCGTCCAGCTTCTCCGGTCGCGGTACCGTACCCGCCCGCACAGGCACTTGTGCCATGCCCGGCGACGTACCAGAGATGTCTGAGGCGAAGGAGTGGGAGGAAGACCGTTCCACCGGATACCGGCTCGGACGACTACTGCGAAAGTCCTTTCTGAGCTTCGCCCTCTTGCGCTGGGTCTTTTGGCCGTCATCACCGACCGGAAGCAGCCCGCCCGCCCGATTACGACCGACGGCATATCTCGATGGGCTTCGAGGTTTCGCCGCGTTGATCGTCTACTGGCACCATCATGAGCTGTGGCCGCGCACCAAGGCGCAAACCGACATCATCGAGAACGCGTTTGGCTCCCACGGACAATTTTACTTTGCCGCCTTCCCCGGCATCCGGACCGTCTTTGGCGGCGGACACTGGGCCGTGGCCACCTTCTTCGTCATCTCGGGGTACGCCCTGTCGGTCAAACCGCTGGGCTTGATACACGCCGGCGACCAGACTAAGGTCGCCGACGGCCTTTCGTCGGCCCTCTTTCGACGATGGCTCCGGCTGTTCATCCCGGTGATATGCACGACCTTTGTGTACCTGACCTCGTGGCACCTCCTCGGGATCTGGGTCAACGGCGCAAACCCGCGCGCGACGTACCTGTCGGAGCTCTGGGCGTGGTACGCCGAGCTCAAGGGCTTCAGCTTCGTGTTCCACCTGGGCGGCGACCCGTGGTTCACGTACAACTTCCACCTCTGGTCGATCCCCGTCGAGTTCCGCGGCTCCATCATCGTCTACACCAGCCTGCTCGCGCTCTCGAGGTGCGCGCGGAACGCGCGGCTGTGGCTCGAGGCGGGACTGGTGTTCTACTTTTTGTACATTGTCGACGGCGCGCACTTTGCCATGTTCGTCGCGGGCATGCTGCTCTGCGATCTGGAGCTGCTCGCGGCCAAGGACGACCTGCCCGCCTGCTTTGGCATCCTCGGACGGTTCAAGAGGCTCATCGTCTACCACCTCCTGGCTATCAGCTTCTACCTCGGCGGCGTGCCTGTCGCCGGCACGGACATCCAGCCGCTGCGAGACAGCCCCGGGTGGCATCTCCTGTCCTTCCTCAAGCCCCAGGCCGTGTTCGAAGTTAAGAGCTTCTACCTCTTCTGGGCCGCCGTGTTCCTCGTGGGATCCGTCCCGCATCTTCCGTGGCTGCGGCGCTTTTTCGAGACGCGCGTCTGCCAGTTCCTCGGACGCATCTCGTACGCGCTATACCTCGTCCACGGTCCGATTCTCTCGACGCTCGGTGATCGGCTGTATGCGCTCGTGGGGTGGGAGTCGGAGGCTCGGAGGGAGCACCTCGCGGGGTGGCTGAACGGGCTTCCGCTGTCCAAGGGGGGCCCGATGGGGCTGGAACTGGCGTTTCTGCTGCCGCACGTGGTACTTTTACCCTTGACGTTGTATTGTGCCGAGGTGGTGACGCGTGTGGTGGACGAGCCGAGCGTGCGGTTCCCGAATTGGTTGTACAGGAAGTCGTTGGGGCAGCCAGCAGCGGGGAGGTTGCCGGCGTACGAATTTCGCGTAAATTGAATGCTGCTAGCATCTATACCGCATTTGTCGTGGGTTGGGGCTCGGCATGGGATTGAGAGAGCGGCTGGGGATACATGGCGCCGGGGTGTAGAATGGAGGGTCGGCAACGCGACAGGGCGTCGAGGGGGAGCATCACAGCGTGGGTTTCTTGCTGGCGTGTTGAATTGGAGGGGGGTTCTTGTGCCCCGCATTCAGGCGGGACTTCCCGAGCCAAGCCGCCCATTGTTCTACAATCCAATACTGTTTTTTTTGTTGGCGTGAGACCTCTCGCCAAGTAGACGAGGACCGATTCGCTCCTGGTAAGGCCTCGACTTCCAATTTCAGGGCTTCCATCGACAGTTGGACGGCCTTGGCTCATATTTCTCACATCTCGCGCTAACAAATAAACCAGGATTGGAGTGTAATGAATCAGGGTGGCGCCACGACGCCAAGGCAACAGTCACAGATTGGGCAAGGTTGGCGCTCACCCTGGCAACTTCTCCTTTCATTAATTCTATATAAATCAATCCCAGTTCACTTCGGAATCCGCATTTGCCCCATCACCACTCTAACCCATCGAAGATCTTGCATGCGCCAAAGCCCAGGTCTTCAAGCAACCATTTTCTCGGGGCCTTCTGCGGATCCTCGGCTGGGATGATGATCCGGAATTCCCTTTGTGCTGCAAGGTCGAGCAAGGGCTTGACACCATCAAAATTGCCACCGGAGAAAAGAGCGTCAGAGTCTGCTGGGCTGGCAGTGGTGGTTGGAATGCCGAACCCATCCAGAACAGCATGGTGACCATCCTTGAGCTTCAGGGCGATGACGCTCACTCGGTCGGCAGCGGCCTTTTCGTTCTTCGTGATGGTTGGCAACGTGTCTCTGACGAATTTCGGAAGTTCCACGGCCGCATACGTGAAGGAATCGTGCCATAGCTTCAGCGTGATGAAGTGGTCCTGCATTGGCTTATCGTTGTGGCTGAAGTGTGTCGCCGCGTCGTTGGGATCACGAGGGACGAAGATCCGGACACCCACAAATGGCCGGGAGACGCCATCCCCACCTCTCGAGTTGATAAACTGCGAACGATGGTTCGATGGCCATCCAATGCGTTTTCCACCAATCACTCGAGCAAGCTTGTAGTCAATGAGGATGGCGCAGTCCTGTGCCTGGAGTCGCTTGGGAGCAGGCTGCTTGGGAGGCATTTTGGTCGAGGTTGGAACCTGCCACTGAGAGTCAGAACAGACAGCACAAGGATGACGTACAATCCAATACTGGTTTGTTTGTTGGCGCGAGACCTCTCGCCAAGCAAGCGAGACCAATAATCTCCTGACAAGGCCTAGTTTGCACAACCATAGGCCTCCTGTTCCGATTTCAGGGCCTCCATCAATCGTCCGATGGCCTTGGCTGGAGTGTAATGTACATACCGGAGGTTTTGTCTCTTGCGAGATGAATCAGACGGTCTCGAAAGAGAACGCGTCTAAAGAACGGGAGAGGTGATCTCTTGCGAGAAAAAGTAGACGGCCTCAAAAGAGGACGCGTCTAACGACGGAGCGTCTGGCGACGGAAATGAACGGCTCCAAAAGGAGACGCGTCCAACCGAGACAGGCGACGAGTGACGACACGCGAATTGAACGGCCTCAAAAGAGGACGCGTCCAAGAGACAAGAAGGTAACTGCCCAAAGGGCTACAACATAAGCGGGAGGGGGAACTGACGACACGGCAGTGCGGTGATGGTGGTGGGTGGTGATGGTTGAGCTGGGTTGGGGGCGGGCGGTTGTTTTTGGGAAAAGAGAATTGGGAGATTCTTTGGGGGGGGGGGGGTGGGGGGGTTTAAAAGGTGGGTGCCCTGCTGGCCCCGGTCCTGTTTGTTTGTGAGGAGGAAGGCAGGCACTCCGAGGTCGTTGCTGGGGGTGGACCGCCAACAACCTCACAACCTGATAATACGTGGCCCAGACCTCAGCTCATCCTGCCATCATGAATTCATGAGTTCCTTCCTCTGGGCGAGAGGATCGTTCGAGCGTCAGACGACTCGGGATAGAGCCATGAGAATTTACGCCCAGCTCATGTAACCGCTGGGCGCTCGTTTGTCAGCGATATGAAGGAAGCTACCTATCGTGGGAGGGCGCAAGGAGAGTGGACGTCATAACCGGCTTCTCAGCCAACCTCTTGCACTCCTCTCTCGGGCTGTCGAGCGCCGACGATCGGCGAGAAGGATCTAGAACCTGATTATCTTGCTCTGCGGGCTGTCAGGCGGGCTCCATCCAGCTGATTAGCAACAGGCATCATCTGTCGATATAAGCGTTTTGCATAGGTAGGAGCGTCATGCTGGGAGGCAAGACCTGACTGAGTTTTGTCTACACTCTGTTGTTTGTGCACAACTTTCCAGCCACATGATGATTCATGGCCAGCGCGCAGCAGGTACAATAGACGGCCGTCTGTTTAAAGCCCGAGGCGCCGCTATGGTTGAAAGCGACGACATGAAGGTTCCGGTGCGGCCACTGTTCGTCTGTCCCCAACTTTTCCTCTATCGCCGCACGCAACAGACCCTCGCCGTTTTGTTGGCTCAACTTCAGACTGTTTACAACTCGTCCTCTTTTAAGGCCGTTGTACCGTATTTCTTTGTCCCCAGACAACTCGTCCTCTTTAATGCAGTTGTATTCTCGTTAGACTTCGATCCTGTGACCCGAACAAGCTCTTTATCCCTGAGTTCGATTCGTTCTCTTTGGAGACAGTAGTATTCACTTCAAGTCATTTCTCAACCTCAGTAAGCCCTTCCCAATCAATCCAACATCGACATGACCCCCGGAGCCATTG
Source organism: Schizothecium vesticola (assembly GCA_030549215.1). Lineage (NCBI taxonomy): Eukaryota > Fungi > Ascomycota > Sordariomycetes > Sordariales > Schizotheciaceae > Schizothecium > Schizothecium vesticola. The sequence continues at coordinate 2,972,424 of JAUKUD010000007.1, read as the reverse complement.
TTTAGCCATGTATCGATTACCGACGAACTTCTCCGCCCTGAGGTCAACTCGTTCTCCTTTGAGACAGTTGAATTTACTTGTCACTTCCAGACTCTCGTAAGCCTTTCCCAGTCCAGGCCTGTCACATCAAATGGCCCCCTGAATCTCTCCTTTAATCATCAAGTGGAACAGACCCTTCGTCACCATGACCCCCTTTCAACGCCCGGGCCCTTTGGGCTTCCAAACTGGTCAAGCCAGCGAGGCATCGTCGGCAATCCAGTCTCTGCCACCTCGGATCGAAACAAATCTTGAAGAGATCTGGGACTCTGAGGACGACGCCCAGTTTTCGGATTGCTCTTTCGAATCGGATTCCGGTCTCGACGACTTGGAGCTTCTGTACGTTGGAGATACCGCAGATGTTAGTGTGGAAGGGAAAGAATTTTGCGCGCCCGGCGATTTGCGCCATGCAGAATAACTGCACGGACAGTCACGTGTACGGTTTTTGGTCCCAGCTCGACGATGGAACGCACGCATCACTTGTTCCTACGGCCATAGACGAGACCTTCCTCAACCCGTTAGTGTGACATGCAGACATTGACGTCCGCCCACCTACAGCAGCATGGAGACGCTCCACGGCCCGAGTGCCGCTGTGCGGAGCGACCTCTCTCCAACCGTGCCCAAGTCGTCCGCGCCCGTATCATGCTGAACATGCTCGATTGTGGTCATTGTTTTGTCACTGATACAAAGCGCATGCTCTTCTCTAGGACCTGTTCCCAGTACTAATACGATACTCTCTCCCGGTAGGCAAGATGCTGGCGATCATGTTGGTCGGTGGTTTGACCTTGGTGATGAACCCACAACGCGTCACTTGCATGTCCTGTTCTGCAACCGATTCCGCAAGTCAGAACTCACAAACGGGATATCGACTTCGGCCGAGCGAGCGAGCAGGAGTTAACTAAAGCTTGAGCGTTTCGTGCGGACTCGACCCCAGACCATCCTTTCTCCATCGCGATTTCTCGGCGCCCAGCGACCTCCTCGATCCCAGCTGATGTTTTTCGACCCATCACCATCTCGCCGGCTTCCTCGGAAAGTCCGAGATGCTTGTCCGAGACATCAAGCGGCTGGTGCTAGTGGTTGGCCCGGTCCTGTTTCTGCTGTTCCTCGGCGCCAGCCTGTGGGACTCGGAGCTCGCTTTTCGTCTGCGGTCCCACGCCGGGGAGTTCTTGGGAACAGCAAAGATGCTGGAAGCCGATTATCCCCATCGAAGACCCTACGAGCCAGCTTCCGGCCACAATGCCGCGCCTTCCGGAGCAGCCCCGGGTCACGGCCACCAAGAAACCCACCGGGAGATTTTTTCTCTTTCGACGGCGGACAAGAAGTACTTTCCCATCAAGTTCGGCAACCAGGAAGCCTTCAATCCCAACATCATTCCGCATCCAACCAAGGATAACACCTGCATCATCGTCGGACAGAAAGCCACAGGGCCCCACGACCCCAAATTTAACTTCTTCGAGGTTGGGTGCGAGGCGGTCTTTATCGACGGTACCCTCCGATGCCTGGACGATGACGATATGCCCGCCATCCTCCCGGTCGCGCCGACGGTTGGACTTCCACTAAGCTGCGAAAACGAGCCAGGCATCGCCGGCATGCTGGGACTCAACATCGGCCCCCACGATGCCCGCCTCCTCTACGGCCCCACAAAGCCCTACCTCTTGTTCGGATCCAACAGCATGTTCACCTGCTTCGGCATGTGGCTCCAAGACTTCCGCACCCTCATGGACTGGGACGCTGCCGACGAAACCACCGACGGTGACTTTGCGCGCGCCACCGAGCTCCAACGCCCACCACCATTCTCGGGCATCGAAAAGAACTGGTTCATCTTCTGGGACCGCGACGACACCCCCCACGTGCACATCGACACGTTCCCAACGCGCGTCATGGCACGGCTCCACCCAGACGGCTCCGTCGGGAAGGACCTCAGCCGCTACGCCGCCGAGCAAGACGAGAGGTGCCTCGCCCACTACCTACCCCCGCTGCCGCCGCGGAACGAGTCCATCCACCAGGCGACCAACTCGCTCCGCGTCACCACGTGCCGTCGCGGGGACTGTGACCCCGGCGAGACGAACACGGTCATTGTCACCATCATTCAGCATAAGAAGTACTACGACTACCACGGCGAGTACGAGCCGTACGTCGTCGCGTTTCGGGACGGAACGCCTTTTGAGATTGTCGGGATCTCGGAGAAGCCGCTGTGGATTCACGGACGGGAGTATCTCCCGGGGGGCGAGGCGTCCGAGATGTTTTATCTCGTGTCGATGAACTGGAAGGAGAGGGGGCGGAACTACCACGGCTACCTCGACGATGAGATCCTTCTTGCCTTTGGCATCGAGGATAAGGGCTCCGGGGGGGTGGATGTTCGGGCGGGTGACTTGCTCGCAGGGTTGGGTCGTTGCGCTGAGGTGTGAGGTCTGCTCCTGGGCGGCATTTCTCACCTCGTCCAAACGTAAGCGATCCAAGATAAGACGGACAGGAGGGATCGCCGCACACACACAAACATTCCGTTGTCGTCGTCGTCGTCGGCTTGCCGCATCCGGCGTTGCCCCGAGCAAACAGGTGTCGGGTGCACCCATATTTCCCGTTCCTCGGTGAGACATGAAGTGGCACGTGCCCCCATCTTTTTCTTGGAGGAGGGACGGGAAAACAAGACACGGAGGCCAGTCAGGATTCTGGAGGCAACGAAGGATGGTCCCGCCGCCGCCGTCTGTCGTCGTCGTCGCGGCGACCCGCCCCTCCTTGCGTAGCCTGGCGGGCGAGTCAGACAGGGAAGGGCATTCGGCGTCGGCAGTTGCATGTACACACCCCCTCTATCGTTTACCGGGGGTTAACATCTTGGTTCGCTGGTTCCGTCTTGACTGGTTCCCGGACAAAAGGTTGCATTTCGGACTTGCTTGCCTTGGCTGTGCGCATCTCGCTATGACGTTGTGCTTAAAGTGTATGTGGATGTCATGTCTTGAGGAGAGAGAGCAAATGTGGAAACAAATTGACATTGGCAGTTACGTCCATCTGCCTAGACTGATCGGCTGAGGATCTGAAGAGAGGGGCGAGGTGTCGTTGTTGGAGTCGGGACGAAGTAGGGTCATGAGACCACACCGCGCTGCCACGATGCCGCAGCGACTGGGACACACCGAGCTAAGGCGACCCCCCAATCGACAAAGACACGCCCCCACCTCCTTTCTTGGGTCGTTTATTTTGGGGGTGGAGGGGGTGGGTGTGCTCGTATTAATGTTGGTTGATCTGTCTTTAGGATTCCCACCTGGTTGGGATGGACTGAATGGGTATCCTGACTGCCATGTCTCCTCACTGTCGTCGTCTTGTGTGGAAGAGGTGCATTCGCATTGGAGTGTCGTCCGGTAAATGCAACCAGTCGAGTCTTCAACCAGGGAAACAAAAAATCTCCAAGTATTTGACACCAGTTCTGGAAGGTGTTTACACCAACACCAAGCAAGTGTCGGTGAAGCCATCCAACCCGTCCCCCCTCCCACCAGGTTCAGCTCCCATCACCACCCGCAAATTGCCCGTCACCCACCACCCTCACGCCCGCCCGCACCTTACCTCCGACCCGGCTATTTCATCGTCGCCCCGACGACTTGCGCCGGGTGAAAGCTGCAAGTCGTCTATCTCGTCTGCATAGTTCGCTCCGTGCCGTGCCCGATACATGCTGCCGCCTGGGTAGGGAGGCGAAGAGAGTGGCCAAGGTGAGAGACGCAGCACCTGCAGCGGCACGGCATCCAAACCTGGCACGGTGCAGCAGAAAGATGCTGTACGTGTGCACACAGGGAAGGTAGGTAATATCGACCCGGAAACTGGAGCGTGTATTCCCCAGTGTCGCTACCGGCGGGGAGGTCCGTATGCTGACGGTGGGAGGTGAGGTTGAGGTTGAGTGCCAGTCGCGGGTGTTTGGTGACCCAGTGTTACCCCTCCAAATGACAGTAGACCAAGCCGCCTGTACCACCAGCCAGACGCCCCGGGACGGCAAACCGACCACGACATCCCCATTTCACTCCGTACCGCAACAAGCACAGCATCATTCCAGTTGCTGGTAGGCAGCTTCACTTGCGCCTGTGTTCTACCTCAGCCCCAACCCATCTTGAATCAACCTCGCGGGGGCGAAACGAGCGGGGAGCGAGCGGGTGAGATGAAGTCGCGGCGCTGGCGATGGCGATGAGCTGAGATTCCATCTTTGATGAGAGCCGACTCGACTTCTGTGTGGCCTTTTCTAACCACTCCGGAGATGACCGTTGCCGCAGCCTGACCAGGCTGTTGGTGGTGATGATGATGATGATGGTGGTGGTGTGTGTGTGTCTGCGCCTCCACCACTCCCCCTTTGCCCAAAAGTGCATCTTCTCGCACCGGTTCGTGCATGTCCGTCCGATCGATCCAGTCCAATGCCGCCCAAGAATGCAAGAGAGCGAGCCCCTTTGCTACGACTGGTTCGGAGGGGAAGCAAATGTGCTCCTCCAGTCAGGGCAGTTCGCAGATGTGCAGTTGTCTGTCTGTCTGTCTCTTGTGCCTTGCATGGATGGATTACCCGACACATGTTGTTGGCCTAGGTTTGGACCGACCTGACCACGGACCTGAGGGCCCTTATCACCGGCCTCGTAACGTTTCAGAGCTGATAAAAATGGCGGCGGCGGTTGCCTGTTCGGGATGGGTTTCATGATGCTGACCAACATTCCCTTTGTCGATCCGCCGAGGGTTGGAGAGGAAAATCTGGGGAAGAGGGGAGAGAGAGGGAGGGGGGATCGCTGCAGCCTGCTGGGGAGAGGAGCGGCGGTCATCATGCGCTGTCGCCTGTCATCATGTCACGGTAGATCGCTGGAACAACTCAAATTCTGGGACGGGAGGGTTGGGTGCAGAGATGACTGCATTGCAACTATCTAGACACTGTGTGCCAGTGTAAAAGAGCAAAACATGCGACGATGTTTTTTTGGTGGTGATTTTGTCCATGTTATCCAAATCCCAATGCAATAAACCCTTTGTAAAAAGCCAAGTGAAGAGAAACCCGATCCATCAAACGCCGCTGCTATGCTTCAAAGCCAAAAGTGCATCTCCTTCAGAGATACTGATACCGATCCCCCGTCCACACCTTGGTGCGCCGGCTGCGCCTCTCGCGCGCGGTATCCGACCCCTCGTCCCCCGCGGCGAACCGCGCCGCCAGCCGGTCCCTGTCGTACAGGTCCAGCTCCTCCCTCTCCCTCGACGTCGGCTCGGCGGCGCGCTCCTTGCCCTTGAAGCTGCCCATCGCCGTCGCCTTCTTCAGGATGCCCTTGAGCCCGCCCGTCGCCGCCGCCGCCTCCTGGTGAACCTGGGGCTGCGTCATGCGCTTGGCGATCTCGGCATTCTGCCGCTCGCGCGCGCGGCGCACCTCGTCCTCGAAGCGGAGACGCTTGGACGGGTGCTGCTTGGCCGCCGACGACGAGCCGATGGATGTTGTGGATGCCAGGCTGGCGGCGATGGTGGCCGTGGCCGTGTTGGAGCGGCGCAGGCCGAGGCGCGGCGGCTCGGAAACGTAGACCTTGGGGATCGACGAGGATCCCGCGGCGGTGGTGACCTCGGGGAACGTCGTCGACAGGCGGCGCTTCTGGTCGCGCTTCTCGCGGCGGCGCTCGCGCTCGTCGTCCTGCACCACGTAGGCCTTGGTCGAGTTGCGGCGGCGCGGGCGTGGCGCCTCGTCGACGACGTGAATGGGTCCGCCGAGCGGCACGTCGTGCTTGCCGAGGCGCGGCTGGCCCTGCTCGATGACGACGTAGTGCGGGGACGTCATGGAGCGCTTGAGCTTGGGGAGCGCCGGCGGCTCGGGCGGCGACGGGGGCACGGCGACGTGGTGGTGGCTGTGGCGCGAGGAGCGCCGCGTGGGGAGCCGCTCGTGGTGCGCGTGGAGGTGCTTGGACGACGCCTTGAGGATGTCGGCCACGCCCGAGCCGGGAATGTACGTGACCGAGTCGCGTCGCTCGCGGTGGGCGGGTGAGGGCGACTTGGACCGGCGGGGCGGCGTGGGGAGGTCGCCGAGGAACTGGTGGCTGGATCGCAGCGCGCGCGGCGAGTCGGGGATGCCGTCGCGCGACTTGCTCGTGTACGGGAGGGTGCGGTCGTACTTGTGAACCTCGGGCTGGTGAGACACCCTGCCCTCGCGGCAGGGATACAGCTTCTCGGTCACATCCTTGGCGCCATCGGCGTAGGTGTTGTAGTAAATCTCCTTGAGACACATTGTGTCGGTTGTGGGGGAGTTAAGATCGAAGGAGTCGAAGAAGCGCGAGCTTCCAAAGATGAGGGTGCTGTTGTGATCTCTGCGGGACTGTCGACGGAACGTCAATGGCGAGCCGGACGGTCGTGGGAGCGAGGATCCTGCGGGTCTGGTTCGCTGGTTGTTGTGAATGGTATTGTCGACGGTGAGTGTGGGATGGCGGAACTGAATGTCAGTCGGCCGTGTCCGAGACGAAGCTGTCGGTGGAGAATCGGTCGGAGGAAGTCAGAGACATGGGAACATCGAAGGGGGTTAAGCTGGTCGAGGGTGGAGCTCAATGAGACAGACGAGCGGTGGGAGAAGCGAGGGGAGGTTGCTGGGGGGGATATATACTGATTTGTTGTGTGTGTGGGAGAGAGATGTCAAGCACACAGGCAACCACTACGGCTGGCGGCCAGACGCGTTAAGTAAAGGCGCAAAGGTGAGTCCGGCGAAGGGAGACCGGGAGACTCCCCTGTCGTGTCCCTGTCCCCGGTGGCCCCTCCCATGAGGCTCGCTGCGCCGATACCTTTGCTGAGCCCACCCCCCACCCCCCTTCGCTTCTGCTGGCCTTCTGCCTGAGGGACCGCATTGCGGTCAATGTGTCATTCCGCAACCCGTCCCCGTTGCAACGGGGGTGGGTCCGAAGGGGGGAGTGCCGCGAAGCCAAGCTGTCGTCGGGGCCAATGGGGGGCCGCCGCTCAAAGGGCTGAGTTCTAGCGGGGAGGGCCTGGTGACCGGATAGGTCAGCGTGCCGGGGCGGAGAGGGTGTGAGCGGAGGAAGAGGCAGCCCAGGCAGGGCATGCCACGGGCCCCAGGCCCCAGGCCTTGTTGGTGATGGTGCTGTGCTGGTGCTGGTGCTGGTGCTGGTGCTGGTGCTTCCCGAGTCCTACGGGCCTGTGTCAGGTCCTGTGCTGCGCTGTGTCCTGTGTCCTGTGCCCTGGGAGCTTTGAAACGGCAGACCTCCGTGTCCAGATTCCAAAGCTGGGAGGGAGCCCATTTGCTGACAGCGGGCTGGACACCCAACCCTCTGGATCTGCCTCCATCACGACAAGCGACAAGGCGGAAACGGGCAAGAATAGAACTCGCCTCGTCTCGTCTCGCGTCTATTCTTTGCGCGTCGCCATCATCCGCGCGAGATGCAGATAGCCGCACAACTCCAGGCCCATTGAGGGTCCAGGCCATCGAGGGCGGCCAGCGACCACACCAGACCAGAGCACAGATGTGTCAGTCGTAGAAACAAGCGCGCAATCGCCTGCAATCGTGCCATCTTTGACGGTCGCATCCCCAGTCGTCATCTGACGAGGCCGCTGGGTCGGCGACCGAGAGAGGACGGCGGGGACACCTTGCTTGCATTCGGCGTCCTGAGTCATTCTCCGGATTGTGAGTGGCCCTCCCCCTCTGAAGTCTCGGTCTGCCGAAACGAACACCTGGGTCCCGTCCTCCTGCAGGAGGTAGATATGCAGCGACGGGTGCGCGTACCGACTGCCCGAACTTGACGCCTTGTGTCAGTCCCTGTCGTCCTAGATTCCCACGAATGGCCAGGTCTCTGGCGAATGCGACGAACCCCCAACGAACAGGACAGCCGCCCGCTTCTACATTTCTTTGACCCGGTCTCCCGCAGCCACTGAAGCCATTGTCACCATCGGCGTCCCCCGAGCCCATTCGTCCTCCGTGACCTTGACATGCAATGGTCCTGCATTCTGCAGAACGGCAATGCAAGCGATTGATGCTTGGGGCAAGCGTGGGAATGGATGGCTTGGGGCTTGGAAGGCTGAGCACCACGGCCACTGCTTGGATGGCGGGGAGAGCTGCTCAGCCGCCCTCGCCGGCGCCCTCCGGGTCCGACCTGGCCCCGCAATGGCACTCCCCAGCAATGGGAGCGGGGCGAGAGCCCCCGACACGGCATGGCACCGCCACGGCCCCAGGTGGGGCACCCGCATCGCCAACCCTTGTTCTCGGTGCACCGAACGAACCCTCGGTCGCTCACCTGACCAGAGCGAAGAGCCATCACGACTTTTCCTGAGTAGTAGATGCTCTCCTGCATCAAAATGCGAAAATGTTGACAAAATCTGCCCGTCATCGTGCTTTGCTTGCAGCCATAGCTCGGGGGAGGCTTGCAGGCGTCCACTCGGAGGACCTTTCTCTGATGCGGTTCCTGTCTCAAATCCGGGCACCCTCTTAGGGATCCAGAACAAATCTGCTCTTTCGCCATCTTTGTTGAGGACAATGTCGAGTGTCTGGCGTCCTGTTGGCCGTCCTCTCCAGTGTGCCAGTCCTCGGGTCTGACAGCTGCCTGTCTGTCGCTGTTGTGACACCCCATCTGGCATCCACCTCCCGGCACCCGGATCGCCAAGGCACCCCGAGACCCCCTCTCCCCCTCTCCCCTCACCCCCTCACCCGATGCCTGGTTGACAGACTGCTGCCTTTCCTCAAGTCGCCACCAGGATGCCTAACTACCCGTAAATGGCGAGTGGCCGCCAGGCAATTGGCCAGTAAAGGGGCGGCCGCTCACCTCGGTGAGGGGGGCATTCGTCATTCCCGTCCGCAGCTCGGGTCTGTCCACCCTTTCGCACCGACTTGCCTTCCTGGGTGTCGCACGTCACTCCATATTCTTGCCGAGAAGTGACCACGGCAACCATCAGGCGGCAGGTTTTCGGTCAAGGACACCTCTCTTCGCCCTTGGGGTGACGCTGCGGTCTCTCGTGACACGAGCGGTCGCCCTTTTCCCAAGGCGCCTTGTCGAGCACACCCGTCGGATCGCGAAGATTCCAGGCCAGGGGCGCCGCCGTGTATCTCGAATGCCAAAAATGCCTTGTTGGCGAGAGTACAGACGACGCGTGGCGGCGATAAGTCCTTGATGACTGGCTTCCAGGCCGGCTCGTCGGAGATTAAAGGACGTCGCACGATTGCTCAGCCTTGCCAGGAGACGCCGTGGTCTCTGAATCGTGCCGTCCCGTTTCCCAAACAAGCGAGCCGAGCCCGGGCGGTCGGCGCCGCGTCGATAGGCGCCTGGAGGGTCTTTGAGATCGCGGGCGGGAATCGCTGGCGACCAAAGAAAGGGTCTTGGGCTGGTCTTCTCGAACCAACGACTCCATGGCTGGCCTGAGATTGGCGGCCGGGGGTTCAAGGTGGGGGACGAGTTGGCATTGGACGGTGCTTGAAGAGTCGAGGACCAGTGGGCTTGCTGTCTTTTAAAAACAGCGTCAATTCGTTTCAATGTGACAGTTGGCGATTAGCGAGCCGTAAGTATGCTGGAAGGGCCAGATTGGCGACCTCGAGATGGCGAAATAGACGTCGCGCTTCGATGGCATCCCTCATCCAACGAGCGACCGGGATGGGATTTACAAGAGGCTACGCGGGTCGCGCTTCCAGTCAATGATATTCCATAAGTGAACGCGAGCTGAAGATGCGCGACGATAAGTTTTGATAGCATGTGGCTAAGTAGACGGAAGATGGAGAGATGCGAGCTTTTCGTTTGTCGCCAGTTCAGTGGTGCCAAAAATTGGAGGTGTTGAAAGAGCGCCCCATGTATGCCGACGCTCGAGCCACAGAACGCCCCCGGCGCTCGTATTTCCATAAAGATTCGTGAAATCAGTCGTACTGGGTGGGCACAAGCCCCAACGAGACGGGCTCCATAATGGAAAGAGATCGTCGGAAAAAAGGCACGTAGTTCAGTCGGAACTCCGAATCACCCAAACATCCATGTGAGGCCTCAAGCCTCTTCTCGATCAATACCTATCTTTCAAGACACACGAAACCATGGGCTCCGTCTCCCTCCATGGCCCTGGCAAGGTCGCCGCCAGCCAATATCCAGGATGCTTCACCGACGAAGAAGTCGGCCATCTCCTCGGGCGCCCATCAACTCGGTCGGATGAGGCCGTCAACAACGACGTTCAAGATGGAAGCCATGGTGACCCAGGAAGGACTCCGACGCCCGAGAACCACTTTCTTCCCGACTGCCACTGCAGTACCTTGCACTCCCAGTGCGGTGGAACAGTCCATGTCGATGCGGAACAGGACGCCAAACCCCCCGTCATCAACATGACCATAGAGTACTTGCGGTATGCTGCCGGGCGCGGTTGCTGGTTCTGTTCTGTCGTCTACGGAGGCATTGTTGCTGCTCCCCCCTGGGACCCCCTAAGAGCAGAGACCGTCCCTGTCCATCCACTCTTTCAAATGCCACGCGATGGGCAAGCCTCCGACACCTTGGACTTTGCCATCAGCCCGTTTGGAGACACCGATCACACCCAGGAACCGGATCTGGTGTTTTATGTCGACAAGGACCAAGGTATCGCCCACCCCCGTCCCTCGAGTCGCAAGACATGCCCGGACTGACATCTCACGACCGTTGTCATCTTCAGCAACAGCTTCACCCTGCAAGCTGTTTCTCGTCAGAGACCAACTGGACCGTACCGAGCCTCGGCAGCAACTTGCCTTTACAGCTCAGAAGCTCCAACACTGCCTCAAAAACCACTCGTGTGTTCCCCAAACGTCCTCATTCATGCCCACAAGGCTTCTTCACATCCAAGTAGTCGATGGAAAGTATGTCTTAAACATCTCCACCGGCGTTTCTCCTCAGCCCTACATTACGCTGAGCCACTGCTGGGGCAAATCCTTCCCCTCGGGCGTCACAACCACGTCGGAAAATCTGGAAACTCGCATGTCGTCGCTGGGCATTCCATGGCATGTTCTGCCGACAACCTTTCGCGATGCCGTCGCCATGACCGAGAGACTCGGCTTTCGGTACCTGTGGATCGACGCCCTCTGCATCCTACAAGACTCCGCGGCCGACTGGATGGCCGAATCCTCTCGCATGCACGACGTCTACTCTTACGGCCATCTTCTGCTCAGTGCAGATGCCTCGCCCGATAGCCAGACAGGCATGTTTCGTGCCGCCAACCTGTCTTCAAAGCCGTGGCGGGCCTTGCCACTGACATCGCCCCCCAACCAAGATGGAGACGGGGCCACGCCGGGCAACCTCTTGTGGGCGGACCACGGGGTCAAGGCAATCTTTGGCACAATCCACTCCATCCTCCGAGCGGCGATCGCTTTTCAACCACGCGAGACCCTTCTTCATCTACGCCCCCTCACGGCACGAGCTTGGTGCTTTCAGGAGCAGCGCCTAGCCAGACGGGTCATCCACATGTGCATGAGTGAAGCCATGTGGAGCTGCGCCGACGGTATCGTCGAATGCCAGTGTGGCAAGTGTGGACCGGGACGACACGAATATCCCTATTTTGCCTGGCAGAGATCTCTTCCCGACAAAGAGTGCTCGGGAAAGGACAAGCACACTCTGTGGATGAACACCATCTACAATTATACGGAACGGGACTTGTCCCACTGGACGGATCGACTCCCTGCTCTTTCAGGCCTGGCGCATCAGTTTCTCCCCGTCTCCGAGTCCAACGAGTCCGGCCTTGACGATGAGGTCAAACGGCCGTTCCGGGAGATCAATCTCGGAACCTACCTGGCCGGCATCTGGTCCTCGTCCCTCCCCGTTGGTCTCTGCTGGCAGGCAGCCAACACGCCGGGAAGACGTCTTTCCGCCCTCGCCTCTCGCTACGTTGCCCCATCGTGGTCATGGGCCAGCGTGTCTGGGAATGTAAACTGGGACACCAACAACTTCCAAACACGCGGGGAGATTCTCGATATCCGCTGTGACCTGGCTGGACAGGACGAGACGGGCAGCTTGCGCGGAGGCGAGGTCACCCTGCGGGCCAAGATGATCCCGCTTAGGCTATACCACGGCGACTTGGAGGTTCCTGGGGCGAACGGGCTTCGATATACGTACCTGTATATGGAGGCCCGCGATCCGTCGACAGGGCAATGGGCGCCCCCGGTCATGTACCTTGCCGATTGCGCGCCGCCGGGGGTCGAGGGCCAAATCCACGCCGGGGCCGACATGCTTTGGGGCGATAAAAAAACGGGGGAGAGGGTCCATGAACTGACACCATTGTCTGAAGGGGAATATTTTGGTCTGCAGCTTGCCGTCTCTTATGTCATGGTCGTTCGGACTGTCGCCGGCGACGGACCAGGCGTCTTTGAGCGGACCGGGTCGCTCCAGCGGGATTGGAACGGAGAGATGCCCGACCTGTCGACATGGTTTGAGGGTGCTGAATCCCAAACGGTTCGAGTGGTCTAGGGATTCTCTCTATACTGGTTTCCTTTTTTCTTGTTGACACCCAGAAAGGGGATGCCGGCACGCGGTCCCGTCACCGGACAACCTTTCCCTCCAAGATGGTAGAGGCTAGGCCTGAACTTTACAGCGGGTTGAGCCGGTACTGGGGGTTCATGGGCTGTCGTCTAGCCCACCTGAGTCCTTCTAGTCCGGCGATCGACAACCCGCAAACCTTCTCTCGACTTCATCCAAACATCTCTCCTCGGCGGGAGCCATTAGAACGCACTTCTGCAATTTCAATTTCACGGGCAAGGCGTTCGCGTAAAAATAGAATTTTGTCTACGAAAATGATCTCCCTATTTCGCTCTCAGCAATCGACTCACCCCCCAAAGACTCCCTTGTATCCCGTCTGTCCCGTAGGTTCACGTCTCTCCACCGGCATTCTCGATTGCTGTGCTGACAACCGCTTCAGACTGGCTTCAATTATCCTCCAAGCACACCAGGACGACTACATATACCTAGAACGCCATATCCTTCTTCAGTTGTTAAAGGCGAAACAGATCCATCCCCCGGCGAGATCATGGTCCCTTTCCGACCCCCCTTACCCGGAATCCTAAACGCTCAAGCTCGACAGCGTCGACAACATTCCGGCCGTCAAACACCAACCGCGGTTCCTGCATCATCCCCGCAACCTCTGCCCAGTTGACAGCGTCTCCATCGCATCCCCGCACGTTGTCAACTCCACACTGAAGACACTCCGAAGGGCATGGAGCCAGCGGCTTGAGCCTCTCCAGCGGGTCTTCGGGAAGCGAATTCTCTTGTCGAACCAAGTCTTCCAAGGCCATCACCTTCATCTCGGTGAGCCTGTCCTCGCAGAGGTTGAGGCTCAGCGAACCCTTTGTGGGCTTAGAGGTGCCTTGCGCAGCCCGTTTTGGACCCATCGCTTGGTATCCCTGGAAATGCTTCCATGGGGTCAAGATGCACACAGCGCTCGCCCCTCGCACCGCATCTCTCCAGCCTGAACAAATGGTAATCCTCTCGAGCAGATCTTGGTCCATCTTGGCATTTCGCGCCTCCTCCAGGATGTCGTCAATGGCACAACCCGGGTCAAAGACGGCGATCTCACGAGGCACCTCCTCGACAAGGTCTCTAATGATGTGGACCGCGATGCTGTTTCGCGTGTCATTGGTCCCGTCTTTGAAGGCAAACCCCAGGACAGCGATCTTTTTCCCTCGCAGAGACCCGTTGAGGCCGCGGACCACGTTGTTTGCGAACCGCTGCCTCTGGTACTCGTTGATCCTGAGGATGCTGAGCCAATATTCGGCCACGACCTCCAGATGCAACTCATTTGCCAGATAGGCCAGGCTAAGAATGTCCTTCTCAAAGCAGGACCCCCCAAAACCTACTCCTGCCCTGAGAAACATGGGCCCGAGTCGGTTGTCCTTTCCGATGGCGAGACCAACATCCTCAACGTCGGCGCCAAGGCCAATCTCTTCGCACATGGCGCTCACGGCATTGATGCTGCTTATTCGCTGTGCCAGCATGGCGTTGGCGACAAGCTTGGCAAGCTCGCTGCTGAAGGTGTTGACAGTCACGATTCGCTCATCGGGAACCCAGGCCGCATAAACGTCCCTCAAGACCGATGCCGCGCGGCGCCCCGATCGAGTCTGCGCGCTGCCGATGAGAATGCGATCGGGATGCATCAAGTCGCGCACGGCGGTCCCTTCGGCAAGAAACTCGGGACTTGAGAGCACCTCGAACCTCGTTTCGGGCCGGTGGTAGTGGAGCTGGTACATATCAGTCCCGGCCGCCGCCGATCATGGTACCTCTCCGCGGGATTGCTCACAATGTCTTGGATCATTCGCGCCGTACCACAGGGAACCGTCGACTTCTCCACGATGATGGAGCCTCGGGCGTGTTTCGCCACCGTCCTGGTTGCGCTCTCGATTGCGCTGACGTCGGCCATGGATCCAGCGCCGAGACCATGCGTCTTCGTCGGTGTGTTGACGCATATAAAGATTATCTGAGCTCCCGAGATGGCTTCCACAACGCGCGTAGAAAACACCAGGTTTGGCTGGCGAGCCTCTAGCTGCACGGGTCGACCCAATCCCGGGAGAGTCACGGTTGTGTCGACGGTGCCATCCCGCGCCGTGCGCACCACCTTCAGCAGCCCCTCTTCGTGGATCGGAAGATGACGCGAGTTCCAAGCAGCAACCCGATGCTCGTTGAGGTCGACGACGTGCACCAGGATATGTGGATTGTGGTATGCAATGACTGCAGCTGTTGGCCCGCCTGCCGCCCCTTGTGTCAGGATCGAATTGTCACGATATTCCAGCGAAAGGGACCAACTCACCCACGAATCCGGCCCCAACAAAACATATACTCTTGACATAGCTAGCATCTTGTGCCAGATTCAGCGACTCTTTCATGCAAAGCGGTCCAGCATCGTTGGGCTGCTGGCTAGGCTTAAGATTAGGGGAGCCGCTTCCGGAGCTCGGCGGCGACGTATCTGGGGTTCCACGAGTCCATGACTTCGCTATCCAGGCATCAGGTGACGCCGTTCCAGGGCTAGCCGCGGAGGACGCCACCGACTGGGAGCTCGGAGGAGATCGCACGAGATGATTGTCGAGAAAACTGAAAGACGGCAGCGGCGCTTCGGCGTCTGGTCGAGGGAGACTCATCTCTTTTGACTTGGTGCCGCGTGCTGTGCGACGACACTCTGACGGCGAAGTGTCTTCTCAAACTCGATCCGAAAGCAGGCGGGAAAAGGGTTCGGCAATTCAAGACTAGGTCATCGCGTAAGACTCTGGCCAAGGCCAGCACCCTTATTCATATATGTCAACGACCTGGAATGCCGGGACGGTAGCTGCTACCACGAAGATGGTCTTGCAAAGCACACGGGCTTGGCAGTGTTCATGTCCGCTCAGGAAGCCCGTCGTCCGTGTCTGACAACAGTTCGCAACTCCCGCCACCCATTTCTGAGGATCGCCCGACCAGAACGAGATACTGCCCGGCTCGGCTGGCAAGTTATCGCTCCCAGAACCTCTCCGGTACTTTCTATCCCACCTCCGGGCGGCAGATGTGCACCAAGATGCCCACGCCCGGTCGTCGATGTGCAGCAGCTTCGGGTGGAAATCCCCACCTATGGCTGTACCACCCGGCCTCGAGTACAAGTGCCACCCTCTCAGGGTCTTGACCCTGCGACCGCCTGCAATGGCCCGAGCCAGGCCCGTGGGCATTCCGTTGCTGCCTTCTGGTCCTGGGATGGTGGAAACCCAAGCCGGCAAGGTCGTACTCCCATTCCGAGAGATAGGCGGACGAAGAGGGGGCCGTTAACACGAGAGTTCACGCGAAAGCAACATGCAAATCTAGAGGCTGAACGGGCTTTGGGCGAAATTAGAGGATCGATCGTCTGGCCAACATGGTGTTGAGTGCAGATAAGGCTCTCAACCCCCGACAACAACCCGGATCTCGACACCTCCCCCTTGACATGAGCAGCAAAGGGTCTTGAACAACGCGGCCGATCGCCTCTCCGGTTCACCTTCGGGAATCCGCTCGCGTTTCCTCTGTTGCCCCTGCATCGCATGGTTTCCACCATCCCGGCAATGCTTTGTCAATCAACCTTGAGCTCCTCTCGACAGTCCGCAATTTGTTGACAACTGGATGCAGCTGAGACGTACGTGGCATTGCTTGCTTTCTTCCACCGTCAACCCTACAAGCGCTATCCCCAGTCTTGTCCGCCCCGCAACTCCTATTCCGGACGGTGAGAGCCGATGCTAGACTCGCTGTCATCGCAAGGGTGCGTCGGCGGCGGCTTGATTCAAGCCTGCCTCGCCTCCGGCCTTGGGGATCGAGGGGAAGAGAGTGCCGATTTATAACCAGAAACACGCAGGGCGTCACGACAACCACCGACCTCCGCCCTGCGAGCGCGCTTCAGCAACTCAAGATCTTCATCATGTTGCTCACAACGCGAGTCTGCCTCGTTGCGTTTTGGGCACGACAGGCCGCGACCGCATACGATACGACAGTTTGCGACCAAAGAAGCTATACGAGCTCCGAAAACATGACATGTACGGAGTGCTGCCCACGACAACAGCTCCCCCCACATGTCCACAGGCTAACCTTGGCATAGTCAACGCCAACGCATGGAACCCTGACGGACGCGGCTTCCAGTGCATCACTGTAGGGGACTGGTTCCCCCATCGTTACACGCCGACTCCCGTTGTTTCTGACCAGCCGGCCTGCAGGTGCAAGACTCGCCACCGGCATTCGAAGCCACATGGGCGTGGGCCAAGGATCCCCAGTCTGTCCATTCGTATCCTCATGTCAAGCTCGCAGCCCCCGCCCTCCCCGTCGCCATGGCCAACATTTCGACACTTCACCTGTCGGCTCGGTGGTCGATGGGACCCGGATGGAAGCCCGTTCAAGCCTCCAAGGTCGACACATCCGCCTTGGCGAGCATGGGCGTCACAGCCAACGTGGCATTTGACATGTTTGCCGATCGGGATCCGGCTCTGGCGGGATACGCCACCACGGCAGAGACCGAGATCATGGTCTGGATTGGGAGGTTTGGCTCAGCCCGGCCCCTGGGATTCACCCCCGACAGCAGCTGCTCCAAGCAGATGCTTGGCGATGTCGAGTTGCAAGTTATCCCATTGTTTACGGGTTGCAGCGTGATGCCGTGCGTCTGCTAACTGCAGTAACCCTCCCCAGCCTCCTCTACAAAGGGAGAAACCAGCGAGGAACCAACGTCTTTACCTGGGTTGCCACGACCAACGACATTGGCTTCTCTGCAGACATGTCCCCTCTGTTGCAGCCTCTCTGGCGCAGCGGGTTGATCTCTCCCTCCTCCTACATAGGGGTCGTCGAGTTTGGCTCAGAGGCATTCCATTCGCCAGAGAATGTCACATTTTCGGCGTCGGGCTTTGACATCCGTCTGCTTACCGGCACCGCGCCAACGATCGAGGTGGGACAGCTTCCGATTTCCTGTTCCCTAGCGGCTGCGATTCACCACCAAGGCTTTTCCCGCATGCCGATCCTCGGAATTCTTGCCGCAGCGCTATACGCCCTCTAATCAAACGGTCGAGTTGCGCATGTCTCTGCGTCGGGCCAGGCTGCTCGCCAGGGTACCTGCATGACCGTTTCTCCTTTGCCACGAGGGATGCCCAACGCCTTTTTCCTTTTCCGCTTCAGCCCTGATCCCAGACCGACGTGCGCGTCTCGAAGACATGCCCCCCGGCTCGAGGATCTCAACACGCACGTGGAGGCGTATCCTCTCGGGACTCGGGCGACTTGTCACTCGCCCATCTTGGTATCTTGCTTGGGGCTTGGGGCATCGGATATCCCCATTCTAGATTAAGAGGAGTTATGTCTTCTCGTGTTCATTCCTTCAGCCGGCGCAGGGACGGGACTCAGCATGCATCCTTGAGTCGTTGCTTGGCCTCCATGGGTCCAGTCCCGAATGGCAGCTGCTCCTATATATGACAGCCTCCGCTCAGATGCTACGGTGATTGGAATTTTTTTTTTCCTTTGGCAGTTCCGGGCTTTCCACTGTCCAACTCATTACGTTCGTTTAACCCCTCGCAATGGCGCGGGCTCACCTGGGGGATGGGCCGGAGGTTCCAGGTTCTCAAAGTGGCCACTCCTCCTTGAGTGATCCCTTTGCCGACCCGTCGGACGTATCCTACAATGCGTCGGCCAGGACATCTGTCAGGATATCAACCATTAGTGTTGGCGAGGCGGTCGTCGCCTCGAGGTACTATGACGCCGTCCAGGAGATTTCGCCATCGCCCATCACCATCCCACCTAGAGCAATACTTCCAGATCAAGTGCAAGCGGAGGATCTGATTGTGAGTGGCCTCGGCACATCCCTTCCGGCTTTGTACTGACGGCCTCAGACACCGGCCCCACCATGGGAAGAAATCTTTAATGAAAAGGAGAGTGTTTTCGGCTCGGAGAGAAATGTCGATATCCGTCTGTCGCTACCCCCTGGCCCCCCTCCTACTCTGGGCGCAGAAAAGGCCGCCAGCATACCAGGGGAACGCAAAGGACTGTTTCTTCGACGCCGTGATGCCTTTTGCAGAACGTACTGCCCCATCGAGGAGCCCTCCCTGGTTCTTCCCACCGGTCCCACGGACGAGGAAAAGCTCCGCTACATCACCACCAACCGCATCCCGCTCTACATCTTTGGCCTCTTTTCCTTCCTGACCCTCTCGGCGGGCATGTGGCTCTTTGCCGTGTGCGCCCCCATCTTTGCGTGGTACGGCGTCTTCGTCGGCTTCCTCAACATCTACCTCATCATCTCGTACCTCGTCGGCGTCATCGGCCGCGACTGGGACTACGCCGCCCACGTCGCCATTGTCGCGTCGCACCCCATAACCGACGACACGGCACCCTCGGTCGACGTCTACCTCCCCTGCTGCTCGGAGCCGCTCGAGATCCTCGAAAACACGTACCGCCACATCACGCGGCTCGACTGGCCCGCGCACCGGCTCAAGATCCACGTCCTCGACGACGGCAACCAGCCCGCCGTCCGCAACCTCGCCGCGCGCTACGGCTTCTCGTACCTCGTGCGCGACGACCGGCCGCGGCTGCGCAAGGCCGGCAACCTGCGTTGGGCGTTCGCCCGCACCGACGGCGACTTCTTTGCCATCTTTGACGCCGACTTTTGCCCGCGGCCGGACTTCCTGCGCGAGCTCGTCGTCGAGCACATGGCCGACGAGGGCACGGCGATCGTGCAGTCGCCGCAGTTCTTCCGCGTGACGCCCGAGCAGACGTGGGTCGAGCAGGGCGCGGGCGCCACGCAGGAGCTGTTTTACCGCGTCGTGCAGGTCAACCGGAACAAGTGGGGGGCGTCGATATGTGTGGGCAGCAACGCCGTGTACAGGCGGGCGGCGCTCGAGGCGGTGGGCGGGACGGCCGAGATTGGCTTCTCGGAGGATGTGCACACCGGGTATGCTTGTGCCGTGTGCTGGGTGTCGTGGAGGTGTCGGAGCTGACTTTGGAAGCAGGTTTGATGCGACGGACCGCGGGTGGACGGTCAAGTACGTGCCGCTGTGCCTGGCGACGGGCATCTGCCCGAATACGCCGCGTTCGTTCTTCTCGCAGCAGATGCGCTGGGCCAGGGGCAGCACGACGCTGCTGACGACGACGCACTTTTGGACGTCTCGGCTGACGCTGATGCAAAAGATTTGCTATCTCTGCGGTATGTTTCTTCGCAGTGCTGTCACTGCAGCGGACCTAACCGACCCCAGGCCTGCTCTACTACTCGGCCGTTTCCCTCGGCATCTTCATCTCGCCCATCCCCGGCACGCTCCTCCTCGTGCTGCGGCCCGAGTGGTTCAAGTACTACAACCTCGCGTTTGCGATCCCGTCCATCGTCTACGGCGGCATCGTGTTCCGGTACTGGTCGCGCGCCACGTACGGCTTCAACGTCCAGCACATCATGGTGGTGCAGTCGTACGCGTATCTGACGGCCATTAAGGACCGGCTGCTCGGCATCGAGCTGCTGTGGGCGGCGTCGGGCGACAAGAAGGCGCACAAGAGCAACAAGTACCGCAACATGCGGCTGCTCTGCTGGGCGTGGACGATTGTCGCGTTGGGGGGTATGGTGGCGGCCGTGACGTACCGGCTGGTAGGCGGGTTTCCGTGGTATCACACGGTGCCGCTAATTGTGTTGAATGTGTATAATCTTTATATCAGTCATTATTTCTTGTTTGCGTCGTGGAAGTGGTAGGTGGGGGGTTGTGGGTTTACGGTGTAGGTCGGGTTGAACGTCGAGGGCCGTGTTTACATATCAGGGGCATGGAGAACAAGAGGGATTGGCGGCATCGGAGAGGAACACGTCATCGCATCTTGCAAACTCCTCTCGCTCGTATTTCGGCGATCCATCTTCACCCGCAAAGCTCTGCTGTCTTAATTGGGAGTTGGTTGGGAAATATCACCCCATACTCCCAATCCGGTGACAACCGGTGATCTCACCCCCAAAACACCTCGCGATGGTGTGACACCCACCATATCACCCTCCCACCTCTCCAACCTTCCATTCGTCCGCCAAAAACCGTAAAAAGAGTCGCAACTCTCCTCCCTTTCCGTTCCCACTCCAAACACCAAGACTTTCAAAAACCACCATCAAACAACAACATGAACTCCTTCAAGTCCTTCTTCCAAGACCAACACCCCCTCCACCACTCCATGCTCCCGACCGAGCCGGTCCCCACAGCCCCCCTTCCCCTCCTCCTCGCCATCCTCCCACACCTCCTCCTCCCCCTCCTCCTCTTCACAGTCTACATCCCCCCGCCCTCGCGCCTGCGCGCCCCCCTCTTCCTCGCCGCCCTCGCCCTCCTCCAATGGCGCTGCGTCGTCTCCCCGTGGCCGTCCAACGCGCCGGGAGACGGCTCCGACCGCGCCATGCGCTACGGCCTGGCGTGCACCTGGCTGTTTGTGCTGCCCACGCTCCAGCGCGTGGTGGGCCAGACGCCGGAGAGGGAGTTTTGGCGCGTGGATGACGTCTTACCTGACGGGGGGCGGCCGAAGCCGCCGAGGGAGTGGTCATGGGAAAAGGTGCGGTGGGCGACGAACTTGGTGGCGACGCCGAGGGGGGTGGGGTGGAATTTTGGGGGAAGGGGGATCAACGCGAAGAGGGAGGCGGTGAGGCGGGAGAGGGAGAGGGTGAGGGAGTCGAGGGGGAGATTTGTCGTGCACGCGCTGGGCAGGGCGGCGAGGTGCTGGGTGGTGTGGGATGGGTTGATTCTGGCGACGCGGAAGGCGAGAGTGCCGGAGGGGTGGAGGTGGGAGTGGGAGACGCTGGGGGAGGTGGCGTTTGCGGAGGTGATGATGCTGGGGATTACGCTGTTTGGGATGACGATGCAGTTTGAGCTGGGGACGGCGCTAGGAGTGGGGTTGGGGATCAATGAGCCGGAGGATTGGCCGCCGTTGTTTGGGGATGTGTTGGGGTGTTGGACGGTGGGGAATGTTTGGGGGGGGTTTTGGCATCAGTATCTGAGGCAGGTATGTTTATGGTCTGAGGGGGGAGGGGGGTGGTTTGTGCTGACGAGGTTATAGCCGTGTCTGGGATTCAGTCGACGCATCAACGAGATGCTGAGGATTCCGCGGGGGTCGCCGGTCGCGTACTTTGTTCATCTGGTCACAGCGTTTGCAATCAGCGCCTTCTTCCACGTCCTCAGTCTCGCGCCGCTGAGTCCGGGATGGTATCCGTTCCGCACCCTCGTCTCCGACATGTGCATCTTCTTCTTGATGCAGCCGATCGGGACCATGTTGGAGCTCGGGGTGATGACTTTGTTTGCTCGATATGTGTGGAAGCCGAAGGCTGCAGGACAGGTTGATGGTCAGGGAAAATCGCAGGTACCGGTGACAGACTCTCCGACCGGTGAGGGGGCCGCGTCTCCTCAGCAAGTTGGTGTCCTGGAAGGAATCCGGGAGTTTGGCAGCACAAACAAAGACGCCTTGATTCTGGCTGCATGTCGGCTAGTGGGCTATGTCTGGGTCATTCTCTGGTTCTGGGGAACGTCGTGGTGGTTCGTCAAGGCATATCTGGGCGTTGGGATGGCAGGATGGCAGTTTTCCTTTTCGTTCCTGGCTTGGTTGGTATGTGGGACACAGTAGTATGCCGCTGCAATTTATATTGAGTAGGTTCCGTCCAGGCTGACAGTAGTCCTCGCTCTCATCTCTTGAATCTGTGCAGAACCATATTCGAAATGTTCCGACCTTTTCTTTACATGGACATTGCCAAGCTGACCCTTGACCCTTGCAATGTAAACAACCCCCTTTCTTAGCTCCGCGTAAGTCAGCATTCCCCCATGCTCCCCTCACGAGATAGAACCTTGACAGTGATCCACCCGAAAATCGGGACAGTACTGTGTACTAATCCATAAAATGACAAACACCTCCAACAGCACCGCTGATAAGGTTCTCTTGGCACCTCCCAATTGACCCCTCATGTGCCCCCCTTTCCCGCTCCCCCCCTCCATCCCGGAGCCAAGACCGAGCCCGAGATCCGACTCAAGGCGGCGTTCCCCGTCCAGAAGCGGTCAACCATCTTCCCGGCCAAGCATTCCCGGTTCCGCCCACGCTCCCGCCAGTGGATATCCCACGATAATATTGGCCTGCACTGCAACATTGCGGCGGTCTGAGGTTGGAGTCCACGGCACTGGGCGCGGCGGTTCTGCTTTCCCTGACTCACCCCAAAATCACTCAATGTCCAGAGGACCTGCCCTGTGCGACCTCGGAATCTGGTCTCCCTCCCCACGGCAATAAGAACCTCGCATCCCCCTCTCCCAACTTTCAAATTCCCCATCTCACCTCCAAAACTCCATCCCCCCCACCAACCCAAAATCAATCCCGAAAACCAAGATGCCCCGCTTCAAACTCCCCTGGACCCTCCCCCTCCCCCCGGCCCTCGCCGCCCTCCCCCGCCCCGCCCTCCTGCTCATCGCCCTCCTCCTCGCCGTCAACGCCGTCCTCTGGTCCGCCGCCGCCGTCGTCCTGCACTTCTACCCCAAGCTCATCTCGCCGGCCGTCCTCTCCTACACGCTCGGGCTCCGCCACGCGCTCGACGCCGACCACATCAGCGCCATCGACCTGATGACGCGGCGGCTGATCGCGTCGGGGCAGCGGCCGGTGGCCGTGGGCACCTTCTTCAGCCTGGGGCACAGCACCATCGTCATTATCACGTGCGTGGTGGTGGCGGCGACGTCGGGGGCGCTGCGGGAGCGGTTCGACGACTTCCAGCGCGTGGGGGGGATTATTGGGACGGGGGTGTCGGCGGGGTTTTTGCTGTTACTGTGCGCGGGAAACGGGTGGGTGCTGTGGCGGTTGGTGAGGCGGTTGAGGGAGGTGTTAGGGGAGCAGAGGGCGGCGAGGGGGTTGGCGGCGCGGGGGGATGAGGACGGCGAGGAGGGGGTGGATGGGACGGGGGCGCAGGTCAAGCTGGAGGGGGCGGGGTTCCTGTCGAGGGTGTTTCGGAAGCTGTTCAAGGTGGTGGATAGGCCGTGGAAGATGTTTCCGCTGGGCATGGTGTTTGGGCTGGGGTTTGACACGAGCTCAGAGATTGCGATTTTGGGGATCGCGAGCGTGCACGCGGTGGAGGGCACGAGCATGTGGTTGATCATGGTGTTTCCCATTTTGTTTACGGGTGAGTTGCTGTCCCGTCCCCCTTGTTTTGGGCATTTACTGACGTTCTCTAGCCGGCATGGTGGGTTACATTCTCCCCTTTATCTCACCTCCCCATTGCTTGGGACTTGCTAACCCCTTCTAATAGTGCCTGATTGACACCATGGACGGGGCTCTCATGATGGCGCTGTACACGAACAAGGCCTTCTCGCGGGACGTCGTGGCCATCTTGTACTACTCGATCGTCTTGACGGGCATCACCGTCTTCGTCTCGGCCTTCATCGGCATCATCCAGCTTCTGTCGCTGGTGCAAAACGTGGCCGAGCCAGAGGGTGGATTCTGGGATGGCGTCAGCGCCATTGGCGACCATTTTGACATTATCGGAGGCAGCATCTGCGGCCTGTTTGTGGTGGTTGGCCTCGTTTCGGTTCTTGTGTACCGGCCGTGGCGGAAGAGAATGGACAGGCGTGTGGTCGAAGAGCCAGAAGGCCAGCTGTCTGGCGAGAGTGACCCGCCGAGCGATGGTGACCCGCCGAGCGAGAGTGGACTTCCAGCAACACCTGCGCCATAAATCATTTCGTCGCACAATATGCCATATAATTGAGGGCATACACAATGATCCACTACGTTGGCCGCTCGACAACGGTGAAGCCGGTTTGGAGGGTGAACTGGGGCTGTGGCCACTCGACCGGCGGTGGTTCCCTTCCACCTGTCCCCCGTGGTGAGTTGGCCGTGGGAGCTGTGGTGGCCCCTACCGTCTCACCAAACTGTGCCCTCAGTGCCTCGCCCTGTGGTAGTGATGGGCCAGCCAGTTCCCTAGCTCGGGCAGCCAGAGGGCTCCCAGCACCGCCGGCGGGCATCTCGATAATATTGGGGAGTGGAGACCCGTCCAGCTCCCTCGTCTGCAAATCGACTTCCAGCTCTCTCCACTCCTCATCCGTGGTTAAGCGGATACCTGGGATGACGGGAATGGAGCTGCCGCTTGATGTCGAAGCCCTCGACCGCAATTCTGGCGTCGTAGGCAGCTTCCCGATGTCCATGCCGCGGCGGAGCCGTCTTCTCGCTAGCTCGGCCTTGTGCCACTGGTACCGGAGGAAGGCGAGGCGCTTCTCAAAGTTGTCCATGGCTGTGGCGTTGGGAAAAGAGATGGAAATGTTTGTGCATTGGAGCTCCTCGAGGCCTGGGTGCCTGTGCCCCCTCGCCATTGCGTCGAGGTCCCATCCGGACAGGCCGTCCTTGGTGACGGACAGGCTACTGGCAGGAAACGTCCGGGATTGCCGCTGGGAGAGGTCCACACCGGTTTCTCCTGTGCGTCGACGGCACACGAGGTCGATGGCTGATGGGGGGGGGGGGGGGTGAGCGAGCATTCTTCACAAGCTGCATGGAGTGTGTGTGGTCATGCGTACCGTCCATTCTCATCATGATATATCGACTGTCGCTCCCCAGAAAGACGACCAGGAGGGGCTTGGGGTTCGGGGTGGAGATGATGACCTCTCTGCCCTTGGCATGGTCGGATTGCACTACGATGGAACTGTTTTGGCGTCCAAGTGTGCGGCTGCTGAAAGATGCTGCCGTGCTGGAGAGATGTCCCGGCGACGCCTCCGTTGTCGCAGGGGGCAGCGCGGGTGGCTTGTCCGTCTCTGCCGGTCGCCAAAACTGAAGCTCCCCCTTGCCCTGCATGTTCCTGTCCCGCCAGAAGATGCCGAGAGGGCCCCGGGAGAAAATGGAGCAGGAAACCCCCTCAAAGTGCTCAATGGTGCGATGTCCGGTGACGAAGCGCTGGAACCGGAGGGCCTCCTTTCGGTCGCGCATCGGATACGTGACGGGGAGTCTCCGGTCCCAGTAGCCGACCTGGATGTCGTAGCCGGTCCGGGGCTCGCCGCAGATGGCGTAGAGGGGGACAATCGCGTCCTGGTCGAGATTGAGAAGTCGTTCGAGTGCGCGGATTGTTTCGCCGTGTTCATCGGTGGTTATCTCGACGACGCGGACAATTCGGGGCTGCCCAAAGTTGACGCTTTCGTGAGAAAAGGCCAACTCCCGAGGACGACCCACAATGGAGGCGAGCATGATCCTCTCAACTGGCTCGCGCCCCTCGGCCAGCGGCGCTGCTGCCATGGCGGTGATGGGTTCGAATGTATGTCGGTCGGTGTCGTATGTCGGTCGATGTCGATGCAGTTTGATGGGTGAGATTGGCGAGTGATGGTGGTCGCGGAAGACGGGACCTGGCGTCGCAATGAGGTGAAGCCCCAGCCCCAAGCAGCCGCCCGCCTCAAGGCGCCAAGCCAGCGGACACCAGACCTGACTGAGGTGGTTGCCCATTCCACTGCGCAGCGCGCGGAGAGAAGCCATGTGCCACGACGCACCTCGCCTCCCAACCAACTACGATGCCAGGGCGGACGAGTGGACGCCACAGCGCCAATGCAAGACAATAGCGCCAGTGTTTGCCCAATGCCAAGGCCAGGCAGTGTCAGAGCCTTGTCAACACTGGAACAGTATGTGAAGGGCAGTGTTAGAGTACCTAAGATGGACGGGAAAGGGGGAAAGGGGTGGCCATGTAAAAGGTAGGTGAGCGGCTCGCAGAAGGGCAGTTGATATCGTGCGGCTCATCGACCATTGTCTCGTTTGCCTCGTTCAATCAACTGAACCACACCGCCATGGCTATGGACCCCGAGGGAAGGGCGCGTTCGTCGACTGACAGCGATGACCGACAGTACAGGTACATGTCCCAAGCGATACCAAGGGATGAGTTCGTCCACAGACTTGATAACCTCAACCAGCAAACCGAGGTCAGTTGCCACTAAACCAGAGACCAGCCTCTCAAGGAGCCGAAGCTAACCTTGACCCC
The DNA here is from genome assembly GCA_030549215.1 of Schizothecium vesticola. NCBI lineage: Eukaryota > Fungi > Ascomycota > Sordariomycetes > Sordariales > Schizotheciaceae > Schizothecium > Schizothecium vesticola. The sequence goes on along the minus strand of JAUKUD010000007.1, from coordinate 2,946,066 downwards.
ATCATGGCAGGTTTGCGATGTGTCCCCGACAACGTCCCAGAGGCTGGGCCCCTTCTCCGTCTTCTGCCTGATCATAAACCGAACCATCGCCGCCGGCATCTTTGCCAACCCGGTCACAGTGCTGGAATCCGCAGGGAGCCCGGGCCTCGCAGTCATCCTGTGGATCGTCGCTGGCCTCACCGTCTACGCCATCATGGTCTGCTGGCTGGAGCTGGGCATGTCGGTACCGTTTTACGACGTTCGTAACGGCACCGCCTGGACTCGACAGTCGGCACCGAGGAGCGGAGGGGACAAGAACTACCTCGAATACATCTTCAAGAAGCCTAGACTCCTCGCGACCTGCGTCTTTGGCATCACCTTCCTCTTCATCAGCAACCTTGCCGGCAACGCCATCCAGTTTGGCATATACGTGGAGAGCGCCAGACACCGCCCTGGAATCGACCCTCCGATCGACCCTACCGCCGGAGGCCACAAGGCGAGGGTGCTAGGCTGGGCGGTTGGCCTCATGTCGACGTGCTGCTTGATCAACATCTCGACCCGACGGTACGCCATCGGCCTCAACAACGCCTTTGCCGTCCTCAAGATTATCTTTGTCCTCTTCATCATCTTTGCCGGGTTCGGTTACAGCTCAAGCAAGGGCAATTCGTGCCAGAACCTCGACCTCGCCGTCCGCGGCCCAGACCGCGGCTTCGGGGACATCATGTTTGCCTTGGTCAACGCCCTCTACCCGTACGGCGGGTTTGAGCAGCCGTTTTACGTCCTGGCCGAGGTCCGACAGCCCAAAAGGAACTTCCCCAAAGCCGCCAACTGGGCCCTCCTGGCGCTCGTCGTCATGTACCCCCTTGCCAACGTCAGCTACTTCTGCATCGTCCCTTACGAAGAGGGTTCCCCCCTACCGGGAAACATGGCCCTCGACTTCTTCCGACGTATCAGCCACCCAGACTTTGCACCCAAATCCCAAACCATGATCTCCATCATCCTGGCCTTCTTCATCTTCGGCAACGTCCTCGCCCAGACCTTCACGGCCTCCCGCGTCAAGCAGGAGGTCGCCAAGGAGGGCATCCTCCCGTGGTCGCTGCTCTTTTCCGAGGGCAGCGACACGCTGCTCTCGCGCCTGTTTCCCAAGCGGGGCGTCCCGACGAGCGTCGACCATCTGGACGACCACCGCGAGCAGGCGCCCATGGCGGCCACATTTCTGCACTGGGCCGTTGCTGTCCTCTTGATCGTCGTGGTGGGCGCTCGGCTAGACGATCCGAGTGACGCGTACCGGTTTCTCGTCTATCTCAAGTCCTTTACCATGCTAGGTGTGCTCGGTCTCTTGACGGTTGGGGGGCTATTGTATCTAAAGATCGATTCGTGGGTCTCGTCGGGCGGTGGTCGGGGATGGGGTCGCAAGAAGCAGTGGTCGCCGTGGCTCGACCCGCTGCCTTCGATTGTGGCGACTGGCGTCCTGGCGGTGCTGCTTGTTGGGCTGTGTGTGAAGCCAACCTTGGAGGGGAAAGGGAGCCTGCCGTACTGGGTGTATCCTCTGGCTGGCTGGACCGCGCCGCTGCTGGGCGTGCTGTGGTGGTTCGGGTTGCGGTTTGTGGAATGGCGAGGCATGTGGAAGCTAGAAGTGAAGAGGACTCCGCTGCTTGAGGTCGAGATGGACGAGTTGGTGCAGGTGGCTGAGATCATTGAACGAAGGAGGGTGTATGCGGGTAACATAGCTCGACGGAGACGGTTTGGTCGCTGAATTCTTCCGGGTTCTGGAGGGTTTGGAATACGGGTGTAACAAAAAGAACGGCACGGAATGATATTACTTGAATACCTACAATAAATCTATCGTTCATTGGTGCCCAAGTTAGATTCGGTGTTTTTCCAAACTCTTCACTATAATTAGCAGAGAGAAGGACCCGAAGCTCAGAGCAAATCCAACCTTGCCCTGTTAGCTCTCTCTTCCTCTTCGACATGGGACATGTCAATTTTCCATTCTAGACCACCTCCGGCTGGATACCAGGCCACGATTCAAACCATACAACGGTCCGAATTGTGCGCGTTCGAGGTCCTATACAGGTGGGCTTCCAAGGTCCCAATCATTGCTTTGAAAAAAAAAAAATGTGCTCAAGTCCTCCTTCAGTGTAATGCCCTGTGCCTCTATCACCCAGAGGAGATTGGATCCAGGTTGCCACTGGCTCCTAGACGCCAGAAGACCCAGAAAAAGAAAAAGAAAAAGAAAAAAGAAGGGATTCTTTTTTGTCTGGAAATAAAACTTCGAGCCCATCGACAAAGAGGAGCAGAACCAGAACCTCCTGCATTAAATATGGGATTAAGAAATTCCAGTCAACACTGAGAATAAGAAACAAAATAGATCGAGTTCTAAACTCAATAAACTTTCTGCGATTTAGACTCTACGCAACTCCCCAGTCATCATTAGCTCAAATACGCGGCCTCGGTAGGTAGTGTCATTGCACACTCAAGTTATTTAAACCTGCCGTCGGCATCATCCCAAAACTTCGCATCTCTAGGCGTCAGGGTCGCATTCACACTTTTGGATAAAAGAGCCAACGGGGCGGAGCCATTGAAAAAGACACCAACACCGCCAACCACGCCGCCAAGGGATCGGCAAGCTCCCTGAATCCCTCTGTGCAACCCAGCGCATATTGCTTACGGCCGCGTATAAAGCAACCGCTTTGCCGCTCCCCAAGCGCGCCGCCTATCCAACTTTCAGCCTCCGACCTCACCACAACCCCCCCCCCCCCAACATCCAACCAAAATGCACCCCCTTCTCGCCCTCACCCTCCCCCTCCTCCCCCTCGCCCTCGCCCAACAAGTCACCCTCTCCTCCCCAGACCTCTCCAAGCCCGTCGACCTCTCCCGCAACGTCATCATATCCTGGACCATCCAGCCCTACGCGCCCGAGGAGCTTGAGGCCGAGGTCGACATCTGGTACACCATCAAGAGCCTCGGCTTCAGCTACCGGATCGCAACGAACCACTCCAACGCGCCGGACAGCGAGCGGACGTTCGTGTGGGATCCCGCCTGGGTCGTGGACGGGCTCGTCAAGGGGAATAATACGGTGATGAAGGGCAAGGTGAATGAGTTCAAGCTCAAGTTTCACGAGAAGAACACGACGGCTGGGTCGGGGATTACGACCAAGGAGTTTGAGATTGTGGGGCCGCCGAGTTTGAGGATGTCGGCGGCGGGGAGGGTGGTAGTGGGGGGGTGGGCGGCGGCGATAGTGGTTGGGTTGGGGATGTTGATGATTTGAGTGCCTGTGTATTGAGTGAGGGCTGGGTTGAGGTGCGACGATTATGTGTTGAGTGGCCGAGATGCAGGCTTCGTAGGCGGGGGGGGAGAGGGAGTTGGAGACGGTTGCTTCGGCAAAAGGGCGCTGTAATTTGAAATTCTTGGTTACTGGCTAGCTAGAGCCAGCGTAGCAGAGACGTACATGGCAACCTCCCACATCAGCAGAGGAAATGCTTGACATCAAGGTGCCCATCTGCTGACAAGTTCATCTCGCTTTGCGCTCTTCCCCCTCAGCTTCACAATTTCCCCTTCCACTGTCGCCAGTTTCCCATTGACAGTGTCCATCTCCTCGGCCAGCACTGCAACCAGCCCTTCAATCTCCGGATCCACCAGTCGAACCTGACCGAACGGGCTCTCAGCCAGGACCGAGTCGCGCACCAGCTGGATGGCAAGCTTCGAGTCGGCGATTTGCTTGGTGGCCGTTGACTCGAACGATTCCTGGACGTTTCTCGCAACGTCCTCCATCTTCTCCTGACGTTCGTTCAGTGCCGAGTCCAGCACCTTGACCTGCGCCTCGGCCCCAAGCGGGGCGTTGTCATCCTGAGCAAGGTTGATAGCCAGATTTCGGAGAATTTCTTCGAGGGGTGCGTCGTCCCCGAACCCAAACCCGGAGGAGCGTCTCCGTCCAAGTGGTTGTCGGGAGCGGAGTGGCGTCACGGCGCTGCCATGCCCACCAGGAATCGGGCGACGCATCGGGGATGCCGTCATGGTCGTCGAGCGATCCTGCTTGACCGGCGGGAGGACGACCTTGGTCTCCAACTCGGACTTGGCCACCTCGACCAGAGCGGACGCGGCGGCCTGGTACCCCTGAAAGGCGTCGACGCGCTGCGAGAGTTCCGATGCGTGGTCCAGCAGGTAGTCAAGACAGTCGTGCATCTGTGCCTGGTCAGAAACGCAGCATGATATCACAGGGACCTCGACCTACATATCTGATGGCCGCCTCGGATTTGGACAGGCCTTGGCCGTGCTTCGCGGCCAGATCCTGGAGCGCAGGCTCGAGGAACTGCTGCTCGACGGACATTTGAGCAACGGGCAGGATTTCGGCGTACAGCGACTCGAGCTCTTCTTGGAGCGCGGAAACCTCATCGGCGGCAAGGCGCCTGGTGGCACCCGATCGTGACGATGAGTCGAGGGACTCGAGGTATAAGCGATCGAGTCTGGCACGGAGACCCTCGACGGTAAACTTGATCAGCCTAGGCCAGTCTTTATTAGTCTCTTGGTTTTGGGGCCTGGTCCTCCCAGGACCTGGGAGAGAAAAAGGCGTCTGACCTGGCGCATGTCTCACGCAGCATGACGACATTGTCTTGCTCCTCCGGGTCTTCGGTTTGCAGCTCCCAGCCCAGCTTCTCGAGGCTTGACAGGAGCTTGTCGTCGGAGCGGAACAGGGCGTCGGCTGTCTGCTGGGAATGGCTTCCCCCGGCACCGCCCTGCTGCTCGAGCTCGACGATTCTGGAATCCAGGCGCTGAGACAGCTCTTCGACCTGGGACGGGGAGGCCAGGATCAGTCAGGACCCTGATTCTCGATCTGCAGGGGATCGCTGCGAGCTACCTACCGCGAGGGCGACCGACTTGCGTCTCTCCTCCCACCGGTGGAGGTGCTGGGCCTCGAGGCTCGCGCGTGCTTCCTTGTCGCGCCGGCCGCCCTGAACGAGCCTGTCCAGGGCATCGTGCTGCTGCCTCAGCGACTCCGTCTGCCTCGCGATGGTCTCAGTGGAGCGTTTCAGCTCGTCGACGGCGTCTCTGATCTCCTGGTCCGCGAACGAAGGGGCGGCGGCAAGGTCCGTCGAGGCGGCTAGCTTGTCCGCGACGCCCGCCTTCTCGAGGGCGGTGAACCTGGCGAGAGCATCAGCGGCTGGACCGGACCCGTGGACGTGCTGTCGGCTGTTTCGATGCATCGAGATCCGTGGGGAGGGGCCTCTTACTGATTCAGTTCATCGACCGAGAGGAGCGTGTCGGGGCCGACGTGTCGAGCCACCCAGTCCCGGAGACTGCTGCTGGCACTGCTGCTGTGACCGGGCTGCGATGCATCAAATGCGGTCCTCACCGCCGTTGCATCGACAGACGCGTCATATGCCCGCAGGGTCCTAATCAGAGTCTCAGCGTCCATCCCTCTGGCGTGCTGACAGCCTCTATTAATTTATTTTGCAGGCCGTGGGGGGGAGGGGGGGGGGGGAGCATGAGGCAATCAACTCGGCGCAGGCATCGGGGGCGTTGATGGTGTTTCTGGCTTGTGAGTTCTGGGTCCTGTCTCTGTCTGTGATGGTGTTTCGAAGTCTAGGTTGGGTCAGGCAGGGCCTGGATTCGTTCGATGCAGGGCACAAAGATGGGAAATGATGGTTTTGGCGATGGAACCACCATGGCGTTTCGCTCCCCCGCCATCCCCCAAAAGAGTCCCCATCAGGTTTTCTCTCCAGTGGTCCAGTCCCCGTCTCCCCCACATCGAAGCACGACCCCACGGCAACCTCAGCAGGAGAAAAATGGTAGCACCCCGCCATCGCCCAACCCGCAACGCAGCGCGTCAGGCAAGGCGGCAGGGCAGCAGGGGTCAGCACTGTAGAGAGCATGGAGCAGCTGCTGGCCCCTGCATTTCTAGGCTCACATTTCCAGGGGCCTGCCGGCCGCTGTTAGCTGGGCAGTGGACAGCGCGCAGTGGGCACTTCCACAGCATGCAATGGAAATGGAAATGGCACTCTTGTAACCTCGACCATGTTACGTCCGTAAAGGCCCTCCCCTTGACCCTCTGCCCCCAGCTCCCCCTAAGTCGCCCATGGCCCATGGGAATCTTGACTGCGGTGGACCGGGAAACCCTCCACGAATCTCGACGGGCGGTTACTGCTGCTTCACGCCGTGTGCCATCGCCAACCCTCGACGCCTCCGAGCAGTTTACTTGGACCACGACACTCGCCGCCCAGCCAGCCTGACGCGCCACAAGCCCCCGACGACCTGCGCCGACGCGCTGCAGGCGACTGACAACGACACGGAAATCCGAAATCCGACATTGCCATCCTAGCCCGCTGCGATGACCGGCATGCGCCCCCTACACGAGGGCGACGGTAAAGGCGGCGGAGCATGGAGCCAGCTCGACATCGCCCGTACACCGCACTGCGTGCGGCCCGGGGAGGGAGCACGCGCGGTACTTTTTTTTGAGGCCCCGATAAGATTGCCCGGTGCGCCCTCCCGCATCGACGACGTAGGCCCTTCCTCCCGTCCGTCCTCGTTTCCATCGCGCCTTGGTCCAAGAGACCGCTGGGGAGGGCCCGATCGCCGAGAAGAGCCAGGCCGTGTCTCCATCATGGCACAACCGCCGGCAGGCCGTACGTGCCGACGGACAATTTCAGGGGACCCATTCGCCGCCCAGGGCCTCGTCCGGACCATATTGCCCGGCCATTTCCCGCTGTGCCGCCCTCTGGGTATATCCCCGATCCCACGAAGGGTCCCCTCTGGGACATATGCAGGTAGGGTATGAGACAACAGCTGTCCGGCACCGTAGCTGAAGGGGGCGCCGTCAAGGACGCCGGGAGCACGCCCGCCATTCGGCCCCTCGTCTCTCTCTCTCTCTCTCTCTCTCTCTCTCGGATGACTGCAAGGTGCCGGGGCCCAGCAGAGACAGCCGGAATGGCGTACCGAACCGGGCCTGCCCGGCGGCGACGCCCGGCGTCGAGGCGGTCAGGGCTGTCATGGATCCGCGGATCCCTTCGTCCATGGATAGGTCGCCATGCTCCAAGGGTTTGAGACGGGCCATGCGGGATGCGGGATGCGGGTTGCGGGGCAGGGTCGCCTGGCTACGAGGTCGCCGTGCCGGTTTTCCCCATTTCCCTCCCTTCCTAGGTCGTCGTAGCCGGCCTGCGTGTTTTGCTGGCTGCTGGCCGCTGGCTGCTCGAGGAAGCGATCGATCGTCTGAATTAACTTCTCCCTGGCAGCACAAACGCGGCGCTGTGGTCGGACTGTGCTCCCCCGAGGGCCAACCGGTGTTCGCAACGTGAGCGTGGAACGTTCCTCTCGTTCGGCCTGCCTTGCTCGCTCTTCAGCCCAATCCGGCCCGCGCCCGCTAGGTGATTTCAGGCGGCCCCGAGCCCTCAGCATGCCTGGGAGGCCCATCTCTGCCGCTGCTGGTGTTGGCCAGACAAGATGCAAAAAGAGCCCGTCTGCCTCCAAGCAGCTCACAGCTCACAGCTGCCGGCTCGAGCCGCAAGCAGCCGCTATTTTGGCGACGGGAGGCGGCATGCCCACCGCCACATTGATGCTTCCCGCTGCTACCACTGCCCCCCGGGCTGTCGATCTTGGTCGCTTTTTTCTTTCCACCGTGTGATGTTTGCTTGCCGTGACTTGCCCGGCGGCGAGAGGTGTGCCCGATTAGGGGTCGACAGACGTAGGGACCGGAGTCTTGACCCAGCAACGGCACTGGGCTTGGCAAGGGGACCAACATCTACCCCTGACGTCCACTCCCGGCTCGACTTGTCAATCTGACACCTGCTTTTCCTCGTCTTTCTTGCCAGCACCCCATGGCTTCGTCTGCACCTGCCGATCGAGGGGGGGCGCCGGGGTTGTCCTCTATCTGGACCCTGAACGGGGCATCGACATCGATTCTCTGCATCTGCCATCTTTGGGGAGCCCGGCCGTCGAGGCCGTCAGGTCAGGACGACAGCCCTCGCCTCTTCTCCCACCTCTCCGGCGTGCTTCTATGGAGACATGTACGCCCGTATACTGCCCTTTCCTTGACAAAGCCCGCCTCGCCGTCCGTCACGGCCAGAGTGAGAGGCCTTGTTTATCGACGGCCCCTCGTCCCGTGAGCCCTGGCATGCCGTTTCCCAGCCCAACCTGGATCAAGACAGGACCCTTCGGTTGTGGCTGAAAGCCACAGTGACACAGGGTCTCGACGCCCCCGGGCCTGGCACCGTCCCCGGCCGCCACAAACCGAGAGGTCAGATCTCATGGCGAGCCACCCGCTCAGACTCCCAGAGAGTCAGAGACCTGGGGATTTGAGTCGTCCGTGGGCCGTGAGGGCGCACTTGGGCCACCCGTCCGCGAGCCTCATCCTCCGGATATCCCGGCCTCCCGTCCGCCTCTCGTCGCTCCCGTTGTTTGGTCCCCACCTCCCGGCCCTAGTGCTTCCCGCCCTCCACTTCTCCGTCTCGCTCTCAGCAGCGGACGCACGTACTGAACACACAAACGCCGACGCCGGCTCGCTTCGCGTTTGAGGGTGGTTCCTGGTCTTTGTGCGCACAGCGACCCTCTGATTCTCTGTCTGTTTGACCCTGACCTGCAGACGCTGACGCTGGCGGCCCGCCGGGTATGCGTCCAGGGACCTGACTGAGCCGTCCCCAGAAATAGGCAGAGGGCCCTTCACCGACACGTTGACGTGTCGTCGATTACATCACCCGCGGCCATGCTGTGAAGCCAGCCGGGCAAACGCACCGCGCTTGTGAAGCCCCTCCCCGTCGCCCTCATTCGCCCGATCTGGTTCGGCATGGCCCCGAGGGTCCCACGGTGCAACTGGGCAGCCAGCACGTCCAGCGGCCGGCCAAGGCATCCATGGGCTCAGAGGCCCCCCCGAACCCCCGGAGGGAGGGGGGTTGGGGGTTTGGGGGGGTCATGTTTGGATCGCCTCTGCCACAGCATGGCAGCAACCAGACCATCAAGTTCAAGGGCTCCGCCCCTTCCCCCTTCCCCCTCCTCTCCCCTCCCCCCCTACCCCCGGAAGAACCCCTCCCCCCTCCCCCCCGGACGCCATGGAACCCGTAGGCCGAAGACGAGAGCTGTAAGTTCTGTCTCGCCAGTCGCCACTCCACCTAGGGCCCAGGTCGAGCCGGTGCCGTGACAAAGCTACCACATGGCTCCCGGCGTACAAACGCGAGACGCCCTCCCGCCGGGGACGTCGAAGCATGTCCCAGACACCACGAGGAGGCGGGCTTGCAGACCCTTAAAAGTTTAAGTTCCCGCTTTGGTCGTCGTCTTGCTGCTTGCTCGCATCCACCCTTCTAGGCCATGTCTCACTGCCTGACATATACATGTATGCAGCTGTTCGCATCGACGATACAAACAACTCGCCTTTGTTTGGTTATCCAGTGAGCGCCGACCCTTCCCAAGCCGACCCGATACTTCATCGCATCGTTCGACCGTGGGGGTGCTCTGCCTTCGACCACAACCATGGCTTCCCCTCTAGCTTCGATCCGGACCTTTGCCGCGTCTCTAGCACCAACCACTCCTCCTTCCACCGCATCACCGCAAGCGCCATCGAGCCAGTCGAAAGGATCCCCGAGCGCCTGCTCCCTCCAAAGAGAGATGTGGGCGCGGCTCAAGAACGGCGGCCTGGCCGTCCTCATCACATGCGTGGCTCAGCTCCTCATCACCCTCATCCAGCGACTGCTCGACGAAACACACATCGACTTTCCATCTTCCATCGTGGCCATGGCCATCGTTTTTGGTGCATTTTCCATTGCTGGACAACTCTTTCCATCCGTCGACGCCTTTTACCAAAAACATTTGCGCTGCCCAGTAAGTTCCATCGCGAGTCTACATTTCGCGGGTTGCGGAATTTGACACGAGCTTGTCCAGGCCGATCTTCTGAACCGACACATGTCTATCGGATTCACCATTCCCTTTGTCATGATCTGCCGAAATCCCCTCGCCAGTCCTCAGACGATCGGCCTGATCATTGCCTGCTTCCGTAAGCGCGCGCATTTGTCTCCGTTTGCCCTTTGCTCCTCGTGCTAACAGCCGCCAGTCCTCACCGGCATCATCAACACCCTGACGGCATATGCGCTTGCTCTTCCCCTTCAGGCGCTCATGGGACGTTGGAACTTGAACTGGAGGAAAGCCGGCGCCTCGGACGATCTCTTCTGCAAGGATGACATCAAGGCCGCCTCTTACAGCAAGCAAAAGACCGTCGAGCAGCCCGTCACCACGAAAGCCGTTCTTCCCGAGCCGGCCTCAGAGCGAAGCGGCGTCCTCGGCTGGGCCATCCGGAACCCCATGCTCATCCTCTCGTGGCTCCTCACCATCTTTGTCGGCCTCCCCCTCCGATTCCAGGGGCAGCACGACGCCTTCCTCTCCACCTCGCTCCTCTTCGCCGTCTGGTTCACCACGCTCGCCGTCCAGGCCAGCTTCAAGAATACCCCTCCCTCGCACCGCCCCTGGCTGAGCACCGCGCTCTTCGGCCTCTCCAACGCCGTCCTCTGGACCTCGCTCATCATGATCGCCTACGTCTTTGCCGAGACAGCCACTACCCACCGGTCGCTGCACACGATGCTCGACACCCTCCAAACCAACGTCACCATCACCAGCCTCGTCTTCCCCCCCAGCGACGCCACCCCCACCCCCACCCCCACCTACCTCGCCGCGGGCGACATCGCCCTCTGCATCCTCAACGCCGGCCTCGTCTCATGGGGCCTCAAGCTCTACGAGTACCGGCGGCAACTCGTCTCGCGCGCCGGCCTCACGGTGCTGCTGGTCTCGTCGGTCCTCGCCGCCGGCAACGTGGCCTTCGGCCCGCTCCTCGCGCGCGCCCTCGGCCTGCGCTCGGCGCCCACCGCCCTCGCCTTCGCCGCGCGCAGCGTCACCCTCGCCCTCGGCAGCCCCGTCATGGCTGCGCTGCGCGCCGACGTCGGCCTCAACGCCGCCATGGTTGTCATGAGCGGCATCGTGTTCCAGGTCGGCCTCGGCTTCGGCGTCGGCGGCTGGCTCGAGCGCCACCTCGTCGAGCGGTGCCTGCCGCGCGCGGCGGCGCCGCCCAGCCACGACGACGGCGGCGTCGTGACAGTCACGGCGCGGAGCAGCGTCACGCTGCAGGGGACTGACGATGAGGGGGGGCTGGACCTCGAGGCGCAGGTGCTCGCGGTGGCGCACGGGTCGGTGACCGAGGTCGACAGCACCCCGCGCACGGTCGCGTCGGGCGTCACGATCGGCATCAATGCCGCGGCCATGGGCACGGCGTACCTGTACGAGGTCAAGAGCGAGGCGGCGCCCTACTCAGCGCTGTCGATGATGGCCATGGGCATCATGACGGTGGTGTTTGCGAGCATCCCGCCGCTGCAGGCGTGGGTCGTGGGGGCGGTGGCGTGAGAGGGGAGGACAATCGTGGGAGTAATAATATGAAGGGAAAAAAAGCGAGCATCATCGAGCATTTACATTCTGGAGTTATGGATTGGGTTGGGGGGGGGGCGCATCTGGCATCACAACGGCATACGATACACGACAACGACATGGAGCAACCGGTTTTACGAGATCATGAAAGCATGGGAGTGGGATCTGGCACTTGCATATTTGTTTGCCCTTTTCGGCGGCGACAATCTTGGACACAACGGCGCATAAGGCGGCAGGGAAAAAGATCGGAGATGATGGGAAAGGAGCATACACATGGATGGGCTGGCTGCATTTGGTTTGGTGGTGCATAGGGTGGACGGACAGACGACAGACATGGACTGGTATCGGCGTTATATACCCCGGCATTCCCGCTTCCCCCTTTTTCTAGAATGGACGGTTGAGCACTGGCTCCCGTGTGGGCAATCAAGGCGGTTTTCTCTTTTTGAGCGGGATGTCCTTTGCGACAGTGGATCGACCGGGCTGGCCGGATAGGGGTGGTTGAAGCTGGCCTCCTTGGCGAGGATGGCTTTCTGGATAGCATTTGTAGCGCTAGCGCATATCAATGAGAATACTCGCTCTACAAGGCAATGTCTGTCGCCGTGGCTTTACAGTGGGTGAGTCCAACACCAAGATCAGAGCTTCTGGGTAGCATTCAGGGGTTGTACGCCATGTAAACAAGGCGTCGTCTCTTGGCATGCAGTGGTTCTCAGCCGGTCGGCTCAACATTTCAGCATGCTACGCGACAGGTATTGGTCTTGAAAGTGGAAAGAATCGGATTATGACGTTGTTGCTATTGCCAACTTTTCTGCTATAAATGCCCAATGGCGAGACCGCGCTCCTCAATGAAAGATCGGTAACACTGCAGCACATCTTCAAGTGCCATCTTGGTCGTTCACTGATGCCCCCTTCGTGCTTGCACGTTATGGGGGCCATCGACAGGAAATACATCCGCCTGTTGGATCTGTGTGGAAAACATGTCGCATCCCGGCATCCTACTCGATTCTGGGAAGAAAGTGTGTTAGACATCATGTTCCGGAACCGCTTGCGGGTGTTCACAACTCACCGTTCGATCAAGTGCAACCCACTCGCCGTGTCAACCAAGCCTGAGATCTGGCCGGGCTTGAGCGCAAAGGCTGCGTCCTCAAACTCCTTTTGCATGTCTCCCCGCCCAAAATAGCCAAGGTCGCCGCGCTTCCTGGCGCTGCTGCAGTCGGACTCGGTCAATGCCAGCTCGCCCAGCGAGACCTCTCCTCTGTGAATCCGCGCCTCGTAGTCGCGGATGATCTTCTCTGCGTCGCTCTTGGAGCGGGTGATCTCGGCCTGGCAGTGCGGAGTGGTTAGCTGGGTTGCAGAACATAAGAGAACTCGAAAAGCCTGTGTTCCGAAACCACCACCTCCCATTCTCCTCTCCCAACAGGGGATACTTGTCACGCAATCTGGCGCTACTGCGTGCCCTCCACTGGTGCAAGTGGAAGCACAAAAGAAAAGGGGGGGGGGACTCACTTCTCTCCAGCTCGATGCCCTTCGGCTCTGGTTGTGCTTGACCAGCAAGTGGGCAGCGCGAATCTTTCCAGGCGGCGCAGGCTGCGCCTCCAGGCTGGAGCTGTGGTATCGGGCCATGTACAGCTTGAGCTTCTCCGTGTCGGTGCCCGCGGGCGGCTCCCAGCGCGAGTTCTTCTCGGCCGCGTTGAAGTAGTACGGCAGATGCTTGCTGTTGCTATGGCGCACTTCCCAGCCAGGGGGGAGGCCAGTATCGGATTGCTGTGTCCAGGCAGGAGGAAGACGTCAGCTTTGTGTCGCGCGGCGCACGAGAGAGGGGGTACGAGACAGGGGCAGCACGCGGCAGGGTCACTAACGTCGGCCATGGTTGCTGCTGGAGGCTGTGGATCGAGGGAGGATGCGTGTTGCGGCGTGGAAACGGTGTCGTCGGCGGATTGTAAACCAAGTGTCAAGACGGCGTGGGTGACGATGCGGAGCGGGGAAAGGGGTGGGAGGACGGGTCGTTGGCTCGTCGAGGTTTGCGGGACGGCGCTGCTTTTGGTGAGAAATGCCAAGGCGACGGGGAGAAATCGGCAGAAGCGGCCGAAGCAAGGCCAGGTGACGTGCAAGGAAATCCGGGCCGTATGTCAGGGCAGGACGATGGATGCGGGCGGATGGAACTCTGGGGAGATGCCTGTCGATGCTGTGAGGGTGTGGAGGGGAAATCATGGGGGGCGGGGCAGTCCGGGACTCGGAAGTCGGAGAAGGGGGGTCTTTGGCAGGGCAACAGGGCACGGACCAAGCCAGTACCTATCCGAGCTAGCTATCCAGGCTCTCTGGTGCTTGTCGTTTGCAAGTCACATTCATCCTCGAACTGATGACAACTTCCAACAAGCAAACGCGCACCATATCCACTCTCCTACCTGGCCTTTTTTTTTTGCCCATGAGGTGGTTGGTCACAGGGCGGCTTGCACTCCTCGAAAAAAAAGATAAAGCTAACCCCCGAAAGTGTTTCCAGAAAATATGGGCTATGCTATGCTGATGGGGACTTTGAGAAATGAGAGAGGCAACATGTCCAATGCATCATGAGGTCCCATCCCGTCCTGTGGGGGAGGGGTCACCATCCTGCACTGTATGCACGGAAGACAGAGAGTGCGCCTCCTGGTGCCCGGGCTTGTCAAAAGGTAGTTGGCTAACGTACGGGTTTCTTGTCGAGGTGCTGTCAGCAATTCGGATCGACTGGGCTCCAACTTCCCTCTTTCCAAGGGCGCGGGAAGCAAAGGAACAAAGCAAATTGATACGACCCGAGCCTGACAGTGGCAAGCCTCGACATCCTGATGCAATCATCGGTGCGTCGGCCTGGACGCATGGGTGCGGCCTTCACCGTTGTTGGGATAGCGGCTGTTAGTACAGGCCCTGTGCATCGCACAAATTGGGAGTAGGGATACGATTGTGCTATCTGAGCACCGTTTGGGACCACCAAAAACCTAAAATCGGCTTGGCACCTCAGCTCAAAGAATCCCGTCGTCAGCCCCTGCTGCTGCAAGCGGATCACCGCCGAGCAACTTCACCTTCATGTCGGGCTCCTCATGCGCATCGAGGTTCATCTGATGCTTCCCAACCGAGGTGAACTTCCAGCGACGCATCACAGGCCCGGTTCTCAGACTCGCCACAGCAAGGCCCCAGTCCCATATTTGAGCACGACATCCCCCGCCGAAAAGTCCAGTTTCTACCAGCACCTTTGTCGACTCACATCCAAGTAGACGCACCAACCACACTACATCCGACAAAGTTCATCAAGCGCTTCGACACCCATTTACCCCCCTCCTATCAAATTCCCAGTCAAGGCTACCTCTCATCCCTACGCGCACAATGTCGTCCCCGGCGCCATCCCTGGCCGGCGCTGGCCTCGCCAAGAAGAAGCTGGAGCCCATCCCGTTCAAGTTCTGCCCCGAGTGCAGCAACATGCTTTACCCAAAGGAAGACGTCTCCCGCAGGAAGCTGATGTGGGTTTGCCGGACTTGCCAGTTCTCCGAGGACGCCACCAGCACCTGTGTGTACCGGAATATCCTGAACAACTCTGCTGGCGAGACGGCCGGTGTCACACAGGACGTGACCTCGGATCCCACGGTATGTTCAGCCATTCCCATCGACCTCGACTGTGACTAACCAAGCCCCCCCCCTCCCCCCCCCTTCTGTAGCTCCCACGGTCAGATGTCCCGTGCCCTGTCTGCGAACATCCCAAGTGCGTCTCGTTCCAGTCGCAGCAGCGAAATGCCTTGACAGGCATGGTGAGTTGGCTCCCCTCCAGGCCAGATGTCTCGTCGGGAGGATTGGCTAACATGCATGGAGAAACTTTTCTACGTCTGTTGCGACTGCTCCAACATCTTTCAGCTACCAGATAAGCCCAGAGATCAGACGGAGGGCAATTAGGGCCATGTCCAATGCCCGACCGCTGCGGCGGCGGCGGCACGCGAGCAAGATCAAGAGGGGTATGAATGGCCGCCCAAAGACCCAGTGGAACATTCACTCATCAACAAGCATATGCGGCACCCTTCATACGAAGCCAAATGAGAGTGAAGGATGCTGGGAGGGAGACCATGGAATCATGGGAGGAGAGCTTCCGTGTTTTTGTTGCACTCATGCGAATAGTCTCAAGGGCCAACCCTGTCCCAGCCAAGGGAGGTCTAGTCTAGTCTAGTCTAGTCAAGCGGAAAACAACAAGCTGATCATTTTGTTCCATCCTGTATGTTTCGCACTGGCAGTCGATTCATGGGACCCACGTGACGGTTGCCAAGGCCATGATGTCGTCCTGACCAACCTACGAGCGAGCCCGATACTCTGAACGGAGCCCTACCTATGCTTGCATCGGCGCCATACTGAGAATCTTGCTCCATTTCTTTTTCCGCAGCTCTTGCCCGACAATGCCGTTGATACGGGATCCCACGGGGTCCCCAGCCTTGTTGATCAAGACACATGCGTTGTCGTCGAACCGCACCGCGCTGCCATCCCGCCTCGTCACCTGTTGCCTTGTCCGCACAATGACGGCATGTCTGATGTCTCCACGCTTGACCTTGTTTCCCGACGACGAGGCGCCCATGACTTCCGCTTGACCAGGCCGTTGTTTTTGGACGACGCAGACTATCCGGTCACCTGTCGACGCGAGGGCCAGGCCGTCAGCGGGGAACGCCACAGGGGGACGCGCAGGGGGCAGAGCATACCAATGGAGGCGTGTCTCTTCTGACCAACAATCATCACGCACTCGACAATGGCAGCGCCCGAGTTGTCGATGCAATTGATCAACGACTGCTGCCATTAGCAGCTGCCCCAAGGCCCGATCGGAGGGGGCCGTCTACCTTGAGTTGAAGCATCTTGTCCAGCCCAATCCGGACATTCCCCAACGTGCCGGTAGCGGGTAGTGGTAGCGGAGGGAATCGCAGTTCGAGGTGTCCTGGTCGACCGCCGTGGCCTTCGCCGTCTGGCTCGGAGCGGTCGTTGCAAAAAGTTCGCGCCCATCTGGGGCTGGGTTATGTAATCACACCACTATCGATTTGACCATCCCTGTGCTGTTTGCGTCGGCAGCGCCCCTGCCGTGCTCCCCTCGCTCCTCGGTGGTACCTTTGTACCTCCCGCTCGGACCAGCCCGAATGGATGCTGTCCAATCAACGATTGCGCGCATCTTCAAGACCCACCAACCCCCCCAATTTCCATGGCAACCGTGAGGGCCAGTGCCAAGGGTAATTACAACCAAGTCAAGAACATTGCGCCTCTGATGCGAGTTTGGAACCTCCCTCGACGCAAAGCAGCAGCAGCAGCAGCAGCAGCACCTGACACGACAGCTGCACGTCGGCTCATTCTCCCTAGGTTTCGGGCCGGTGCACTTTTCCGAACCACAGTTCTGTCCTTTCCATCAATTTAATTCCGCCCGCGATCTGTATCCGCACCACCCATTCTTTCATCATACGGTGCACCTGATCTCTCGAAGCGATCTACCCCATCACAGCGGGGACGCCAGCTTCCGGCAAAGTCTCGATACCCGGGCTGTCGCAGACCCGGTTAGGACGACAGCTGGTCTGACGGACAAGCACTCGATTGGACTGCCCCAATTTGGAACCACGCAACGACCTCCCTTCGTCCTGCAGCGAACCCATTGACCCATCGGTCGCATCGCCGAGTTCCAGCTGAAGGCTGAGCGGCTGCGGTATTCGTTCCTTCGCTCCCTCTTCGTCTCACCACCACCACCACCACCACCACCTGCCACGGTCTATTGGGCTCCTCTCTCGTGCCTTTGACCGGTGGATTATCTGGGGGGGTCTTGCGTCAGTCAGCCTCGACCTTCGTCCGCTCCCTTTCTCCCTCTTCCACGCCTGTCTCGCGCCTCCGCTCCTTCAATTGGCTGAGACATTGGCCGCATTCTTTGAAGTCAGCTATTCCACTCGGCCATCCTACTTGCCTTGCGAGTTCCCCTCGAATTCTTTCCTTCTACTCGATACAACTCGGACCGGCAACCTCGCCATGCCTCGAGCACCAGCGTCCGCCGCCAAAAGGCAGCGATTGACGCTCGGCCAACTTTCAAGTTACGATGACATCCTGACAGATGCCCTGGTAGACCATGTACGTTCTTTGCCCCATATCTCACACTCAATTGGTACGCAAAGGGGCCTGCTAACACTTGTGGCAGACGTTCTACTGGACAACGATTCCCAAAAACCGGACATCGTACCACCCCTCGCGCAACATCCGCGAGGCCGACATCACCAAGATCCTCCAGACTCACCTCATTGCCTCTCCCGATATCAGCGTCGCAGAAGAGAAGCTACTGGCAACCGATGGATTGAAGAGATACGTCAACTCGCTCAAGACGCCCAAGGAGAAGGACGACTTCAAGAGCCACCTGCGCCGCTACATGTCGATCTATCTCTCGGACTGCCCCTTCGAAGTCAATGCTACCAATCGCTACACGATCGTCACGGCCGAGGCAAGCATCACAGCCCGTCGCTTCATCAAGCGGAATGAGCCGATCAAGTACCTGTCGGGCATTCAGGTCGTCATCTCACCAGAGGAGGAAGCCGACATGGCATCTCGAAAGAAAGACTTTAGTCTCGTTGTGAGCAGCCGGAGCAAGTCAACCAGCTTGTTCATGGGCCCGGCCCGGTTCGCCAATCATGACTGTGACGCCAATGCCCGGCTCGTTACTAGAGGGCAGGCAGGGATCGAGATCATCTCATGCAGGGACATTGAAGTGGGCGAGGAAATTACCGTCACATACGGAGAGAACTACTTTGGCGACGACAACTGCGAATGCCTCTGCCAGAGTTGTGAGACCAACCAGGTCAATGGGTGGAGCAACGTCGACGCACCATCGGTCACGATCAGCATCGAGGAGTCTGCAGGCTCTGCACGGGGCTACTCGCTGCGACGGCGAAGACGCGATGACAGCACGGCTGGGCCTGCCTCCCGAACGCCCTCCGTCACACCGGACATTCGGCCACGCATCCTGAAGAGCCAGCGTAGCCACAGGAACCTCGGGGAGAGAGCCTCCACCATTGACTCCACCCACATCGACCAGTCCGAGTCTCCCAGTCTTGCTACCAACCGCAAGCGCGGCTTGGCAACCCTCGACACGCCGCCCATCACGCCGCACAAGAAACAAAAGACAGCACACCACCCAGATGCGATTTTCCTCCATTTCGGAACCTCCAGCTCCAGCGTGACCCCTGAGCCTCGACTTTGCGGCAGCTCCGAGTCTGATGTTGGTAGTGGAACCCTTACCGAGGCCACCTCTCCGGAGGTCGAGACCCCCGGAGCTCTGATCCTGTCACCGGAACCCACGCCGATCAAGAGTCCCGCCTCCAGGGAGGACGGCCAGGGTATGAAGTCCCAGGAAGTTGATGACGCGGATGTTCCGCAGAACACTGCCGCTTCTTCCGACGAAGCAACTGTTCTCCCAACCATCGAAACTCTGCAAGATTTTGATACTGCTACCAGCGAGTTCCAGCCGGCCACATCATCGGCAGGTAGCGACCTGAAACGCCGATCGCAGTTGCTCCGCACCACATCCGGGCAAGACGTCGCGGCGGATGCCTTCGAGGCAACGGACATGTCAGCTGCCCACGCAACCCCCATCAGAGTCAACGCGCAACATCAGACTCTGCCACCCGTGACGCCGGATGGCAACTCCCTTCCCAAGGCAAAGGAAGGGAAGCCAACCACCAGAGCTCCCTCTCCTGTTGCGATGCAACGCCAGCGAGTTCCCGGCGACTACACCCTTACGCCCCTCCTACTTTCTGAACCCGAAACGGCTTGGATCCATTGCACCAACTGCACGACAGCATTTGTGCAGAGGAACTCTTACTACACCAAGGCCAATTGCCCCCGCTGCGAGCGCCATTCGATGCTGTACGGGTATATCTGGCCCAAGACGGAGCCAGCTGGACCACGAGACAAGGAGGAGCGGATCACGGATCACCGCCTGATCCATCGGTTCCTACCCTCCGAAGACGAGGCCAAGGTTCGTGGCCGGAAGCACTGGAAGGAGCGCCTGGGTGGTGCAAGGGACTCATCGGCAGCTGAGGAGGGTCGAGGACGTGGGGGCAGAGCGGCGGAGAACGAGAGCAGTGACTCCGGGATTCGACGGAGTGGTCGGGCTAGGAGGTCGACTGCCAAGATCGAGCGAGAGTGAGACCGGCGACTCGCCATTCATGTCCGCCTCCCATCATTTGTTTTGGGAGAGGCGTTTTGGGGGGGGTTTTTTTTGTCAGGGACGGGCCCCAGCTAGGCGGTTCTGCTGGTCTTGGGAGCTCAATTCTGCGCACATTTTACGGAGTGTCCAACGGGGACGGTTTTGAGATTCTTTCTTCGCCTCTAGGTAGCGATGGCGTCTCCAAATGGGCTTGCAACGTGTAGGGGGATTTTGGTGAGGCCAGCGTTCTTTGCGGATGCGGACATGTATCATAGGGGGCAGGTGGCTTGAGAGATATCTTCTCTGCCAAAGACTCGTAAAGGACGCGTAATGGAACATGGAAACCCCTCACAGCAGCGTGTTCGCGTGTCTTGTGACTGTCGAATCTGCCACCTCTCCCCCATCTCGTCTTGGAGCTTTGGGCGGTGAGGGATTCTGCCGCCGTTTTGAGCTTGGGAGCTCGGGCCCAGGGGTAGCCCGACTTACATGAAGCTCACCCTAGTCGCCTTGGCAGATCGTCCAATTCAATCGGTAGGTGAGCCAACCAAACGGCGATACCGCCTGAGCTCTCCATCTTTCATTCCGAGCTCCTCCAGGCCCCCCGAGTCTCCCTGAGCTCCAGTGTGCGCCGGAAGCAACAAAGCCCCAGACCTTATTAACCCGTGACTGGCGTCGCGCATATCCATCATCTATCTCCATCAGCTGCCACCCTCTGCTGTCACCTTTCGCCCAGCCCTCTGCGCCGTCTTCGAATTTCTCCTCTTGCTTCGCCGCAATTGTTGGCGCCCCTCCTAACCGCCTCTCATCACCAATCATCAATTGCAATGGCCGACAGCCTCCACGAGGAGGTCCTGGAGGACACCCCAGCGCCCACAGGTGCTGACGTAGAAATGGCCGAGGGCGCTGGCGAGGAGGATGGCGCTGGCGAGGAGGATGCCGCCGCCAACGGCTCCGAACTTCCCTTTGCCAAGGGCGGCCCCGAAGACCCCCCCAAGCCCCGCATCGGCTACCTTCAGTATCTTGCGAGCCCCATCGTCACCCTTTTCGTCGGAAGCGGTGATGCCGAGCACGTCCTGGCGGCGCATCAGGCCCTCTTGACGCAGAGCACCTGGTTCGCCGAGCAATGCGCCGAGTTCGCGAATAATAACAGCGTACGTCGAGAGCCCACCCCGCCCTCCCCCTGTGACCCCAAGCTAACGCACCTATAGCCCCGCCAGATCGAGCTTCCCGGCGAAGACATCGACGCCGTCGGGTGCTTCCTCGAGTTCCTCTACACGGGCGATTACTTCCCCAAGAAGGTGGCCGGCCAGCGCGCCCTCGAGAAGGATCCCTCGGTTCCCGACGTCGACATGACGGGCGACCAGCTCCTCAAGCACGCCAAGGTGTACACGCTGGCCGAGAAGTTAGGCCTTCCCGACCTCAAGAGCCTGGCGTCGAGCAAGATCCACTGCGTCAGCTCGACGGCCAAGGGCGAGATCGCCTACGCCCGCTACGTCTACAAGTTCACGCCCAAGGAGGACACGACGATCCGCACCCCCGTCGCCGCCTTTTGGGCGGCCCGCAGCCACACGCTCCGCTCCGAGGCCGAGGGGGAGTTCCGCAGACTGTGCTTGGAGTTCCCCCAGTTCGGTTACGATGTGCTCAGTGCGTTGCCCATACCCTCGTTTCGTTTCTTGTGTCTGCTCGTGTGCTAACCATGTCTTTCCACAGCCCGCGTCCTCGACGAGAAGCTCAAGCGCGAGAAGAACGAGAAGATGTACCCCGGTCCTAGCAGCGCGCGCAAGCGCCCACGTCACAGCAGCACCGTCGGTGCCGCGTAAAAGGGATAAAAGGATATCACATACGGGCCAATATCCGTCTCATATCCGTCTCAGTCTCAGCGGCTATCGACGATTTCTTCCGTCGACTTGTTCCCCTCCAGGCCCGGACGGCTGCCTCAGGGATGGGGCGGCGTTATGATACCGGTAGCATCAGAGTCGGGCGCCTCGAGACCTTGCGCCCGATGGTGGCTCATCCATGAGATCGAATATCGACCAAATACGTCCCCGGGTTCGAAAGGAGAAGAGAAGAAGAAAATTCGCCGTTGCCCACGTCACTTCTGACCACCATTTTCTTTACTTTTATTTCTTGATGTAATTTCCCTTGTACTTTTTTTGGGTCGTCGGCGCAGGAAGAAGGGGCGGTACACACCGTGGCTCGGGATTTTGCATTTGGGTAGTTCTCTGCCACGTCTGTCGGGCGGGCGGGCGGGGATGATATCAGGAACAGGCGCCCCTCGACGGCCTCATCGGTTGGGTATGGGGGGTGAAACCTAGGAGTTTTGTGTTTGGTCGGCTCGCTTCTTTATCATGGCACTGCGGGGGGTGGAGAGGGCGCCCGACATACCGCAGCTCGATGCGAAGGGCAGGGGCAACAATGGGTGGGCTCTTGTCAGGGTGTCGGCTCCGGGAGGGGGGGCCTCGGGAATCGGGAGGCCGACATCGCCCTGTATTTGTAGCCAGATACAGAGATTGGATCGAGTGACTTGACCGCTTCGCTTGTTCGTTGTGACTATCGCAAATGGTCAGAGTGGGTTAAGCTTGTTTCATTTGTCAATGTGGCCTTCGGCAAGCATGGGAGCCACAAATTTTCGACCGGCGAGGCGGTGGTTGAGCATCGGGGTTTGACCCGATGTCGACATGCTCAGAGGGTCTACTCCTCTCTCGTGCAGACACGTCGCAGCCTAGAGGGACAAAAGGGCAAGCTACGAGAAGTTCCCAGGTGGGTTCGTCCGAGGGAGTCGCTCCTTTTCTCCCTTGTCGTCAGCATCTGCTTCCGCTCGATGATCGCCCCAATATTGAGAAGCGGAGGGGTGAACACCAAAGGCTGGGTGCCTTTCCTGACTTGGTATCTCCTCTCCCAGGCACTATATGAAGCGCCGGGCATAAACAGGCGAGGCTGACGAGGGTGAACCGAGCCCACCTAGGCGGGTTCAATGTGTGCATTACTCCACACATGGAATCTACTGTGGGAGAAGTTAGACGTCTTCGTTGAGCTGGATCCCTAGATGCTGCCGTGATTTTCACCAAGAGATGACGACTCATCCGGCATGTGACATGGACCAATCGGCACCAATAATGACCAAGTAATGGACGATAAGATACAGCACCTTCTCACACGCTGCAACTTCGTTTGCTTACTGATCTCCGACATCCCACGTTCTCCCCGAAATAGCTGTCAGCCCGCTACCGATGTTCCTTTCCACAACACCTCGGCGTTTTGCGGGGTTGCCGGCTGCCCCGGATGCGGCTCCCGATCAGTAATCGGGACTGCCCGGGGCCGAATGTGGTGCCCCACACCTCCGCGAATAGGATCCAGAAAGCCGACTGGCCGGATAGGAGGCCGAGAATTCATCATCTCTTCAAGAAATACCAAGGTTGAGATATGGCCGGTTTTTTGGCTTAGGACGAGGTACCCGGGCTCCCGGGATGGGAAAAGGCATAAAAGGCCACGATCCTCCATGTCTCCTTGGAGTTTAAGAGACGCCATCGACTCAAGCCTCAATCAAGCGCACGTCATAAAACTCCTCTATAGGTATTATTCCAACCTCGATTCCACCGTCCTCAACCCCCCACCCCCCACCTGCAAAATGACAACCCACCAAACCGCCCGCACCCTCTACCTCCCCACCCTCCCCCCCACCGGCCCCTCCACCATCGCCTACCGCCTTCTCGGCCCCCCCTCCCCTACCACCACCACCCCGCCCCTCCTCATCCTCACCCACTTCCGCGGCGTCCAAGACAAGCTCGACCCCCTCCTCGTCAACCTCCTCGCCGCCCACCGCCCCGTCCTCACCCTCGACCTCCCCGGCGTCGGCCTCTCCACCGGCCCCGCCGCCACCACCGTTGCCCAAGCCGCCGACCAGGTCCTCGCCTTCCTCGCCGCCCTCGGCCTCCCCTCCGTCGACATCGACGTCCTCGGCTTCAGCCTCGGCGGCATGGTCGCGCAGCTCGTGGCGCTCAACGCCGACCCCACCTCTCTCCGCGTGCGCCGGCTCATCCTCGCCGGGACGGCGCCCAGCGCCGGCGAGGGGGTGATCGCGGCGCCCGAGGCGGCGCGCGTCGCCGAGGTGGGCGCGACGCGCGACGTGGGGCTGGAGACGTTCAAGGAGCTGTTCTTTCCGAGGACGGAGGAGGGGGCGGCGGCGGCGGAGGCGTGGTGGGGGCGGATTCACGAGCGATCGAAGGGGACGAACGGCGGGGAGGAGGTCGCGACGTGGGTGAGTCAGGGGTACGAGGACGGGGCGGAGGGGTTGAAGGCGCAGGGGAGCCAGATTGGGACGTGGGCGGCCAGCGAGACGACGCAGGGAAGGGAGGGGTCGTTTGAGCGGCTGGGGGGTTGGGGGTGCCGGTGTTGGTGGCGAATGGGCATGTGAGTTCTTCTGGTGGGTGTGGTTGGGTGGGATGTGGGATGTGTGCTGACCTTGGGATGTATAGGATGACTACATGGTGCCGACGTACAATAGCTGGGTCTTGCAGCAGCGGCTGCCGAACGCGCAGCTCATCATCTATCCCAAGAGTGGGCATGGGTTCTTGTTTCAGTATGCGGAGCTGTTTGCGAAGCATGCTCTCACGTTTCTGGAGGCGTAGGTGGTTTGGTGGAAAATTGACGTAGTCGAGGTAACAAGAGTATGAAGTCTTTGCTATATGGGCGCGTTTTTTAGATTATATTCAACAGTGATGCGAAGAAATCGACGGAAGCTTCGTTGTCTCGCTGTCTCTGCCGCTTGTTTACGGTCGTTGTTTTTTCAGGGGAGTTGCTAGGTACCCGGATGTCACATTTCTCAGCGCTCACCTTGCGAAACCGACCCTGGACAATGGCAAAAAAACTACAAGTGCACACAACAAGAATGGAAAGGGAGCAAAAACGCAATAGGGGTACAGAGTTGGCAAAAGGAAAATGTGGCTGCCCACTATCAGAATCGAACTGATGACCTTGTCATTACTAGTGACACGCTCTACCACTGAGCCAAGCGGGCTTGACGGATTATTATTATTTTGAGCACTATTTTTTTCCATGGAGCTAGGAGTAGACTCCGTCAATCACTGGTTCCCCCTTTCTACCCAGCAGAGCAACAGCAAAGTGTAAAGGCCTCCGCATGAGCTCCTTGTCCCATTTGTGTGTGGACATGCTTGGTTCGAGAAAGCAAAGACATGCAGCGCGAGGCGTGTTGAGAACAAACCAGCCAGCGTCATTCTTCAGCGTTGCTGCGCGGGCAACTATCGAGAAACTTATCATCTAAAACTCGCAACGGCTAAATACTCTGTTCGTTGAAGAGGTAACTTCACGCTATTAGAAATAGCGGCTGTGAGGATAGTACCTTTTTTGCAGAGAAAAGACCCGTGCCCTTGCGTCTCCTCTGCCATATTCCCTTGCCCACTGGTATCATATTGTGTGCCCAAGCCTCACTGGCTCGAGCAAAGAGGTTAGTCGCTCTCCAGTTGCGATTCCGATCGACTCCTCCCAAGCTAATCCGTGTCAAACCTGGCACATATTCCATATTCCTTGACCTGCTGCCCAACCTTGACCATGCCCACGATCGCCGGGACCCAGAAGATCAGAATCGACGCAATGCCTACGTACCCCAAGCCCCACACCGCCGGCGCCCTCAGCTGCTGCTGCACCGACGCCGCCCAGAACCCCGACAGTGACCCCAGCACAAGCCACGCCATAAGCCAGCCGCGTTGCTCCCCCGTGCTGACCTCTCCGTGCCGAAAACCAGATAACCCGCCCACAATGGCGATAGGCGCCACCATCAGGACGATCCACACTGCGTAGATGGCCCAATCACGCGGCAGATTGGCGTGGCTGGGCCACACGGCCAAGCCCGGCCGAACCCGCCGCGGGTCCTCCGGGCCGAACGGCACCAGCTCGGCGACGAGCCCCTCGAACCGCCCGCCGTCCTTGATTGCCGCCGCCATGTCGGGCGTGCGCACGAGGTACATGGCGGGATACTCTGGGGAAAGCAGCGACGCGACGATGTTGACGACGGACATGAAGACGTATGGGACAACGGTAAGACCGAAGGCGGCGAAGCCATACTGGTTGATTTGGTCGCCGCGGGCCTTGTAGATGGTGACGCTGCCGGCGATGGCCTGGGCGAGGGAAAACAGGACCTTGACGACGTTGTACTGACCGCTGGGCTGGAAGCGGGCGAAATCTCGGGTTTCTCCGTGGTCGGAGGAGGGAAGCGCACGGAGGTCAACGCCGGGAGGGACGACGCAGAGGTTGTAGCCCGTTGGGGGGAGCGAGCACACGCCGTGAACGGTACGCGAGGACGGGCAGATGGCCTGCTTGAGATAACGTTGAAAGGTCTGGTCGGTCCAGGAGTCGGGCTCGTTGACTTTGCTGTCGGCGAGATCGATGGAGGCGTCGCTGACGACCATGCAGAGAGCGCTGGCCAG
Organism: Schizothecium vesticola; assembly: GCA_030549215.1. Classification (NCBI taxonomy): domain Eukaryota; kingdom Fungi; phylum Ascomycota; class Sordariomycetes; order Sordariales; family Schizotheciaceae; genus Schizothecium; species Schizothecium vesticola. The sequence goes on along the minus strand of JAUKUD010000007.1, from coordinate 2,920,092 downwards.
GAGAGCGCGTTCCAGAGGCGTCCGTCGGGGTTTCAAGGCTGGGTGGAAGACGAAGCGACGGACGGCGCGCAGAGCGCCGGAACCTGGGATGAAGAGGGCGTTGAGGATGGCAAAGGTGACTTCGCGCTTGATCTCGCCGGGGACGGTCGGGAGCGTGGCGGCGTGGATGAAGTAGTTGGTGGCGTAGAAGATGATGTAGTCGGTCCATTTGGCGGGGGTGCAGATCAAGCGGTCGTCGCCGTGGTTGGTGGTCCCCACGGGGAGCTCGATGGTGAAGTTCATAGCGAATACGGGGGTGCGTTTGAGCTCCGGCGCTCATGCCTGGAGCCTCGAAGCCGATGGTTGCTCATCTTTTCGAGATGCTCGCGCTGAAGAAGAGATGGGCTCTTGTGGTTGAAGCACATCAGCGCTCATGCCCATCAGGCTCTGGCTGTGGCCCCCTGTCTGCCTGACGGTCGGCGAAGCTGGCGATGAGCCACCGCCATCCTGTCGGGTTGGGCTCCCAAGAGCCAATCAGCCACATGCACGACCCTCCTCCAACTCTGAGCGCGAGCCAAACGTCTTTGCACCGCCGATTCAAGGCGGCGGCTCGGCGGCAAGGCAGGCGGCGGAAGGATGAGAGAGTGGGGGGGACGAAGACTCACCACCACCCCCCCTCTGGCAGTGTCGACACGAGGGCATCCCCAGAATATGGGCAGGTATGCAAACAAAAAGGAAACACCCCCACAGGAGGGGGAATTGATCGCAGAACCTCCCCCGCTTAGGGTCGAACTAAGAGCCTCCAGATTAACAGTCTGACGCGCTAGCCAATTGCGCCACGGGGGATTTTGAGCCTAAACCAATGGCTTCGACGCTGGTGGTGGGGATTTATGGGTGGGGAGTTGCACAAACGAGATCCAGTTCGAGGAGCGGTCCTTTTGCCGCAGCGCTTGCTCGTACGAAACTGGTCCTGTTCCAGAGGCTCCCTCGTCTCGGCTTCCATTGGCAGCTCGTTCAATAGCCGCAACGCAGCCCGCCTTAGGTATCTGACTGCTCTCGCCGTCAACCATCTCGACCTAGCTGCCGCGGCTCGTTGAACCATAGAAGACATTCGTCTCGAAAAAGCCCCGCGCCCAACTCTTGCTTGTCAGCGTTGTCCGGTCAACGGTTCCGCACAGCATGGCGAGACGGTTACACAAGCCAGGGGAACTCATGCAAACGAGGACGCCCGACGTTTCCACAGTCCAGGTAGGTGGGTAGATGGAACTCGAAACTTGATTCGGCGTTTAGGCTAGAAAATTCAAGTGGATGGGTTTGCCACAATACGCTTCATCGAGGTCGACCGTTTGGCGCTTCGAGATTCTGATAATGACCGATGTAGTCGGGTGGTGGGAGGGGAGGGGGCTTTCAGATCGCGTCAACGGAATGGGGGTTTCTGCCATCGCGAAATGAAATTGCATTTTCTGGTCGGCCCAAGCTAGGGTGACGTCATCGACTGGTCTCGGCACTTGGCGCTTCTCATCGGTTTGGGCATTCTCGCTTTGTCTTTGTCCAAAAAAGATGGGAGGTTCGAAATGGAAGCATGGAAAAGGTAGTAGGATATTCACGAACCGAAGCCATTGGTTCAACGTGTTTTCAGAGCGCCATTGGCGATTCTTTCCCTGGATCTTCCTCGGTAAAATATGGGGAAACTTCTTCCGATCTCCGAGGGGTTCCCACGAGCTCGAGGCCGCATTTTTGTCCACCTTGGCAGTCCAAGTCCCTCTTTTGGCCCCGGGGCACGCTCTGGTGGACACCCGCTCGGGACCCGCTGCAAAGTCCGGGCGATCAGCAGGCCACAGGCGATCATGCCCTGTCTAGGCCTGCAACGAGCAGAAAAAGGGTAGAGAGGCGCGCCAAACCTCCACAACCGAGTTCCAGTTGCATCCAGCTGCCACGCTGCCGGGAACCGCTCAGGTCAGGAGGTCAGGTCGTCCTGAACCCCTGCTGGTCCGAGAGTCTGCGTTGACCTTTTTTCTTCTTCTTCTTCTTCTTCTGCAGGGTCCCAACACACAGCGACGCCCCGTCCCTTCCCCCCCTTCGGTCGGCCCCCCCTCCCTCGCCATGGGCTCCAGCGTCGCTGGCATGGAGGGGCTCAAGATCGCCGACGTCCTCGATGCCGATCCGCGCCCGACCTTTGTCATCGACCTCGACCCCGACGAGGAGCTGCCCAAGCCGGTCGACGGCATCAAGCCCCTCGTTGCCGTCTTTAGCAATGTCGCCCTGCGCACCCACGAGCGCCTCTTTGACGCCATCATCGGCGTCGACGCCCGCGGCCTCAACCCCCGCGATATCGGCCCCGAGACCGACCAGGACACGACCGCCTCGGATGCCTCCTTTGCCGCCTTCAGGAAATGGGCCACGGGCGTGACCCCGCACGACGAGTCGGGCGACATCTTCCCGCTGTCCTTCCTCTACGCCGACATGCTCTGGACCGGCTCGACGGTGCACAAGCGCTGGCGCCTGATCAGCGGCAACCGGCTCTGGCGCGACACCGGGCCCCTCCACGACCTGTCGTCCGGCTCGCCCCCCGACGTCGCGACGGGCGGCCTCCGCGCAGAACGCGCCGAGAAGAAGAAGAAGAAGGAGTGCATCGACACCCCCACCGGCACCACCATCGCCGCCGAGTCGGCCCGCCTGCCCACCAAGACCACCGGGAGCTCCGACGACACGGGCGCCTCCTCCCTCAGCACCTCCATCGTCCTCACCACTCCCGAAAAAGCCGTGGCCGACTGGACGTGCGAGAAGCCCAAGGGCATCCTGTCTCCCCACCTCGAGTTCGCCCGCACCATCCACTGGGGGGCCACCCCTCTCGGCTCCATGGACAGCTGGTCCCCCGAATTTCGCCAGGCTGCCAACCTGTGCATGGCAAACCCCCACCCGGCCGCCATCTTCTGGGGCAGCGAGCTGACCATGCTGTACAACGAGGCTTACTCCAACGAGGTGGCTGGCAACAAGCACCCCGCGCTGATGGGGACGGGCTTCTCCGGGCCCTTTGCCGAGCTGTGGGACTACACCGGCCCCGTCTTTGCCGAGTGCGCGCGCACGGGCGTTTCGGTGCGCAAGGAGGACGACTATCTGCCCATCAACCGCTACGGCATGCTCGAGGAGACCTTCTTCTCCTGGAGCTTCACGCCCCTGTACGGCGGCACGAGACGCATCCAGGGCTTCTACAATGCGCCCTTTGACACCACCAAGCAGGTGCTCAGCCATCGCCGCATGCGCACCATCAACAAGCTCGGCGAGTGCACCGCCCAGGCCAAGACGGTCAAGCAGTTCTGGAACATGGTCCTGGACGGCCTGCAGGACAACGAGCGCGACGTCCCCTTTGCGCTGCTCTACTCGGTCGGCGACGGCGACGACGGCGATCACTCGTCCACGTCGTCGGGAAGCACCATTTCGCTCAAGACGTGCCACCTTGAGGGGTCCATCGGCGTGCCCGACGGCCACCTTGCCGCTCCGCTGAACCTCGACCTGAAGCGGAGCCGGGACGGCTTCATTCCCTCGTTCCGCGAGGCCATGAGGACGAGGGAGCCTACCCTGCTGCACACGCGCGACGGAACCCTCCCCGAGGCTCTGCTGGACGGCATCAACTGGCGCGGCTTTGGCGACCCGTGCCGCGAGGCCATCATCTTCCCCGTGCGGCCTACCAACGGCGAGAACGTGGTTGCCTTTTTGCTGCTGGGCGTCAACCCTCGGAGGCCCTACGACGGCGAATACGTGTCGTTTACGAGCATGCTCAATCGCCAGCTGGCCACATCGCTGGCTTCGGTGATGCTGTTTGAGGACGAGACCCGGCGGAACCGAGATGTCGTCGAGGCCGCGGCTCTCGAAAAGCAGCACCTTACGCAGCAGTTGGATCTGCAGGCGAGCCGGCTCCGGCGCATGACGGAGCTGTCCCCGCTGGGCATGTTCCTCATCAGCCCCGAGGGGGTCCTCCGCGAGGCCAATGATCGATTCTACGAAATGACAGGCCACACGAGGGAGACGGAATACGAGATGTCATGGATGGACTTTTTGACCGACAAGAGCGCAGCCATCATGCGCGGCGGGTGGCAGCAGCTTGTAGGCGATCGCCAGCCATGGTCCAGCGAGCTTCAGCTCAAGAAATCTTCGCCCAGCCCCGTCGAATTCAACGGCGAGTCCATCGAGTCATGGGTCTTGCTGACGTCGAATCCCGAGCTGGCGGCGGACGGGTCCCTGCGGTCCATCATGGGCTCCATCACCGACATCTCCCACCTCAAATGGGCCCAGGGCTTGCAGAACCGACGGCTGCAAGAGGCAGAGGAGACGCGCAGGCAGCAGAACGAATTCATCGATATCACTTCGCACGAGATGCGCAACCCATTGAGCGCGATCCTGCAATGCGCAGACGACATCTCCTCGGCACTCGCCACCTGCCGCAACGATGTCGCTCCGGTTGTGCAACCCGTTGTCGAGTCCTGCCTCGACGCCGCCCAGACCATCACGCTCTGCGTGCAACATCAAAAGTCGATTGTCGATGATATCCTCACCATATCCAAGCTCGACTCGAACCTGCTCCTGCTGACCCCCGTCGCCTCCCAGCCCGCCGAGATCTTGCGTCGGGCCGTCGTCATGTTTGATCCCGAGCTCAAGGCCAAGGACATCCAGGTCGAATTCGACATTGACGCCTCGTACAACCAGTATGCCACGAGCTGGGTCACGATCGACCCGAGCCGCGTGCTGCAAATTCTCATCAACCTGCTCACCAACGCCATCAAGTTCACCGCCCCTGCCACAGTCCGCCTCATAACCGTCACCCTCGCCGCCTCCACATCGCCTCCCGACTGCGGATCCCAGCCTGGCTTCCAATACGTCCCCGCCAACACTGAAACGCCAGCCGCGACCATGACGGACGACTGGGGCAAGGGGGAGCTCCTCTACCTGCGGTTCGACGTCCGCGATAGCGGCTGCGGGCTCACGCCATCCGAGAAGCAAATGCTCTTCCAGCGCTTCAAGCAAGCTTCCCCGCGCACACACGCGCAGTATGGCGGCAGCGGTCTCGGCCTCTTCATCTCCAAGCGCCTCGCCGAGCTCCACGGTGGCCAGATCGGCGTCGCCTCGGAAGCCGGCTTGGGCTCCACCTTTGGCTTCTTCATCCGAGCCAGACGGTGCGCCCCCCTGCACGTCGACGATCCCGCTCGCGACGCACCCCTACCGATCGAGACCCACCTCAGCGGCAGCCCGTCCCTCACCCTCCGACCGACCCCCCAGCGACAAGACTATGCCGCCTCGCCCTCCTCGGTCGCCACCCACAACCTCATCACCAGGCGGTCGCCCGCGGCCGCCGAGAGCCCTGCCCACCCCCAACCATCCTCCTACTTTGACGCCCAGGCCCCAGCATCCCTCCGTCCCCAAGACATCTCGATCCTCGTCGTCGAGGACAACCTCATCAACCAACGGGTCCTCGTCAAGCAGCTCCGGAAGCACGGGTGCACAGTCGCCGTCGCCAACGACGGCATCGAGTGCCTCGCGTTCCTCGAGACAACGCACTTTCTCAAGGCGGGCGGCGTGGCGCTCAGCGTGATCCTGATGGACCTCGAGATGCCCAACATGGACGGGCTGACGTGCGTCCGCGAGATTCGACGGATGGAGGCCGAGGGACGGATGGTGGTGGCTGGGAAGGGGGGCCATGTGCCGGTGATTGCCGTGACGGCGAATGTGAGGGACGAGCAAGTGGCTGCGGCAAGAGGGAGCGGAATGGATGATGTCGTGAGCAAGCCGTTTCGGATTCCGGAGCTGTGGAAGAAGATGGAGGGGTTGTTGTTGAAGAGGGAGGAGGAAGAGGGTGGCGGTGGGGAGGGGTAGGGGGAAGGGGGCTGATATGGGATGTACGGCGGATTTGACGAGATAGATGGAGATGGCGAGAGTATATACCCATGAGGGAAGTGGACACGGAGGTAACTTGACCTTTGGCTGTTCCCTTTTCCCTTTGACGTTCATGGAACGGCACAGGCGTAGACGCATAGATACCCAGGGAAGCAGTGATGTAGTTCAGCGAGCGATCATGTACAAAGATGGAAACTACTACGAATATCAGGCCATAATTTAAGAGGGCCAGAGCCGAGAGAGATGTTTGCCTTTCGCTGTGAATGTAGATTCCGAATGCAACACCTTCGGGCTTGAAGCAATGTACCGTGAAGGCGACAGTGGAGGAGGCGTCAACGACGCCGACCTGCCTCTTGGGTCGCCGACTTCCATCCAACTTGGTCCTGTTCTCCCATCCTTCTTCCTGGTGGGCGAGGGGACAGACCACCTGACGACCGGCGCTCTCCTTACAACGTCTGGTCTCGAGCTTGCCCTGAAATCTCCCCCTTCCACCTTGCAATTTTGCAGGGCTGCCAGCCAGTCGAACGGCACCAAGGTCAGCAGCATGCCATCCTCCTCTCTTCCCAACGCGAAATCGAACCCGTTTCGAGACGGCACCTTTGATCATACGCAACAACTCCGTAGGTCCCAACCCTGATCCCACTCCAACATCTCTTCTCGCCCACGATAGCATCATGGCTGCCATCCGACCCTGGCCTCGCTTCGAGGTCCTCGAGGACCACCTCGGCCTCCTTGACGACGACTCCCTCCTCGCCGCCATGGTCTTGACCTGGGCCTTTGCCAAAGTCCACACCTACTACCGCGTCAACTTCCCCGACGATATCCTCCCCGCCTCTGTCTACCCCACCAGCATCTTCCGCGCTCTCCACCTCTCCCCCGACTCGGACCCCCCCCCCCCATCGCCGCCAAATGGCGTGCCGCAAAGTCCCACATCTACGCCTGGGCCGCCGTCGCCCGCACCTCCCGCCACTGGCACGACGTCGTCCACTCCCCCTCTTCCCTCAAAAAAAAATCCCCGGCATCGGTTCCCCTGGGAGCTCGCCGCCCTCCACGACAACGCCCTGCCCCCCCTAGCTCCACCAGCTCCGGACTCTCCTCGACCTCGACTAGGTCCTCTCCCCTAGCGGCCTTCCGGCGCGCGGCGTCCAATTCACCCGCGCCGGCGCGTTTCCTCGAACCAGCACCCATGGAGCAGCCGCGTCCCTTCCCCGCGCACGCCGGTCGCCCGCGGCGTCAACACCCTGATACGTACCGTCCGCGTGCAATATACCACTGGCACGGCATACCTCCATCCCGGAGTCCCATCCCACTGCCGCCGCCGCCGTCCTGACCGAGGAGCTGCCGACGGTCGTGACCCTCCTCCGCGGCATGGCGAGCACGGCGGCGCTGGGCCTCTCGGCCGAGGTTGCCGCCTGCTGCTAGCGCGGAGTCTCGGGCATGATCGGAGGAGGATGGACGAGCTGGGTGCGGAAAACATGGCGCGCTGCGGTAGGAGATGGGGCGGATGCGGGAGAGGTATGAGGCTGTGGCGTGGTTTTTGGAGTGGAAGATGGGGGTGGTGGATGGGGCGGCGGATGGGTTGAGGGCGGATGTGGATTGTATGGAGGAGAGGGGGAGGAGGGACGGGGAGGCGAGGAGGGTGGTAAAGGGATGGTGGTTCAAGTGGGGAACGAATTAGGGGGTTGGATAGTTGGGGTGATGTGCAGGGTGGGGGCGTGAATTGGTTGAGGGGTGATGTGGGAGGTGTTGGCCATCTTGGGGATCTTCGGGCATGTACGATCTGGTGTGTATGCTGTATGACAACGGGCAAGGATGGACAGTGAACGACAGGATGTTGGGCGCCTTTACGGCGAGCATCAATCTACAGGGAGGCCACAGGCGCGTCATAATTGGGTATGGGTTGGCTGCTAGCGTTTTTGTACTTTATTCTCAGCAGATACTCTACAGTTTGACATTCACATTTGTACATTTCTCTTCAGATCTCCATCTTGTCCGTCACAGGCTGACCACTCCTACACAACCACAAGATCCCGTGCCTCCCGTCCCAGCAACGCCGCCTCCCCATTCATCATGCCGTCCACGTAGCACTCCCCCACAAACTCAAAGAAGCCCATGCGAGCTCGTCTGAGGACGACAGGGACTTGACACCCATACAAAACACACACAACGTCACCCTTTTTTGCCCATCGCGGGCCCATGCCTAGCTGGCCTCCCTCAGTAGTCACCAGTCGTTTCCTCATCTGGTGTGGCGCGGTCGTATCAAAAAGTCGAGAAGCCAACCCGTTCTGAGGAGCCGGGGCTTCAAAGTCTATTGGCGGTTCTGCTGCCGTCTGGAACTTGGAGGCTCGAGAGATGTAGTCGTGGATTTCCATGCCTCGGATTAGAAGCCCGGCGGAAGCTTGAAGCCATCTGAAGAACCAGTCGTAGCATATCGACGGATTTCGGTCGCTGGTTTGGACGGTTGATGCAGAGAGATGGAAGAACTCGTCGCGGAACTTGTCCATAGGAGTCTCAACGCAGAGATAGCGGTCATGGCGGTTGACGGTCATGCAGCGTATCAAGCTGTTGATGAGTTCGTCGATGTTTGGTTGTTGCCAGTGTGTGTCTGCCGGTTTCAAGTTATTGGCCGGCGATGTTGACTGTATGAGACCGAGGCTCGGGTCCTCCTCCTGACCCGGCACCGGCCCAACACTATCGATGTAGTCCAGTACGATTCCCGAACAGATGAGCTGCCGCCCGTCGCGCGAGATGGAAAAGCGTGGCGGTACGTCCCCGGTAGCGGCGTAGACGACAGGGTTCGGGGGGTCGCTTCTCCCTCTGGCCGGTCGAAAGTTGCCAATGTGTTTCCTAGCGCTCTGGCTGACCAGAAGCGGGACCTCGTAGATTTGGATCTGGACCCTCCAGTCTGGCACCCATGACGGAAGCGAGCCGGAACCACGCTCAGGGAACCCAAATAGCTCGGCAAAGCAGATGATGTCCAGGCTGCTCCAGGTCTTGATGAACTCCCTGACGAGGTTGGTGTACAACGTCTCGACGTCTAACCGGTACGTCGGCACCCCAACCATGATCTGATCCGCTTCGGTGGCCAGACCCAGCACCGAGTACACGCGGTCCCGCGGATTTGTGACCGCAGAGTCGCCGGTGTACGCCATGAGCGCGATCAGGTTCATCCGCCCGGGACTCTCGTCGTACACCTGCCGCATCCTCCTCCGATTCCAAGCTGTGACCCAAAACTCTTGATCCGCCACGATTCCTAGCGTGGGATTGACCGTGCTGTGGTGCAGGCCCCAGTACGTCGTCATGGCGCGGCGGAACTGCGTGAGCGAGAACCGCTTGAGGGCGCCGCAGTGGAAGTCCAGTCGGCGCGCCATGACGAACTCCTGGAGCGTCCATGCGCGCCGCCACCAGGGCAGCTCCAGGAGCGCCGCCCAGGCCGCCCAGGGAGGGGGGGACAGCTTGCCGGTTGCCACCAGGGCGAGCCCCTTGTCTGGTTGCGGGCCCGCCGTGTCCCGGACATCGGAGAGGCGGGCCATGAGGGCCACGGCGGCGTCGGTCTCGGCGGTCGCGGGGCACAGCCAGACGGCGGTGCGCCATGCTGTCGCGAAGAGGCGGCCCATCAGCTGGACCTGCGCGCCGCGCTCATCGCTGTTGGTCTGGTCGATGCAGATGGAGTCGATCCAGTACCACGCCTTGGCTTCGAACCCCCCGGACGGTCGGCAGATGGCCTCGAGGACGGGGTAGAGACTGTCGAGGACGGGGAAGGAGAGGCCATCGAGGGTGATGCTGCGCGATTTTGTCGGGGCACCCCAGGTGTAGGAGAGGGCGGTGAAGGGGGGGTAGTCTTTTGAATCGAGGCTGATGGCCTGGAGCTCGCCGGAGATGGACCGGTCGGTGTCGCGCTGGAGCCGGAGAATCCGGACCGAGTCTGGTGTAGTGAGGGGGTCGTATGGTGTTTGTCGACGGAAGGACATGACAAGACGGTAGGGTCGCTTTCAACCCAGGGTCATCTTTTCTTCTGTTGTGAACGGATAGTTAAGATGCGAGTGTCCATGACTTTGTCAAAAGTCAAATGGACTCGAGGGCGGGGTTGACGGAAAAAAAAAAAGTTACATCTTTCAATGTCTTGGCGGTATCGTCGAGTATTTGGAAGGGTAGGTTTCGAGATCCCAGGATCCCTTTTCTGAAATTTCAACACTGCTCTTTTTTTTCTACAAGATCAAACTAACTCCCTAATTTCATTCTTTAAAAAGCCACTTCTTCCATCCCACCCTTCCACTTTCCAATTCAAATTCGACTCCCACACCACAGCCACCTCTTCTCAGACCCCAAACTCAACCTCAACGGTCCCCACACCACAACTCCCCATCCTTCCCACTCCCCCACAACCCCATCATTGCTGAGGAGCACAGTGGGTAAGGCGGTTCAATTCAAGCGGTCTGCCAGCTGTTGCTTCTCAAGTTCCTGCGGCGGGTTTCAACCTCGACACACGAGAACCTGGCGTGCTACCACGCCTTCTATTTCCGGTCCATCCACGGACGGACAAAAAGATCATCAACTTCCTCCACCAAACCCGAAAAGGGCGAGCAGATCTCCAAACCCATCTACCGCAATTTCCTCCCATCATTCCTGCCTGAGCGATCGACAATCTTCCCTCACAAGGTACGTTTCCGTGACAACTGGTACCTCCCAGTCCCAAAACAACCTCCTGTCCCTAACACAAAGTCTCTGGTAGATATTTACGTACCCATATCTCAGAGTAGGAGCCAGGACGTCAAGTCAAAGCCTGCCTCCAGTCTAGTCGCTCTCTAACTCACTCCATCTCGACACAATATCCCATCAACATATCACCAATGTTCAGCAAATACATTCTACCAGAAGAGAGGAAGCGGAAGCGGCATAGCGGTCGCTGGAAGGACGAAATCGACGACGAAGAAGACGCAAAGATTAGAGAGACTTGGGCGCGTGAGCGTCTGGAGACTTTCCAGAATGACGTCTTTCCAAACGGGTTCCCCACCGAGATTGATGCGAACACAGTCTTTTGCGAGCTCGTTCGGTCGAAGTACAACGACCCGTACACACACATCATCACACTACTGTGGCGCGAGAACGAAGACGACATCCGGGCCTTCGGGCGGGCTATTTCCAGAAACAAAAGCTGGCTCGACGTCGTTCAGGGTTCAGCTCCGCTGCCAATCCCCGCTATCGGGGGAAGGGAAGAAATCATGGCACTTGCGGTGCTATACCATGGATGCAAGATGAGCGACTGGCTGAGTAGGCTCTGGGAGTCTATGCAACTGGACTGGGTCACTCATCCTAACAGTCCCAAGCCCGAATTCTGGGCTGGTGTCAAACTCTCACGCGGGAGCAAGTATCAGGCGAAGTGGCCTCAAGGACATGCACGTCGGCTGCATTGCGACATCTCCAAGCTTCTCGATCCGATCCCGGCAAATGAAAACAGCTCCAACGTTCCTGCCGAGGCGACCAAGGCCTACAAAAAACATAAAGTCACTGGTCGAAAAGAAAAGCCTCGGAAGTCCAAGAGCGTTGAATTTGACTCGGATGACGAGCCCCTTGTGCGTCCCGGCAAACTCCAGCCGAAGCCCAAGTCGGAGAACAACTTGGGTGCAATCCTTTGCCTTCTCCAGGAAATGAACCGCAAGCGAGATCAAGAGCGAAAGAACGACATGGTATGGAAGCAGGAAATGGAGCTCAAGGTCGACAAGCTCGTGGAGGATGTGAAGCGGAACGGCAGGGAAAGCGAGGAGGTCCGCGAGGACCACGCGGGACAGATTCATGACCTTCACGCAAGCTTGCACAGCACTCTAGGCAAAGTGGAGGTCATGGGTGATGGGCTCAAGAACTTGCACCAGAGCATCAACAAAGCACTCGCGCAGAGACATGCCCCGTTGGACAAGATCATCCAGCCGTCGACTCGCCAAGAGTTATCCTATAATACTCCGACCAAGACACCCGCCAAGGGTAAAGCAAACCTTGCAGATACAGGGACTAGGACGGGGGGTTGGGACTATCGACATCGAATGATTCGGCTTTGCCTCGGAAAGTCCCTTCCAGCATGGACAACGCAGCGACAGAGACTGGCTCGGGTGCGCCTGTGACTTGGGTCTCCAATGACAACCGTTTCCTTTGCAAATCCAAGCTACAAGACACTTTTAGTTTGGTATCTTGGGAAGAAGGTGGAGGGGGGAGGTGGAGGGGGTAGCTGGGCGAGTTTAATAAGACTGAGCATGCGTGCTGGAAGGGCCATTTGGTGCATTTTGCTTTAACTCGACATCTGAGTTTTGCTGAGCGGAGCTTTCTCAACACGGCAGCTAAGCAGTTCACACAAATATATTGTCTGATTTATTCATGCCAGGGCCGCCAGATTTATTGTGTTGTGATGAATGCTTGATATCAAACCCTAACCCTTTATGTCTACTTCACGCTAACCAAAATCCAGGAAGTCAAGACTCGCCGACGATAACAACCCGACCTCGCGACACGACTGGAACTCAGCTCCCGACCCCTCACCTCACCGCCTTATTCCCACCCCTTTGCACTCAACACCTTCGGTCCACGCCCACGCCGAAAAGGCCACCCACCCTTCCATCCAAACCTGAACCAGCACATGAGGGGTATCCGCTCTCTCGCCCCCAACCTCCGACTCCGCCAGCCCCGTGCCCCCATCCGCTTACCACCCCCGCCAACCACCCCGCCGCGCACCCAGCGCCGCCCCTTCACCATGACGTCCAAGACCCAAGAACCCGTCATCACCCGGGTCTCGGACCTGCCCACCTCGGAGGCCAGATGGATCGCCCTCCAAAAGATCGAGTACGTCGACGAGATCGGCAAGGCGCGCACCTGGGAGATGGCGACGCGCAAGACGCGGCCTGCCCACGCCGGCGTCGACGCCGTGGCCATCGGCAACGTCCTGCTGCACCCGTCGCGCGCGCCCGCCACGATGCTCGTCATCCAGTACCGCCCGCCGCTCGACGCCTTCACGGTCGAGTGGCCGGCCGGGCTGGTGGACGCGGGCGAGACGGCCGAGGAGGCGGCCGTGCGCGAGCTCAAGGAGGAGACGGGCTACGAGTGCGCCGTCGTCAGCGTTACCCCGGTGCTGGCGGCGGATCCGGGCATGACGAGCGCGAATATGCGGCTGGTCATGGTGGAGGTGAGGCTGGAGGAGGGGGAGGCGCCGGAGCCCGAGCAGAGGCTGGAGGACGGAGAGCACATCCAGCGCGTAGTGGTGCCGCTGGCGGAGTTGTATGATCGGTTGGTGGAGTACTCGAAGCAGGAGAGGATGGTTGTGGCGGCGAAGCTGTTTCATTTTGCGGCGGGGATGCAGTTTGCAAAGACGCAGGCGTATGGGATTTGAGAGGGGGGGCTTGGACTTGGTACTTTGTGATGGTGGTTAGTTCAAGCAGGATCGAGCGCCGTAGATATCCCAAGACTTGAGTTCTCGAAGCGTGATGCCATTCGAAAGTTTTGTGATCGAACGCCGGAGGGAGGGCGATCATGAGAGGTTATTTCTGACTGCATTGACATCAGCCCGGTTAGCTCAGCTGGTTAGAGCGTCGTACTAATATTGTTCACCCAATACATGGTATGCGAAGGTCAACAGTTCAATCCTGTTACTGGGCAGACAGCTTTCATTTTTGCATTTTGACCCCTGAACCAATACCACAATCTGTTGTCATCTTCTCTCTCCACTTTGGTCATTGTTCTTTTTTTATGGGGGATGAGGTGGGGGGGGTTCATTTCGAGCAACGAGTTCTGTTCAGGAGATGTCTGCGCTGAAATATTGACAGATAGAGAGGCCAGCTGCATGGCTTATCTGACCGCCTGGAATCTGGCAACACTTCCAACTGGCGACCGCTGCCTTGCATAAAAGTCATTTGAATGCTACACGTCCGAAAGCATTGATCTAGAAACGACTTTTGGCAAATGCCATCGGTTTCATATCAGGGCGACCCAGGACTGGTCCTCACTGGCTCGTCATGCCACCACCCGACTGGAGGAGGGGGCTCTGGGAGAAACGCTGTGTGTCATCCTCTGCGCCCACAGTGATGACGTTGGCTTAAACGATAGGTGGTACACTTTGCGGGAGGAGACGAGGAGACGGTGGGGAGTGGTGACTGCAACTGTATGTCTTTATGCACCGCTCCGCCTCGAACCCTTTCATCCTTGTTGATAGGGAGAAAAGCTGCAGCGCGGGGGTTGGTGTCATGTTGGGACGCTCCGCTTTTCGGGAATAACAAGAGGGCTTTGAGGAGCGGTGTTTGGAAACATAGGAGAAATGAATACAACAGAATGAATGTCGACGCTGCTTCGGTCCCGTGTTGATGAAATTGATGATGAATGCGGACCGGTACCGAGTTTGGAGTGGCAGCTTTGGTTGCGACGGTCGGGTCGTCCAGTGCAAGTGCACGGTTGCCAGGGCGCCGCATTGTGGACTGTTAGCGCCATGCGACGCCAAGGAGAGACAGCAGACGACGCCAAGGAAAACACCCTCGCCCTGGGCGGTTCGTCTTTCCTTCAACATCGACAACATCCGCCCAACGCCGACGACCGACGACCGACGACAACCACGACAACCGGCCCAGGTAAGTATCGCCATCGCCGGCCGCGACACCACGACGACCTCGACAGACGACGACACGACGACCACGGCCGACTTCTTTTTCTCCACACCTCGACTCTGCGACGCACCTTGGTATGCCCGCCCGCCCACCTATTGCGCGACAGCCGATGCACATTGTTGGGGGGTTTGTTGATCTGACTCGCAGCCCCAAGAATCGCATCGCCAACCCACGACAAACCCGCAAAGGCGACCCAAATCCCTAATACCTGCCTCGATACTATCACGGCGACTCTTGGATTTGCGTCGCGCTGATTGCGTCGTCGACCCACGTCCCCGCAGCGCTGCTCGCCCTTCCTCCAAATGCTAGCCCGCGCCCAACGACGAATCTCGACATAAACACCACACATGGCCGAACCACCCTCGTCGCCGCCCAGCGCCGAATCCAGCGTCGAGGACTCCCTCCGCTGGTACAAGTCCAACTATGAGTACCTCGAGCGCGAACTCTCCGAGTTCCAATCCTACAGCAAGGAGATCGAAACCGAACTGGAAAAGGACCTAGAAGCAGCCGATAAGCGCGAGCGATCGCTGCAGGAGAAAACAGAGAGTTTGGCGTACGAGGTGGAGGAGTGGAAGGTATGCCTATCCTGCTCCCACCCCCGCCCACCAGCCTCTGGTGGTGAGGCGGTCAAGCTCCCTCTCTAACCCGCAACAGCGCAAGTACAAGGAGTCCAAGGCCGAGGCAAATGCCGCGCAGAATGTCCTCGAAAAGGAGATCACAACGCTGCGCGATTCCAACCGCTCGCTGCAGCTCCGGCTGCGGGACATCGAGGTGGCCAACGACGACTTTGAGCGCCAGGCCCGAACTACGACTTCGTCGCTGGAGGACCTCGAGTCCAAGTACAATGTGGCCATCGAGAGGGGAGTCATGATGGAGGAGGAGATCAAGATTGGCGAGCAGGAGCGAGAGAATCTTCGCGTCGAGACCCAACGGTTGCGGGAAGAACTCTCGGACCTCAAGATCGAGGCCGAGATTCTCCAGGACAAGATCAAGAAGCAAGAATCCCGCCATTTGTCAGCCATCTCGACCGACCTCTCTATCCTCGAATCTCCCACCTTTGACAACTCGCCCAACTCAACGGCGAGCTCGCCCATGGTTACCACGCCCCCGGATACCAAGTCCATCGCGACTGCCGAGACCGTCTCCGAACTCCAAGACCCTCCATCACCGCCCATGTCCGATGCCCCTGCACCCCTTGCCAAGGCCGTTCCCTTCAAGACCCCGTCTACGCTCCAGCGAAAGCCTCGAATCCCCGCACCCGACAGCGTCACGCCGAAGCCCAAGCAGCTCGGCGCATCTCTCAGCCGGCCTCCGGGCAGCCGTGTCGCTACTACCGGCAACGCGCTGCGCACACCGGCTCCGGGCAAAACTTCAGTCGCAAGGGCGCCCCGCGCAACCTCCCACAAGCTTCCTCCTTCGAACTCGCTCACCCACATCCGTTCCCTCACGGCACAGATGCAGCGTCTCGAAGCCCGCGTGCAGTCGGCGCGCTCGAAGCTCCCCGCGCCCGTCAACACGCCACCAAAGTCGTCCCCCCGAACCTCGATTGCAGTTCCCTCGACGGTCACGATCCGCAGCCGCAAGCGCAATATTGGATCCACCGCGTCAAGCGTCACGAGCAGCGTGATGGGCGACGAGGCCACTCCCACGCAATCACACAACTTCCGCAGCAGCATCACAGGCGCCAACAAGCACGTCTCCCGACTTAGTACCTCGGGCGTCTCGCGCCTCTCCTTTGGGCCACTCCCGAACCGCAACCCCGCCAACACCGAGTCCGACATGTCGCGTCCCAGCAGCCGAGCTAGTATCTCGAGCTACGCGCGGCCCGCTAGCCGCACCGACTCGCACAGCGGAGCCAGCAGCATCATGCCCCCGCCGCGACCCATGAGCCGGACCAGCCTGAGCGGCGCGCGAACACCACTAGGCAGGCCACGGAGCAGTCTGGGAGGCAGCATGCACGGGCACAGCCAGAGCGTGAGCTACAGCACGTCCGAGGTGGACGAGCTCGGCCTCGACGGTGAGCTCCGAACCCCCAACCGGCGCGGAACCTATAGCCGGCTGGAGCTCGAGGGCATGGCGGGCATCCCGGCCCCGCCGAGCGCCATCCCCATGCCGAGCAGCGTCAGGAGACAAAGTGGCGGGGGGTCAGTCTCGGGCCGGAGGACCAGCTCCGGGGCGGGGGCTTCGCTGACGAATATGGGGTTGCCGCAGAGGAAGCTGGAAGATGTGGGCGAGACGTACTAAATCTCTGGATTGTACAAGTTCTTTGCTTGTCTTTTTTTTGGGATTCCGTTTCGTGCTGTGGGATGTACACGAACATTGTGGGAGGGGTCGGGACTATCATTGCGGAGGGGCGTACCTGGTTCTTTTTGTCTTTTTTTACCTGCGAAACGAAATACCTCTGGTCATTTGAGGCCACTTTCTTTTGTTCTTGGGGATGAATCGAGAGGGGGGGGGGGGGGTGGTAGGACAGCAGATGTTGCTGGATGTGGTCACCGGTCGCTGCAGAATTTGTGCTCAACATTTCCTTTGTCTGCTGCATGGCTATCGGGGGTTCCGAGATGATACCTGTTCATTGCCTGGGTAATGGGCGAGAGGAGGAGGGTGGAGATGTGGTGATGAGGGACTAGAGGCGAGGGTTGTACGGCTCAAGGATATCTGGAAGTTGACAGGCGGTGGGAGGATGGGAGCTTGTTTTTATACCCGCAGAGTAATGCTACATCTATCTAATCTTGTCTGGCGTTGCGATTTGGGTGTTGTTTGAACAAACAAGAGCGTGGGGGGTTGAAGATTCGAGTGTGATGGAAATATGGACGAACTGAACTCTGATGGCCGGACGGTTGGTCTGGTTACCAATCTGCGTTCATATCCCATCATGTCTCGTCCAGTAAACGAACGCTTCGACGCCTTTTTCGTGTTGTCCTCGCATTTATATCCCAGTTCTCTTCCTGGTATTCAGGAACTCCTTGGTCACCAAGATGGCTGTGCATTTGATAGCCTTTAGAACTGTGTTTCTTCTGTAACAGCAGAAAATAGCGAGCGCAGCACCTCGAACACCTCGGTGGGGATGTATTCCCAGGACAGCCATAGAGGATGTCAGATGTAGATATGAGAAGAAACACTCGGGCTGGCAAGAGGGAGAATGCCGCATGTGGTGGTCTGGCGAACGACACGAGCACTTTGCATCACAACACTCCACGCAGGGCCTCGGCCTTTGACTGCAAGGACCACCAGAGAGGGGAAAATGAAACAGCCCGATACCCAATGCATGCTTCTCGCATATAGCGGACGCTATGCTTGTATCTGCCCCGCGATGCTTGGGGGCGGGAGGGGAAGAGAGGAGAGCGGCACTCGGCTACCATACGGACTCTGTCTGGAACCGGTCATCTACCCAGACCTCGCCCCTCCCTTATGTCGACATGAAGATCCCGCAGCATCTAGGTCATCATTTCGTCCCTTCCTGCACCGAGAGAAGAGAGCTACCTGCCGGGAAGGTGGCAATGGAAGCCGACCGGCCGGAACGGTCCCGGTCCCGGTCCCCGCGAGATACGGCCCCGGTTCTGCCTCCGAGCATCCGCGGATGTCACATGTCAACGGGCCATGCTGCAGCCCGAATCACGTCGCGGACGGGAAAGGCGCCTGCAAATAAGGCTCCGAGTACACTGCAGTGGAGGACGGCGCCCGTCAGCCCAGCAGGGCTTCAAGGGGGGCGAGGCCAGAAGAAAGTGGTACGATTCTGATGTCAGTGGGGGGTGGGTCGGGGTCGCTTCTGGACCTGATCCAGATCCAGCGAGTCGGGAAGATCAGCCGACGGGAGGGGGAGGGGAGGACGGGTTAGGCGTCATGGGATTTGACGACATGTTAAGGAACTGGGAGGTGTTGGCTGTGGTTGTGTGGGCAACTTGTGGTGCTGGTGGTTGTTGATGGAGAGCCATTTCACTGTTTCAATGGAGAGAGAGAGTGATGAGGTTACGTGGAGACTGCCCGGGACGGGCGTCCATGCCTAGACCACCGCCTGGAAGGCTTGCAGACGCAGATGGGTTTTTAGTTGTTGGAGAGAGCCGCTTCGTCTTGCTCAATTTCGAGGAAGGTAAACAGTCCATTTGTCTGTCTGTTGTGCTTCAAGGCAGCGCCCGCACGGCAGTCGTCCTCGTCACAGCGGGAACACGCATGTACCCGCTGGTGGGCTTTGTGATGGACCTGGAAACCGCATGTTCCAATGGGACGGAGCTCGGATGAGGGTGAAATTCCAACAATAGGGAGCAGGCCTTGTTCTGAAAGATAATGCAGTGCGCACGCTCGAGGGTCAGACTGGACCCGATCTTGCGAACTAGCCTCTTGCGCTTCGTAAAACATCGCGATAGGGGCTCAATCGGGATATCTGGCTCGAGAACCCTGATGGGGAATTGAATGGAGAAAAGCCGCGTCGCATCGCATGCGCAGGGATGCGACGCGGACAAGCTGTTGGGGATCTGCGGGTCAACTTTTTTTTTGGCGATCACCCTGATTTCGCCCCTGGCCGTGAGCCGGGGCTGCCGCACCGGCGTGGGAACCTCAACATTTGGGCGCCCTTTAATTTGTCCGTCAGGCCCGGACTTTGCAGTCCCAGTCGGCGACATGGGATGGCATGGCGGCTCTGCGCGTCGCCTTGCCTGTTGAGTTTATCGATGATCTTGCGAGACTCGATTCCCAATGTTGTCGACCGGCTCGTCTCGACAAAAGAGATGCTCTTTTTCAGAGATGCCATCCGTTCCATTCCGCTGTCAGGTACGCGGACTTTCCCCGGGTTCTGCTAGACCGAACCTGGAGCAGACCCTGAAAAAAAAAAGGTTGAACTGGGGCAACTTTGTCTGTTGAGGCACGTCACTGTTTTTCTGTTAGTAGAGCGACTCGAGCTGTCAAGGTAGCTGGGCTGCCTGGGTCGAAGAATCAACATCGAAAACCACCGAGTCTCGATCGATTCCCTTTGCGGTATTAAGATGCCACTATGCCACAATACCCATGATGTTGAAATTGCCCCAAATGTCCTGCGGCCCGTTGACGTAGGTGGCTACGGACGCCGCGGACGCCGCGGACGCCGGAGCCCCAAGAGAACCCAGGTCCATCTCAGACGGACATCGACGGGGCTGGGACACAACATCGACAAACACAACTACGCCTTGCTCAATCCTACTTCACTCCGCCTCAACGAGCTGGAAATGATTCCGAAAAGTCTGGAGAATATAGGTGATGGAAGACATGAGCGCCCAGATATTTTGTAGTTGTTGTTGTCGATGCATTCGAGATGCATTCTTCGGCAACGGCGACAAGAGGTGCACTAACAGAGGTACCTGACAAAACCGACAGCGTAAAAAACGATGTGGGTCTGATATCGAAGCGGCACACGGTCTGTGGTTTTCACCACTCTGCAAAAGCTGACCGTGACGCTGTGCGTCCCGGTGGGAGCCGGACCGCGGATTGGGATTGGGAGCGAGGGAGCTTCCCCAACATCCCGAGGCTGAGATCGATGATTGGCCTGATCGTCCGAGATACAAGTGGCCTGGCTGAATTCCCCTATTTGGAACTTTTTTTGGGATGCCAGATGGCTTGTTAGGACGGCAATTCCTCCTCTCAGAAATCTTTCCATATGAACATCCCAGAAAGACGGCGGGGAAAGACGGAAAGGGCTCTAAAATGAAGAGTCGTAAAGAGGAGAACATGGAAGAAGATGAAGCGACAGGCGGCTGCATCCCCAGTGCCTCTGACCAGTGACCCCCCCCCCAAGACGTAACTTTTTTTTGGGCCCATCTTCAAGCACGGACCAGACTTGGGTCCCCACTCCCTCACCAGCTCCCGTCGCGGGCAGGGCAGGGACGGAATTTTGGGGCGCGCCAGCTCCCAAACCCAAATATTACCATTCATCTACCCCGAGTCCCCGTATCCGCCTGCCTCGCCCGAACTCCCTCTCTTCCTCCTCCAGCCTCCAACCTTTTCGTTCTTGCAATAGACTCGGTACACGGTCACGCCGTTCCCTTCTCGTCCTTTGTTTTCACGGCGGCCTCATTCCACCGGCACATCACCGCAGCGAGTCCTGCTCCCTTGCAGACCTCCCCCTCGCCGTGCCTACCTAATCACACCATCTCTTCGAGCCGCGTGGCTTCTACCACAGTTGGGCAGAATACCCCCAGAGGACAACCGCCTCTGTTTCAACTCGTCCCAAGTTTGACTTCGTCGAGACTTGCGGCCCCTTGTAAGAGTTTCCGGGATCCCAATTGGGCACACTTTCTCAACCCCCTTGCTTCCTCCGGGCAGTCGAGCTGACCTCCACCATAGGGCTCCTGCATTACGACATCACGATCATACATCCCTATACTAGAACAAATAATATACCGCAGCCATGGGTGACTCCAAAGCCTCCGCCAACGGCACCGGCAAGAAGAATGGCGTGGTTGTGCCTCGGCCCAACGGCAAGGCATCATACTCGGGCAGGTTCAAGCTCGCCGATCACTTTATCGGAGGCAACAAGCTCGACAACGCACCAGCGTCCAAGGTCAAGGACTTTGTTGCCAGCCATGACGGCCACACGGTCATCACAAATGTACGAGACCTTCTCCCCAATGGACCCACAATCTGACAGCACATGCTGACAATGCTGCCACCACCAGGTGCTGATCGCCAACAACGGCATTGCCGCCGTCAAGGAAATCCGCTCGGTGCGAAAATGGGCATACGAGGTGTTCGGCGACGAGCGGGCCATCAAGTTCACAGTTATGGCCACGCCCGAGGATCTGCAGGCCAATGCCGACTACATCAGGATGGCGGATCACTACGTCGAGGTTCCAGGTGGCACCAACAACCACAACTACGCCAACGTCGAGCTCATCGTCGATATTGCCGAAAGAATGGACGTGCACGCCGTTTGGGCTGGCTGGTAAGTCTCAACGACGAGGCACGGGTTCACTTACAAATAACTGACTTTGAACCGACAGGGGTCACGCATCCGAGAACCCAAAGCTCCCCGAGTCTCTGGCGGCGTCTGCAAAGAAGATCATCTTTATCGGTCCCCCGGGATCTGCCATGCGATCGCTTGGTGACAAGATCTCCTCGACAATCGTTGCACAGCACGCCGAGGTGCCCTGCATCCCGTGGTCTGGTACTGGGGTCGACAAAGTCGAGATTGACGAGCACGGCATCGTCACGGTCCCCGATGACGTCTACCTCAAGGGCTGCGTGGACTCGTGGGAAGAGGGTCTGGTGAAGGCTAAGGAGATTGGCTTCCCGGTCATGGTCAAGGCGTCGGAAGGTGGTGGTGGCAAGGGCATCCGAAAGGTTCTGTCTGAAGACGGGTTCGAGCAGCTTTACAAGGCTGCGGCGAGTGAAATCCCCGGATCCCCCATCTTCATCATGAAGCTGGCAGACAGCGCGCGGCACTTGGAGGTCCAGCTGCTCGCTGATCAGTACGGCAACAACATCTCCCTCTTCGGCAGAGACTGCTCCGTGCAACGACGACACCAGAAGATTATCGAGGAGGCGCCAGTCACTATCGCCAAGCCCCCCACATTCCGGGCGATGGAGGAGGCGGCCGTTCGCCTGGGTCGCCTCGTGGGCTACGTCTCGGCCGGAACTGTCGAGTACCTCTACTCGCACGCCGAAGACAAGTTCTACTTCCTCGAGCTCAACCCTCGTCTGCAGGTTGAACATCCTACCACGGAAATGGTCAGCGGTGTCAACCTTCCGGCAGCCCAGCTCCAGGTGGCCATGGGCATTCCTCTGCACCGCATCCGTGACATCAGACTTCTCTACGGCGTTGACCCCAAGACCTCGACCGAGATCGATTTCGAGTTCAAGAATCCCGGCAGCGAAAAGACCCAGAGGAGGCCGACGCCCAAGGGTCACACGACGGCCTGCCGTATCACCTCTGAGGATCCCGGTGAGGGCTTCAAGCCTTCCAACGGTGTTCTGCACGATCTCAATTTCCGGTCGAGCTCCAACGTCTGGGGCTACTTCTCGGTCGGCTCTGCCGGTGGCATTCACAGCTTCTCGGACTCCCAGTTCGGCCACATCTTCGCCTATGGCGAGAACCGTGCTGCCTCGAGAAAGCACATGGTCGTCGCTCTCAAGGAGCTCAGCATCCGTGGTGATTTCCGCACGACTGTCGAGTATCTCATCAAGCTGCTTGAGACCGAGGCGTTCGAATCCAACACCATCACCACTGGGTGGCTCGACGAGCTCATCTCCAACAAGCTCACGGCCGAGAGGCCTGATGCCATGCTTGCTGTGGTGTGCGGTGCTGTGACCAAGGCTCACATTGCCAGCGAGTCTAGCATCGCCGAGTACCGCGCCGGGCTGGAGAAGGGCCAGGTCCCCTCCAAGGATGTCCTCAAGACAGTCTTCCCGGTTGACTTCATCTACGAGGGCTACCGTTACAAGTTCACAGTCACTCGGTCAAGCTCCGACAGCTACCACCTCTTCATCAACGGCTCCAACTGCACAGTTGGTGTCCGCGCCCTCAGCGACGGTGGCCTGCTGGTCCTGCTCAACGGCCGCAGCCACAACGTCTACTGGAAGGAGGAAGTTGCCGCCACCCGTATCTCGGTCGACAGCAAGACGTGCTTGCTTGAGCAGGAGAACGACCCTACCCAGCTGCGGACTCCCTCCCCCGGCAAGCTTGTCAAGTTCACTGTGGAGAATGGCTCTCACGTGAGGGCCGGCCAGACGTTCGCTGAAGTCGAAGTCATGAAGATGTACATGCCTCTGATCGCCCAGGAGGATGGTATTGTCCAGCTCATCAAGCAGCCCGGCGCCACCCTCGAGGCTGGCGACATCCTGGGTATTCTCGCCCTGGACGACCCCGGCCGCGTCCAGCAAGCCCAGACCTTCCTGGGTCAGCTTCCAGAGTACGGGGCTCCCGTAGTTGTCGGCAACAAGCCTTCCCAGAAGTTCTCGCTTATGCACAACATCTTGAAGAACATCCTCCATGGCTTCGACAACCAGGTCGTCATGCAGGAGAGCCTTACCGCCTTCATCGAGGTTCTTCGCGACCCCAAGCTCCCCTACAGCGAGTTTGCTGCGCAGTTCTCGGCCCTTCACGCTCGCATGCCCCAAAAGCTCGACGCCCAGTTCACGTCAGTCTTGGAGCGTGCTGCTCAGAGGGCGGCCGAGTTCCCAGCTCGCAACCTCGCCAAGGTGTTCCAGAAATTCCTCGACGACAATGTCGCTGTGGAGGATGTCGAGTCGCTCAAGTCCACCCTTGCCCCTCTGACGGAGGTGCTCGACCTCTATGCCGAGGGCCCCAAGGTTCGCGAGCTCAACACCATCGCCAATCTGCTTTCTTCCTACGCCGACGTGGAGCGCCTGTTCTCCGGCCGCCGCTTGCAAGACGAGGAGGTCATTCTGAAGCTCCGAGACGAGAACAAGGAAGATATCCAGAAGGTTGTTCAGACTGTCCTCTCTCACAGCAGAGTGGCAGCGAAGAACTCGCTGGTTCTCGCCATTCTTGAAGAGTACCGCCCCAACAAGGCCCACTCGGGCAACGTTGCCAAGTATCTGCGGCCCGTCCTTCGCAAGATGGCCGAGCTGGAGTCGCGCCAGACGGCCAAGGTCTCGCTCAAGGCCCGAGAAATTCTCATCCAGTGCGCCCTTCCGTCCCTCGAGGAGAGAACTGCCCAGATGGAGCACATCCTTCGCTCTTCGGTTGTCGAGTCTCGCTACGGCGAGACTGGGTGGGACCACCGGGAGCCCAACTTGGAGATCATCAAGGAGGTTGTCGACTCCAAGTACACCGTCTTCGATGTGCTCACCCTCTTCTTCGCCCACGAGGATCCCTGGGTGTCGCTGGCCGCTCTCGAGGTCTACGTTCGTCGCGCCTACAGGGCGTACGTCCTCAAGAACATCGACTACCACACTGACGAGGCCGAGTCGCCCGCCTTTGTGTCTTGGGACTTTGCTCTCCGCAAGATTGGACAGTCCGAGTACGGCTTGCCTCTCCAATCCGCCGTCGCATCGACTCCCGGCACCCCCGTGGACAGCACCTTCAAGCGCATCCACTCTATTAGTGACATGTCGTACCTGACGGCCAAGACATCCGAGGAGCCTATCCGCAAGGGTGTTATTGTTCCGTGCAAGTACCTGGATGACGCCGAGGAGTTGCTCGCCAAGGCGCTCGATACCCTGCCCATCCCCGGGGGGCTGCGCAAGAAGACGGCCAGTGGCTTCATTCCCGATCTCAACAACAAGCGCAGACCTGCCCTCACGCCCCGTCTTGACAGCGGCATCGACGAGCTCTCCGCTGTTGTCAATGTTGCCGTTCGGGATGCCGAGGGCCGCAGCGATGATGAGATTCTCAAGGACATTCTGCCCTTGGTCCACCAGTTCAAGGATGAACTCTTCGCTCGCCGCGTGCGTCGCTTGACGTTCGTCTGTGGCCGCAACGATGGGTCGTACCCCGGCTACTACACATTCCGAGGCCCCGAGTACATTGAGGACGATAGCATCCGTCACATTGAGCCCGCCCTTGCCTTCCAGCTCGAGCTTGGACGTCTCGCCAAGTTCAAGATCAAGCCCGTCTTCACGGAGAACAAGAACATTCACGTGTACGAGGCCATCGGCAAGGGTGTCGACACCGATAAGCGCTACTTCACGCGCGCCGTCATCCGCCCTGGTCGCCTCAGGGATGACATCCCCACCGCCGAGTACCTCATCTCGGAAGCCGATCGTGTCATCAACGACATTTTTGATGCTCTGGAGATCATTGGCAACAACAACTCGGATCTAAACCACATGTTCATCAACTTCACGCCCGTCTTCCAGCTCCAGCCCGAGGAGGTTGAGCACTCCCTGCAGGGCTTCCTCGACCGCTTCGGTCCCCGAGCGTGGCGTCTTCGTGTCGCTCAAGTCGAGATTCGCATTATTTGTACGGATCCCGGCACTGGCATGCCCTACCCCCTGCGAGTCATCATCACCAACACCTCTGGCTATGTTGTCCAGGTGGAGATGTACGCCGAGCGCAAGTCGGAGAAGGGCGACTGGGTGTTCAACTCTATTGGCGGCACCACCAAGATTGGCGCGATGCACCTCCTCCCCGTGTCGACCCCTTACCCCACCAAGAACTGGCTTCAGCCCAAACGCTTCAAGGCTCACCTGATGGGAACCCAATTTGTCTACGACTTCCCCGAGCTCTTCCGCCAAGCCATCCAGAACAGCTGGGCCAAGGCTGTCAAGAAGCATACTGGTCTTGCCGACAAGCAGCCTCCAGTTGGCGACTGCATCGAGTATATGGAACTCGTCCTCGATGACCATGACAACCTGGCCGAGGTGTCCCGCGAGCCCGGTACCAACACTTGTGGCATGGTTGGCTGGCTGATCCACGCCCGCACACCCGAGTACCCCAAGGGCCGCAAGTTCGTCGTCGTCGCCAACGACATCACCTTCAACATCGGTTCGTTCGGACCCAAGGAAGACAACTTCTTCTTCAAGTGCACAGAGCTGGCGCGCAAGCTCGGCATTCCCCGCATCTATCTCTCGGCCAACTCTGGCGCGCGTCTTGGCCTCGCCAACGAGCTGATGCCCCACTTCGACGTTGCCTGGAACGATCCCAGCAAGCCCGAGGCAGGGTTCAAGTACCTGTACCTCAACGACAAGGCCAAGGCCCGTTTCGAGAGCTCGGTCATCACCGAAGAGGTTACCGAAGATGGCGAGAGGCGCCACAAGATTACCACCATCATTGGTGCCGAGGACGGCCTCGGTGTCGAATGCTTGCGCGGCTCTGGTCTGATTGCCGGTGCTACAAGCCGAGCCTATACTGACATCTTCACCTGCACGCTCGTCACTTGCCGCTCCGTCGGTATGTTTACCCCCTCGCTGACTATGCTCTCTGTTCTAACGTCCTCCCAGGTATTGGTGCCTATCTCGTGCGCCTTGGCCAGCGCGCCGTTCAGATCGAGGGTCAGCCCATCATTCTCACAGGTGCCCCTGCCCTCAACAACCTGCTCGGTCGCGAGGTCTACTCGTCCAACCTGCAGCTCGGCGGCACTCAGATCATGTACCGCAACGGTGTTTCGCACTTGACCGCCAACGACGACTTTGCCGGCGTGTCCAAGATTGTCGAGTGGATGTCGTTTGTTCCGGACAAGCGTAACAATCCTGTCCCCATCAGCCCGTGCGTCGACACTTGGGACCGTGACATCGTCTACACCCCTCCTCAGAAGCAGCCCTATGATGTCAGGTGGATGATCGCTGGAAAGGAGGACGCGGACGGCTTCCAGCCCGGTCTCTTTGACAAGGACTCCTTCGTGGAGACTCTCGGGGGCTGGGCTCGTACCGTTGTCGTCGGCCGTGCTCGCCTTGGCGGTATCCCCATGGGTGTCATTGCCGTCGAGACTCGTTCCGTCGAGAACATCACCCCTGCCGATCCCGCGAACCCGGATTCCATTGAGCAGGTCTCCAACGAGGCTGGTGGTGTCTGGTACCCCAACTCGGCCTTCAAGACGGCGCAGGCCATCAACGACTTCAATCATGGTGAGCAGCTGCCGCTGATGATTCTCGCCAACTGGCGTGGTTTCTCGGGTGGTCAGCGCGACATGTACAACGAGGTCCTCAAGTATGGGTCGTACATCGTCGACGCCCTCGTCAAGTTTGAGCAGCCGGTCTTCATCTACATCCCTCCCCACGGCGAGCTTCGTGGCGGCTCGTGGGTCGTCGTTGATCCCACCATCAATCCCACCTCGATGGAGATGTATGCCGATGTCGACTCTCGCGGCGGTGTCCTCGAGCCCGATGGCATCATCGGTATCAAGTACCGCAAGGACAAGCAGCTGGAGACCATGGCCCGTCTTGACCCTGTCTACGCCGGCCTCAAGAAGCAATCCATGGAGCCGGGTCTCAGCAAGGAGGCCTCTGAGCAGCTTAAGAAGCAGATGACGGTCCGTGAGCAGCAGCTTCTTCCCGTCTACGGCCAGATCAGCCACCAGTTTGCCGATCTTCACGACCGCGCCGGACGCATGAAGGCCAAGGGCGTCATTCGCGACATCCTCGAGTGGCAGGGTGCTCGGCGCTTCTTCTACTGGCGCGTGCGCAGAAGACTGAACGAGGAGTACATCCTGCGTCGCATTGCCGCTTCCACCACCGCCGCCGGAATCCACCACAAGTTGACGACGGCGCCAACGACGCCCGCGACGCGTGCTCGCCACCTTAGGCAGCTGGAGGCATGGTGCAGCATTCCTGGTTTCGACAAGAGCGATCGCGAGGTTGCTGTATGGTACGAGGAGAACCGCAAGTTGGTCACCGATAAGGTCGAGGCCCTCAAGGCGGAGGCCATTGCGGCTGAGATGCGCGATCTGATCCGCGTCGGCCACGCGGCCGGCAACGAGCACAGCGAGTTTGGGGCATGGAAGGGTGTCCGCGAGATGCTGCGGGTGATGCCTGTGGACGAGAGGGAAAAGATCTTCAAGTACTTGAAGCAGGTCTAGAGGAGGGGTTGTTGGTGCATGTGTGGTTGGAGAAGGTTAAACTGGCATATACTTGGTTGGGACGGTTCGGAGTTGTCGATATGATACATGACGGGTCGCAGCTTGTCGGGGAGAGCTGTTGGCAGATGCGCGCTGGCATCTTGTATTGTATATTTCTTTTGCGCGATCTGATGCTGGTTGGGCATTTTTAGAAGTCTAGGTCTTGTAATTGCACAGAGAGCCATTGCCGTTACCTAGTCTGTCCTTTCCGTGTCTGTCCAGACTCCCCAAACTTCTCATTCATGACCTTTGGCCTGACTTTGTCAGCTACATCTCACCGTGGTTCTAACCTCTAGTGGACACCGACCTCAAAGCAAAGAGAGACTGCCGGTAGTGTCAGGTCATTAATTATTCTTCAGACATGGAAGGTAGTAGATGCGGAAAAAAAAATACATAGAAAATCCAACCAGCAAAAACGACACCACCAAAAAAAGCCAGGCCCCCCTTGAGCCCGGGTCACAAGCGAATGCCGACATCATCTCCCCACGAAGGGGGTCACTGGCGAATGGAAATGACAAGCTCACATACTGACTGGCCGCTATACTATGGAAGATGATGATGATGGTGTGTGTGAGTGAGAATGTTAATGGTATTCACCGTAGTGTTGAGGGACAGGAGGGGGGGGCCTGGAAATCTCGAATACGGCACGGGAGTCGAACTCCGGGTTGGTGAGCACTCTGTCCATTGATGGATTGGATTGAGAGTCACTGATGTTGGCGCTACACCGTACCCGATTTCTTGGTTTTGATGGGGGGGGGTTGGGGTTGGGGATTTTGCAGGGGAGGTCATTTGGGGAGCGTTGGTAGAGAGGTTGTGGGATGGGGCTGGGGACTGACTGACTCGTGTGTTTGGTTTTTTTGGGGATAAAGATTGTTGGTTCTGGCTGGGCTTTGGGGATGAGATTGTTTGTGGAAGGGTCCGAGGGGCCGTTGTAGGTAGTGGTGTTGTTCTCACCGGATGGTGTGCTTGTTCGCTGACTCTCTCTTCGCTTTTATGCCCTTGTGACGGCGGCTTGACGGAGCCTCAGAGGCCTTTAGGCCTTTGGGTCTTCGGGAGGACTAGGTTTTCGAATCATGCCATGATGCCATCCATGTCACCATCCGTTGAGGGACAACCCCCCTGACCTTTGGTTCTCACATTGATGAGGATTTGGATGTGTTGAGCCCGGGTCATAAACAGCCTCTCGTCAACAACTCTTTATCAACATTTCAGCCCGCTTGGCTCAGTGGTAGAGCGTGTCACTAGTAGTCTCCAGTATTCCTCATCCATGACAAGGTCATCAGTTCGATTCTGATAGTGGGCATTCATTTCATATTTTGCTCCTTGCATCATTTTTGCTGGGAGCATTTCGTCTTGGTGGGAGTTTGTGGGGTGCTTTTTAGTCAAAGGCCCTACTATGGAAAGATATGTGTATGCAGGATGGGCGTTGTTGGTGTCTGTGAGCAATGCTCCCCGATGCTTGAATGGTCGTGTCGTAGCCTATCCCCGGTGTGGCTGGCTGTAGGTCCGTCCGTACACCGTTTCTTTTTGGCGAGAGTCGGGCATCTCCGCGCCGGCGCTTACAAGTCAACGGCAGAGAGAGGTACTAATGGGAGGGCTGAAATACGTCGGGGGATCTTTGCAGCTTTCTCGCAGCTGGGGCTCACTGTGCTCGTGGGGGCACGTTCGTCATTGGATACATGTAGCACTGCGCTTGCATATGTGTAATACGGATCGATCGGGCTTGGTGTGGCTGGGTGCATGTGGTATTTTGATCCATGGAGATCGATCCGTGAGCCGAATGTTTCTTGTCGTCGTGGGGTTCAATGTTGTCGGGATGGTTTTGGGGAATGGGGCCCGGGGACAGACGGATGGGGGAATTGAGCCCGGGGCGGTGGCCGGGGCAGATGATATCTCTTCTCGAAGGGTGTGAAGGAGGATGAGAATGCAAGGAACTTTCTGCAGGGTCCTGATGGTCTGCCATTCCTTGATCCGGTCTAGGGTGGTCAAGTTACTGGATCGGCAGTCGGCACCATTCGTACGATTTCTCCGTTGGAGGTTGCCCGCCTGGGAAACGTCGTAGCTGACACGGCGATGCAGCGATTGGTGGGTACATTGCCGTTGATCACGGAGGCTTAAATCGTGTCTGGGCATCGTGAGCTGGACCCTGGAAATTCAGACATCTAACCAGTCAGCATATCGACTCCCTCGCTCGAGCCTCGATACCCAACCCCTGCGACCTGCGCCACATCCTCACCCATCATCGAAACAAGCCTAAACTCCAAACGAGTGCCTGTTCACCATGTCACGGCTCACCCAGCTTGATTCCTTCCATGATCAGCAGGTCCCAAGAGGTTCCTCGCCATCACGATTCTCAACGGCCAGATGCCTCAGATGGGGCGTGCTTGATCGAGAAACCACAAGCCATTTATGTAAGTGACCTGTCAGCTATGATTCAGCCTCTCTGCTCGCATGGACTAGACATCATGATGGTTAAAGAGGTCGAGCAATGTCCCCAATCTAACCAGGCCACGTCTCCCAGAGCCGGGCGCCCTCTGGCGAGTGCGTCACCAAGGGACGCCAAAGCAGCTAGTTCGATGATGGCTAGCGTGTTACATCCCGGTGCCTCCGTTCAATGGGGGCCTGGGGGCCTGGGCGTCATCTCTGTCACTGGACCACGGCTGGGGGTGGTGGAATCCAAGTGCAGAGGTTGACCTTGAGATGCTTGCGGTTGGTTGGCTCATTTCCTTGTTGTCGGACCCCGGACATATTTCCTGACCCTCTCTGCGGCTTAAGATCGTGGGGTCTTTCGTGCCCAGTGCCGGATCCCCGATGCATTTCTCCCGATGCTACCCAAGATCGAGGGTAGTAGTCGGGTACCTGACAAGATCCCCTCAACCGCAGCTCCATTGCCGTGCTAAAACGCCTAGGCCTTTGCAGTTGCCTTCATGTCTTTCACTTCCAAGAGCACAAGACTCACAGAAAATGCTCCATCAAATCTAAAAACTCGAGCTCGTGAGCGTCGTCTCGATATGCTGGCTATTGGGAGGCCTGTTTGGAGAAATTTGTGATTTTTACCCGAGCGCAGGAAAAGAAAGGGGCACTGGGGAATTTCCTCCAGGGTGGTCAACAAGGCAAGACAGGGGGGCAAGTACGAATATAGCCCTTGGACAATTGTCATCAGTGATTAAGGGTTAGTTGTCGACGCCGCGCACACTGTCTTTCGGTCAACCGCCCCCCATGGGGAAGTAAATTTCTTGATCGGCCAAGGGCTATCCTCCCACACCGGGGAACGCCACTTGCTTGGGCTTGGGCAGACGCCTCGACCATTCGACCATTCCAACGCTGGTATAAAACTCTCCCATATCGAACAGCTTCAATCCTCCCGAGAACCCCAGTCGTCCTTCCATCCCCATCGTTGCCAACCTCCACCCAACCACACCAGATCACTACTACCGCCACTCCAAACATCAAACTCCGGGAAAGACTGGCATTGGGCAACATAGCACCCAAGTCGCTGGTCCACAACCATGGCCACCCGCCCCCGCCGCCGCGGCCATCCCCGGGCCCGCTCCATTCCGTGCGGGCCCATGAACTACGATTGCCATTTCGTCATGGGCCCCAACGAAGCCGTCCGCGTAGGCGAGGTCCTCTACCCGCCCATCATCGTCAAGATCATCCTGCCCAACTACATGCATGGTTGCCCGATCCTCGCCCAGCCCGTGTGCATGAATGCCGACAACCAGATGGTCAACCTGCTCGACGGGAACTTTGTCCACCAGGGCATCGCTGTCGACGACGGCATGGATTACCCCCCCAGTGTCGGCACCGCTTCCAGCAGCCTAGGCGACGGCGGCAGCGGGCTCCACGCCGTGTACTTTGTGTTTGCCCACTTTTCCTTTACGAGCACGGGCCAGTACAAGATTCGGCTGAAGATGGAGTCGATTGACGGCCGGGGGACGTTTTTCCTGGGCGACGTTGAAACGGGCTTCTTTGATATAGGCCAGTTGCCTGTGACGCCGCAGGTTCCGGGTACGTCGGCTTCACTTTCAGTTGATTCCTTGTTCTTTTCGAGCGGTGTGAAGCTGATGCGGGCGGAACCTTGTAGACGAGGAGCAGGCCGCTATGATGGACTTTCTTCGTGATGCTGGCTTTCGGCATATGCCTGCCTCTCTCCACTTGATAGGATGAAAGCGTGAGTGATTTTTGGACAAGACTGATCAGTTGTCACTGGCCTGGACATCTTGGGTTTGTTTGATCGCACTGTTTAGGTAGGGAAATAAGTTTCTGGTCATCACACATGAGTCAATGGGTATTGCAAATGGAAAATGTGGACAAGAATGGAGGGTTGGGATGGGATAACTTGACGGCCAACTTGGATTGAAGCAGACAGAGACATAGCTTAAATCGATGGGAACTGGGCGGAAGCAAGCTAGGACGTAAACTAAAAGGCAAATATCACGCTGCGTAAGCCTTTGTATAAACCTAATGGTAGCAGACTCCTGGCAGGTGTCTGGGCTGAAATCTTCTTTGTAGCAAGCAACTACTACAGGCGACATGCTTGTCAGTTCCTAGGCAGGTACTCCCAACCAATAATCCACAGTCCAAGTAGATAATTATATACCTCGAAGGGCACGAAGGGATATTTTTTATTACACCCAATACCGACCTTTGCCCAAAGCTGTCGAGAACTAGGTATATTAACCTACGCGCGTCCTCTCCTCTTCGGCCCGGCACTCTCCTCATCATTCAACCAAGATAAGACCCTGCCGTAACCCCAGACCGACAGTAATCGATACCACTCCCGATCAGCAGCCTGAGCCGCCGACCTGCCCATCCCAAGCACGCAGAATCCGAATCAGCGACAATGGCCCGGATTCAGCCAAACGAACCCAAATGGAAGACCGCATCGTTGATGACGGTTCTTGTCAGTGTTGCGAGGGCGGGCATTTTTTTATCTCCGCCCATTGTCCTCAGAGTCGTCCTGCCGTCCTGGGTGAGCGAGATGGGCCCTGTTTCCGCCTCTTTGTACGTGATGAGCGGCAATCTCGTCGACATTAAGTCTGCCTTGCCGTTCTTAGAGGTGGGGGAAAAAACTGCTGCGGATCCCATCTGGATGGGCGTCACTGACGCCGGAGCTGACCCCTCCGCTGGCGCGTCCGGCGGAAGTAATGAAGCAGGAGAAGTAACGACATACTTCATATTTGACAAACTCAAGGTGCTCACGCCGGGGAAGCGGCTCGTCCGGACTATAAGTCTTCTAATCAGGAACGATGAAAACGGGCTTCCCATCTGTAATACGCAGGGGATCTTTGATACACCACCCTTTGATGTAAAAAACGAGGATGTCCCCGCGACACAACTCAGTAAGTCACCGTCGATATTGGAGCATGGGATTCGCGGGACATATATTTGTGCTCCGAGCCTACCAACATCCCTGCAAATTTATTGCTAGGGAATAGGTTGAATTCTTGATACTGTCTTGCTAATACAATGCTACCGTAGCAGCGCCCGAGGATGGACAGCTCATCGCACGCCTTAAGGAGGCCCCTGAATATGGATAGGGAAGACTCCGAGTCCGAGAGCGGACTCCTTAACCTCGGGTTAGCAGCAGCATTCCTCATCAAGATGCCCAATATTCCACCCAGGTAGATAGAGAACCTAGGAAAATATTATTATTTATCTTATGCCGTATAGCCTATGGCTTTCTATATAGAAATGCGGTCCCTCTGTCTATCCCTTTTACCGCGCGTGCGGGTCCCTGTGCGAGGTCAGGCCGACCTCTTTCTTCAGTCTTTTTCCTTCCAAAATACATCTGGGAAAGGATGTCACAGGAGTGCTTGAAAGTTTTTAGGAAATTTAAGTCCTGTCTCCATCTCCTTTTCGGGATGCTGCTAGGGCTCGAGGCTTTGCGCTCCACCTTGTTAAGACGGCACAACTTAAGAAGGGGGAGATAGGCTTTGGTTGTTGGTAGAATCTGTAGTGCTTAGTACAGTTCTTTTGGAAACAACTTTCGGTGGGCTGGAGAGAAGGCCCAGGAACGATTTTTACGGTTCATACTGCCGGCTACTTGGAAAATAGCAGCTCCAGCTGAATTTGTAGAACTGGGGTATGACTCGAGATGCCCAGTGAGAACAGGTCCATCTCGTTTGCCATGAACCAATGGTGATTTCTTGTTTTTGCGTTTGTAACTTGTCAGAGATTTCTGAGTGGTTTCTACCGGTGGGGAGATGTTTGATATTTCCGCAGGCTTTGGAGATTGAAGGACAGAAAACAGAAAATACATCTACCAGGTACTAATCCGCGATGCCTTGAAACCTTCTCTTTTGGTAATAGGCAGAGTGTCCCCCCACCTAGTCACCGCTCATCCCCTCCGGCAGCTCCGTCTCCTCAACCCCAGACTTTGCCCCATCAACAAGCCCGTACTCCGTCGCCTGCGCCGTCCCAACGTCCTCCGACGTCTCATGCAGCCGCCCCGATATATCAAACACCTGCCCCGCGGCCCCCTCCACTGTACGCAAATACTAGGGTCGCCCTCACTACTACCACATCCACTCCCCACCCCCTCCCTCAACACCCGCACCCCGGCCTCTTTCCGCCCCCGAATATTCGGATGCATCACCACTTCTTGCCCCTCTCTCCGCGGCGGAGGCGCGGCGGATGAGACCGTGCATAAGGATGGGGCGGAGAGGTGTGGGGGGCAGCGCGGTAGAAGGCGGGGGAGATGGCGGTGCCGAGACGCACGTTAACATCGGTGGTGGGAACGTAGGGGGGGCGCTCGGGTGGGGGTGGTGGAGGTAGCAGTGTAGGTGGGGTGGCGGTGGGGTGAATGGGTTGTCTTGTGGAGGCGAGATTGAAAAGGGGGTTGTTGACTTTCGGGTAATGCCGTGATGTGCTGAAGAGGTAGTTTGGTGGGGGCGAAGAAAAGGATGGGTTTCAATTGTACACGTTGCCCTTTCATGCTCGTTGCTGTTAAATAATCAAACGGTGGAAATGGGCATATGGATGATGGAGGCGTCCAATTGGAGTGTGTGCTTGGGAGTGTGAAAGCCATGGTGAATTAGACACCCAGGCACTCGTCCGCCTCATCATCAGGATGAAGGTGCCACAGCGTGGATCAGTCAACATTCGGTGCTGGCGTAACACGAAGCGGTTTCATTTAGGACACACGGCGACTCGGATGCGGCGGCGTTCATAAAGAACCATGGAAAACCCCAGGCTTGACGTCTGCAAGCTCTCGGCACCTGCGTGAAAGTCGGGTTTGGCAATGCCGGAAGCGGGGACAGGGGACATATCCAGTCTGAGCATGATTACTATTCAGTTTCCGTCAAGCCCCACAAACGGCATATCGCCCACCGTCGGGCGAGAAGCAGCATCACTCAACAGCCGCCGTGGTATATAAATACGCCTGGCATGGATGGATTCCTGTACAGAACTCGTCACACATACCGGACAGCCAACATGCCTCTCTGGATCATCTACCACCCCGAGGGGATCTTCCCCACCTCGTCCTCCAAGCAGTCCCTCGCCGAAGCCATTACCTTGTTCTACACCTCCATTGGCCTCCCCGCCTTCTACGTTGTGGTGAACTTCGTCCCCCTCCCTCCTAGCAACATCTTTATGGGAGGCAAGATCCCACCGGCGTCGCGGCCGTTCGTCCGCTTCGTCATCAACCACGTGGCCATGCATCAGGCGAGCGCGACGATCATGACCTTCGCGGCAGGCAGGATGACCGAGATGCTCGGGCCCCATGTCGAGGGGTGCGACTGGGAGCTTCACGTCGACGAGACGCCGAAG
This sequence comes from Schizothecium vesticola, assembly GCA_030549215.1. NCBI lineage: Eukaryota > Fungi > Ascomycota > Sordariomycetes > Sordariales > Schizotheciaceae > Schizothecium > Schizothecium vesticola. Next base: position 2,884,328 of record JAUKUD010000007.1, on the reverse strand, counting down.
GAGCTGTGGAGAATCAACGGAATTGTTCCGCCGCCGAGTGAGTGCCCTCCTTTTTGAAAATTTTAACAATTGGCAGCTGACCGGTGTACAGATGGAAGTGAAGCTGAAAAGCTGTGGGCGGAGACGAACAGAGCCGTGGAGTGGGAAGGAAAGGAAACCTAGAGGCTGTGACCCGGACGGAGTGCCTGCCTGGACTGAACATGCGGAGATTTCACGAGGGATTTTATCGAAAAGAAAAGAAAAGAACAGAGACCGGCATCGGGCTTGGTTTCTCCTGCGAACCTGGCGGGGAGGAAGGGAGACACGGTTTGTGGATCGGCCTGGCCGTGAGCTCCTTCTCGGCCTGCTCGGCCGGCTTCCGGGAGCGACCACAGATTTCAGTCCATTTCGGGCCACACCAGCTCGATTTTTTTGTGCGCACGGAAAGCAAGGCAGTTAGTTTCCACCCAAGATTCAAATTTCATTTCTATTGCCAACTGCCCAGTTTGTGCAGTGTTTCAGGGCCGAGGTTCGGGTTGCGCTCCCGAGCTGGTGCAGACACAAATGGGAGATCCCAGAGCAAGATCGTCGCACCACATCTTGACAACAACTGGGCCATCATCTCTCGTCATAAACGGCCAACCAAATTGGGCGACAGGCTCGTGCAGAGCTGCTGCTGTAAACGGGGTCCCGACGGCGCCAGCATCAACGCCACACCAACCCATGGCCGGACATGCTGTGCAACAGACCACCCCAGCTTCCGGGAGCCAGTGGCATTCGCGGGAGGCCATCCAAGACAAACCCAAATCTTGCCCTATTTTCCCCCAGTTCATTTGGGTCCCGCCCACAAGCCCGGGCCAGAAGGAATTGGAAGAGGGGCGGCCAATCCCAAGGGACGCGGATATGTGTTCTTGTCATCATGCGGTGCCTTGGGGGCCTCAAAATCTGACATCTGAGGACTTCTTTGTTTGCTCGTCTGCAGCGCTCAACACTAATGCCAGAGACTATGTAGCTGCGATGGCTGCCTCAAACACCACACGCCCAGCAAATGGCGATCCCGGTCCCACCCAGCATCTGGTGGCGTCCAGGAAGCCCCTCTTCTTCGCAACCGGCAACCAGGAAACCCCCAACTGGCTTGCATATTTTTCTGTTGCAGAGAGTTTGCGGTTCCTCAGCTGGATCGACCTACTGCATGCATGGGTCTGCAGCGCGGTTTGCGGCGCTGTATGGAGAGGAGCCGCGCCAATGAGGCCTGGGAAGAATGGCTCGCGTCCCAGCATCTGTCAATCACCCACGTTTAATCCTTTAAGCAGGTCATCGCCATGGGGGATCGTTGGTACCATGCGGGGGGCCCCTGGCTGGACGAGTCGCCCTAGGGGAGGAAGACGAAAGGTGGATCAGCTCCTGTTTGTGGCCGACTTGCGGCGCTGTTTGCAATGTATTTCCTCCCTTCTGTCACTTATCCAAACGATTGGTCACCCATTTGCGGAGGATCTCTGGGCGAAGGCAAGGGGGAGAGAGGGGGCGAAAAATGACTACTCGCCCGGCGTGGGACGGGTATCCGCGCCAGCCGTCCGCGGCCTCCGTGCCGGGCCTGGACGGCCAGGGGCGCCATGGGCACCTGGCCACCAGGGCTGCCATCTCCTCGAGGGTGCCCGTCATCGCTGCGATGGCGATGTGTTGAGATGTGATATCTGGGGCGTAGGACTCGACGAGGAGAGCCGAAGCCCCCCCCCCCCCGCGGGCCGACGGATGTCTTTCATTGTGAGCCCGTCGACGACGGAAAGGGAGATATTGCCTTTCTCCCCTTCAGGAAATGTGGCATCCATTTGCGGTCTGGTCTCCGGGCCAGCTTGAGGTTTGGCGCCGGCTTGTCCTCTACCTCATGTCATGGTTCATGTTCCCGGGCAGAAGAACCTTGGAAAGGAGCACGAGCTGAAGACGCGGATCGAGGGAGCGTCCTGAAACGGATGACCGGCGTCCTTTCGTCATCTCCAGTTCTTCAGAGGAGGGAGGCAGGCGAGATTATGCGGTTTGACCGCGCCGGAGAGGGGGGGATAGAAGAAGTCTTCCTCGTCCCGACCACGACGGGCCTTTGGAATTCTCATATTTCCCCGCGATCTCATATTCGACGTCTGTCTTTACCTCTCCCAAGTCTTGGTGTCTTCATTTCGTCCCCAGGGCATTGTCACAACATTCTTTCATCGAGTCCACTCGTTCGACCCGTGATCCTTTCACAGCCGCATGCTGGGTCTCCAATTCCAGAATCTTTCTTCCGAAGCTTCGAGGACCGTCTCCGGCGAGTCTGGCGGGGAGCAGCTTTGGTCCCGCACTTGCATCGTTACCAAGCCCCCTACGCTTTTCCTTGCCCTCGACCTCGACCAACTCTTTCTCGAATCCTCGGCGTCTCTTCACAAAGGCCAGGTTGAGGTAGGGTCTTTATCCCCGGCAAGAAACCTTCATGGGGCTCACAGTTGGGACCAAGGGTCGTCTGTTAGTGAGAAGTCCCCGCCCTTCGACCTCGCCCTCGACCTTGTCTGCCGTCCATTCGCAGCAGGCATCGAATACCAAAAAGCGATATCCTTGCTCTACCGGGAACGACCTCGGGGTTGGACTGGTTCCAGCCAAACTGTTTTTGGGTCCCCATATTTGCAGCAACTTCGTACACGGGTCCCGACGTCAACCCTCATCCATCCGGTCCCCAACCGGCGAAAATCCAGTCACCGCTTCACGACTGATGCCAGAATCAAATCAAAACCGGGGGCAGATTTCTGTCGATGGTTCCAGGAGAAGGACAGTCGTCGGCAAGCAGCTTCGGTATCCACCTTCGCAGTTCACACCGATATCACTTCAGCATCCCGAACCTCGACGTGGACGAATCATCTCTCCGCCGCTCAGTGGGTACGTCGAACCGACAATACATCCAGCTTGGGCCAAGTTATTCTTGATTTGCTCAAGCACCCGGTAAGTCGTTGAACAAAATTACATCCCCCGTGTACGTGCGAGACCGAACATCGCCCTTCCAAGCTTCAAGTGTCTCGTCCGCCCCTTTCCGTGTCCTTCTATTCCGCATCAAAATACCTACCCCGCCCTAAGCTCAGTATTGGCCAAGTTGGCCATTTTGCTGGGGAATGACAGGTCAGGTGGTGAAGCTGGAGTTGGACCCGCATTTGTGACCAAAATTCTGTTCTTCGTCTCCCTGAATTTCGCAGGCTGGCGGTTGACCATGCGCGCGCATTTTTCATCCCTTTTGCTCCCCGAAACTGTCAAGAACTTGATAAGGGCGGGCGCCGAGGAGCTGTCAGTTGGCAAGCCATCTTTGGTCCTCACACTTGTCACCAAGTCCTCGCGGGTCCTGCTCGGCCACCCACCACCTGGTGACACACTTTTCCCTGCGATTCCTTATTCCATTATCCAACCGTCAAGCAAGCCGCCAAGCCAAGTCGACTGGTACCGGAGATCGACAGACAGGTCTGCGGGAAAGCGTGGTTCCTGGCACCCGCCCCTAATTCCCCGGCCCTCAACCCTGTCCAGGCCCCCCCTATACCCAACACAGGCCAGGTCAAGGGACTTCAGGCGCCTACGCCGACGAAGATAGCATCGTCGGCAGCCAGCGGCTGCTCTCTGCTGGCTGAGCAGGTACGTATGTGCCCTGGGATCGATATCCAGGCCCCGAGATGCACCCTGCCCCAACCATGGTCTTCCTCCGTCCCTTCCTTTTCCTCCCCAGAACCAGACACGGTGCGGAGCACCGAGCAAAATTTCGGGTCCTCTTCGGTATCCTTTGACCGAGTCGAACTCCACCAGGGCTGTTCATGGTACCTCTCTTGGGTTCTTTTCCAGTGCCTCTTCTCTCTCCTTGCCGTCCCACCTTTCTTTTCCTCTCCCAGTCATCATCTCTCACACCAGACCGGACGATCGTTTCAAGCCACCCCCCTTCATCCTATCTGCTTCATGGCGGGAGGCTACCTACTTACCTGTGCATGGAACCAACTGGATACTGCCCGCAAGACTGACCGCCTCCCAGACCCGGTCGGGTGAACACCGACGCATCGGGCAACCGTTCCAAGCTCCCAATCTTTTGCAAACAGCCGTCCCTGCGGGGCACTGTTCGAGCGGGCAGAAGAACGGTTGGCACCACACAACACCACACCAGCCCAACGGTGCACACCGCCGGTTGCAAGCCCAGCAGCGACCGCGCGACCGCGCGACGGACAAGCTGGGTGCAGATTCAAAGATCGGTGACCAAGGCGGTCGAGAGAAGCAGGCAGGCTGGCCTGGCCAAAGAGAAATACAAGATGGATCCCTTCCCGAACTACAATGACCCTCATGCCAACGACCTGTACAATCCCTCATCGGCCTACGGTCTGCCAGGCTCGAACGACTATCAGTTTGACTTTGACATTAGCCAGACCGCAGACGCCCTCCCCAGCTCCAACAACATCAACGGGCTGAATCAAACCCTAGAGGCCGAGCAGGCCTTTCGTCAGAACTTTCAGACAGGTCAGAACTTCCATCAAACCAGTCAGGCCTTTCAGACCAGTCAGAGCTTCCATCAGACCGGTCCGAACTTTCAGACCAATATGCCTTTGTACGCCAACCCTCTGGCCCTGGTCAACAGCGGGTCGGGCGAACCCGGACAAGGAGACACAACTCTGAACCACCGACTCGTGGACCAGAGTGAGCACCTGCACCGGCCTCAGAGACGCAGGATTGAAAGTAGATCGTCTGTCTCTGGTCATGGATCAGATTTGTTCCAGATGGGGCATGGTCTCGGCCAACCGATCGATGGCCTTCCGGTACGCTTACGCCGAGCCCCCCTTTTTTTTGTTTGTTTCCCCAAGAGCCAGCAACTAACAGCCCCGGTCCCACAAAACAGATGGTCATGCAGCCAGAACAGGCTGCTCTGCCCGAAGACCCGTTTTTCCCGAACGGTCTCCCCCCGGGGTACAACAGACTCCATTACTCGAACAACGCCGAGCATGGACAGAGTTTGAACTGGAGCCTGAGCCGCGGCCCTTTCCTAAAGACAGCCGCAGAGGGCCCTTTCCAGTCACAAGCGGGCTTTTCGCAGACCTTTTCAGAATACGGCGCGTCCATGTCTAGGTGGCAGCCCGACATCATTCACCAACAGCAGCAAGGTTTTCAGAATCCGTACGGGATTTTTCCCAACAGCTACTACAACCCTCTCGAAAACCCCCCCACCTTCAACAAATTGTTCGTGCCACAGCATTGCTCCCACGACATCAACATGTCGGGTCCCCAGCAGATATCTCTTGGCTGCCAGTCCACGACCCCTTCCGGCATCAGCTCCAACACTAGCAACGTTGGCAGCTTCTCGTCGGCAAGTCTCCTTGAGCCATTCGACAGGGACAACATGCTCGACGACGATTTCTCAGCCCACGGCGGCATGTGGTCCGAGTCTTCCCCCCACAGCAACCTTGACAGCGCCGAAGATGCCCCAACCAGAACAGCCCCATTCCACCATCCCGCTCCCATGTCCGGCCTCGGCCCCGCTGGCTGGAACGCCACCACTCCGGGATCCCATCTCCAAGTCCCAACCACTATATCTCCCAAGCAGCTTGCCCTTCGCACATCTCCCTCATTCGAGTCGGCTGCATCTTCTTCCGAGTCGCTGCTCGCCGTCCTGGACAATGATGCCAACGATGGGCAGTGGTTCAACCCGCCGACCCATGTCGCTCCTGCGAGAGACGAGCCAATTCTGGCCCCCAAAGCAGGCGACAAGGACCCCAAGCCGGCCGAAAAGCCAGCCAAGCATCTTCGAGGACGAAAAGCCCTCCCTGATGGACCCAAGCCTGCCCGCCACCGGCCCATATTCGACGCATCCCCATTCGAATCACCATCTCCGGCGCGTCGTCGCGCCAAACGCCGACACCTCCCAGCGACGGAAGAGGACGACCTCTTCACGCCCCTCAGTGACGACTCGGATCTCCCCTCTGACCGGGGTACCACCAAGCCCCCGCACAAGTCCAAGGCCGCCACCCCCAAGCCCAAGCCCAAGGCAAGGGCGCCGGTGGCCGGGCCCGGCAGCCCGCGCAAGTCCCTCCGCCTCCGCCCCGAGGCCGCCGCCGCCACTCCCGCCGCCACCATCAAGCCGGTGAGCGGTCCCAAGGCGCCGCGGTACACACGGCCCCCCAAGAACTATGGGGTGGCCGCAGGTGCCGCGGCCGCCGCACCCACCTCGGCGCCGCTGCCGCAGGCCCCACCGGCTCGGCTCAGCCCGCAACCCGCGCCCAAGTCCCGACGGCAGACTAATGAGCACCCGGTGCCGGCGCGGTTTTCGAGTCGGGCCGAGTCGGAGAAGTTCTTGGTCGAGAGCAAGAAGGCCGGCATGACCTACCGGGCCATCCGTAAGGCAGGCGGCTTTACGGAGGCCGAGTCGACTCTCCGGGGGAGGTATCGTGGGCTGACCAAGACGGTCAGCGAGAGGCTGAGGAAGCCTGAATGGACGGAGAATGACGTAAGTTTCTCTTTTTTTTGTCTTGCTTTCCTTTTGATGGGTATTGCGCTCCTTGTTGCAGGTGTTTTCTTTCAAGGAAGGGGTCTTCCGTTCCAAGGTTCAGGTGTCCAAGTGGACTCAAAAGGGGTTGTTGATGTCTCGTCGGGCGTTTCAACGTCTGGTTCAGGCGTCATGATGACTTCTCTCACCCCTTCCGGACGCCCTGTCACCACTTTCACACCCGAGGGAATATCCCTAACCTGTCCCAATGGGCTCATTACACCCAAATGGCCAATGCCAACACCTTCTCTTCCGTCTTCTACACCCGACAACGCAATACCAACGCCATTCCTTACATTTTTCGGGCCTCAACAATCCCGATGTCTCTCTCTACATCTTTCGGGCCCAAAACGCAATGCCAACATCTCATCTTTCCTTTACCACACCCTCAGACGTTTTGAGGCTCCAAGCGCACTGAAGTCTCAAATGCATAAGTTGGGGCTCTCCAAGGTGTTGCAGTCTCAAATGCATCGAGATCTTCTCGAATGTATTTGAGCTCGCACTGAAGCCTTCAAAATGCGTTGAAGTCTCAAATGCACTGAAGTCTAAAATTCATTGGAATTTGGAGTCCCAACCGCGCTGAAGCCTTCAAATGCGGCAAAACCCTCGAAGCCCTCGATTTCTCATACGCACTCTCGCACTAAAGCTCCCAACCGCACTGAAGCCCTCAAATGCAGCGAACTCCCCCACATGCAGCGAATCCCTCAGACGAACCCAAGCTAACCTCTGCACTCCCGCCCAGCTCCGGCTTCTCGAGCGTGCGGTCCGCACCCTCGCCCAGCTCCCCCCCGCGCACTACCCCGACCATTCACTGGTAGCGGCGGCGCAAGGCCAAGCGCGCTACGGCGTCGACCTCTCCGAGGCTAAGATCCCTTGGAAGCGCGTCGCCGAGTGGATGGTCGGGGCAGGAGCTTCTTACAAGTTCGGCAACTCGACCGTTTGTAAGAAGTGGGAGGAGCTGGTGGCGGGGGCGGCGGCGGAGGGGAAGGACCCCGGGGGACCATTTTTCGAGGAGGAGGGGGAGGAGGACGAGGAGGGCGAGGAGGAGTAGGTGGTGTGGCGTCCTGGGGACGATGTCCGGTCTCGCGTTTTTTTCTGTCTCTGGGGGGGTTTTTGGGAGGTGTCCGGGCGTTTCTGGCGGCCGTTTCGGCCTGTGGGCTCAAGATCTGGGTGGGAAAAGGTGTTGGAGGTGGTGTTCATGCGTCTGAGTATTTTTTAGACACCCTGGTCGGTTTTTGTTTCCCCCTCGCGTTTGAAGATTTTCTTCAAGAGACGCTCCAAATAGATCCATGCGTGTTCGAATACTGTACCACACCTCTCACAACTCTGCGCGTGACTGAACTGAATCTACAGACGTATTCAACACTCCAATCCTCCTCAACACCTCCCCCACCTGTCCCGGATCCCCCCTCAACGCCTCCCACTCCTCCCTGCTCTTCACCAGCCCCGTACCCGCCAACACCGTCCCATTCAGCGCCAACCTCCCCACCACCGCTCCCTCCCTATCCCTTACCTCCGCCCCCTCCGCCACCCGCGGCATCACCACCATCCCACCTCTCGTCATCGCCATATTATACGACAGTCTCGCCTCCCCCTCCCCCTCCTCCCCAGCCTCCACCCCCAGCGCCTCACACGCCTGCCTATACAACCCCAGATACACCCCCCTCATCTCCTCCCCGCTCATCCCCTCCCTCACCCGCCCAGCAAAAACCCTAAACGGAAGCTTCCCCACCACCCCATCCCCCCGCACCATCCCATCCGCCCAAACCTCCCACCCACCGGTACCCGGAATCCCCGCCTTCATCCCCTCCACCTCCAAAAACTGCAAGTGCCGATGCGCCTGGCTCGCGCCAGAGTGTTCCCCGCTGTTGAAGAACGCAAACAGCTCCCCTGCGTGGTGGTAGTCATGATACGCCATAATGCAGGCATACGCGGCCGTGAGGTCGGCGGCCTCGAGGAGGTGCGTCTGCGGCTGGAAGGCGGACGTGGCGAGGATGAAGTGGTGGGGGACGATGGCGAATTTGTTGAGGAGGAGATAGTGCGTTGACGTCGGGTGAGTTGGTCCGTCTAGGGGGGGAGGGCTGGGGCCCGGGGTGATGAGTAGGGAGGGGGAGGGGGAGGCGAAGGGGTTGAATGGTTTTTTGGGGGTGGTGGTGTTGGAGGGGGGCGGGGGCGCAGGTTTGTTGGCGAGGGAGGGGGAGAAGCGGAGTTGGAACTGAAGGGGTGTGAGCATTCGGATTCTTTTTTTCAGAATAGGAGGTGGTATGGTGAAGTGGGTGGAAAGGGGGGGGACGTACAGGGAGGGCGTTGACGTGGAGGATGACGGCTTCGGTGGGGTAGAAATTGACGTCGCCGCTGGCGCGGGCTCGGGAAAATGCGGCTTTGACGAGGTCGGGGAGGTTCCGGGGGACCGTGAAGGGCAAAATTGTTTTCGTGGGAGAGGACATTGTTGATGTGATGCGTTGGTCTGTTTTGGTGGCAGGGTGAAGTTGGTGTCAGGGTCAGAGATCCAAGGCTTGAGAATGGCTTCGATGAGATCACAGGGGCGGTCCGTGCGCAACAATGAACTACGCAAAAAGGTCACGTCTCGGCACCAGCAAATTGGACCGACGAGGAAAGAGAATGTCGTGTAGTGTGATTAGGTGCCAATGAGTAGTTTATACAGTGTCTCGCTATGCAATGCCCATCCCACGGTTCCCACTCTATCTCAGATATCCCGTACTCCTGTCGACCTCAAATCCCGGGCAAGCCGATGAGTTGACGCAGCGCCGGCACCCATCTCGGAAGGATGTATGTAACGTAGAGTCCGGCGAGGGCAACCATGAGCCCAGTAAACTGTTGGCAAAAATGTCAGTCGATGTCCCAGACGATGGAAATAGCAGGGGGTTCTCACCTTCTCAAACCACGTGTGGAAGTAGATTGCCGTCATCAATAGCATCCATCCGCTCAGCCCAACGACCCCTGCCACGAGACTGCCTCCGTTCCCAAGCGCCTCAGCGATCGTGACCGTCACGTCCTCACCCCCATACCGCTCCGCCCTCTCCATCTCCACCCCCGCGCCCTTGACGGCCCCGTCATACATCACCACGCTCCTCTCCTCCCTGACATACTGCGCCCACCTCGCCGCAACCCAGCCCACCTCCTGCACCAAGAAGAAGCTCCCTAGCACCAACAAAAACACATGCCCACTGATATCATGCCCCCCACTCCACTTCCCGCCCATCGACTTGCACGCGGCCGAGGTAAACGCCTCGCCCGTATCCGCAACCCCCGCGTCCGCCCTCGCCACCGCGACGTCACACTTGCCCCCGGACCACCGAAACCCCCTGTCGATGATCGCTGGCCCAAAGAACCACTGCGTCACAAACACCCACCACATCGTCACTACGGCCCAGCGCACCGACGCGCGCGTGCGCCGCCCCGTGCTCCCCAGCGCCGGGTGGGTGAACACAAACACGAAAAAGGCCACCGTGATCCAGGCCCACCCGCGCTTGACGAAGAGCGTGTTGAAGAGGTTGTCCTTGCGCGCAAAGTACGAGGGCGCGAAGCCGCCCGTCTGGACGTGGGCGTGGCCGATGGCGTCGTACGGCGCGGCGCGCGTCTGCGGGGACACGGCCGAGAAGAGGGCGCCGAAGAGGAGGAGGGTGGGATACGTGGCGAGGAGGACGAGTTCGGTCGGGGTGGGGAGGTACGGCGTGTTTCGCGCGGGGGGGGTTGTTGTTGCTGGGAGGGGGGTGGTGGGGGAGCGGCGGCGCGCGAGGAGGAGCCCATGGCGGCAATTTCGGAGGGGGTTTTGTGGCGGTGGAGGGTGCGAGGGACCTCCATGTCGGGTGTCGAGGAAGTGGGTTGTCTGTCGCGGGAGAGAACTTGTCGAAAATTTGGTGTCGAGGAGGAGTCGTGTCAAGATTTCGCGGCGCTCGGGCGCATGGGCACTGTTGAGCGGAGTGGATGCGATAGGGGGTTGTCGTGCGAGTAATATGGTCTTCTGTTGACTGGCGCAACTTGGAGAGTCGAGTGGAAGAGAGAGAATTTTGTACTCGCTGTTTGTCGTGACAGAAGAGATGGATCAGGAATGGAGCGATGACGTTGCGTTGCGCTCCAGGACACCGAGGCCGGATGACTAAGCTGTGCTGTCTGCTCTTATCGATAAAACTGGCACCCCTTCCTCCTTATCGATAACGCGGACCTTGACCATCACCGAGAAGTGAAGCTCTAACTCCGAAATCCCCCTCCGTACGGAGAAATAAAAAAGGCACGAAAATTCCCTGAGTCCCAGTGCCCCAGCGATACCGGCGAGGAGTCATCCCCCCAGGCTTCCCAGTCCGCGTAACCCCCTCCCAAACATCACCCCAACACCAACCCTCCTCCCCAAACATCAACATCAACATCACCCCCGAACCACCACAACTCAAACCCTACCACCAACCCTTCCCAAAAATGCCCCCCTACCTCCAAATCCCACCAGCTCCCCCCCTCCCAGAAAACTACACTCTCTTCCCGGGCCTCCCTCCGCTCCCCTCCTACCTCCACCTCCGCACCACCTCAGGCCTCACCCCCGTAACCGCCTCCCAAGCCGCGCCCCTCTCCACCGGCTCCTACTATGGCTGCTACATCACGTATACCCCACCTTCCGCCTCTGCCTCTGCCTCTGCCTCCGCCTCCACCTCCTCCTCCGCCCCCCCCAAGCCTGAGTACGTCGCCATGGGCCGCATCATCGCCGACGGCGGGTGGTACTTTCTCATCGCGGACATCGCGACCCTGCCAGGGCATCGGCGCAAGGGGCTGGGGGACGCGGTGGTGAAGCATTTGCTGGGGTATATCGCGTTGAACGCGCCGAGGGATGGGGAGCCGTACGTGACGCTGTTTGCGGATGAGATGGGGCGCGGGTTGTATAGGAGGAATGGGTTCGTGGAGGCGATGGGGGTGGGGGAGATGGGGATGTGTTTGGAGGAGGGGTGGAGGGGGGTGGGGGGGTATGAAACGGGGGAGGGCAACGGGGGGCAGTGAGGGCATCGGGGGGCTGTGAGGGTACGGATGGGGGATGAGGGTACGGGGGATGGGAGGCAGGCGTCACTAGAGAGAGGAATGGTTGTGTGTGTCGTCAATCGGGTTGTCATTTTTTAGGTGGGTTATGTGCCGCCTATCTATGCTACCGCCGTGGCGCGGCGCCGACGTCTACCTAGGTACCTCCCGTCTACCCTGTCTAGCGGGAGTGAGGACAAAGAAGAATCAAAATGCAACGAAGCCAGCCTGAGCCTTGTGTACGCCTGTCGTTTCCCTGCCTCGCTGTTCCCAGAAACGCCTCGCAAAAAGAACAAAATTCCGCCCAAGCAAAAAATGCCTGCCAAGGTGGCCGGGCCAGGTAGAAGAAGAGAAGTCGCAAAAACCCTCCGCCATGTGCTCAAAAGTCGAGCTCACCACTTCCTCGCCGTGACCGTCGCATTCGTACTCCCACCGGCCCCTCCGCCCCTCCCCTTCTCCGACTGAAACACGGCCAGCGTCGCGCAAAAGTTGTTCCGGTTGTCCTTGTCCAGGGCCGCGCTCGCCCCGTCCACCGTGAGCATGTTGGTGCTAGCTTTCGTGCTCAGGCCAAAGAAGTGCACCGCGCTCTCCTCGAGCGACACCATGTTGTCCTGGCACGACTGCGACTTGAGGCAGTCCTGGTTGTAGTTGTCAAAGAACGAGTACAGGCCGGCGCCGTAGATGAAGATGTCTTCCGAGTTGACGGCGCGGACGCCCCACGCGCGCGCGCACGTGCCCGTGGTGTCGCCAGCGCACGAGGTGGCGAAGTCCGGGTCGCCATAGGCCGGGTTGGCGTCGAACGGCGACGTCGCAATCGGGTTGCCCTGGAAGTAGGGCGTCTCGGTCTGGATCAGCGCGAGGTAGACGTTGGACGCGTTGTTGAACTGGTAGTTGTAGAGGACCGAGTGCTCCGACGCCGTGGCCCAGCCCCAGACGGGGCCGGCGCCCTCGATGAGCACGCCGCGGCCGCTGAAGACGTCGATCTGTCCGTTGTTGGCGGATGGCTCCAGGGAGTGGTCGGCCACCCAGTACCAGGTGTTCTCGAGGTAGGCGGAGCCGCCGTCGGGGATGTGCAGCATCATGAAGGCGCCGAAGCAGTTGGGGTTGACGGGGTTGGTGACGTTAGGGTTCTTGGCGCACTGCTCGAGCTCGAGCTGGGTGCCGGCGTAGCCGCCGATGCGCGTATGCACGTCCCAGAGGGCGGCGGCGCCGGGCTCGGTGCCGGCCACGTTCCACTCCATGATGATGGCGCCCGGCTGTGGGCCCTGGGTGCCAAAGATGAGGTCCGACATCTCGACGGCGCCCTTGTCGCCCGGCTGGCCGACCTGGAAGACGGGCTGGGGGTTCTTTTGGTCGGCAAAGGTGGTGGTGCCGCCTGCGAGGATCACGGGCCAGATCTCGCCCGTGATCTTGATGTCCTTGGGCACCTTGACCGTCTTGGTGACGATGTAGGCGCCGTGGTCAAAGTAGACGATCTGATCGGGCTGGGCGCTGTCGAAGATGGCCTGGATGGCGTCCGTGTCGTCGGTGACGCCGTCGCCCTTGGCGCCGTTGGCCTTGACGCTCACAAACTGGCTGACGGGCACGTTCTCGTACTGGGGTTTGGAGCGAGTAAAGACCTTTTGAGTGGTGGGGTCGAGGAGAACGGCCGGCTTGGGAATGGTGTTCTGGGTGTTCTGCACAGCCTTGCCGGCGACGCCCGGGATGTCGGTGTAGGCGCGGCCCTGGACGAAGAACTTGACGTGCTCGGGCTGGACGACGGCTTGGCCGGTGCCGTTGTTGACAACCGCCGACGTGGTGCCCTTGAAGTCGACATTGTCGAGGATGAGGGTGCCGTTGGTCTGGGGAGAGCCCATGTCGTAGGCCGTCTTGATGCCGATGCCGCCGGTAAAGGTGCTGTCGAGAACGAGGACCGAGCCGACCGTCTGCGCAGCGGGACCGCCGTTGGACATGTCGATGCCGATGTCGCAGTTGTTGATCTTGATGTCCTGGAAGGTCCAGGCCCAGTTCCAGTTCATAAAGATGGCCGTCTTGCAGTTGTTGAAGGTCATATTGCGCGTCGTGAACTGCTGGCTGCCAAAGAAGGCGCCGTACTTGCCGCCGTTGAAGGTCAGGTCAGACATGAAGCCACCGGACCCATTGTCCATGAAGATGCCCTGCTGGGCGTTGGCGTCGCCACCGTCCTCGCGCATGTTGAAGACGATGTTCTGGAGGCTCGTGGCCTGTGCCACCTGCCAGTGGATGCCCGCGCCGGCGGTGAAGGGCATGTCCTTGAGGTCAATGACCAGGTTGCGGATCTGGCGGAAGAAGTTGTTCTGGTTGACCCAATAGTTGTTGCCTTGGTCGTCGTAGGGGTCGGCGTCGATGACGGCCATACCCTCGAACCCGGCGGCCGCCTTGATGGTGGGAAGATTGACAGCATCGCCGACCATCTGGGTGTAGTAAAACTGCTGGATGGGCTTGCTGACGACGTAGGTGCCGGGCGGGAAGTAGACGAGGGCGGGGGTGGTGGTGCTGGACGAGCAGCCTTGACCGCAGCGGTTGCCATCGGCGATGGCCTTGTTGATGGCCGCCGTGTCGTCGGTCGAGCCGTCGCCGACGGCGCCGTAGTCCTTGACGTTTCGGAAGACTTTGTAGCTGGCGGCATCGCTGTTGAAGGGGGCAAGGCCCTGTCGCGGAATGGAGCTCAGCCAGTAGCCACCGGTGGAGTTGGCAAACGGCGCCGGCGCCGCAACAACCGGGGACACGGTGCTCCACGCCAGGAGGAGCGAGGTAAAGAGGGTGGGGAGACGCATCGTGTCGTAGACCAGCTAATCGGAAATGAATGCTTGACCAGTGTACTTCCTGAAGTTGGTCGAGAGGCTGATGCAGAGGTCAGTTTCTGAAATAAGAAGAGAAACCTGGTGGTAGTGGAATGAGAGTGGCAGTTGGGGGGGAAAAAGTATGAAAGGGAGGGAAAATGGGGGAAGGGAATCAGCGCTGGTAGATATGGCCCAGGGGTGCATGTGGAGGTGTGGTAGTGTGGACGGGTTGTGAATAGGGCTGTGGCTATTGTGCTGGGGAAAAATAGAGTGACGACAATAGAGAAGCCGACGGCGAGCCTTTTCGTGTCAGGTGATTGGCGGAGCCCGCTGTGGATGGAGGTTTTGACACTTGTGTGTTGGGGTGACGACGTCGTCTCCACAAACGGGCAAGTCCACGCCCTCCTGATCCGCGGCACAAGAGAGAAAGAGCACAGGCACAGCCGCGTGGAATAACGAAAACACGAGATGATATTTCACATACCTTGGTAAGAGCCTGGGGGGGAATCGGTCAAAGAGGCCGGATGAAAAGCTGCAGCCAGTCGAGGCCGGGGGGTCAGACGAAGTTGTTCCTGTCAAAGGGTGGGTCAAAGTGGAAAACGTAGAAATGAAGATAGCGAAAGAAAGCAGTCGGATGACTTGGATGTGTGTGTGAGAGAGAACATGCTCCACGGGAATGCAGCCAGGTCGGCGGCATGGAATCTTATATCGGAGGCCGGTCGGGGCATCGAGGCCAAGGGGTGGGTCGACAACCGCCTCTCCCGCCCTGGTGGCCTTGCACTTTTCCATGCTGTTCGACCATGTTGTGTGCCCAACGTGACATTTCGGCGACGTGTAGGTGGCAAGCCATAGCCGCCCCATGGTAGCCCTTGCACCCAAGAGCTGCAACCATGCCGAGTCGTGGGAGCTTGTCCGATGTTGCAGGGGGAGCACTGGTTGTCGGGGGCCATGGGAGGGCCATAGGGGTGTGGATGGACTCGTTGCAGGCAGGTTGAGGCGAATTGACGACTCTGCCTGACTCTGCTGGGGGAAGGGCATCCCTGGCTCTATCGCGGAATGGGTGCCGAGACCCCAGGTGTGGCTCGGGGAGGGCCGAACTGAGATGGCGGAAACACGGAGACTCGTCGGCGATATCACTGGGTGGGAGAGACAGAGGGTTCAAACAGCCTAGCTAAATGCGTAACCAGCAGATAGAGTGAGTGGTGGGCCCGAGCCGAGAAACAAGAAATTGATCATGACCGGGATGGCGATGGGATGGGATGGGTTGGGGTGGTTTGGGTTGGATATCGGACGACGGCAACCCCTCGTCACTGGATTCCATCTTGCCACCAAGACATTGGTCAGTTCTGGGCCAATGTCACAATGTGTCAAGACAGGTGAGTGCGAGTCTGTCCAACTGAATGGCCCGACCATCGGATTCCAGGGGCTCGTCAATGCACGCGATGACGGACCCCGGGCAGCGGGCGACTGGGAGGGAAAAGATGGAATGGCGACCGAATCCGGTGGAGAGGATGAAGAGGTGAAGAAAAAAGAGGAAGCGCCTGCTGTCGCCCAAGCACCTACGCGAAGCTTCGTCTATTAGGTCAAGGTGTGGCGGAAAGATTCGCTGGGGGTGGCGCCTGGATCTCTGTGCTGGTCTTGGCATCCCCCTCAGCGGGACACCCCCCTGTCGAAAATCCTTTCTTAGCTTCTCACTGCCGTGAACTCGAAACTTTTCGCTGGGCATTCTTTTGGGCTTCTTCTTCCTCTGTCATGCGCAACTTGGCCATCGTTTCTTCCACGATCCTCTTCAATCCTCCACGACCTTCCCCGACCCTCCCCGACCGCCGTCCATCAAAGAATGACCAAGCCCTCACCATCAAAGCATGAATCGCATCCCGATCGAGACCGCCATGGGACCGTCTCCAAATACCACCAGGGCAAAATGACTCGCTGAGAGGCCATGTTTCAAAACAACGAGGTGTGGGGCCGCTGCCCACCATCTCGCTGCGTCCCGCGCCTCCACGCCCCCCGCGAAACAACGACAACCTATAGATTGGGGCGTTTGAGCTTCTGTTCCTTGCAGCACTGCCGTGGCCGCTGAATGGCTGCCGTGTTGCCATGCTGCGACGGGACCTGGATGTCTCCCCCCCTCCACGCCAATCACCCCACCCCATGGCCGGCTCGTCGTGATGGACAAGCCATGGAGTGCGCTGGCCTGTCGTGTCAACATGATCGACTTTGCTACTGCGCCCGTCTGCGACCCTCGTGGCCGCAGCAGCTTCGTTGGGCACGAATGGTCATGAGCTGCCATGGCAGGGAGCACAGTACCTTGACGAGCTTGAGTGCCTCGACCGTCCAGAGTCTTGGGCAAGATCCGATGTGCCGGATGTCGTGTGACAAAGAGCGCCGCTTCCACCAACGCCATGCTCAATTCCACCTTGCGGCCTCGAGCAGTCGCAGCATGGCAGCATCTCTGCATCTCTGATACAGTACCAGCGAAAGCCCCGCGACAGATTCCGATGGCCAGCCACGGCCGCTGTGTTTCGCCTCGCCAACCCGTTCGCATCACATAAATTGGCCGCGCCCGTCTCTTCCGGTCGGCCCGCACGAGTTGACCCCATCCCAGCGACACCACTTGGACACCTGAGCTGAGACTCCGAGCCCATCCCTTCGGCCAAATATACATGTCTCGCTGGCTTCGACGGCATCATCTCGAACACACGCTGTCACGTTTCTTGGTCACGTCGCAGGGTCACCGTCAGGCACCTCTCTGCGCGACCGGACGACCCTACCCAATTTCCTCTCCCCAGATGCTGGCAGGGCAGTCGTCTCACAAGCGTCTGCGAGGTTAAGCAACGTGGTGGGGAGAGCAACAGATTCAAGACACCAATTTGGCCCCTGAGCTTGTGTCCGTCGAGGTCAGCCAGACAGGTGACGGTCTCTCCTCGGCAACGATGGGCCTAGAACTCCTCGTTGACGGCTGCTCGGCCCGCGGCTTCAGCTTACAAGCGCGCCGATTCCGGGGATACGTTACAGCAACGTCTTTCCGAGTTGACATGTGCTCTCGGATTTGCGGGGGTGGTCCTTGTGCTGGTCTCCTTCAGCTTGCCATCCACGCCCAGTCTTTCCTCGAACAAAAGGACTGCCCAGGTTTATACATTGGCAGCAAGAGTCTTTGGCTCTTGCCAATCTACCGGGGGACCTCCGTCTCTCGATGCTAGAAGCAACTGGCCTCGTGGGAATGGTCCAACATCCGCCCCAAAATAGAGACATCAATAGTCTGTGTTGATGCATCCACCCATCTCAAAAGGTAGGAAAATTGCCACCGGCATCTTCCTCTCGAAATACATCCTCGTTCCTTCTCTCCTATCCCCTGGCGGTAACCCGCCCGTACCCCTCTTCGGTACGGGACACGGGACGCCGAAGAGGGAACTCGACAACCACCCCTCGTCATCCTCCCGCCTTGCCCGTCTCCCCGACGACGTTTCCATCAAACATCCCCAATACCCCTTTTCCCCCTTAATCCCACAACCCACCACCGCACCACACCCTCAGCCCGTCCGGCACCTACGCTACACCGCGCCATTTAACCGTCGTACAATGCCAATCCCGGTATCCCCTCACACACGCACCATACCTACCTAGACAGCTCCCATCCTCGCTGTGCCCTTCACCTTGTGCGTCCACACCCCAGAGTCCCCTCACCCACATGCAGCCACAGCAGATGGATTGTCGCAAAGTCCCAGATAAACTACCTGACACCACCCACTCGGACACTACGTGCGCTCGCGGCAGCTAACTCGTGCGGTCGCGCAAAGGTTCAGATGGACTGATGGGCTGTGCACAGTGGGTAGGTAGGTAGGCTTTATCCAAGGGTGCTGGGCGGCGATCGGCTAGCTGCTCATCAGGTCTAAAACTCCTTAAACGTGGTAACATTCGTCTTTTGAGGTTAGCTTAGACACATGAGTCTACTTTCGAAAGCCTAGTCTGAGACAAGCCGCGGCATCAATAATGAACCGTACTGAGCATATACAATCGACTTTGGGATACTATTAGTTTGCTATACTACTCCTCACATTAGTAACACCCCCAGTGCGGTGGCCTTACAATGACTGACGAGGGGATATTTGCCACAGAGAATGTAGATGCTATTTCCATTGTTTCATAGCTCGCCTAAACCTTCAACAATGTGCATTCCACAACTGATAAAGCGGCAAGATAATAGCATCCGTAAAGCTCGCCAGGAACGACGCGTCCCTGGACGCGACCGCTCGCAACGTCCCCCGCCTGTCGTGAAACTGCCGCTCTATACATGCCTTAACAACGCCCTCGTACGCCCTGTTGGCCTCTCTCCGAATCTTTCCGTTCTCGAGCAGCGCACGCGCCGTGCAAATGTTGGCCACGTCCTGATCCGACATGCCACCAAGCCCGCATCCCTCCTTCATGTCCTGGATGGACTTTCCCAGCGCCAGCTCGATGAGCGCCATCCCCAGCTTTGTCATGACGGGCTCCTTGTCCATCACGTCGACTGCGCGCGGAGCAGCAATGATGGTGGCGGCCGTGGACGCTGCCTCGGCGTCATATGCCACCGAGTAGATCTCCCGCAGGAAGAACATGACTGGGGATGGGGGCTCGGCTGACGGCGGAAGGGCAGCAGTTGGAGGGGTGTCTTCCGTGGGGCTTGCGCTGCACTTCTCCAAGTCGCCGTATTGCTGGATAGCCGTGGTTCTTGTGGCGGTTGTGACCTGGCTGACGCACACATCGGTCCACGTCCACGAGTCGTCGATCCACGGTGTCTTGCACAGCTGCAGGATGGTGAGGCTCAGTCGGATTGCCAGCTCGAGGCGCGCTTTTCTCGACAGATCAGTGTCGCATCGCAGCTCGGAAAACGACTTGATCTTGGATACGTGAGGTTTGGCATCGTCTGTAGAACCCGAGACAATCTTGGCCACCTTCATCCGGTAGGTCTTGGTGTCGGCATTGGCCGCCGTGTCGATGAGGACGTCGGCGATTTGAAAGTCGCCATCGTTTGTGACGCCGCTGATGAGTGAACAGATATCGTGGACCGTCTTCACTTCGGCACCTTGATGGTCGGCGTCTGGGATCGTCTGGAGCAAGACTGCAGCCGGGGAATCGGTGGAAAGGGTGCTGTCGATGCTTGGGGCCCGGGGAAAGGCAAGGCAAAACTCCCACTGGTCGGCCGAGTGAGGGCCGAGCTTGGCCGTCGTCGATAAAGGTTGGACGCAGTCGGTGCAATAACACCCCAGTCCGATGGGGTGGGGTGTCGAGCATGCGCAAGTGTAGGTTTTCTTGATGGCCTCGTAGAATTCGCAGGCTCTGACGCCGCCGCTCGTGGTCATCTCGACGTTGAGGATGATGGTGCTCTCCTCGAGGTATTGCTGGTGCGGTCGGATGATGGGTCTTTCGTCCAGGAGCGCACGCAAATCGTCATTGAGGTTTCGGACCTGTTTTACTGCCTCGTGAACCCTCGAGTGTGGCATGTTGGCGAGAGCCATCTTTGTTTTCATCTTCCACCGGCCCACGACACCGGCGTCGCCCTGCAGACATGATTCTTAGCACTAGTCCAAGAGCTGAAGTGGTAGCTGGTACTTGCCTTGGTACGAGAAATACTCGTCAACTCGGACCGGACCTGATCGAGCAGTGTCTTCATCTCGGTAAGGTGGCGCATGGCGAGGGGGAACTTGTGAGGCCCGAGACGATCCCGGAGCTTTTGCTGCAGTCCGGCATCTCTCCAGAGTTCATGGTTGATGGATCCATCGCTAGGGACAAGGCGCTGCATCTCCCCATATGACACTGCAGAGGTGAGCAGGTCCTTGACCGTCTTATCATAGAGCTGTCCGGCGACAAGAAGACCCCGGTGAAGTTCAAAGTCGTTCCATTTCAACTTTCTGTAGCCCTTGGCTAAGTCGACGGCAATGGGATACAGGGCGAGGATGACGCCAATAATCTCAAGTCCTGACATGACGATAATTATGACAATGCGCTCAGTGGGATATATTGAGATTTACTGGGATAATGTCGCGAGTACCAGCATAGTAGTTGGCGACGGAGATATGCAGGAAGCCGGCAAGACAGACTCCTGAACGAGAGCCCGCACGTTTGGGACGGCGGGGTCTGTCTTTGACTGTCAACAAGCGTGCACTTTCCAGAGGCCAAAAAGCAGGGCAGTAGATGGAAGCAGCATTTTCATGTACCGGTACATGGCAAGGCTCTGGGAACTCGAGGCGAAACTCATACGACCAGTCGGGGAAGATGCTGGATATGCGCACTGTCACACCATGACCGCATAACCACACGCTTTGGGCACACTGCATGCTCTTTCGTGTGCCTTCCGTGGGGGTCTAGGTTGGGAGTGGTTGATGCTGTCACCAGAGCTAGCCATGACCAAGGGCAAGGTCGCGGGCTCATATGTTACACAGAGTTCCGAGAAGCGGGGTCAAGCCGCCTCTTCCTGGGCAGACCCAGCGCTGGATGATATTAAGTGGGCAAGCCAATCTGCCTCGCCGGGCACGCCAAGCTGGCCGATCGGGAGGAGGGAGTTCGCCAGAGCAACAACCAGGTCAGCAACAGGTCAGCAACTGATCCCCGGCAAGCCCCGTCATCCACTACGGCGCACCCTTGCCTTTGTGTACCCGGGACACGGACACAAACAATCAACAACATGGAAGGCACATTGACTTTGAGGGAGTGGAGCGGACCGAACACGCTGCGAAACCAAAATCTCCGGGAAAAGGCCCCCCTCGCTGCCCAGTTTGAGGATTGCGCTCAAGCCGTCAAGCAGATCCACACAGCTATCAGCGCCGACCCCGAGTCCTCGGCGGTGCAGGAGACATCTCTGCGTCCCATGATAGAACGATGTCTGGGGAGGTTGACGACCTGGGGCCACGACACCGGGGCATCGTCCCGAGTCCTGGACCACTCCCTCCGACGGGCATCGAAACCGCGGAGCAACACCATGATGCTTCTCAAGGAACTCCACAAGCTGGTCTTGGATGCCATCGAGTCCCTACCCACCGCCTTCGAGGGCGCAGAAGGCTTTGGGGAGAGACCGACAGAAGAGTTCCTCGAGCCGCCAACGTCGGCGTTGGCGTCGCCCCCCGCGTCATCCGACCACGCCGAGAAACAAGAGCTCGAAGCCATATTGGGTGTGGGTAACTACGACAACGGGCTGAACCCCGAGGTCTATCTGGCCGAGGCCCAAGAAATCATAGACGACCTCTCGGACCTCCGATCAACCCTGCTCGACCCCTACGACGACGATGACCCCGAGTCACTCCCCGATACCGAACATTTCGCAGCCACGGACCTCCAATATGCCCAAAACGCCTTCCCCCCGGCAGCTTCGTTCCTCGTCGATCGCCTTGTCGCCGCAAACCGGCGAAGACGGCGCTACATCTCCCGTCTGAGAGAGGATGCCGGTGGTATTGCTGGGAAGCCGGTAGCAACATCTCGGGCCCCCGAGGCTGGCGACGTCGTATCTGCTCCGAGTGCGCCAAAAAGTACACGGAAAATCCATTCCATTGCCCGTGTTCAAGGTTACCGACGATCGGCCAGAGTCTCTGCTTCCGAAGGAGCTTCCAAGACGACCCCATCGACGGTTGGCGCCGAGACGTCCCTTTTTTCTCACGAGGCAACGCACGAAAAGGAATCCATTTCATCGTGCATACCCACCGACAACGGTGCCATCGTCCCCGAGCTCCAACCGCCCGGTCCACCTGTCAACCTCAACGATGACAAGAACATACCGTTTCAGTGCCAGTACTGCCAGTTTGAGGTCCCTCTGGAACTCGACAAGCTCCACATGGCCTTGGACGACTGGGTCGCCCACTTCTATCTGGATCTGCAGCCGTACGTGTGCACCTATGATGGTTGCAGTCGAGCACACAAGCTCTTTGGACACAAGCACGAGTGGTTTCAACACGAACTCGACTACCACCGGACGCACCAGGCATGGTACTGTGCCAACTCGGGGTGTGAGATGGAATTCGAGACACGCCCCCTCTTCGAGCAGCATCTAGACTCCAAGCACCCCGAAGTCATCGCCAGCGATCCCACCTTCCTCAACATCATCATCAAGAACTGCCAGAGGCTCTCTGTCAAGTCCCAGCCCTGTCCTCAGACGGAATGCCCGCTTTGTGGGGCCGCCTACAAAGAGGCCGTCACGGACTGGAAAGACCATATTGCCTATCACCTCGAGCAGTTTGCTCTCCTAGCCATCGGTGAAGACGATGGCCCTTTGCTCGAGGAAGAAGAGAACCGGGACGTCCGCGTCGCAAGCTACGTGGATGAAATGAAGGCTAGATTTCCGTCCCTCCCACAGGGAACGACCACGGGCAACGCGCCCGCGACGGCGATCCACAGCAGCCTGCGGCCGGAGGAGAGCAACAACCCCCATAATCTTACCGACACATCCAACGAGATGGCCGGCAGCGGAGGTGTGGAGGGACGGCCCCACAGGGAGAGGGAGCCGCTCTGGGAGAACAAGGTCGACGAGTACATTACCAAGCAGCTGGAGGAGGATCAAGTCGACAGTCCGGAGATGGTCGAAACCACCTGGCTGCACGTACCCAGCCGGAACGATGAGTTTGTCGGCAGAGACAACGACCTGCAGCGACTCGGCGAGTTCATGTGCCAGACAGGACACATCTGCGTCGTCAGCGGCCGCGGAGGCATCGGGAAGACTGCCACGGCTGTCGAATATGCCCGTCGGTACGAAACGCACTATGGTGGCGTCATCTGGATCGAAGCCGAGACGCCTGGCGGCCTTGCCGACAAGTACAACTCGATCGGCACGAAGCTCTTCACCCTCGACCCGGAGAGCGGCCAAGATTCGCTCAGCTTTACACTTACCGTCAGAGGGATGCTGGAGCAATGGGATAGGAGATGGCTGCTAATCTTTGACAATGTCGAGTCCTGGGAGGACATTGCGCGCTACATCCCCCGAGGCCTGCCCAAGACCAAAGGGTCCGTCCTCATCACCACCCGGCAGCAGGATCTCATCAAGGTGGACAGCCGGGCCCTGCAAAAGGTCTTCCACCGCATCGAGCTGGAGCCCCTCTCGCCCGGGGAGGGCGGGACCTTCCTCGTCCGCTCCATCCACCCCCACATGGCCCCTGAAGACATTTGCGGTCATGCTGACTACCCCCTCGCCGTCGAGACGGCCGAGCGCGTCGAGAGGCTGCCCTTGGCCCTCATCATGGTGGCCGGCTACGCCAAGGTATCCCGGGCCTCCCTCGAGGACTTTTTGGAGATCTGGGACGAGAAGACGGCCTTTCGCGCCAAGCACGCCCACCGGAACGCCCTCATCGACAAGGAGGGTCTGGACCGGTCCATCGACCTCCTCTGGGACATTGGCATCAACGAGCTCTCGGTGCCGGCGCGGAACCTCCTCGAGATCCTGGCGTTCCTGGACCCCGAAAACATCCAAAAGGACCTCCTCGTCGGCGACCACAACGAGGAGTTTCTCGAGTTTCTCAACTCGACCGAGGCGACGCAGTACCGCCGCATGACGCGCCACCTCAGCGGCCGCAAGCTCATCGAGGTGCGCGGGCCCGAGGACGGCCACGCGGCGGCGGCCGGCGGCGGCGGCGAGTCGTACCGCATCCACCGCCTCCTCCAGCGCAAGATCATCCTCGACGTGGGCGCGCAGCTTAAGTTCGATAGCGCCATGACCAAGGCCACGCGCCTCGTGCGCAAGCGCTTCCCGCGCGCGCCGCCGACGCAGGCGCCCGCGCCGCAGAACAAGCAGCGGTGCAAGCGGTATATGGCGCACGCCTTTAGCCTCCTGCGCGCCTTCAATGAAGCCAAGGAGTTCTTCCCCGGGATCGAGCAGACGGCGGAGCTGGCCGGGCTGTTTTACGACGCCGGCTTCTACATTTGGGATTGCCAGGCCACCGAGCACGACGGGCTCGCGTTCCTCGACGCGGCCGAGAGCATCCTCGACTCGGTGCACGTCGACGCCGGCCCCATGGACCCCCGCCGCGCCGACATCCACTGCATGTCGGGCCTGCTGCGCAACAGCATGGGGTGCCAGGAGCGCGACGAGAGCTTGCGGCGGCTCAGGCTGGCGCTGGACATCCGCATGCACGTCTACAAGCAGGGGCCGTACACGCGCGACGTGGACGTGCTGCTGCAGAACGCGGCGACCGACTATGCCATCCTGCTGCTGAACGGGTACGGGCTGGCCAAGCCAGAGGTCATCTTTGGCAAGTGCCTCGAGCATTACCGCGCCTGGGGCACCGAGGAAGAGATCCCGTTCGAGTACTCCAAGTACTACTACAACATGGGCGTCGTGCACATGTGCAGTGGGCGGATGGACGAGGCGATCGCGTTTCTGCGCAAGTCGGTGGACCTGGTCAAGGCCTTTAACGGTAAGGAGGGCCAGTACTGGGACAACACCTTCATGCTGGCCTGCGCCTTCTGCGCGACGGGGAACATTGAAAAGGCGCTACGGAAGCATCTCAGGTCGCTTACGGAGAAGCTCGAACAGCTTGGCAAGCACAGCAAGAGAACGATTCTGAGCACCTATGCCGTGGGAGAGATGTACGGGTACATCGGAGATTTGCCGGCCGCCATGTAGGACTCTCTCCCTCCCTCCTTTTCTCTTCGATGGTCGCGATGACAGACGCAGAAGTTAACTTTATTTCCCCAGTGACTATATGGAGCGCTGCATCGAGCTGGCCACGGCCTCGCACTGGACCGAGGAAGCCCTCGGCCGAGCCCGTCTCCACCTGGCCTATCTCTACAGGCGCCACGGCGTCAACGCCGAAGAGGCCGACATGCTCGAGGCCAAGGCCATGGAGGTGCTGAACAAGTACCGTGGCTTCGTGACGGACTGGGTCTTGAGATCGGGGGAGCCTCTCCTGATGCTGGACGACCTGCAGCCCACGGACGAGGGCAGGTATATCGGACCCTCGATGTTGCAGGTCCTGTGGGCGCGCCGGGAGGGACGGAAGACGATTACCTTTCTGCGGCGCTTGGACGACAAGGAGGTCACTATGAAAACAGGCCTTTGATTATGGGATGGAACGCACGTGGTTCGAACTGTACTGCATACCTACCTAGGTATCCTACCATACATGGATCGAGATGAGTCGGGGGTGGGGTACTTCCTTGGTAATGATTCTCCATTTTAAGGCTGCTGCCTGGGTCAAGAAGGACCAAATACCAAGACCCTGAGCTCCAAGCTCTCCCGTATCGCCGACGGCAGGCCATTGTCCAAGGGAGTCGGAAACGAGGCGTGCAAACACCCTATGGGAAGTGATAGTGGTCAGGAACATCGCGCGTCAAAGTGAAAATCACAGCGAGAAGAATGGCTTACGTCTTGCTAGGACACTCGTGTCTGAATCGTAGACCTTGACGAGTATCACATCCTCTCTCGCCATATCCGAGCGGTAATACCACTTCTGGCCAGGATTATACCTTCCGAAATACGTCTCTCCCACGTACCGTCTACGCACAATGTCGCAGGTCACCAAGTCTTCGGGGTCGAGGGTCTGGGCATCGCAGAGGGCGAGCGGCCAGGAGCGGACCGGCGCCAGAGGTCGCCAGATGCTGCTGCTAGTGTTGGAAGCCGGCTTCCCGCGGGAACGGGGGGGAGGAGAACGGTATTGTACTTGATGACGCGGACCCGCCCCTTCAAAAGCTCGTCCGCCTTGTCCCCCATGTGCCTCTTGACGCGCCTGATGGCCCCCTGCACGCTCTGGTCTGGATACGTCAGTTTCCATGGGAGGGGAGAGAGGGATAAGAACCAACCAATGTGGGGATGCGTCGCGGGAAGCAGCGGGTCGAAGCCGTCGTCGAGATTGACCGTCTTCTTGTAAAACTCATCCGGGTGGATGCTCTCTCTCAACTTGGGCCCCAACGTCAGCATAGGGATGGCCTCACCACGAGCTACAGATACCACGTACGCGCAGGTCGAAACAGACGGTCTGGACGTCTCGGCCACCGCCTTCGGCGGCAAGGTGGCTCTGGAGGAACCGCTCCATCTCGGGGACGTATTGCTCATGGACGGCCGTGCGGTCCTTGAGGTCCGCGGTGGCGGTGACATGGCGCAGGAACGCAAACCCGTGCGCATCTAGACTGAAGTCGGCCTCGCGGCCCCGGACGTCGTGGACGGGAACGGTGCGGGGTTCAAAGACCAAGTTGCTTCGTGGGATCTTGGCCTTGCTGTTCTCGCTGAAACTGGGGAGAGAGGCAAAGATCTCGTACGGCTTCTGCTCTTCATACGACTTTTGCCACTGCAGGAACTCGAACGTGGCGTCTACCGCCGCCATCGTGTCTCTCAACGTTAGGTATTGGGGCGTCGTGGTAAAGGGTTTTTGCCGTCGCTGCGATCACGGAAGATGCCGTCGGGACAGAGGTGACACGGCCCGGCAGCAGCCGGATCATCCGTCGAGTCTGATGGCAACGTCTACCTGCAAACAAGCACTATCCAACCAAGACAAGCAAAATGCCAACCTGCCCCAGTCAGGGTACAGATCCTAAAGGTTCAAGAGAGATTCAACCCTAAGAGGAATGTCGTAGGAACACCCCACCTTTGGTACGTCTAACCACACCACCGATCACAGCTATATCCCGCCCGTTTGCAACCACCTACTGCTCTCTTACGGCCCATACGCCCCATAAATCGCGCAACTAGAGGTACACGGATATGCTCAGCCCAGGCAACGTGTTTCGGCCACGACAAGCTCGTCCGGGTCTTCTCACCTGCATCCCTCTTAGCCTGCAAGAGAATGGGCGTGGAAGCCATCCTGGCAGGGAAAGTAGTCGCTGCCGGGCGGAGCAAGGCTGCCTTGGCGGGCGATCTCGTCCATCAGGCTCTGCCAAGGCTGAACGCGCGTGTCCTCGGGCTCCGAGTCGCTGCCGTCGGCAGAATGCCGCGAGCCCTCCTGTTGTTGTTGCTGCTGCGGCGGCGACATGTTGCTATTGGCGCCGAGTAGCTTGTTGCGAGTGGTGGCCGCCGCCGCTGCGTCCCCGCGCTGTTGCAGCCCCTCCTTCTCCCATTCTGCGCTGTCCGCTCCTTTTTGCATCGTTGATGACGTCCCAGCTGGGGGTTGCTTTGGTCGGGGGAAGAGGTGGTGAAAAGAGGAATGAAAAAAAATTAAAAAATTGAACTGATTCGGCGCCGATTGCGGCGGTTTGGAGCACAGTAAGCTGAGATTGGCGGTCGATAAGAAGGGCTTTGCCGCTGATAAAGTAAGGGCATGTGGAATTTCGCCAGCATGCCGATGCGCGAAAGGATGGAATGCCCACTTTATGGCCAATTGGTGCCGCGAGCTCAACAAGCGGGGGAACAAAGACAAATCCCAAACCTCGCTGCCGCCTCCGGAGAGCCTGAGGCAGGCCCTTGGCAGGCCTTATCGACTCTGTCGAGCACTGAGTCTTCAAGAAAGCGAGGGCTTAGGGACGACTGTACCGGTACCTTTGTGATGTGGTGTGTCGGTGTCGGTGTCTGCATTGCGAAAGGCTTCAATTGGGCGATGAAATGTAACCGCGGGGGACATCTCAGACCTGCCGCTGCGGACCCCTCTTTCTACTGTCCTGTGTAACCAACTCAGCAGGTCCCGCCTCGCTGGACCATATCCTGCCAAAAACCCAAGCCGAATGCCGAGGATGGCAAAACCTACAACATACTCGTGTTCGAAGAATGAGTACATGGAGAGGGCGAAGTATACGTGCCACGGAGCGACGGCCGTGCTGGGAGATCGGAGATGGTGGGGCAGAACGGGGCGGGCCCGGGGCGGGCCCTCATGGACACCCAGTCGCTCAATTGACCAACTAGCGGTGGCCCGAACGACCGGGGGGCGTCCGGGGGGCGTCCAGGACGGCTCTGGACGTTGGGCGCGATGCTTCCGAGACGGTGCCGGGCCGGCAGGTGTCCTGGGCGGCTGAACCCGAGGTCGCCGAGAGGACGATGGAAGACAGATCCCTCCTCCTCTCAAAGACGGTACAGTACTAGAAAATAGGCAACGGTGGCGATGGAGGACGGAAGCATCGATATCAACCTCGAGTTGGA
Source organism: Schizothecium vesticola (assembly GCA_030549215.1). Classification (NCBI taxonomy): domain Eukaryota; kingdom Fungi; phylum Ascomycota; class Sordariomycetes; order Sordariales; family Schizotheciaceae; genus Schizothecium; species Schizothecium vesticola. The sequence goes on along the minus strand of JAUKUD010000007.1, from coordinate 2,855,986 downwards.
GACGTTGTTACCGAAGTCGAAGTACTAGTTGTACGTACCGCAATTTCGGAATCCGCTGACCGCCGATCATTTAACTAGGTACTAACCCAAATTCCATCGCTTCCATCCACATCATCTAACCCATCATCACCAATCCCCGTCCGTCCGTAGCCGTCCATGGCTCACCACAGAATCCAACTCCAACTCCAACCTCAGCACTCCCCCCCCCGCCTCAACGCAACCCCAACCCCTCCCAATCATGATGAAGCGCCAAAAACACCAGCCCTTCTTCATCATCCATTGCCCAGCCACCGCGTTGCCGACTCCAACAGGCCAGACAACCCTGGTGGCCAACCAACCAACGCATCCAGGACAAACATCCAAGTTGCTTCTCCTCCCGACTCTCCCAGTAAAATATGAGGGAAAAAGATCAACAGTAAAAACCACCAAGAAACATCGCGCGCTGTCTAAAATGCCATGCATGCAATGCGATGATGAATGAGAAAGAAAGAGGTCCCTGAGGAGAGCGAGGGAGGACGAACTGGGACAAGTCGGGGGATAGGCGCAAGGCGCGATCATCAGGATCAGTCGCCGTTGCTCATCGTCGTCGGCGAAAAGATCCATAATGGTTGATGCCCCCCTCTCCAGTCCCATGCCGCCTCGTGGCATGTTGTCTAGTTTCCCCATCCATATTCTTCGCTCGCTTGGGTTGCGCCGTCGTTGTCTTGCAAATTAAGACGGCTAAAATAAATTGAAAGAAAAAAACACAAATGGTGTCGGTGTGTATGCATGCCGGTGTATGCAGAAACAGAGGGAGACATGTACCCAGAAAATGTATTTTCCCCACAGGAAATGCAAGTCGCTCGCGGTGTGATGTCATGGTGCGGACGGTCGAATCTGACGGGCTGACAACGAGATCGCCGGCGATCTCTTTGCCCAGCCCCCCCTCTCCCAAGAGGCCTCAAATATACCCCGTCATGGCCTCGCCCGGCGGCACGCTCGAGAGCATCTCAATGTCCTTGAGCCCCGCGCCAAAGTCGAGAATCAGAATCTTTGGGTCCTGGCCCGAGCTGATGATGCGGCGGTAGTCGCTCTTGGCGCTCAGCACCCAGCTGTTGTGCCACTTGGGGAAGCTGAGCAGCGGCGCGCCCGTCTCCATGTCCCAGACCTTGATGTCCGAGTCGTAGCTGCCGCTGACGAGGCGGCCCGAGATGCTGTCGACGTGCAGGCTGCGGACGAGGGCCTCGTGGGCCGCCAGCTCCTGCAGGCACTCGCCCGTGTTGGCGTCCCAGAGGCGGATGGTGCGGTCGTTGCCGGCCGAGGCGATGTAGCGACCGTCCTCAGTGAACTGGCTGCACGCGAGCCCCTTGTTGTGCCCGTCAAACTCACGAATGCTCTTGCCCGTGTCAATGTTCCACAGCTTAACGCGGAAATCGCCGCTGCACGACACAATCAGGTTGCCGCGCATCTGAACCGCGTTGACCGGGCCCGAGTGCCCGCGCAGCTGCTTGAGCATGGCGCCCGTCTCGCGGTCCCACACGCAGATCGACACGTCCTTGGAGCACGTCACAATGTGCTTGTCGTCGAAGACCAGGTCCAGCACCGCGGCGCTGTGGTGGCGGAGCCGGCGGACGGGCTGGTAGCCGCGGGCGATGTCGTAGACGATGCACGTCGAGTCGGAGGAGCCCGTCACCAGGATGCGCTGGTCGAACTGGAGGCAGAGAATCGAGGCGTTGTGGTGGGTCGAGGGGCTATACAGCTTGGGGACGGAATGGTGGCTATATCTCATCTGCCCATCCGTGCCGGGCGAGCCCGGGTCACCCGCCGCGGCGAAGTGGGTGGGTTTGCCAACGAGGTCATAGAGAACGGGGGACCGGGCATCGCTATCACCGACGAGCTCAGGAGGGCTAATCACCAATTTGCAGGCGTACGTCTTCATATCCCAGACGCGAATGGTCCTGTCCCGGGAGCCAGTGATGATCTTGGTCCTGCGGGAACAATGTCAGCTGGGCTCTGAAAAGGGGGGGGGGGGGGGTGAGGTAGACTGACTCGTCAAATTGGAGGCAGTAGATGCTGTCCGTGTGGCCGTTCAGGTACACGTGGCGCGGCTTGCCGTCCTTCCACCTCTTGTCGAGCTGCTCCCGGACGCGATAGATGGCCTTCCAGTCATTACTCGGCCGCACCGGAGGCACGCCCAGGCCGATGCCCGGCTTGACGAATTCGCCCGTGGCATACGTCGTGGTCTTCTCCCGCAAAAACGACTCCCGCCAAACATGTTGATTCTGTACGGCCCAGTGCCACCTCTTGCTCACCCTACTCGCCGTGTTCAACATGTTCCCGTCCAGTAAGGCAAGGACTTGGATGGCCAACTCAGCCGGAAGGCGCGAAACAAAGTCAACCTTGACAATGGACGTCTCGTCGTCACCAGACGTCTCGTCGACGTCGACGTCCGAGTCCATGTCGCCGTGGGGTACGTACAGCTCCATTTCGGAACTCGTGACGGCAATGCCGATGCCGCTCTCGTGGTCGTCGAGCGCATCCCCAGCGAGCCATCCCGGTCGCGGGAGCGGCGATTCCATCGTATAATCGTGCTGACATGCGACACCGTGGTGGGCATTGGCAGCTGCGAGGCGGGCGGCGGCGCCGGTGCTTCGAGGGATGATCGGGGGTTGCTCGCCGGAGCCGGGGATCGGGTAGGTGGGGGATTCGACGGGGTCAGGCTGCCCGCTCAGAGAAGATTCGCGGTCGTCGTGGCTGGTGTGGAACACTCTCGATTGGCGGTGAAAGCTCGCGGCTTGTCGCAGTCGTCGGTGCCAGGTCGAGTGGGCCGTCGTTGGCCGCTGGCCGTGAGGCGCCATGGCCGTCATGAATCGCGGCGCCTCGCCATCCAGGCCTGCCTCGGCGGGCACCGATGTTCGCCGCTGTACGAAGCCCTTGACGCCGGTACGCAGCGACACGGACGCCCGGCGCAGCATCCCCTTGAGGTTTCGGTGGTGATCGTGTCTCGAGGCCGGGCCGGGGCCGGCGTTCGTATCGTCAGCCGGACTTCCCCCGCCAATTCCGCCAAAGCCGTGGCTCTTGCATTTTTCGAGGCCCAGGCTTCGCGCGGCCGCATCGTAATCCTCGTACAGGGCCGACTTGGGGCGGCGCCATGGCAGCGACACGCTCATGCTTCGAAGTCGCGATGTCGCCGGGGCGCTGTGGAAGCCAGGCGGCGCCTGTGACGACGAGGGGTAGGTCTCGCGGGAGATGGCTTCTTGGTCAGGGGCCCAGTCCCCGTCGCCCATGACGATCCGATGGGCGGATGTCTCCATTGTTTTCCTTATTTCCCGGCGATGTCGTACGCGGCTAGCGACAGGCAGACACCGAATATGTCGGGAAGAGGCGGCGGCGGAGGGTAGGCACCTCAGTAATCAATCAGGGCGGGACGGGATAATTTGCTGAAGGGCGGCCCGTCGTCGATGTCACCAGGCCACACTCGGGGTTTTGTATCGTGGTGGTTGCCCTTCCCCCCCTTGGCGGTCGACGGGGATCGCTTCGGTCGGAGACGGGGTCGGGATCCCTGTGATGGATGAGTGTTCTCCGTCGTCTTCTCCCACGGACCCTCGTCCTGGTCGTCGTTTCGCCGTCTGTCTGCAGAGGCTGCGGTGGCGTTGGGGTGGGAAAGGGGACTGTTGAGCCCGTCAGCGACGCTGGTTGGTGGCAGAGTCGTGCAGCATGCAGTAGCAGCAGCGTGTTGCAGGCCGCTGTCTCGCTGTCCGATGATGGACACGGCCCCCGGGGGCTGGTGGAGCACAACACACGGGCGCAGAGGCTCGAATCACCCGCGATGATGGCTGTCGTGGTGATGCGGAGGGGGCGAATGAGCAGCAGATGCTGGACCGAAGGATACGGCGATTCGTGGCCAAGGGGTCTGGGTGCGCGTCAAAGGATGGATTGGATGTCGGGGGCGAGGGGACTGGAGTGGCACTGGGACTGGCGAGTCAGTCTGTTGTTTTTCCGTCGATGCGATGCGGGATGGATGCCCTGGGAGTCGGCTTGGCAACGGGGGACACGGTCGGAAACGACTGGAGATGGACGCAATGGTTTTTTTTATTCCACTGAGGAGGGAGGAGAGGACAGTTTTTCAGAGCGAAACATGCGGCTGGCCGACAAAGCAGCTGAAGAGGGAGGGAGAAATGGGAATGGATGTTGCCGGTTTGGCCAATTTTTTCTCCCTCTCCGAACCGCGCCCCCCCCTGTCCCGCGAATCTCGTTGGAGGGACGGCAAGGAGGCGAGCCGGCAAGCACTCAGGTGGTGGAGAAGGGGTCCAGCTCTGGCCAGGCCTCTGATTTCCCCCATTTTCCCCTTTCAGCGTTCCCACTCGGCGAGTCCGAGCTGCCCTTCCAGAGCTGCCTTGTCTGTGCCTGTCACAGAGTTTTCGGTCCAGATCCCTCCCAGGACCTCCATTCCCCAGAAACCGTCTTTTTTTTTGTCGTCAAGTCCGATGAGGACGGCCTTGACGGCATTGGGTGTGATGGATGGGCCTAAAATAGCGATGCTCGGGAGTGCCTGTCCGGGTGGGTTCCAGTTTATTAAACTGGTCACGTCGGGTCTGGTAGCGATTCGGACGCCGAATTCGTCAATTCCATGTGGATGTGGGGGAAGAGGAAAGGCCGGGAGAATTGTGAAACACGACTGGCTCAGTGGCCCCCTGCAAGACGCAATGTCCCAGAGATGTTGTTAACATCTTCAAAAAGAATGGAACACAGCAGCAACTCCCAAAACAAGGCACAAAGGGCCCATCAGGACACTGTTTCTTTCGTTGCATGCCAGAAGCGCACCTAGTTGGCCTATGCCGTCAATGCCCCTCGACATATATATTGCTTTATCCCGTCCCTCCTCTTTCTTTTGTTCTTGACATACTCAACCTCTTCACCGTGACCGTCAAAGCATTGGCCATGGTGGACATGGTTAGGTAAACCTTACACTAGCCCTAAAGAATTTCATCATAATCACTGGGGGTCTTTTTGCTTGTTTTATCAGTTGGTTTTATTCGTGGAAAAAGGAAAACTTGCCTGCTCAGGATGTTTCCTGCTACCGACGCTAGAGGCTGGTATCTCGCAGACCCATGTGGACCACTTTGACCTGGACGCTACGGCGCGAGTACTCCTTTGGGAGCACTTCGGTCTCCAATGGCAAGCGTCCCTCCTTCATCAAGAGGTCGTACCTGGCATCGTAGTCCTGTTGAGCGCGCCGGGCCACGTCGAAGGCCATGTTTTCGTCCTTGAACAATGACCTACTAAAGAGAACCTGGGTCTGATCCAACTGCGTAAACTTGAACCCGCCCGACTCGAGGAACGGGGCGGGGAGTACGGCACTCCCGATGGGCGCGATGTCACCAGTGCAGATCAGATAAATCTCGCGCAGCTGTGGTGCCTCGCATGGCCAGTGGTCTACCAGGCGGTCATGCAATTCGACCCACGTCTCCGGGCCTAGGCTGAAGAAGGCGGCGTGCTCAATGTCCGCCAGCGCAGGTACTGCCTTGCAAAACATCTTTGGGATGTCATGGCCTACATCCAACCTCCGGTCGATTTCTACATCAAGCCAACACGCCGAGAAGATATCATACTTGGGCGAAAACCGGACACGCCGATTGTACCTAGCAAGGCAAGTCTCCCTTCCCGTGCACTTGTCGACAGTGTCACCAGGCTGGTCAATGTATAGGCAGCGCACCGGGTGAACCCTTGCTAGGCGCTGGGACGTGGCATAGGTGATGCCATTGACTTGCTCGACCTCGGCACGGTCCTTATTCTCCTCGCGGAGGAACCAAGAGTGGATGAGATAGTTGGCTTCGGCACCGTACCCGTCATACTCCATCGTGGAAGACATCAGGTTGGCGAGATGGAGCAACAATTCCCGCTCCCTCCACCCACAATTCTTCAGTTCCAACAAGAACTCCGCCCCGTTCCCGCTTCTGCGCGACGAGTCCTGCCGAAACGCAGGCTTTGTCCCGAAGGCAAGGAGCTGGAGGCGCGGCTTTGCCGTCCTGCCAATCGCCTCAAAAACCATCTCCTGCACCTCGGAGGGGAGCTCGGGAAACTGCTCGAAGCGAGAGTACCTATTGAGGCAGCGTGTTATAGGGATGGGAACCCGAAGGAGGCTCGCCATGGCGGAAAGGGTGTCGCAGACTACCTCTAGGATCGCGGTGGCGAGCTCGGGGAAGTACTCAAAGAGGCTGAGGCCCTTGAGCAAGCATAGGATCAACAAGAATGGCATCGCTTTGAGGATGAGCACCAGCATCTTGTGGCAGGGGGGTCTAGGATTGGCCATTGTGTCGAGGGCTGGACTGTCGTCGGTGTGGATATGCGTTTCTGTCTGCCTGTCAAGAGTTGCTGAGCGTGTCAGCGTGGGTTCAAAGTCTCTGACGGGTTAATACTGGAAGAACTGGGAGGAAGGGCGAAAAGAAGCTAGGTAGATTGACTTGTTTTTATCACGCTGAGATGCGGTCTCTATTTTGCGGCGAGGAGGGCGCGACAATGAAGATCAGCCCCTAACAGCAGCCTTTTGTCCAAGGCACACCAGTGAGTTTGTGCGTCGTTGCCGCGGGTTGTTTTCTTTCAAGTGCACAAGGGACAATGGATTGTGGTACAAGAATTGGGGGATGAAGACGTTTGTCTCGAGATGCCAATCTCATTGTTGGTCCGGATTCTCCATGGCGTGGCTTCTTCGTATTGGGGACGGCGTATTGCACCGTTAATCTTTCTCCCTCTCGATTCTCTTCCTTTTCAATTTGTCATTGCCATGCAGCACTGCGGCGAACCTCCTTCCTCTCCCCTCTTTATCGCTTCCTTCTCTCCGGAGGACGGGGATGACTAGAAGCGAGTTGCTACAGAAAAATTGTTAGGGGTTCCGACCTCCCTCTGAGAACGAGTAAGGCCAGAGAGAGGGGCACTCCCGTCAGACTTTCCCTTGCTGCTCTTCCTTTATGACTAGCGAGCCCCGGCGCTCTTGGCCGATTTGAACGCAATCTGGACCCTCCTGACGGGCATCTTTGCCTGGCGGCTGCGCGCTTCCTTCAGCCATATGGCGATGGCCCTGAGCAAGGTCGCCTGGGTAGGAAAACGGGAAGAAATCCCGTGGCTTGCCTCTCGGCCCAGATCAGAGCCATTCGGAACACGCCTTCGGCCATCAGAGAGGCATATCACAATGTAAGTAGCTGCTCTCCCACTCTGTCCCCCCAAAGGGAGAGGGGCCGTGCCGGGTTCCTGCTGAGACTGACCGGTGTCAAACACGAATGTACGTGCTTGATTTTCAGTATAGTAAACATAGCCAAATCTGTGCCATCCCGTTACCCTTCAGCCGGCCCGAGATCCCTCTGCCTCGCTCCCTCATCAAGTGGATGATACGGAGGACGAGAACCTTCTTTACCCCTCCCCATCCAGTACCGTACCTGTTACCTAGTTTCTTTCTACATTGCCTGGAAGCTCGACTAGGCACCGTTGGTGACCACTGTATCCCAAGCATAGTCTGTATAGGGATACTTACCCACTGGTGGGAGCGCACGCGCTACTAGTGGTGTTAAAAAACAGTATTGTTTCGCAACGCTATCCGCAGTGTTGTTAAAACCTTGGAGCTTTCGATTGCTAACCATTTCCGCCACGAAAGCCTACTACCAGTACGCAAACAACCGACTATGTACAAGCCGACACACAAAGCGCATGAGGAAAGCGCACATGAAGCGCATTCGCAATACTTACCAATTCTCCAATTTTACAAGCCCATGTCAACCACCATTGCGGAAAGCTCAGAACCCGGCATCACCTGACTCTCACGGAGCCTGAGCTTCTCGTCCACCGTGTGCAGTAGGCGCTGCCATTCGTCGCGTGAGCGCTCGCATCCTCCCAGAATCGAATACATCATCAAGTCCAGCACCCAGTGTTGCGCCTCTTGGTGGAGGGGAACTTCACCCGGCCGGCTTGGCACCACCCTCTCGACCAGGAAAAGCTTCGCTCCGCGCTTCAGGTTGGGTAGCAGCTGCGTAAGAATACGCACGCAGTCCTCGTCGGGCCAGTCGTGCAGCACCCTGCTGAGAAGATAGGCCTTAGGGACAGATTCGGCCTCCGGCTGCGGCGTGAAGAAGTCGTGCGGCTGGAAGTGCATCCTCGCGTCCAACCCGGCTGCCTTGATGAGCTCGTTGGCTGAACCCTCATTCTTGGGTAGGTCCTGCACGACAAAGTGCAGCTGCGGGAATTCTTGGGCGACTGGGATGCTCAGGTGGCCGCTGCCACCGCCGATGTCGACGACCACACCCTCTCCGAGGCTTGCCCAGTCAAAGGAGACTGCAACATGCCTCATATTGGTCCCGTGCATGCTTTGCATCTGGGTGCTCATGGCGCCGGCGAAGAGGCTCATACCGCGGCCTTCGGGCTCATCGTCCCGGATGATCGTCCAAAAGTCGCGCCCCGCGCCATCAGACTTGTTGATCGGCGGACGTGGCCAGTTGCGCAGCCCCCACGGCAGTTGCCAGCTCGAGGCCTGCATCTGGGTGTTGTCGCTGAGCTGTAGCCAGAGGTAGGGCGACATAGTGGGTAGGAGGGCCGACATGGACGTGTGTGCGACGAAGTCAGGCTGGTCGAGCGGTTCCCGGAAGATGTGCATCGTATAGGCGAGGCGCATCACGCGCCGCAGGGGGTTGGGGTGCGCGCCGACCTTGGATGCCAGCTCGTCGATGCTGATGGAACCGTCGACGGGCACGGCGTTGGCGATAGACAGCTCATGAAGGGCTCGCAGGGTGTTAACACGCATACGCTCTGTGTTGGCAATAATCCGCAGGGCATCGGAAGGGCCAAGCGCAAGTGTGTAGATGGTCCGCGCAGCTTCGATGAGCTTGGTGCGCGCATCCATCGCCACGGGGTTGAAGTGGACATCGTGATAGCTCTGGAGCCCGTCCAGCGTGAAGCTCGGTTGCGGAAGCTTCTCCTTGGCGAGTTCCTCCTGAAGGGTCGTGGCGCCCTTGAGTATGTCGTTGGCTAGATCGACGAGGGACTGTGTCGAGGATGCCATGGCGCCGTGATATTTGATATCTTAAAGTATGTGTCTACAGGTTGTGGGTAAGGGATGAAGTCGACACGACACGACGAAATCGAGAACCCCTCTTTCTAGCGATCCCGGTCCCAGCAACCCGATGTGGCCAACCGTTCCGAATAAATATTACCAACCGAGTCTGCATATTTCGCCGAGCCAATTAACAGCTTAGTGAATACAGGCGGCTACAGCTGGCTGGTAAAGTGACTGAGTGTTCATCGAGTAATGTAACGCTTGCTTTGCGATTTCTTTGCTCTTGACTCTGTCCTCTGGATGCTTCGGCGGCGGCACACCTACAGAACTCGGATACTACATCTTCCTTAACAAGCTGCCGTCTGCCCATCCCATCCCCACCAATATGAAAATCCTTACAGGCTTCTTTGGTTCTGTGTCGTCTTCTGAGTAGGCCCCCGTTTCGTCGCCTCTGTCCTCAACATTGCCGGTGTTACAACCTGTATTCGAGGTAGGTCAGACTGCAAGGCAGCATGCCGTAGAGTTTTTGACGGTAATGGGAACAAAGGTTGACGCGTGGTCCAGACAGGATATTTACCATCTCAATGGAGTGCTCTACGAAGAGCTTCAAGATAAGCTCCTCTTTCCCCAATCATTTTTCGAATTCATAAAACTTCTTATCTCTTTGTCCTTGATCAAAACATTCCAGCTTGTACACCTATAGCAATCTCGCCATCCTAATCATGCCCATTCGAGGCATACACTACACCGCCTTCGCCTAATCTTCCCCCTGCACCTTCGTAAATCCTCTCCTCCACTAAAGCCAAATTTCCGAATCGTCAACGCATTCTCCGTGACCACCCAGCATCCACAAGCTCCTCCATCTTCACCACTTCGACCAGTTCCCTCAATCCCGCAATCGACTCTCTTTCCCCGGTTACGGCACTATTATTACCCGCTCATACCATGATATCCTGCTCTGGGAAACCCCAGACGACCATTACATTCGCTCTTGTCTAAACACTGCCAAAAAGTGGGAGAGTACATCCTTTGTTGATTTCTTCTCGATAGCTAACACTCATAATACTATAGGTTACTAGAACTTCCTCACATAACCTCGTCCTTGCCATTCTTAGTCGCCCGAAGCCGCAGCTAACATCTCATTGTAACAGTGCCCCTGAGCAACGGCAGAGGCGCAATCGCTCCCAATGAAATACTTCAGTCTATCCGCCTTTTTGCAGCTCGAGTTAGGCCCATTGTAGTCCATGCAAGTATCACTCTTGAATGGACACCTTCCATGCTTGATCCCGAACCTGTTGCTGCAGTTCTGTCCGCCATGGTTTTTGACACACCCTTTGCTGGGGCAAAGTAGGTTCTCACATCTCTTGTGCAGATTGTGGTCGTGGTCGTGGTCGTGGTCGTGTAGGTCTTTGTACCCAAAATCGTACACAAACACCCTCTCAAGCTGGCGATGGGGATACACCTTCTCCGCGAGGTAGATGACACCGTCTTTGATGATGTTGCCGTCGACACCCCGCACGTGGTCTGTCTGGTAGCGACCAAGAACAGCGTAATCGCCATCGACCGAATCCAGATCAAACTCGCCCAGCTCATTCGCTTCGATCATCTTGCCCTCATGCTCGACGAGCGCATTTTCCACTGGAAAGTAAATCCTGATTTCTCGGTTTGCTTCGTCGTAGAAATGGCTTTCGAACTTCTTCAACTCGTCGTAGTTGGCGTAGTAGTGGTCTTCAAAGCTCGAAACTTCGGAAGCGGGGATCTTCATCTTCTTGCATCCGACAAGCTTGACGGTGGTGTTGGGATGCTTATAGCTGCGGGAGTTGATGTACCGCTCTTCATAAGACACAAGCTCTCGCTTCACAACGCCCTCGGAAGCTCGAGGGCGAGCGGAGGTAGGAGTCCATGTCAGGATGGATGCTCCGAGAAAGAAAATAAAGCGGAGACTGAAGCCCATGTTGACGGGGATACCGGAGTTTGTTGGATAGGTAGCTCGGCTGTCGAGACTTAGCTGCTAGATTCGACAAGAAGAGAAATTAATAGAAGCTGTTACAACTCTTGTGGTGCCAAGCTATTTATAAGAGAAATATGGTCCTTCCTGAAGCTATGTTGGTTGCGGCGAGCGTCTTGCTTACAATACCGCATGCCTGCCCCATTCTATTTAGATTCTAGGTACAACCCCGCCATACGTAGCGACCCTACTATATGCGATAGTATATTAAAACAGTGGCGAGCTGAAACCTCCATTCACTGCCATTCTTTACCGATCGAGATTTAGCCTCTTATATCGGAACTCGCTACGTTGGCTTTTGTATTGATCCAGACGAGTGTCCGAGTGTCTGAAGATCATTGGCGTGAACTTGGGACATCAGACGGCCGATTTCCAATCCGACTGTGTGTATCGTGTTTCCAAAATATGGCCTTATTCCCGGTGTCTGTCTTGCCCTGCCCCCCCACAATCTGTTACCTGGCTAAAGCTGTTTAGCCTTCTCCATGCGAGTGGCTCGACGCCAATACGCACCGACTTGTGATGCATTACTACCCCCTATGCATTCAGCTGAGATTAAAACCATTGACGAAAACGCTAAATTCCCTGCAGCGGTATTAAGGGATGCATAAGAGAAAATCACTCCATTCCTCAAATCCACTTCAGTTGCAACCGTCGACCTCGAGGAGTCCATTAATAGCATTAAAGACTCTTTCCAGGAGTAGAGCCGCCCTTTCTTTCGACTGCCCAGCGCTGCCGAAGACAAACGCGAGAGGATCCCAGGATACGTTACAAGTACTTACGTCCGGTGTGCGGAAGCACAGAGGGTATCTGTCGCAGTGTGCTGCGGGTCCGTGATCGACGGGCTATCGGCCGTTCTGCCGCCTGCTCTTTATGTTGCTCTTCCGCACCAGCAATTGCGACCATCACAGCCTACGGTCTTACAAGAGTACCTCTGCCTACGTGTTATATGGGATGCAAAGCAGTAGCTAGGTATACATTCTATCTTCCTAGTTAAGATTATCACCATACATTTTGCATCAATTATTCAAGGTCCGCTCTGTTGCCATTACCCACATATTGCTGTGGACGAAGATTCCCATATAATTGTGCTCTCTCCAAGGCTCCTCTGGCTTACCAAGACACCAGTCGAAGTTCCGTAGGAGCTGTATCCTCCGGTTAGCCTCGCACAAGTTTGACCAGCGGGCTCAGGACGGCAGTGCAGAAGTATACATACCTCAAAAACAGCCTTGCCAATCTCCATAAGCGCGATCGGTTTGCCCAGACACTGGTACTTGCCGTATCCGAAGTTAAGCTCATGAGTCCGGTTCATCTCAGACATTTTCTTCTCGTCCTTCTCGACAAGCCACCTCTCAGGGCGGAAAACACCAGCATCGTCTCCAAAGATAGCTTTGCTGTGGTGAAGAGGCCACGCCGCGTAGCTGACGAGGGCGCCACCCGGAAGGAAAACAGACTTCCCGTCAACCGACACCGTGTCGCCTCCATCAGGAACCCGTTTGGGTACTGAATCGGTAATGGGCGGGTGCATCCGCATCCCTTCCTTGATGACTGCTTGGAGATACGGCAACTTCCGAAGCTCGCTATCCGGGATGACACCTTGGTATCTTCCTTCCAGCGCTTTGGCATCAATCTCAGCCTGAAGCTTTGTGTAGATCCGGGGATGCGAAAGGAGGTACAACATGATGGCGCGGAGCGCCGCAGCCGTTGTGTCCGACCCGGCAATGATTTGCAGCACCGTCTCGGAGAGCAGCTCATCTGCATTCAGACCATTCCTTACAAACGATGCGAGCATGTCGGAACGGTTATCCGTCTCGCGCTCCAGCCGCTTCCGGATAAGAGCGCGTGCATTTGCAATCATGCGTCCGAAGCCGACGACGTCTTTCTCCGAGGGACCAAGGGCGCGGGCAACCAGGGGCAGCTGCAAGAACCAGGTAATACCGAGCGCCAGGCCGACGGTGGTGACTGTTAGTCCAATTTGGCCGGCTTTGACGTACTCGTTTACGTCTTCATCGGCAAGAAGATCGCCGAAAGCCTCGCCGAAACCAACTTGGCTAATGACGTCGAGCGTGAAGTACTGGATCTTGCGGGCGAAATCGAAGGGTCGTGCGTATTGATCGGTCGAGAGGTATTTCGTATGGACCAAGTTGATGAGTTCCGAAACGTGTGTATCGATCGAGCTTTCGAGGGATAGATTTTCTTTCCCAGAGTACTACAAGCGTATTGTTAGATCTCTGTCCGCTCGGTCTGGCTGAAAATTTTAGCTATACAGGTTCCGCAACGTACCCCGTGCGCCATTTGCTGCCGCCGTCTCTTGTGCTTCTCCTCATCAAGCTCGCTGAAGACGTGATCCTTCCCAGGCTCATATCGCGTCGCGCGGTTATACCACTTCCCCCTGGAATACGAGGAACGCACAGCACTCATGTGAGCCAGCAACTCAGGCGAAGACGTGACGAGGTCATTGGGGCCGATGCGGGCGATTGGTCCTTGCCGAGAGATCAATCAGCAGATCCAGACCACGTCCCCTATTCCACTGGGAGGGGGGTTAACTCACCATACGCGTCAATGGCCTCCTTGTAGAACAGGTGCGATCTCCCGGTAAGGAATGACCAGGAGTGGGGGATGGACGTAAAGCCCACCCCGAAAGGGCCCCCGAAGGCACTCAGACGCCGAAAGGCTTGGATCTTGTAACCCACGTACAGGGCTATGAACGAAACGGCAAGCCCCAACCACCGGTGTTCGTAGAGTTCAGGCAGCAGTGGGGGAGCCGCCATGGTTGTGTTCGGATACGGAAATTTTGAAGTGGTAAGATTGATGGTTAGAGCAGAATCACTAGCTCCATGAGCAGCACCCCCTCTTTATGTTGAATTGAACACGTGTATCTAATGCTGCAGTGACAGTTGAGTGGATTGAAGTGAAAAGTGACCCATGGCAGGCAGATACCCCAAGGAGGTGGGGTTGTGGCACCCTTTCGGTTAGGCAATCTAGGCGATGGGGCATGAAAGGCGCCAATCGGATCTTCCTTTCAAGACCTGATGACACCGCGATTGCGGTAGTGGGAGTGACAGGTGCCGGCAAGAGCACCTTCATTTCGGACTTTTCGAAGAATGCAGTGGTTGGTGATGTGTTGTATGTGCGAAATGCCTCTCTTTTTGTTTCTGCCCTGTGATCTGGCCCAGGCGCCTCAAGTTCGCCCCTGACTAACAAGTCCCTCCGAGAGACAGGCACCTCCAAGCTCAGCATCCACCTTCCCGGCATCGGCGGAAGCTAAGTATGCCGCCAAGACAACGGCATCACCTCCGCAACGGCGATCATCAACCACATTCTCAGCAAGCAAAAGAAAGTGACGTTGAAGAGGAGATGAAGAAGGCGCATGAGCGGGAACTGGCTCACCAACGGGCTATGGCTGATGGAAATGTCAAGTTGCAGGTACAGCTTGCCGAGAACAAACACCAAGAGCAGTTGATCAAAGAACGCCTCAGGGAACAAGAGCTTGAAAGAGAGGCCGCCGAATGGCGACGGAAGACAGACGGGGGGATGGTTCCTGTTTTGTTATGTAGACTACCCACATATGTTCCTCCCTGCTAGAGTACTATCGACGGAGAAGACATGCTGACAATGAACAGGGGGTGTACACAGAGATCCTCCGTCTTCGCTTCGTCTTCAGTCGTGTGCGCGACGCTGAACGTGACATTGGGCTTGAACGGCTTTGACATCCGACAGGAATCACAGTTCTAGGCCCCTGTCTCGCTCGGCTTCGGAACGAAGCCGTGTGGGAAGTAAAGGGACATCCGGCTGATGAGTTTGGCCATGAATGAATCCAATTTTCAACCACGGAGGAGATGGAAGTGAGGAGATCGGAGTTTGCAGTGACAGGCACAGTGGGTACTTCTTCCCCTGTTGTGAAGAGAATACCCATCTGTCGGGGGAGGTACTGTGATAAGTGAGATAGAAGGGTGCAAAGACTGGCTGTATTTACTGTATACTGCTGCTGCTACGGAACAGGAAGAAAGAGAGGCAGAGATGGTTCTGGCCAAGGCCTAGATCTAGTGGGGAGGGCGGCACGCCGTCAAGTATGGATATCCGGCTGGCACACGCCATGCCGGACCGCCGGCGGCCTACAACACACTTTGCGAAGCCGGACATCACTACTGTGTTTGGTACCTTACTCCTCTTGACATGGTTTGAAGTGGATATGGCTGGTTTGGCCATGCCGGGTGGCGGGACGAAGAAGTGGTAGATTTGAGGGTTTATCCGAGGTTGTACATGGCTACGGAAACAAGCCCGTCAGAACATTCCCATAATCCCGGTACGACAAAGCCATCTTCTCAATGTCAAAATCATTCCAGTACCCTCCGCCAGCCAGCGCATTCCGAGTCCACCCACTGAACCTTAGCCTAGCCTGCGCCGCGCTCGTTCCATATTGCGGCTTCGAGTCGTTGGTCACCCAAATTAACGGGACGATCTTCATGCCCAGTTGGCTGGACCAGCTTGCCGGATTATTCGACGCCCCGCCATCGTAACACTGGAGATACACTCTGTCCATGAGCCAGTTCGCCTCGGTGAGTCCGCTGTTCAGTTGATTCTTCATCGACACCCAAAACGCTGCCCTCGTGTACGGCGCGATGGTGTACTTGTACCCGACATTGGCAAGCATCTTGCCGAATGCGACGGTGCTCCCCAGGTCATAGATTGCTTCATCATTGTTGGTCACGGCGTCCAGAGTCCATGCTGCCTTCAGTGCCTGGAAGTTCTTGAAGAGTGGTGTTTCCGGGCCGGGGCCAGGGCTGGCCATCAAGTTCTTAACGTGCTGCGAGTTCATGCAAATTTCGGTTCTGTCGATGCCCGTGCTGCCCGTTTTGAACGACCGCACTCTCTCGGCGAGGGCGTCGCCGCCGACGTAGGACCCTTTGGAGGCAACAACAACGTCACTGCTCCCTGGCGTGTTGGAATAGTACCTGATGTCGCCGTTTTCAAGGATGCCGATGCCGAATATGATGACTGTGTTGAAGCCGGAGGTCTTGATGGCGGTGGTGTTGGACTTTATGACGTCTTTGAAGAGGAAGAGGGCTCTGGTGTTTGCGCCGTAGACATGATAGAGAAGCAGGTCCAATAATAGGACCTGCAGTAGTGCGTACGATCTCATCGTAGTAATTGCCAAGTGGCTGAGGAGGTGAAGAGGTCCCCAATGGCTGAAAATGAACCGTAAAGGATGGGATCCCCTGTACTACCAGGACCAAAAGCCCAGAAACGACAGCAGCTCTTCGGCATATGTACTCCCTAAAAACACGGGCTAAGACCAACATGGAATTAGCAATAACTCATACAGCTCTCCAGCCAAGACCCAAATCTGGAAAGTTTGTGCCGGCAGTTGTATTCTCTACGGCTGTCGTTCCGGAAAGGTGGGGTAGACGAACTCTATATAGCTTATCCTCCTGATTGGGCGGCCATTACTACCTTAGGCTTAACGGCTTATTGTCACGACCGTGGGTCATGACACAATTGCCGTGGCCATCATTACGATTTCATTAGCGCGGATCATTCAAATGATAAGCGACCTGGCTCTATACAGGTCTGAGGTGCAGGTCACAAAGGCATCCCCAAGTTGTCTACAGGTAGTGTAGTCGAACCAGGTACACTACTGCGAGAAGATAGGCTCCAGGGCCGGGCGCTCGCCAGGCGTGAAGTAGCCACCCTCAGTCACGCCGTAGACATACGCACCCCCCACAATGGTGTAGAAACTGCCACTGCCGCCCAATTTCATGATCGGGACCTTCCTCAGTCAGGATCCAAGGCTTGTCGCTGCCGGCAAGAATAGCCACGACGTCTTTCGTCCGGACCCCCGAGCCCGTGGGCAGCATCACGTCGCCCTTCTAGTTTGGCTGGCCGCGCGGGCACACGGGGCCGAGCCCCATGAATCCGCGGTCAATGGAGAAGAACTGGCGGCCGCAGTTGCCATAACTCGCAAAGTCTCAGGACTTAATCTCGGTCACCCACTTTCCCCCGTCCCCGGCGCGCAGGCTGTCGTAGAGGAGCTAGACGAAGGGTTGCTTCTTGATCAGGGCCGGGATGGATAGGTTGCTCGTTACGTCGTCCGGGTAGAGCCGGTAGAGGCTGAAGAAGGTGTTGGGGTCCGCCGTCTCTCGGATGCCAGGCTCGGCGCCGGTGAGACGCTCGGGGAGCCTCAGCTAAAGCTATCAGTTCCACCAACAATTCACATAATTTGCCAATGGTAAATCCCCAATATTGCTGTAGTCTTGTGACATTCGGGCCAATATCACGCCCAATCCGATGCCGGTTAGGAGACCTGGAATATGAACCTCGAATGCTAGGCAGTGCTCCTGACTAGGAAGCGGCTTGTAAAATGCCCGTTGCCGTGAAAGTCGCACTGACAGGTACGCTCGTGGATGCTTTGGCCACTCCAAAGAGATCTTGCGTATCGTCATGGACCTGATTGTGCAGACTGCACTAGTTGTTAGTGAATGCCATATCTGAGCTGTTCCAAATCAAGTCGCCGGCGCCATCATCGATGCAGACGTCCTTCGAGCGTTCCAGATTCGACAACGACAAGGTGCCGCTGTACGCCCCTGGACCGCCGGGTTCAAGAGGCATGAGAATATAACCTTCAAAGTTAGTACGTAGATGTCTGACCCACAGCGGATCCTCAGTGGCCTTCGTGCTCCGTCCGCTATTAAGTTGGCACTTCGAACCGGGGATAGGTGATTGAGGCTCCGTTCTTTGTGGGTAGTTGGCGGGTATTGCGGGAAAGTCGCAGGTATCCACGCGGATGACGAAATGCTGATCTTGGGCCAAGCCCAAATCTTCGCAGAGACATCTGAGATAAACGCCACCGAGGTTGTTTTGATACCAAGAGATGTAAGTCAATGTCAGCCCTCCGCCTTCCATAGTGGGTGCTGCTGGAAGAAGGCTATTATCAAACAGCTGAGCTTTTATGTGGTTAGATAGACGTACCTAGTGGGAACTCATCGCATTGCGTGCTGAAGTAGTTCTCGTACAGGTTACTGTAAGTGACGCGCTCTGTCTCAGGTTGTCAGCCCGGGGGGGAGAGTTTGAGGTGGAGGTAGCTGAAGACCGAGTTGTAGTTGACGCGATGCGGATACTGCTAGGCTGTTAGGAAAGGTAGATTGGGAGGCTGAGGTAGATCGAGACGTTGATGTCAGTCCCCTCTGGCATAACCCACCGGTGGAGAAGGTGCAGTCTGATGTGCAACCCAGGGACTTGGTAAACTTGAAGCAGTGCGTGTAAAGGGGTTGCCCATAGAGTAGCTAACATCGCATGCTATATATCTGTGGCCGCTCTGCAGCAGACACTTTGTAGTCCGGGAGACCATTGGCAACTCGACTCTGTATGCATGCAGTATTTCCACAGAAGACAGCGCCGGTTTCAGCAGTTTTGGGACAGTACATTCCCTTTGATATGCTGGCCGCGGCGGAAACGTAGATAGTTAGTGAATATTCCACTTTCTAATCAAGGTTCATCACCTACTAGTCGTCCCTTGCGCTGCAGCATGTTCTTGGAGTGGTCAGATCACATATGGGCTCCCTACGGTGCACCACTCGGTCTGTCGAGTAATGATACTCCGAATCAAGTTCGGGGATGAGAGTGTGCTAGTCGGTGAGGGCGTAAACAAATATTTACGAAGTTCTGAATAGCCCGTCACCTGTCGCAGACGCTAGGACGAAGAAAGCCGACAAGTACGGCCCTAGCAGCCAGTCTAAATCGCATTTTGAAGAGTCAGGATGCTCTGATGAACTGTAGACCAATGGAGACATCGGCCATGGTGTGGAAATGTTATCTTACATGGCCTTCAAGCTGGTAAGGCGCGGATTGGGCAGCCGCCGCTTGGGAGAAGTGATCGGGCTAATACAGATCAGCGCGAATCGTAAGTCCACGCAGTAACGACTGTGTCCGTGTGCAGCTACCAGTGATATAGCTGCACAGCCGATCTCTGAAGCAAAGATAGTTGTCGAGCGAAGGAGCTCTTTGACTGATAGCAATCTCCCTGATTATTATGTATTGACTGTGGGTGGACCGAAAGCCCTGCAGGGGGTGAGCTTGAAAATCTCCCACAAGCCGCCCGGGGAATTGTCGAGGTAGAGAACGATGACGTTGCCTTAGCCCAGAGAGTGAATGGTGAAAAGGGCAGGCCATATAAGCGCCCCCAAATTAAGTCCATGGTGCGGCGGGCCTGGTAGTCGGGGACAAACAAGACTTTTTCTGCACTCTGCATTTGCCAATGGCAGCCAATATCTCTTCAGCACACGGTAGTCCCTGCCGTCTCAACCCATCTCTACAGGGTGCGTATCACTGAAGCCATCTGACACCCCAACTTTTGCCATCTCGACTGCCTAAGTATCTTCAGGTGCCCGTGCTATCTCGATGGCACTCCTCATAGATGGACCAAACTCCTCCGTGCTACGTCCAGCAGAGAACTGTTGATCTCCAACGGCGCAAGGTTTCAGAACCTGGGGACTCCTTTGTTGTCTCGGGACGTGGGGGGAGACGGTCCCGTGCTGAGGCTTGGCGATGGCGACATCATGCTCAGCGTTGGAGGTGCTGCATACTGGATGATTCTTCGAGGGGCCCAAGTCGGCGACCCTCCATGAGATGGAAGAGCCCGGGCCTCTCTATCGGGGAGCCCGAGATGTGGAGTCCGTCCCGGGAGTATGGATATCATTGAATGCAGCCGAAAAGCCAGCCCTGATGGAAGTTTCTCAGGACCGGTCCATTTATCGGCCGTACACCGAGGTCTTGCGATTCGCTCCCGGAGAGTAGTCTCTTCAAGGTGTTAACCGGGCTCGCGCCCGGTGGAACTTGGCCCGTGCTGCACTGGTCAACTTGTTGGGCAGCCTACCGCCAGCCATCATTACCTCCCAGGTCAATATACGGCCCGTGGTGTTGATGTCTCTCCCGCCATGGCGGCGTACGTGGTGACTGAAAATAGAGACGTATGATGGCAGTTCCCTGCCGATGTGATGCTGTTGATGAGGTGTGCTGGTACATCTACATCGGTGTGATGATGCGAATGCTCTCGGCGCGAGAGAGTTTAACAAAGTCGAGGTCGCCTTTCTCTCATCTCGAAGACACACAGGCCATCACAGGTGAAACGCAGCAGCACAAGCCCCCCACGGGGTTCAACTGTGATAAGTTGCCAACATAGCGCCATGTCCGGGGCGTCGAGCCATCACAGTTGAGCCCCGTGGGCCTGTTTTTGGGCACGTGGAATGCGCACCCCCTTGGCCACATTGACTCGGCGCCTGCCGCCTCTGCGAGCTGAGAAGAAGCATTCGCTAGTGGAGATGGCGAATTAAAAAGGGGGGAAGCGCAATCCGCCAAGCAGTTTCGGGAGGAACTTCAAGAGAAAATTTGGGGAAGACAGAAGCAATGCGAAGCAACTGCTCCTCGGAAAACCACAAACCACAATTCTCAGCATATCTCTGGTGTTTCTTACCCCTCACTCGAGGAGGAAGATCGCCGCTCGTCCACTGAGACCATTCCTGGTGCGGATTGCAATGTGGGTTATCTGTAGGTCTCCAGACGGGAGTTAGGGCTTCAAGATGAACAAACTTGCAGCGACCACGCATCGATGAGGCATGGAATAAATGCACCCCCAAAGTTGGATGCAACCGCGGCGCCTCCAGCCGGTTGCGACGGGAACTGCGAGGGCCTTTGCCTGGCCCGTGGGCATGGCACTGGGATGGAGAACCTTGATTCTGTTATCCAACCTGCACTGCAGGTCATCCACTAGCAGGGCCGCAACATAGCTAGCACTCCCTGGGTGGTGCCGAATGCATCGTCGGTGGCTTGCCGAGCCGACCCCCACGCGCTGCCTCCCTGGCTCAACAGATGATCACAAAGCCAACATCCAATGGACGGGAAGCACGCAATTCACCACGGAGGATTATGCGATGGTCTGGGCCGGTATATTATCTGGTCGATCTCACCGCGCCGCTGCGCACCCCGAATTGCCAATAATGACCTCGCCGCAAATCACCATCAACGGCGCGAGGCGTCAGGCGCCGTCGACACCTTGATTCCCATCCGCCCGATCCCGGACTCCGGGCCTGAGACGCTGCGATGACGCTGGAGCCGCGCGGCGATATGGCGCTGACGGAGGACCAGACCCGGATTCTGATGGCCCTCACGCGAACCGCTTCCGTGCTGTCGGGCATCGGCGTTATCACCATCATCACCACCTTCTCCATGTCGCGCCACTTTCGAAACCCTATGCATCGCTTGATCTTCATCAACGCCTTCTTCAACGCCTTTGATGTGACCTGCACCATGATCTCCGTCAGCGGGCCGCAGGCCGGGAACAAATCGGCGTTATGTCAGTTCCAGGGGTTTCTCAACCAGATGTACGTGCTGTCCGAGTTGGCAGGTCCTTATTCGGACCCGGCAGTAACTGACAGTCTACAGGTTTCCGGTCGCGGACGTGTACTGGACACTAGTTATGGCTATCGACGTTTATCTGATTGTGTTCTGTTGCTACGACGCCGAATCGCTGCGAAAACTCGAGTGGAAGTACATGATTGGCATCACCACCCTTACTTTTGTACCTGCCCTGGTCCTGCTCTTCATCGACACAGAGGATAAAGGCCCAATGTACGGCAGTGTCACGGTATGTGGGATCCGAGGAGGGGGAGACAGCAACTGACAACCGCAGATTTGGTGCGCCATTGCCCCTAAGTGGGTGCTATTCAGAATCCTGATATACTACGTGCCGATATGGTATGCACGCCCTTGTTCCTGGTTCTTCTCCCAGCTCACACCCTTAGGTCTTCGATTGTCGTCATTATCATTCTGTACTCCTTGGTGGGCATCGAGATTGTCAAGCGCCGTCAGGCCCTCCTGTCCATTGGCACAGACGCGGAGGTTCTCCTCGACGACACCGTCATGCCTGCCGAAGCGCCAACAGCCATTCCTATCCAGTCATCACCATCCATCAACCATACATCCCATGCGTCCACAGACGGCTCCGTCCTCACTACCAAGCAATCGCTCAACCAACTTTATGTTCCCAAGCGATCATCGCTCTCGTTTCGCCAGTATATCCTCATGCCACTGTTCTTCTTCCTGGCCCTGCTCACCGTCTGGGTGGCGCCAAGCACCAACCGGGTTGCGAATTTCATCGATCCCACATTTGGATCATTTCCGTTGCTCGTCACCGTTGGCACGACGGGGTCGCTAAGGGGTTTCTGGAACGCGCTGGTGTTTGTCGCGGTGGGGATGAAGTCTTGGAAAAGGAAGAAAGAAGAAGAGGAGGTTGCGCTGCGGCCGACCACAAGTGACTATGTGAGGTGAGCATACGACACAGAAGGATGGGAGAGCAACACTATGACGACGAGAAGTGCTATTATGGGGCAGGGACGGCGCCGCGGTGCCAGAGTGATGAGGTTCTCAGTTGGAGTACCCTTGTATGATGCCGGTAATAGGCAGTGCAAACCGCCGCTTGGCGCGCGAGAACGACCGGGAAACCGGCGTCCACTACCGCGTTGTGTCTTGGGACACATCGCGAGGCACGGGTCTACCTTTGCTTTGTTAGATGGGGCCTAGTGCCGTAATGGCGGTAGAAGGGCCTAGAATGGGGGCTTATCTTGGAATATTACGGTTGTTGGAGGGCAACGGCCAAAGATGTCTTCGTCGACGTCACTTGGGGGTTAAATTTA
This sequence comes from Schizothecium vesticola, assembly GCA_030549215.1. Lineage (NCBI taxonomy): Eukaryota > Fungi > Ascomycota > Sordariomycetes > Sordariales > Schizotheciaceae > Schizothecium > Schizothecium vesticola. The sequence continues at coordinate 2,833,275 of JAUKUD010000007.1, read as the reverse complement.
AAACATCTAGATATTCGCATTGGTTGGCTGTAGGTCGCTGAGACCCAGAGGTCTGGACAAAGTCTGGACGCTGCTAGCTTCACCTCAGGTCAATAGCCACCACCCCCTCATTCACCAGCGTAAAATCCGGCAAGAACTCGCCCCCGTTAGTGACATACAGCGTCTTCTTCTCCTTGCCATTCCCCCTCCCAAACGCCGCACTTGTTGGATTCAGCAGTTTGGCCGTGTCCTCGACGACCTGCTGCCCACCTCCGGGAACACCCACCCGCACGGCATAGCTCGGATGCGACGCAATCCACGCGTCGCCCTTCTTCCCGGAGCCATTCAGGTCGAGTGCGATATCGTCATACACGACATCGGCGCCGGCCCCGGTGCTGTTGGAGATCACCTCGACCGCGCCCGCCTGGCTTCCGTCGGGCTGCACCGCGACGCGTCCAAAGAGCCCCTGCGCCGAGTTGGTGAAGTACAAGTACGGCGACCCTGGCGCGGACCGCAGGCCGTTGATGCCCAGGTGCGCCGCCGCGGTGCGCTGGAAGAGCGGCGAGGAGAAGGCGACGCTGTACGCGCCGGTGATCAGATCGACGCGCCAGATGGCGCCCAGGGCCGAGTCGGCGCACAGGAGGAGGCGCGGATTGGTCGGGTGGCGGGCGACGCCGTTGAGGATGGTCGAGTTGGCCACGTGTGTAATGAGCTTGACCACGGTGGGCTTCTTGTTCAGGTTGACGGTCCAGACGGCCAGCGAGCCGAGGGCCGCGCGCGTATTGGCGAGATCCCAAACGCCCGTGACGAGCGCGAAGACGTCGGGCGTGACTTCGGCGATGCCCGAGAGGCCGGTGCCGTTGGGGAAGGTGTGTACGATCGAGGGCGACGGGCTGGCGACGGTCGGGTCGATGGAGAAGAGGTCGGGCACGCTCATGGATGTGATCAGAAGATTGCTGTTGGCGCGCACGGCGATGTTCTCGATAAATGTATTAGGACCGAAAGTGAAAATATTCCGGATCGGCGGGTTTTCACTGCCACTCCCACGCGCAACCGCTGCCCCTTGGGTGCCCGACGCCGCTGCCGCGAGGGCAATGTAGGTGGACGCTCTCATTGTGGACGTTGAGTAATGAACGACTAGGTACCGGATGACTGGTACAAAAATTCTGTCCTTGCGAGCAACACGGCTCGTGGTCGGTGTGGATGGGGCTTTATAATCACTGGCAATCCCACAAGGCTTAAAATGGGCTGAGATGCTAAGCTGCATGTACGAATGCAAGTAAAATTACAAGGCACCATCGAGCTATTATTCAGCTCTGCCGAAATCCGGTTTGTGGTGCTGATTTTCACTGGGCTGTCCCTGAAATGAGCGGATACTGGTAACTTAGTACGGATTAGCACTAGTGAAGGCCCAGTAAATTTGCGACGGCGGTACGGAAGCGGCCCGGAAGCGATGGTATACCCCCCCCCCATAGCGTAATATTCGGGGAGCACTGATTTGAGATCGTTGTATTATTGCTATGCACAGCAGGATGTCGATGCTACCTACTAGCCTACCAGGTAGCGTCATCATATCTACTTGATATATATTATAAGACTCCGTACGATTATGTCGTCTGCGACTCTCGAGCCGAATACGAAGCAACCGGTCTTTCCATAAGGAGCAGTATTCGTGACCTCGATTGGACTTATTTGAGCGGATAATTGAATGACTAAACCGACAAGCCTAGTCTGATAAAGTTCGTGCCAGCTTCTAAGCTGATTGCCACACGTGAAGAGAAGTAGGTGCTGCTTGCTGAGAAGGCAAGCGGCGTCGAGGTATACCAGATGGCGCGGTTAACGCCGCGCGCGAAGAAGTACAGGGAGGTGGTCGCGTCGTCAGCCTCTTCCACCGCAGCGGCGAGGATCTAGGGGCAGAACACGTCGCGGCAGGCGGTTATGCGCCGGGTGGTGTTGGAGTTTGGTAGGGGGTTGAGGCTGCCAGGGGAGGAGCTCGAGAGCAATGGCGGCGATGGGGAGGAGGAGCTGGTGGAGTTGATGGTGTTTTAGCGACCGGCTCTAGGAAAACGGGAGCTCTCCTACTAAGTTCCTACCACGACGACCACTACGGCACCGACAGCAACTGGGATGGCGAAGATAATAGCCAATAACCATCGCCTCCGTCTCCACGAAGGTCGATGGGATGGTAAAGATGACGATAATGCGACCCGCCCGGGCATGCTGGAGACCGCCACCTCTAGCGCGCCATGCTCGCCGGGCTTGAGCCCTGGTTGAGGCGCCGTTAACAGGGCACCACATACCATGAGAATACTACAGGTCTAGCTGTTAAATGATGGGCGAGAACGCGCGGTGAAATAGTGGCATCTGGCTAAATCTCGCCAAGCCTAAGTCGACGGCCTGAAAACTTTCGCATAGTTTGCTTCCGATCTAGGGAACAGAGTATATCTAGAAGATGGATCTCATCCCAAGAATAAATCGCATCACAGCTTTCTCGCTTCCCCACGCAAGCCCAGAGACCAGATCCCCTCCACTATGCCGCCATCAGCCACGACGAAGACAAACTCGTCAGCGGGAAGGGTCGCGTAGCGATAGTTGTCTATCTGAAATCACGTCTCGCACGCCAGGTCAAACATGCTCCGCCGACCGTCTTTCTCTCGGCGGGTAGTCTCAAAGACGAGCCGCCACCGATCATCCTCGCCGACGGGGTAATCCTCGCCGACGGGGTACGCCCTCACATCCAGAGCGGCGACATCAACGTCTACACCTGCAACCGCCGCGATAGCGTCGAGGACCGACTTGCCTCCCTTCTTCCACTCTACGACCCGCAGTCCCGGCCCATCATCGGCGTTCAGGGCCAAGCTCATGGAGGAGCCTGACGTTTCGGCGGATCCATACCGTCCGGCGTATCTGACCCACGCTTGCGCGCGGGCCGCCTTCTCCAGCGCAGGGATGAGCGCCTCCACGGCCGTGTCCAGGAGCCACTTGGCGGCCGCTTGGCTCGAGCCGTCCCCGGCCGTGTTCAGCGTGATCCCGACCTCTTACTCAGAAACTAGGGCCACGTAGGCGGCGTAGCCCGGAAGACTGCCCGATTTGGCGTAAACGTCGATAGGCCGTGGCTGCGGCGTCAGATGGGTGAGACTGAAGATCTCCCACGGCATCCCGATGCGCCGCGGAGCGAGGAGAGAAAGACGGAAGGCTTCAGCCAAAGGCGGGTCTGCGCTGGGGAGAGGAAGTCATAGCTGAGGACGGAGCGGAGAAACGCGGTGAGTTCGTCCGGGGTTGAGTAGAGGCCGGCGGTGCTGTGTTGCGGTTAGCTACTACATCGGGCCGGCTAGACGCTGCTGCAGAGATTGGGGTTTCGTACGCTTTGAAGGTGCCGATGTCCATGAGATACCATGCCCAGGCTGTGCCAACGGGTATGACGGCATCGGATACGTTGGGCGGCGCGAGTCCGGTAACCTTGAGGCCCAAGGGGTTAAGAATGCTGGAATGCAGGAGATCGTTGAAAGCTGCTGTTGTGATATTTTCTAGAGCGTACCCAAGCAATGTGTAAGCAAGGTTGGAGTACGCCGCCTTGTCGCCCGGCTGCCAGACGAGCGGATTCTGGCTTTCGTTCAGCCGGTCAAACAATTATTCAAGTCCCGTGTCGTTAGAATAGGTAAGTACTGACGAAAGAATTTATTTTGGTAACCAACCGGCACGTGTGCACACCCTGCCATATGTTGTGGAATTACAAACTGGTATCTCGGACGGCAAGGGTGGAGGAAACCCCAGATCTTCAAGCTGCTGTCCCCTCATTGAATACAGGTCAAAAGCATTTCCTGCGAAAAAGGCCTGTCACTATGCCATTCACTAAAAAACCGGGGTGTAGGTTATACTAACCCATCGAGGCGTGCCGCTGAGCTGGCTCGCAAGCATTCGGAGTGTGACGTTTCCATAACGACGCGCGTTGAGCTCCGGGAGGTACGAGGCAACCGTTGGTCAAGTTTGTCTCCCGCGGCAAGCAGAAGAGCCAGCACGGTGAAGACTTTGGTGACAGATGCTACTCTGTAGAGAGTGTTTCCCCGAACTTACTGGACGCCAGACGAATTCCGGAGGGGCGCTGTGTAATGTACTCGAAAAGTTTCCCATCTCGAGATGTCATCTGCACCGAGAAGGAAGTCGCCGATGCATTCCAAGGCAGCGCAAGACTTATCCATCGAGGCATCCAGTTAGGGTTTGAGTGTGTTTAGAGAAAAGGAGTCGGATAGGACGGGTGGAGGAAGAATTGGGCCTGTGGGCAGAACCGTTGCGAATGGGGCCAACAGCGAGAAGATGATGAATTTTTGGAAGTCCATGTTCATCTTCCTTGCGCTAGTTCAAGATAACATGGTTCTGTTCCAAAAAAAAAAGTGCTCTACCCTGCACTTAGCTCTGTAAAAATCCGGCCGGTATAAGGTACATTCTTATGATTTCGATGATAAAAGTAGAAGCTAAAGCCAAGCGAGGGATTTCTTATAAGGAATTCTATGGCGCCCATGCCCCGCACATAATGTACTGTGTACACTAACATAGTATATGTAGGGCGCCTGCTTCTTGGCTCCTTATTCAGTGTGTTGTGTGTAGATATTTGATTAGGGGTGTGGGTGTGGGACGTAAAGGGGCATGCACCGCCACGGGTCTAAGATCTCTGATTAGCAAGCGGGGGGCGCGTGCGCAGTGCAGAGATTTCTTTGTCTTTGGTCAAATCCATTATTGATGTAGTAAATCCGGACACCACCTCACCGCGCACGCAAATCCAAGGTAAGTTTTCCAATTGCAATTATGCCACGGTTCCTAATGAAGGCCCTGCCATCCTTCGACAATTTGGTCAAATACCAGTACAAGCCACTGGAACAGGGTCATACCAGCCGGCTGATTGAAATCCAACCGGGGCCGGCTGACGATGCGCTTCGCGTGTCCATCGTAACAACCAGCTTTGATGTCGACTACGAGGCGCTTTCGTGGTACTGGGGCGCTGAAGACGAAACAGCTCCCGTGATAGTTGCGGAGTTTTGGGGCAAACGCATACTCAAACATCAATCGGTCCTGTACGTGAAACCGACCCTCAAAGCAGCGATGGTTTCGCTCCGTCTCCGGCGACAGGTCAGACGGACCTGGATTGATGCCGTGTGCATCAACCAGCAGGACGATGTCGAGAAATCCATCCAGGTCGGAAATATGGCCAACATCTACCGGCTGGCACGTTCGGTCTGTGTCTGGCTTCCTGTTCAAAACGCGGCACAAACAGCCAAGATGGTCAAAGATATTCGCACTTCAGAGGCCTTGAGGAAAATCATGCTGCACGGGGGAGCGGGTAGGGCTGACATAATAGGCCTCCTCTCGTCTCCCTGGTTCGGCCGACGATGGATTGTCCAGGAAATCTCGCTTGCTCCGCGGGCTGCCATGTTGCTATCGGGCTACGAAGTCAAGTGGGACGATTTTAGCCGCTTCGTCTGCCTGGTGCACGAATATTATGAGGTTACCCATGATCGGCCGACCTCAGACTTGGATATGTCGGTGGAAACCCATACTTCCGCCTTTTACCACTCGACAGCACACAGGCTGGTCGAGCTGGTATCCAAGCTGCGAGTGCCCGCCGATCCCACCAGGTTTCTAGCAACGCATCTGCTAGAGGACGTGCTCTGTCTCTGCAACCGCTTCCGATGCCAGAGGGGGCATGATACGGTCTACGCCCTCCTGCCACTAGGCAGCGACGTGCTTAGTCGGGGACAGGCCAGGGGCGACTCGGATGGCATTTCCACCATCTCCAACTTCACGGTCGACTACACGAAGACAGCGCTCAAAGTCTACCAGGACTTCATACAGTTTGCCGTCCGCAGCGCCCGTGGCCGCACCGACGTGATTCTCCGCCACTGGGCACTCCAAGACATTGACAACCCAGGATTGGCACAGGTGTCATGGTTGCAACCGCCGCCCCCCACAGGCAGGGATGGCGATCATCGGCCGGTCCAGCAGAGGGAGCTGACGGGCACAGCAGAAAGACCGTTGTTCTGCGCGGCAGGCCCAGTCGTGTCTGAGTTGACACTCCAAAACGAGATGCTGTTTCGGGGTGACGGGCGGCTCTGCATCGATACCATTCTTCTCGATACTATCGCCTCCACTCTGCGTACTGTTAACGTCGACGTCATCTCGCGTTCATGGCCCATCTATTTCGGCTGGCTTGACACTGCCACGCAAGCACCACCGGACCATTTCTGGCAGACTCTCGTCGCCGGGTTGGACCAAACCAACCAACCGGTTAGGCTTAGCGGCGATAGTTCGCAAACATGTACTGATACTAATCTGAGGTCGGCCTGCCACGATGCCTTCCGCGGCGGCGCTAATTTCCGCCTGTACTCGCTCGTCTCCGACGTCGTGTTGTTCGAGCTAAAACGTGTTTTCTGGTCTGGCGGGAACTTGGACGATATTGCCTGCTCCGAGTCCCTCACCGAGCTCCGCCAGCACTGGCGCCGCTTCAACTTTGACATGCGTCACCCAGATCAGCAGCTCCGGGTCGTCCAGGTGCTACGCCGCACCGCCACCGACGGGTATCTGTCTTTGCCGTTCCTGGATACAGTGCAAACCATCACCCCGGCGCGGTATCAGCTGTCACCGACCGCGCTGCACTTCCTGCGCGCTGAGGTGCTCGAAGTAATCGACTTGGAGGCCATGCTTGAAGCGGCGCGCTATCGCAAGCTTGTGCATGCTAGCACCGTGGGGAGGAGCCTCTTTAAAAGTAGCGAGATGGCGCTGGTTGGGCTCGTCCCTAACGCGGCGGTGGCCGGCGACTTGTACGTACCCCCAATCCTTGATTTCGTCTTAAACCCTGGAAAGGAATCACAGTTTCTGACAATGCTACTTTTCTGCGGCTACCCAGGATCTGTATCATTCGAGGCTGCAGCGTTCCAGTCGTTTTGCGGATATTGCCCCCTGCAGGTGAAGGTGGTGTGGATTGCTATGCAATTGTTGGCGAAGCTTTTGTCTATGGGATGATGGACGGTCAGGCTTTGGCGTTGAACAAAGTGTGGAAGAGGGTAGAGATTTGCTAAGTTACGATGATAATCGAACTTCAGCGACCAGTCGTGTATTTAGGTGGAGGAAGGGTTTGGCTAAAAGGCGCTTATGGCTTGCATAGTGCCGTAGTGTTGATAACGCTGCAGGAACAGTACCGGCCTCAATCTCCACGAAGAGTTCCCTGGAAGTCTATCCCGTCAAAGAGACATTGAGTCGGGTTCCACCCACTACGTCGACAATACTTCCTCCGCCGCCTCCACCACCCCCAGTTGCAGCCCCCACGCCAGTTATCCCAGCTGTCCCAGATATCCCTGCCCAGTTCCCCGGCGTTGCCCCTCTGCCTGCAGTCTCTGCCGCTTGGGTCGTGCCCAAAGTCTAGGGATCGGTACCGTGATCTCAGCCCTAGCCCCCCCCCCCCCCCCCTCGACGACTCTGCAGGTACTGGACTGCTACAACTGCGGTTGGGAGGCGCCGCGAGCTACTTTTCCTCGTGCAATTGACTTTTTCTGTCATGAATCTCCAACACTTGTCACCATGCGCAAGCGAAGCTAACATATTCTCAACACAGAGGGCGGCCAAAATCAGTCGTATGGTAGCCTCTTGAAAATCGACACCATCTTTTCGAGCGGGCCTCTAGCTCTCATGTACTGGTGCGAGGATATTCCCCTGCTGCGCTTTCTGGTGACGCCACATCTAAACACGTCTTTGCATCTGAAGCAACCTGGCATCAAGGAGCGGTGTGTCGACAATTTGTCGCGGGCCATGAACGAGTGCGATCAGGAGTCGAAAAATGGGTATAACTCCAGTGCTTTCCATTTTCTTGTGCTTATCTTGAGTTGTGTGGGTAGGAGTGCTTTCCACCCGGCAAACCGTCCGCTGATCATTCCTCTGCGCAGGACCACCCGAGGGGGCTTTGTCATTGACGATATGGCGAGATGGGGAATCGACCCGCAACCTCACACGAGGGTGATGGACTGCGACTGGCATCCGGGGAATGGGACAGAGGACCCCTGGTGTACAACCTGGCACAAGGAGCCTGTGGCGTATCGACTCAACATGGTCACTGCTCAGTGCCCGCTGGCACTTCAATACTGAGCAATGGCATGTTCGAGACGGGATTGGGAAGGTTCAACATTTCGAGGGACAGGACGCCGGTGGTATCGGGTCTTGGGCGGACTGGAGGTCCCCACCCCCGCGTTTTCTTAATTAGTAATCGTCCCCATTTCCTGAACTATTAATTCGTTTGTGCCAGGTTTGTCCTCGATGGGCGTCTTTCCAGGAGTAGGTGCGAAGCCAAAAGTATCAGTAACTCCCAAACCAAATACTACATCCCCCTTTCAATCTTGAGGACCACCAACACCATTCCCCCTATCTGCCTCCCCCATCAAACCCCCTCCCCCCTCTCTACAAAGCAACCACCAAGACCTTTCCAAGCACCTCCGCCCTCAACATCTCCAACCCCCCCGCCACCCCCTCCAGCCCCTTCCCGACAACCTCCACCTCCAACGGCAGTTTAAACCTCCCCTCCTCCACCAACTCCCCCAATCCCCTCATCGCCCCAGGAATGCGGGGCGTCCCCATTGTATGCCACGCCGACGGAGGGTCCTGCCCTACCATAAACACAGTCTCAAAAAAGTCTCCCCCCTCCTTCCGCGCCTCCTTCCGGTACCCATCCCTCATAACGCCCCACAAACCATCACCATAACCCCCCTTCAGCTCCCCCACCACATCCACCACTCCATCCACCCCCCTCCCTTCGGACGTCAGCGCCCTCACAGCCGCCACCACCTCCTCATAGGCCATGTCCGCCCCGTCCACGCACGCCGTCGCGCCCAGCACCCCCGTCACACGCGCGTCATGCGCGGCGGGGTTGGTGCTGATGATGGGCGTCCCCGGCGGGAGGGACAGGCGGAGGAGTTGGATGGCGGCGGCGCCTAGAGGGGTAGAGCCTCCCATCACGAGGACCGAGGACAGCTCGGGGGTAGGGGTGGGGGACTGAGGGAGCCGGGCCGGAGGGGAGGGGGGCCGGAGGGCGGTGAGATACTCTGAGGAGGGGTCAGTGTTTGGGGTTTGGAGGTGCGGGCGGGAGAGGAGGTGCGGGAGGGGGAGGGAGAGGGCGTTGGAGAGGACGCCGTAGGCGGTTAGGTAGGCGGTCCTGCACGGTGCGAGGGTTAGTTAGTGCGGGGGTTAGGGGGGGTTAGTTAGTGGGGCGAGGGGGGACGTACGGGACGGAAGCTGCCTCGGCAAAGGACCAAGAGGCGGGCTTGCGGCATGCGAGCTCGGCGGGGATGGTGGTGATGTCTTGGAAGGCGGCGTACTTTCCGCCGCCGCGGGGACAGACGGCCATGACGGCGTCGCCGGCCTTGAAGGCGGTGACTTGGCTGCCGACGACTTCGATGACGCCGGCGACGTCGGTGCCGAGGACCTCGGGGTACTTCCTGATGGTCATGCCGTTGTCAAGGGCGAACAGGTCGACGGGGCTGAGGCCGACAGCGCGGTTGCGGATGCATATCTCATCGGGGCCGGGCTGGGGGTAGTCCGTGGTGATGATTTGGAAGGGCCCACCTTTGCGGGTGACTACGCATTGGCGGACGGGCTTGGTGTGGGAGAGGGGAATTGAGTGAGGCATCTTGTTCTCGCTAGGGGTGAGATGTCAGGTCAGGGGAACGGTTGGAGAGGAAAGGAAGAGCACATTGTTGGAATGGGAAACAATGTAATTTGAACAAGAGGAATTCCGCCACTGAATTTTCCAAGTCTCCGAACGTTAGGCAGATGATGACGACGAATCTGCAGGGCTTCTGCGGAACTCGGAGGCAATTGCTGCAACTTTCATGTGAAGCCGACAGTGCCGCTCGAAGAGGTTAGCGTCAGGCGACCCCTTTTTCCCATTGTTTACTTTCACACCAGCCCCTATCAGGACACACCGCTGGACAATGAATGGATCAATTCCAAAACATCGCTAGTGCTCAGCTCTTCGCCTGCTCCACGAATTCCCTCCCGCTCACTTCAATCCCAGCCCCCCTTCACTCCTTCTCCACCTGCTTCGTCTTGGTGACATTCCCCTCGGCCGCCATCTGGCGGAACATGGCCATGGGATCGAAAAACACCTCGACCTTTTGCAGCTGCAGCTTGTCGTTGACCATGGCCACCGCAAGTCCCTCGATGTCAATTAGCCCGCCGTGCGCCTTGATCGTCACCTTTTCCCCCTTGCTAAAACCGAGCCGTCAGTCAACATGCAACATTCACACCCATGGTCAGGACACGTACTCATTCTGCCCCACATAGTCCTCATTCATCGTCCCCCAGTGACGCCACCGAAACGACACCTGCGGCGGGCCGCTAAACACCTCGAGCACCTCCCACGCAAACGTGGGCATCATGCGCTTGAACGTCTTGTGGCTCTCGTCAAAGTTGCTGTGGAACGGGCAGTAGAACTCGTTGGGCTCAATGATGGCGTTGTACGTGCCGACCTCGAGCATATGCTCGCCGGATTGCGCGGGCCCCCCGTTGACCGAGAAGACGTAGTTAGACGTGTCGATGGTGCGCCAGTCGGCGAGGTCGAGCTTGTACGAGGCCTCGATCTCCCAGTTCTTGACGAGCTTCTCGACGAGGTCGGGAAGGCTCTGGGCGGCGTGGTTTCCCTTCTTGGCTGCGCGGGGGTGTTAGTGGTGGGTGGGGGAGGGGGAGGGGGAGGGGTGGGCGCTGGGGGACGTACTCTCGGCCCAGATCTTGCGTGTCCGCGAGTAGTCGGGGGCTCGGCCGTGGCGCCACTTGGCCGCGGCGTCCTTGAGGACGGCGTTTTCGTCCAGGACGTAGTCGGGGAGGTCGGCCATTTTGCTGGGGTGTGGTGTGATGAACGGGCGGGGATACTGGCAGCGCAGGAAGAGAAGACTGAAAAAAATGACAACGGAACACCAACTCTTCCAACTGTGCACCGCGGCCCTTCCCCCTTTTATCCCACGCTCATTCCCCGCTCATGGTGGCACCCACAGACAACAAAACGGCCGGGACTCTGGATACCGCTGCCTCTTCTGACGCCAAGAGAACAACTGGACCCGTCGAACCTCTCCGCGGCAGGGACCAGGCTTGCATCGCTGCAGGGTTTCGGAGGACGCCTTATCCATCTCCTCCAGCGGCCAGCCACGGCAGGCTTCTCGTGGGTGCTAGTGTTCCATCGCCATGCATGAACGGGACGGGGAACATGGCGGCAGCGACTCGTCAATTGCAAATCGCTCGTTGCTATTGGTCATTGAATTTTCCAGGTCCAGATTTTGACGGTCTCGGCAGGGCGACGGGCACGGATGGTGAGGTCGCCCCCAACCCCCGATATCCTCCTGAGTCCTGATATAGATGCTGCGACGCAACGTCTAAGATGGCACCCCACGCCGCGGCAGATGCCGGATAATATATTACACATAAGAGGGTAATCAATATGCGGTCTCTATGGAACATACAGAAGCAGCACAGAGTTGGAAATGCGTGCCATCTTGGAAAAGGAAAAGAAGTCTCCACCAAGCTCAAGCATAAGGGAGGAGAGGGAGGAGAAAACTTTTAGGTTTCACTTGAACCCACAAGATGATAGATACCCACCGGAAAACCTCAGCCCACCCAGCTTACATCTCAACCAAGGGGAAAAGAGGGGAACGTCGTCTCCACTGCAACATTGACTGCGACCGCGCGGCGAAGCAGAGAGGCCGGGCAGACACGGCCCACCGCATGTCTTACTACCCAGTGCGTTCCATCGCCCATGTTACACGAGCAGAGGGAGACGCCGTGCTTGAACACCAATATGCGAGCACCTGAAATCCGAGGCCACAGACGCCGACGTTGGTTTGAACGCTGCCAACAGACCTGCAGTCAGCAGAGCCCAGACCTCGGTACCAGCACCGGCAGCAGTGATTCATCGCGCGCCATGCCGGGCGTAATGGAACATACCGAGGGTTGCAAGCAGCAGCGCCCTGTGCCGTATCTTTGCAGGCCGAAATCAGTCGGGACTTGAAGAGGCAGATGCCGGTGCTGCCCTCTCACTTACCTTCAAGTCATCAGAGAAACGCCCCGGACGTTTCTTTCACAGTTGCCAACCATGAACAGGCACAAGCAATTACCACATCAATTGAATTTAGACACCGCTATTGGAGTGTGCTGTTATACGACCGCTCGGACTGGCCCGACCTTTCTCGGGGCTGCCTCACAAAAGCCACGCCCCCACCATCCGTTCCCCGGATTCTCAGGCTTCAGACTTGCGAGCCTCCTGCCACAACTCGTCCTCCCCGTCCTCCAACCAATCAGTGTCCAGCTCTTCCGAATTTTCTTCTGTCTTTACAGGCCGCCGTTCATCAACACCCTGGCGCCCAGATTCACGAGTCCGCTTGCGTCGCTTAGGCAGCGACTCCATAGCGCTCCCGTCCATAGATCCAGACAGAACAGTAGAATTATCACCAAGGGGCCCGGTTGCGACCTGCCGGGTCCCAACTGTGGCTGTTCCCCGGCCCCGCCGCTGCCGTGAGGCAAGGGCCCGGTCGGCGAGCCCTGGACCGACCAGGCGAGGGATTCCCGAGCCAAACGTAAAGTCAGACGACGGCGGACGCGCATTGCTGGCTTGTAGAGGATTAGGGAAGACAGTCCGGGTGCTGACAGTATCATCATTGTTCGTCTCGGACGAGTGCGAATGGCGGGGCGGGTTTTGAATCTCCGGCAGGGATCGACGTGAAAAGGGGTCCCAGTCGTTGAAAACATTGACAATGGTCGTGTCGACACGCCTGAATTGGTAAGGATGCGAGTGTGTCCGGGCCTGGGGCTCCGAATTTAGAGTTGCCAATGTGAATATCGTGAAGCGGATGAGGGAGAAACCTACAAATTGATCGCGTTCCCTCGAGGGAACATCTGGTTCTCCGAGTTCCGCCAACCTAGCGGCTTCAAATGCCACCGACGTGTCTATTCGTGGCATCACGAGTGGCGGCCCTGCGAGGCTAAGCGGACGGACTCCGGATGTAATGCCCAAGGGCTCGAGGGGACGTCTTGCAGGAGGTGTGTTTTCACTTCCTGTTTCCGCCACGCCTCTCCAGTGGGGCGCCATTCTGGGCACCTCGGATGATGCCGAGTGGACCGGTTTAATATCTGAGGCGAAAAGCTGACATGTATATTGATGCCTCTGTAAATGGCCTGAGGAATGATCTGTAGGGACACGGGCGAAAGGTGGGCGTAGGAGAGAAGAGTGAAGGGGAAAGATGTGCTTGGCGAGTTGATGATTTTGGTCATGGGAAATATATGGGCGACGGAGACTCTACGGCGTTTAGACTTGGGCAAGAACTGTGGTGGCTCAAGCAAGTGCAAGGGGAAGGAGAGGATCTAAATCCTCCCCGCGGGGGCTACTGACAGAGGGTACTGCGTTGGAGGGAAGGAAACGTTGGAGGGAGGGGAAGAGGGCCAAGGGAAGAACTCCACGAGAGGTTACGGAAAGAAAAGTCTGATTAGGGGTATTGAGTCTTTACAATAAATACATCGCCCGAACGCCAGAAACAAACGCCAAAAAGGGAATTGCATGCCAGTCAACAACTTCAATCTTCCCGCACCTCAATGATCCCCCGGCACATCTTCATGAACCTCTCGCGATACTCGTCGGGCGTCGTTGTGATGCTCATGTGGCCGTGATGGAAGACAAAATTCCACAAGGTGATGAGCAACGTCATGAACTGGGGCTGGATTTTGTGCTTGGCCCAGAAAAAGTCTAGGATGGCGGCGCGAAAGACATATTTTCCGTCGGCCGACGAGATGCCTGTCCGCCAGGACGGTGGCGACGGAGGGACCGAGGGCGGGGCTGTAGGCACCACGGACGTGTCGGCAGTCGAAGAGGTAGGATCAGCCACCTCCTGACGGGTTATCCTAACGAGGAACAACGAGTAGTCGACTGCGTTGTGCTCGGCCAGGAGCTTTGTGTCGGCCTCGAGGCTCTCGAAAAACTGGTCGGCCTGCTCGCGGGAAAGGACAATCTTGTCGTGGAACTCGTCGGCCAGCTGGTTCTTGGTCGCCTCGCTGGTAAGAGCGCCATCGGCAATGTCCCTCTCCGGATAAAAGTACGACGTTGGCTTCAGATCCCAGTCCTCCCAGTCCGAGTCTCCCCTCGCCTTGGCGGCGGCGCGGCCATACATAATGTTCTCCATGACGATGTGATGCGAGGGAGCGAGCCTGAACAGGCGCCCAATGGAGGGGCCGGTGGCACCGAGGAATTCGCAAATGCGCACGAGAAGGGATCGCGGATGCGTTGCCATGTACTGGGCATAGGGCGTCAAAAGATCGTCGCGAAAGTAGGAATGCTCCGAATAGCGCGGGACCGATTTGACCAGGTACTTTTGGTCGGCGGTGGAGTAAAATGTCTGCGCCGGACGCGTGTTAGCAAATAACTGGGGGGGAGGACACAACGAGCGTGCTCACCGAGCCGGAGAAGCCCATGTCGCCGATGGGCTTCAATACGTCTTCCTTGTTGTTGCTCTCGGAGGACTGGAACGAGTCCAAGTAGTCCGGGTCGCTGAGCTCCCAGTGCTCTCTACGCAGGCTGGAAAAGTCGGCAGGGCGGATCTTGCGGAGGGCGAGTTGGTAGAGCGAGAAGAAGGCGCCGAAGAGCGCCAGAAGCCAGGCGAGGGCATTCTGAGATCGCTTCTCCAAGCCGCTTCCGTTGGTAAGGGCGCGCACGACGGATCGCGCAATGTGTTCTTGGCGCCCCATTTCGAGACAAAGACTCTGCTCCTAGTCGAGTATACTGTGTAAACGGCAGGTGCTGGTATTGAGGAATCCACGAGAGAATGTTGTTAGTAGAGCTGTGTGTTTTTGTTGATGGGTATGGTGTGGTGTTTTGGCGCGAGTGGTGACGTCACTGACACCCAGTGCCCAGCCTCGACAGGCACCCCTCGCACCATGGAGGGACCACGCTGATCTGCGTCGGGCAGATCATGGTGCGGTGTCCCGGGTCTCGACTAGTCGATTCCTGAGGCTAATCGACAAGTCGCCATCGTTAGAGTTTTCTCTTGCCTTCCTGATTATCTCCTAGTTGTATTTCTACCCTCTGTTCCTTTGCGCCCTTGTCAATGTTGCCGAGGTTCTCGTTGTCGAGAGTTGTGATTACACCTCTTGGCCAGCCGACGTTTCGGCAACACCGAGCATGTTCTGGGCATCAAGCTCATCTCTCGCAGCTGTTTGTCCGGCCTGCTCCGTTGACTGCCGACGATGTGGGGTGAAATGCAAGATGCTGGAAACGTCCAAACTGGCCGCCTCCGCGGGGGCAAGCACTTTCACAGGGTTGGGGTTCTGTAGGGCACGTTTCCCGCGGATGATGGGGGCCTATAACGCCACGTGGAGCCGGTATTACGGCATTCAGGACCCTGTGAGCCTGTGATCGCTGATGGTCGGGTTCGGAAGTCCTCTGGCCCCACGTCCACCTTCGGCGGGGCGCATAGAATCGGCTTCCGGGCAAGGGTCTGGCGATTTCTCATCCCGTTTTTATCTGCTCTTTTATCTGCCCTCGTCCTCCACCCGCCCGAACTCTCTCTTTTTTCTGCTGCTTTCTGGCCAATCGCCACCCGTCGCTCTCTCCAACAAGACACCTACAGTTGTCCTCCACGGCAGTCCATTCCCAGTCCCTAATTACCACAGGCACCTTCAACTATCTCTATCGTAAATATCGTCGAGAATTTACCCCGCCACCCACCATCGACACACCGCCGCCATGGCCGCCAACGGCGCAACCCCCAATGGCACCTCGCGGCCACCCGTCCCCATCCTCGAGGCCCCCAAGCTCAGCGTCAAGATGTCGGCCACCGAGCTGATCGGCAACACGCCGCTGGTGCGCCTCAACAAGATCCCCCAGTCCCTCGGCATCGAGGCCGAGGTCTACGCCAAGGTCGAGCTGTTCAACGCCGGCGGGAGCGTCAAAGACAGGATAGCCCTGCGCATGATTGAAGAGGCCGAGAAGAGCGGCCGCATCAAGCCCGGTGACACCCTCATCGAGCCCACCAGCGGCAACACGTAGGCCTTACCCCCTCCCCTGCCCCCACTGACAGCAGCACGGGAGACACTCGCTAACACCCCTCAGCGGCATTGGCCTCGCCCTCGTAGCCGCCGTCAAGGGCTACAAGACCATCATCACTCTCCCCGAAAAGATGTCGGCCGAGAAGGTCTCTGTCCTCCGCGCCCTCGGCGCCACCATCATCCGCACCCCGACGCAGGCCGCCTGGGACGCCCCCGAGAGCCACATCGGCGTCGCGCGCCGCCTGCTCAAGGAGATCCCCAACTCGCACATCCTCGACCAGTACACCAACGCCGACAACCCGCTCGCCCACGAGTTTGGCACCGCCGAGGAGATCTGGGCGCAGACGGGCGGCAAGGTCACGGCCGTCGTCGCGGGCGCTGGAACCGGTGGCACCATCACGGGCCTCGCGCGCGGCCTCAGGAAGCACGACAGCAACATCAAGGTCGTCGCTGCCGACCCCTTTGGCAGCATCCTCGCGCTGCCCGAGTCGCTCAACGTGGAGCGCGCCAACCAGCCGTACAAGGTCGAGGGCATCGGCTACGACTTCATCCCCGACGTGCTCGACCGCGACATCGTCGACAAGTGGTACAAGACGGACGACCGCGAGTCGTTTCAGTTCGCGCGCCGCCTCATCGCCGAGGAGGGCCTGCTCGTCGGTGGCAGCTCCGGCAGCGCCATGGCCGCCATGGTGCGCGCCGTCAAGGAGCTCGGCCTGGGCAAGGGCGACGTGGTCGTCGTGGTCCTCCCCGACAGCATCCGCTCGTACCTCTCCAAGTTCGCCGACGACGACTGGCTCGCCGCCAACGACCTCCTCCCCGTCGACGAAAAGGTGGCCGAGACGGCCGCGGCTGCCAAGAAGGCGCTCAACCGCCGCCCCAGCGACCCCTACTCGGGCGCCACGGTGCGCTCGCTCCGCCTCAAGCCCGTGTCGTCGGTGCTCACGACGAGCCCGTGCGCCGAGGCCATCGAGACGATGCGCGAAAAGGGCTTCGACCAACTCCCTGTGCTGACGCCCGGCGAGGACGGCAAGCTCGCGGGCCTCGTGACGCTGGGCAACCTGCTCAGCTTCATCTCGCGCGGGCGGGCGTCGGGCAAGAGCCCCGTCAGCGACGTCATGTTTGACTTTTCGCGCATCGACGAGGTGGTTACGGACCCGCGCCGGTTCGGGTCGGACCTGCAGGACAAGAAGCGCAAGTTTGTCGAGATCACCATGGACACGCCGCTGACGGCCCTCAGCCGGTTCCTCGAGTGGAACAGCGCGGCCGTCGTGACCGAGTCGGGGGCCGGCGGCGCCGACGGCGGGGCGAAGCCCGTGGCCGTCGTGACCAAGGTGGATCTGCTGACGTACATGATTAAGCAAAAGTCGTAGAGGATGTGGGTCGTTGAGAGTTGCCGATTTCCTTTTTTGCTCGGGGTTGGGAAGAGTTGCAGATACGGCTCGGGACTTAACGTACCCGGCCGGGCGCGATGGGCAGGACTTTAGCATGGGAATGGTTAGCATAGTACGGTGTAGTTGTAGATGGCGGCTTCAACCCGTGCAAACAGGGTGACTTTTTTGCGAGATACCTGGATATACTCACTCCTCCGCATTACCGACTGTGCCTATCTATACGTACAACGGGCTCCCCTCGCGCCTCACACCCTCTCCGCAATCCACCTCCACCACTTGTCCGCCCCTGGCCCCTCCCCCACCACACTCCCCCCAAGAACCTCCACCTCGACATCAAACTCCATCATCTGCCTAAACGCAAACTTCTCACTCCCATACTCCCCCAACCAGTCATCCCCTTCCTCCGCCGCGGCCCCCGCCTCCTCCTCCGCCCCAAGCAACCCGCGACTCCTCGTGCTCCGTATCCGCCCCAGCTCCGCCTCCAACTGGCTCCTCACCAGCGCCGCCGGCAGCGCCGTGAACAGGTCCAACTTGTTCGCCGCCACCAGCACCGGCACCGCCGCCGGCGCCTTGCTCCCGTGCCCGGACCCCGCGCGCTTCTGCAGCGCCAGCAGCACGTCGTACAGGTACCCCGCGGCGGCGGCGAGGTCGTCGGCGGCGGCGTCGAGCACGAAGACGACGGCGCGCAGGTTCTCGGCCTTGGACGTCGCGGGCGACAGGTGCGAGAGGGCGTGGCCGCGGAGCTTGGCGTGGCCGGGGGTGTCGACGAGGAGGAACGTGGTAGAGGGGGAGGCCGAGAGCTCGATGGAGAGGGGGGATTGCGAGGTGTGGGTTGCGCTTTTGGCGGGTTGGTCGTCGGGGGTGGCGGCGGCGGCGCGGCGCTCGAAGTGCGAGAGGAGGGCGGTCTTGCCGGCGCCCGAGGGGCCGAGGAGGAGGACCGATGGGAGGTGCGAGGTCGAGGATTGGCCGTGGAGGAGGTAGTGCAGGAGGAAGGGGAAGAGGAGGACGAAGGCGAGGCCGAAGACGATGACGGGGGTGGTGGGTTGGAGGGAGGCCTCGAGGGCGGATTTGATGGCTTCGGGGATGGCCATGTTGGCGGCGATGGGGTTGTGTCGGGGTGGTGACGGCTTCGTTGTGGGAGGTGGTTTGGGGGCGACGGGGTGTTGTCGCGTGGGTTGGCTTTGTCTCGGCTCGTCTCGCTTATTCGGCTTGTCCTGGTGCCGGGGACGTGGACATGATCAGGCGACTTTGGTTTGGTGGTGGGAGGTGGAGTTGTGGTGTGGGAGAGGAGCTGTGAGCTGTCCAAAATGATGGTTCCGTTATCGTTAGGGCGAGTGGTCACAAGCTTCAAGCGGGTCGCCTGGGGAGTTGTGATTCGGCATTTTGCATGTACTTTTGATAAGACCTATCGATAAGATGACCCGACGCGTCACAGCGCGATAGCTCAGCGTGGAGTGCCCTGAAGGCGGCCCTGAAGATCCTAGCAGGGCTGTGCCGGCTGAACCGCATGTCGCTGAATAAGACGGGGCAATTGGCTGGAAGGCCGGAACAGTGCATCTGCGCAGTGTCTTCAGCTGTCGCTATCCCATCTCCAAATAATAATTTCTCCCAACGCCTCGTCTGTCGTCCGCTCGCCGTCAGGATTGCTCTGCCATTCGCGGTACTCGCAGGCGCCATCATCATCCGTCCTTGTCCCTCGACCGCGAATTCTATCGAGACACTGCTCTCCGAGAGCGAGGGAACCACCGACTGTCGAGGCCGCGGCATCCGTGGACCCTGGTTGGATTGGCTGTCGGACGACTCGAGTCCCCGACTGCTGCCGTCGATTGGAGACGAAATCTACTGTCGGCCTTCGTCCTCGTCGACAACCGCTCTCCATTCGACCCGAGACAATGGCGCACAACGCCCCCGGTGCGACAGCCGCCCCCGCGCAGCCTCCCTCCAAATCTGGGACCGCGACACCGAAACTCAACAACGAGATGGAGCTGGGGAACCTGCCCGGCGATGCCCCCGAGGCCGACATCATGCAGATGGCGCGGGTGGGAGACATTCCCGGCATGGAGAAGCTCTTTGCGGAGGGCGAGTACGATGCGACATACACCGACGACGAAAACATTACGCCGTTACATGTGGGTGCTCCTGGACATGTGCTGGGTTGAGGGGGGAAGGACGAGCGCTAACGGTCTTATTTGTTCTGCAGTGGGCCGCCATCAATAACCAGTATGCCATGTGCAAGTACCTGATCGAACACGGCGCCGAGATCAACAGAAAGGGCGGCGAGAGCATTGCGACGCCGCTGCAGTGGGCCGCCCAGCGATGCCACTACTACACAGTCCACCTCCTCCTTCAACACGGCGCCGACCCCCTGATCACCGACTCGCAGGGCTACAACACGCTGCACATCAGCACGTTCAACGGCAACGTCTTGCTGCTCGTCTTGCTACTTCACCAGGGCATCCCCGTCGACGTCGAGGACGAGTTCGGCCACACGGCGCTTATGTGGGCTGCCTACAAGGGCTTTCCGGCGTGCGTCGACGTGTTTCTCCGATGGGGCGCCAGCGTGCACGCGGCCGACGAGCAAGGCTTCACGGCGCTCCACTGGGCTCTGGTTAAGGGCAGCGCAGGGTGCATCCAGAAGATTGTCGAGTACGGCGCCGACCGGTTCGCCAAGACCAAGACGGGCAAGACGCCGGCCATCACGGCGCAGGAGCTCAACACGGCCGGGGCGTGGCACAAGGCGCTCAAGGAGTGCGGGTACGACGAGGACGGGAATGCCATCGTCCCGAACTGGCCGGGCGCGAGCTACCTGCTGCAGGACCGCAGGGGGTTCATGAACAAGTTCTTCTTCTTGTGGCCCTTCTTGTTGGTGTATTCGACGATGGTCATTCTGTCGGGGATGCCCATCTATGCCGGCATTCCGCTTGCCTTTCTCGTTATCTACACGGTTCAGTGGGTGGGTGGGCAGGTGATCGCCTATGCGCCACCAGACATGAGGACGTTTGAGAGGACGGTGAGTGACCTGCCGTCTTATCAGGGGAAAGTGCTAACCTGAACAGCCTTGGATGTCGGGCATATTTGCCGCGTCGCTCTTCTTTTGCGGCCTGAACTGGATCACAACCTTGTTGGCATTTACCGCCAGTGCGAGAGCCGGGCCAAGTGAGTCTCCCACCAGTCGCTTCGAAAAGTGCCGGTAAGCTAACGTGCTCCAGATCAAACATATCTTGTCAACTTTTTCTGTGCCGTATCCATCGGCCTCACGGCGTGGTTCTACATCAGGTGCATGTCTGACGACCCCGGTTTCGTGCCCAAAATGAACGGGATCGCCGAGCAAAAGGCCATCATCGACGACCTGATTGCGACTTGGAAGTTTGACGAGTCCAACTTTTGTGTCACCTGCATGATCCGGACGCCGTTGAGAAGCAAGCACTGTCGTAGGTGCCAGCGCTGCGTCGCCAAGCATGATCAGTACGTTTCTAGAACAAATCGAAGAGGCTCCAAACTAACCAGCGCGCAGCCATTGTCCCTGGGTGTACAACTGCATCGGTGTCAACAACCACCGCCACTTCTTCCTGTACCTCATCAACCTGGCATTTTCCGTCATCACCTTTGACCTGTTGACCTATCGATGTAAGCTCGGTCCGGTCCATCGTCAACCACCCGCTGACTTTTTGTGCCTAAGATCTCTCCGAGGCTTCGGCCCAAGCCTCCGAGGAGTGCAACATCCTCTCCCCCACGCTTTGCCGGGTCATCAACACGGACGCCTACAGCCTCCTCCTCGCCGTGTGGGCCACGCTCCAGCTGACATGGGTGTCGATGCTCCTCTTTGTCCAGTTCGTGCAGGTGATGCGGGCCATGACGACGTACGAGAACATGTTTGGCGTCGACCACCACCTCGCCGCGTCGCTCAACACCGCCTTCACCTCGACCGGGGCGCCACTCGACCCTTCGCAGATGCCCCCCTCGGGCGCGTCGGCCCCCGCCGGCCACGGCCACCACGGGCACAAGCACGGCCAGGGCTTCCTCAAGCAGTGGGGCAAGCTGCTGGGCGTCGACGCCTTCATCGAGACGGCCACAGGCCGCGGCGCGGCGACGAGCCAAGGCGGCGGGCGCGGCGGGCGGCGCAGCAAGGGCGGCGCGAACCCGTACAGCCGCGGGTGCGTCACCAACTGCAAGGACTTTTGGTGCGACCCGGCGCCCGTGTTTGGGCGGCGCGAGACGGGCATGGCGGTGCTGGGCGGGCACGTGGTCAACTACACGGACATGTACGAGAAGCCGACGGGCATGGAGATGCCCTCGCGGGGCCGGCGGACGGGCGGGTACGAGGAGGTGGCGGCGGAAGAGCACGAGGAGGTCTGAGGGGCACTGGTTCTGGCAGGACAGGGCGAGGTCAGGCGAGAGAAAGGGGGTTTCGACGTGATGATGCGATGGTTGTGCAAAATTGGATGACGAGGAAACGGGGTCAGGGGGAAGAGGGGGAGGGTAATGGTCGTCGATGACATTGGCGCCCTTTGCATTATATTGATGTCAATGGTGGCATCGCGGGCGCGTATAGGGTTGGATTCCTCCCTCTCGGTGGTGGTGTGTATGATACCTTGATGCCACTGGGGCCGCGGCCGACACGACCCGGTGCAGCAAAGCAAGCAGGGCGCTGGATTATTCATAGAACTCAGTCGGCGGCGTGTGCCTGCGTCGTTGCCCCCATCCCACTCCGCTCGTCCCCCTCGATCCATTGCACCGGGTAGGCCACCGGACTAGCTAGTTCATGACAACCCGACCTGGGCTAGGGCGCGTCGTCGACAACAACGTCGCGTTGCGCCGCTGCCCCTGCGTCGCGCCTTATCCTCGGACGGACCCCCCTGTCGGCACCCCACCCCCCCCGGCCGTGTACGCCTCCCGAAGTCCCGGGCGCGGACGGGACGCGCTGGTAGCCGGGGGATGCCGCCATCCGGCGCAGCAGGAGCAACAGCATGTTTTAATTTCCTTTCTGCACACACACCCGCGCACGCGCGCGATGCCATGCACAGTAGAACGAGTTTTCTTCCTACAAGTCGATCGTACGAGAGACGGGCAGTTGGTCTTCGACGTTGCAGATGATGGGTTATAGCCGCGCGAACGACACGTGCGGAAACAGCCTGCCATTCAGGTACCCGCGCCGCCGCAATGCCGCATGCGATGCGACGATGACGCCTGGCGCCGCCGCCGCCGCCGCCGCCGGGGAGTCTGCCTGTTGGTGGAGGAGAGGCT
Organism: Schizothecium vesticola; assembly: GCA_030549215.1. Taxonomy (NCBI): domain Eukaryota; kingdom Fungi; phylum Ascomycota; class Sordariomycetes; order Sordariales; family Schizotheciaceae; genus Schizothecium; species Schizothecium vesticola. The sequence continues at coordinate 2,810,605 of JAUKUD010000007.1, read as the reverse complement.
CAGGTGACGAGGTCTAGGTGGGCTGTGGAGTGTTACAGAGGCGGTCGTTGGAGGGCGGATGCATGGAGCCTGGTGGGCATGCTGGGGGGGAGGGGAGGACTAGTGATTGTGGTTGTTGACGATTCCCAGAATAGGTCACTGCCGGCCAGCCTTGACCAGATGCGTCGCTATCCCCGTATTGCATTTCTTGGATGCAATGCCCGGCGGTCATGGGTTTCTCGGTCAATGTCTTGGGGGTCGCCTTTCCCCTCTTCCCTCAGGCTTTGGGGGTTTTCTCAGTCATCTCATGCTAGTTGTCGATAGGTATTGGCTTGGCGAGCTATGCTGTCATGCCAGCGGTCAAGATGCCGGCGCTTGTGTGATGATGATGCGTGATGCGTTGGATGCGGCAGGCGTGGTGATTGCTGGGGAGTCGTTATGCATCCCCGGATCGCCGCCCCTCTGGCGCTACTCACGCAGTAGCTTTGGTGGATGGGGTTTAGGGCGGTGACGGCGAGGAAACATTGGCGCCAAACCCGACTGGGTCGTGGGTTGGGCTGTGGTGGTGAGGGCGCTGGGGGGTTGTCGTCATTGTCTCTCCCACTGCAACAGTCTTCCGCGAGAGACGGGAACATGGAGACTTGGAAAAAGCTTCCTCCAGGCGACCGGCATAGCGAGGGGTGCTATAGCTCCGCTACCGCGAATCGGCAGCGGACAATTTGAGCCCCGGGCGCCGACCAAGCGAGGGCTTTCGCTTCCCAAATTCCCACGTCTGGTCCCGTCCCGTGGCCCCATGTTTCGCAACGACGAGAGGGGGAGAAACGTGGGAGAGGAGGGCGAGGAGGACCACCAGGGCCGCCTCATGCGGGGAGCGTTACATCATTTACGAGGGGGGAGGGGAGGGGTAAGCCGGAGGGCCTGTCTGGGGGTGCTGCGTGCTTCTAGAAAGCTTTATTGAATGGTGGCTGGGGGTCCCTGAAGGGGGGGGAGGTGGCTGCGTGGGCAGATTGAAGATTCTGCAGGACTGCAGGACGCCGGCGTGGCAACCACGCGACGAAAAAAGGGCATCTCGATGAGCAATGGGCACTCGATGAGGCAATCTTGCCAGCTTCACATCACGCCCCCCCTTTTGGCCCTTGGAGCCTTTCTCGGGAAAGGATCCTATATGCCTGCAGTGGTCTGCCTTGCTGCAGTCTGCACGCTACGCCGAAATGGACGCCACGGCGTCGCATTCTCATTCCCAACACTCCCCGTTGCCCGAGGTCACCGATGAGAGAGTCTTGATCGACGATGGCAAGGGACGAGAGGAGAAACGAGGAGGATAAATACCCCGTCGTATTCTCCGCTCTTCTTGGCTATCTTACCTTTCAACCATCAACCATCATCCTTTGGTTCCCTGTCGGCTCGGGTCGTCCCTCTCCCTCCCTCCTATATTCCGCGCATCTCAAGCCTTTCCCCCCCCTCGGCGCATCCAGACTCCCGCTCTGCTTGGCTGCCCTTCGGCCCTTACTTCGTCCCCCGAGTCCCTCTGACGTCAGTTGACTGTCTGTCTCCGCCACGATGCGTTTCTCTCTCGTCTCCCTCACCTCGGGCTTGCTGCTCTCTGGAGCCGCAGCCACCTTCCAGAAGCAGTGCACCGATGCCGACATTGTTGAGCACACGGGCAACCCCGCGGGCACCATCCAGGTCATCCAGAATGGTGAGCATCCACCCTCCTCTCCCCCCCCCCCCGATCGGGACTGACTTCTGACCTCCCCGGCAGTCACCACGTACATCTCAGCCCCCAACCCCCTTAGCCTGCGCGCCCTGGCCCGCCGAAACACGGCCGTCATCTACCTGACCGACGTCTTTGGCATCGAGCTGCTCCAAAATAAGCGGCAAGTCCACCCCCACCACCCCCACCACCCCCACCACCCTCTTCTCCTCGTCTAACGCCCTCCAGCCTCGCCGACTCCTTCGCCAAGGCCGGCTACCTTACCATCGCCCCCGACATGCTCGAGGGCGAGGCCCTCCCCACCGACCTGAACGTCCCAGGGCTGAACCTGACTGAGTACACGCTCCGCCACGGCCCGGCCAACGTCGACCCCATCGTCGCCAAGGCCGTCGCCTACGCCCGCAGCCGCCCTGGCATCACCAAGGTCGCCATCACCGGCTACTGCTTCGGCGGCAAGTACGCCTTCCGCTTCCTCAGCGCCGGCCGCAACGTCGACGCCGGCTTTACCGCCCACCCGAGCCTGCTGGTCGACGCCGAGATCACGGCCATCACCAAGCCCATCGGCCTCGCCCTCGCCGAGACGGACACCATGCTCACGCCTGCCCGCCGCGCTGAGATGGAGGTGCTGCTGCAGGCCACCAACAAGCCGTACCAGGTGTCGCTGTACTCGGGGACGGCCCACGGCTTCGGCGTGCGTGCCGACATTACGGATCCCGAGCAAAAGTTTGCCAAGGAGGAGGCGTTTTTGCAGGCGGTGCGGTGGTTTGACAACTACGCATAAACTGTTCTAGCGAACTTAAAGGGATTTTTGTCGACTTCTTGTACATACTTGGATATTTTTGGTGTGCTTTTGGGTCACGGATAGGGGCAGGACGGGTTGGCTTGTTTCGCCCTTGGGGAGGTGTTTTTGTTATTTACTTGTTCGGGTCATGATACTCGGTGGTAATATCTCCTGATCTTGAACGAGATTCGCATCCCATCTGTCTCTTCTTTACTGGTGATGTGGATGTCGCAGGCACTTTTCCCCAACTTCTGCGGTACCTACAAGTAGCTGCCATGCCGTGAAACCTGACTTGTCATCCTGCAGGTACCACGACATGGCAGGTTAGCGTACCATCTTCCTGGAAATGCCATCCGTGGGTCCGAGTCCTGCAAGCATCCTGTGAGCGAGCAGAAGGAGTCCACCTTGCATAGTACCTACATCTCAGTAACCTTGAAGCCAAGACTAGTATGGACAGCAAGATACTGATACTAGGAGCCAACACATTCCACTTCTATTCCTGCCTTTGCTTCCCTCGCGCCACCCATGCCTGTTTCCCATCACCTTCAAACTCCCTCCCATGTTAACCCACCGCGCCATCAACCATCCAAACCAAGAGACCTCTTCCCCTTATACTAGTATTTCCCCCCAACCCCCTTCTCCCCCATCCCACCCTTCTCCCCCCCCCCCCCACTCACTATCAAGAACCTCCCTTCCCCCCATCATATCCCACTCCAACCAACTCGCCCTCCCCCTCGCCCTCCCCCCTAGTATCCGCCCTCCACGCTTCAGCCCAAACCAAACGGCTCCAACAGTCAACTTCATCCTCGTGCCCCACATCCTCCATGTCCTCGTCGTCTCAGCACCTCGGCCGGGAGGACGCTCCGCCCTCCTCCTCCTCCAAACCCACACAGCAGCGCCAGCGAGGAGTATGACAGGCACAACAACAGTTGCGATAATCCCCCACGGAGAGAGATCCCTCCGCCCTCCTCCCCCGCTGGGCTTGGGGCTCTACCGGGGGGGCGGGAGTCGCTATTGCTGTCGTTGTCGTTGTTGAGGCTGTTGTCGTCGTCACCATCTATTGGGCCGCCGAGCTTTGGCGCGCCGCCGGAGCTGGAAGTAGTACTACCGCCAGGGCTTGTACCGCCGGGTCCGGAGAAGGAAGGCGGGACGTCTCTCTCCGGTCTCGTCGTCAGTGGCGAAGGGGGGGGTGTTGATCCCGTTTGGGAAGGGGAAGGGGGTGCCCGGGGCGGATGGGGGGGCGGAGGCGGAGGCGGAGGCGGAGGCGCGGGGTGCCGAAGGGGACGGGGGGCATTGGGAGAGGGATTGGGAGAGGGGTGGTGCTGGTTGGGAGAGGGGTGGGATGGGGGGTGTGGTGGGTTTGGCTGAGGGGGGTGGGGGGTGGGGGGTCTCGGCTGGGGCGCGTCCCGGTGAGGGAGTCTCGGCTGGCTGGGATGTGGGTGTCGGTTTGTCGGGGGTGGGAGTCGGCAGGATGGGAACGGGGTTGACGGTGGAGGATGGGGCGGTTGTGGTCCGGAGGCTTGTGGGGATAGTTTGGGTGGCGAGGGTGGTAGGGATGGGTTGTGTGGAGGAGGACGCTGGCGTTGGCGGCGTTGAAGGGCCTGGGGTGGGTTGCTTGGAGGTTGAAGGGGCGGGCTCGCTGGGAGAGGAGGTCGGTGTACTAGAAGAGGGGAAAGCGCTTGAGAATACTGTCGGTGTTCCTAAGCCATCCTTGTCGTCCCTGTCCGCGTTGGCGATGAGTATGTTCAAGGGATCGGCGAGGAAAACGCCTAGCAAGACCCTTGGGGCCTTCGAGCTTGCTAGAGTGGCGCTGGAGATGCTGGTAGCATTGTCAACCCTCCATCTAAGTCTAGCGTCCATAGCTAGGAGAAGAAGGGAGAGGAAGGCGATAGGATGATGGAGCAGCGTCTTGGGCTTTCGGTTGCGAAGCCATTGCCTATCGGCGAGACGGCACTGCTCTGCGCGACGAACCCCGGACGTGCTATATGTAAGCTTCCCAGCCTCTTTGTCCCCAACAACAGCATGTCACAGGAATTGTTCAGCAGATTTAAAGATCACCAGGCCGGGTGTGGTTGGTCGACGAGGGGAATTCATACACTTCGTAGATTCACGAGCATTACGAGTTCACATAGCCTTGAGAAAGGGCTGAATGGTCGGCTGGGGTATTTTGGTGGATTTATTCCACGTCGATGGGGGGAGCATTGCTGTTTTAGAATTCTCCTCGCTGTATACTAGTCCAAGACTCTGAACTGAGGAACTCGAGGAGATATGCAAACATCCGCAGGCCAATTGATAGCTAAGGAACGAACTCGAGCACTTCGAGGAACAGTGCAAGGTCCTATGTCCGAGAATATTGACTATAACTACATTTCCTTAATTGGACAGGACGAGAAGAGCAAAGGAGACAGAACCTCCTGCTACTAATTGTACGAAGTGGCTGCAAAGCCGCTCGAAACCGCGAATCCAACACGTATTCGAACCCCCCCCCCCGTATGCCAACAACAGAGGCCGGCCCCCATATTCAGGAACCCTCTAAGTCTGGATCTACTATGTCACAACTCCTCGTCGTCCCACCAACAGCCTCTTTGCGTACGAATCCACCCGACGTGATGTTGTTAAGTCTTTGAGACCGCAAAGGTGCTTCAAATTGTGCATTGCGCGCTCTTGCGGAGTCATCAAAGTCCAAGTCCTTGTCTGATTCAGACACTGCCAAGGCTTAGGCCAGGGATACTAATGTCATCAACGCAGCTGTGTCGTCAATGTATTGAGCTACAGTTTTGACATCTACAGCCTCAGTGCTCAATGGCGGCCAAATCTGCTGGCGAGGCAATTCATGATCAGCAAGTCGTATTCCACCTCCTATGTGTTCGGCGGTGTAAAGCAGCTCCCCGTGTTGCCAGAGAGACAAGCGCCAAACGCCCAAAAAGAAAACCAAGCCCATGACGTCCCACAATCCCATCGTAAATGATATGCCCACTATCAGAATTGAACTGATGACCTTGTCATTACGAGTGACACGCTCTACCCCTGAGCTAAGAGGGCGACAGATGTTGCCAGCGACGAGAATGTGTGAACAACACCGACGTCTGTATACTGTGTCCACTATCAGAATCGAACTGATGACCTTGTCATTGACCTATTACTAGTGACACGCTCTACCACTGAGCCAAGCGGGCATGCTTGAATTGGTGCGGTTTCGCTACGGCAAGGTGCTCCATCACACTTGCCTCGATGAGTTGTCAAGACCCCATCGCCAAAACTTCAAGGTTTAAGTGCCCACCAGAGATCTACCTCTGCCCTGGGATCCGATTGTGCGACCATCCACACCGCCTGTGTGAAGGGGATATCCAACTCCTCCTCTTCAAACTTGGGTCAACGCCGCGCGGCAACGGACTGGTAGGCATCAGGTTCATGGGGGAATCCTGTGCAAGTCTCTGAGCCAGGTTCGCGTGCACGCTTGACGCGTGAGGTGGGCGGTCAGGCGCACCCATGCTGTCGTCGTAAGCGCACCGTGGGCAGCTGCACCGGAACACGGTGTACCGATGCCCCGGCAGTCGTGAAAATTATCGCCCGAAATGGACGCCAAGTGATAGGGGGAACCTCTCCCTCGTAAATACACGGGGCGGCCAACCAGCAACCTGGCAACCGGGAGCAAAAGAAGGCCGGGAGAAAGCTTGAAACCAAACCCACGCGGCTCTGCTCCGCTACTGGCGGAACAAAAACAAGGGGAAGGAAGGGGGTGAAGGAGCCGCGCCCTATCGCACGGACGGCAGAGCCAAGCAGCTCGTAAAAAAGATGCCAACGGGAAACATGGGGCCAATGCGCGGTTCCAGGGTCCCTGGTGATGCGCTGCTCTCCATGTGAGAGCTGTTAAGCACAAATCCCCGTCTTGTGGAAAATGGATGCATCCCAAGAGATTGCAACCAAAAAGTGCGGGTGTGTGTCCAAGGGGGGTGGATGCGGTAAGCGCGATGCTGTGTTTGGATAACGTTATTCTCGGTAGCTTCTGTTGCTGTCCGTCGGGGACATCAGGTCGAATAAGAGAGGCTTGGGCGGTTTCGTAGCCCCCTCGTCCTCGCTAGTGGGTAGGAGGGCGGTTCTCTTCGCCGAGCTCGTGTGATACAGATACATGGCAAGCAATACCAGCGTGGCACCCCAGGTGGCCTGTCCGACGCCTGTGTTAGAGATAAAGACCTTGTGGGCCAGGAGGAAGTGGCTCACCGGGAGGGTCAGAGGGGTCCTGAATATGATGGCCGTCGCCGCATAGCTGACGACGATGCTGAAGCTGGCAGCAAAGTTCTTGGCGACATTGCCCGCGTACACGATGCACACGGCGACGACGAGGCCTCCAAAGGCCTGCAGGGCAATCGTGGCCCAGACGACCGAATTGTACCCCGCAAAGAAGCCATCCCGAGCCACTGCAGCGCCGTCTTTTGCGATGACGCCGATGAAGAGCGCTGGGAACAGGCTGAAGAACGACAGCTGAACGTTGCGAGTCCAGAGCGACACGGAGGCCAGCGAGTCTTTGACGAGTTTCTCAAAGTAGACGCAAGTCAAGCCAGAGATGAGCGAGGCAGCCATTACCGCCACTAGCCCTTTAACGGCCCCGGATGTTGGGCCCTCCGACAGTGACACGTCGCCCTGGATCAGCGACGTGAGGCGGTCCTTCCAGCTGTCCGAGCCCAGAGGCCCCGCGACCTGCACCACCGCGACGCCCGCGGTGAGCAAAACAAGGGCCAGCCATTGCCGTGGCGTGATTGTCGTTCCCAACAACAGAATGCTGAACAGCACGGTCGTGAGGATCTTGAGCTGGTAGGTGACCTGAAAGGTGACGGCATCGAGATGGCTGATGGCGGCATAAACCAGCGAGTTCTGGAGCGTGTACAGGGCGGCGGGGACCACGAGCTTCCAACTGTCGGAGGCGCAAATGGATCGGCGGAGGTGCAGGAGAACTTCGAGCCACGAGCTAGAGGGGTGCGACTTTCGCATGTCGCGGGTCGCAAGGGCGAGGCTCACGAGGAGCTTGAGGGCTTCGACGACGAGGACGGCGGTCGAGGCAAGGTATCGTGGCTCCGAGCCGGTCGGGCTGTTGCGCGAGTGGTGCATGACCATGACGAGGGCCGAGTTCTGAACTACCAGCTGCGTCCATCCTGTTAGCAGTGAGGCCCCTTAAGACCACTGCTGCAGGCTGCGGGACTGGCATCCGCATCGCGCAGTCGGAACTTCGAAGAGGTTGAGGAGCTCACCAAAATCAGAGCCCAGTTCCCCGCGCCGGCCCGCTGGGAATCGCCTTGGCGCAGTCGATCGCCAAGCATGGTGCGATGCTGTCACGGGTGGGTGGACCTGGGGTTCGTAGGGCTGTGGAGAGGGGATGGTGTCAACGGTCGCCGGTCAAGAAAACAACCGTGACGCTCACCACCCAGAGGTCGGGCAGGACGACGACATGGTTGATGAAGGCTTGTCTCGAGGCGGCTGTCGAAATTGGACCGCATTGGTGGAATGGCGCTTGGCCTAACCTTTCACGCGCGGCGCCTCGTCCCCTGCCGCGCCGAGTGCCAAGAAAAGATGGAAAACGCTTGGTGCAAGCGACGGATCGGGGGAACTGGGGGGGGGTTGGAGGTCGGGGTCGTCTTCCTGTGGGTGTTCGGTTCTGCGCCTTCTTCGAGGTCGCTAGACGAAAACAGGCAAATGCTGAGAGCACGCCGCCCGCCATTTCCGCGCCATGCCGTCTCCAGACTCCGCATATCCTAGGGTAAGCTCCTAGCCGGATCCAATGTGTGCAGCACGAGATGACTGGAATGCACACTGTGCACTTCACTGAGCCTGGACTCCGATCGACCACCGCCTCGGGCTGCGCTGAATTGCGATCGATCCTCTCATCTTCCATCATGCCGGCGGACGGCGACCATCCAGGCCGCCTCAGTCAGCCCCGAATTCACCTTGCCATTAATATTCCGACAGTAATTCCGCGAGATCGCCGGCTCTCCTCCGTCCGGCAACGACACGTTCAAAGACGCGCCCACGTGCCCCCGAGATGCTGAAGCTTACCGCCCCGACGCCGTCGCAGCTCATCGCCCTGGTGCCGCGACGGGCATGGCGCTGGATGCTGCGAGGAGCCGTAGTCGCCATGGTCCTCCCGGTGCTCCTCCAGTGGGTGATTGCCTACGTCGTCGGCAGCGATGCGAGGATCCTGCCTCCACAGCTGCTAGCCGCCAAAAACCTTCTCATCGTCACGGCCCACCCCGACGACGAGTGTTTGTTCTTCGCACCGAGCATTCTCGGGGTCCTGGACCGGAATAGGGCGGTGACGGGTGGACTGCTGGTCATGTCCACAGGTATGGGGCTTCTCCTGCCCATCGGCATTCGCTGCCGATTCGGTGTGTTGCTTACGACATTCAGGGAACAATTACGGCATTGGGGATCTGAGGAGAACGGAGCTTGCGGGCTCCTGTCGTGCGCTGGGCATTGACGAGAGCCGATGCGTCGCCCTCGACCACCCCGACCTCCAGGACAATCCAAAGGTGTGGTGGAATACCGACCTGATTGCAGGCATTGTGCACGACCACGTGCGCAAATGGGAGGTTGACGCTGTGCGCTTCTCTTTTTTCTTCTTCTCTTCTCTCGTCTCGTGGCCCTTGACCCGGCGAGCTGTTGGCCGCGACGAGACAGGCTAACAAACCGCTCAGATCATTACGTTCGACGAAGGCGGGGTCAGTGGGCACATCAACCACCGAGCGGTCAGTGCCGCTGTCAGGTAAGAAACACCAGAGTCCAGACTGACCAGACTGCCTGCTTCGGTTACGCAACCCCGCAAAGGCCCACGGCTGTCAAGTTCAATTGGCTGCCGCCAGCCGTTGGCGTGGCCGACTCCAGCTTCTTGCGTTGCTGACACCATTTCCCCATGCGACAGACAGTACGCCTCCACCCACGACGAGGCACCGGTCACCTTTACCCTCACCACCACGGCGCTCCCGCGCAAGTACACCCTGCTCGGCGACTTGCCGTATACGGCGCTGCCGTTCGTCTGGCGAATCATCGAGGCCCTCGCCTTTCCCGCAAACTCCGCCCGTCCAGAGGACGGCGATCGGGCCCTCGCCGCCAACTCATGGCACCGCTACGGCCTCACCCGCGCCGCCTTCGCGCAGCACCCCAGCCAGTACACCTGGGACCGGCACATGTACATGATAATCAGTCGCTATGTGTGGTTCAACGACCTCAAGAAGGTACCGCGGGCGACGGCGGGCCAGACTCAGACTTAGGATAGTGATTATATAGCTGTAAAGCATTTTCTCCTATGCGTTCACCTGTCCCCGTGAGCATCCCCACACCACGGGTTCCCATTTCTGCCCAGACGACCCTTTCGCTGGGCGTCCTCCAGGGATCCGAGGGACCCGGTCGCGCCAAGCCACGGGAGATGGCTGACCGGAGGTGGTGATTCGCTGTTTGCGTGCCATCGAGAACCTCAAGCTTCTGCGGGCTCAAAGCAAGCTTTTTTCGTGGGCCCGTCTAGGCCTTGGGCGACCAACACCAGTCGCCCTCGCACGCAATGGCCCAGGGGGATCTGACATTGGCACAGGAGAAGGGTCCGAAGGGGGCAAGAGGGGCAGGGGGCTGGCCAACGTGCATCGTCGAGACGCTGGGCAAAATAACCTAACCGGGCAACAAACTCATCACAGGTGCCGACAGCAAACTTTACCATGCAGTTCCATTCCGTTGCTGAAAAAGAGATGAGGCCTGCGCCGCGCCCAGAGTGCAATGGAAAGAGTCGGGCAGGACGGACCAGGCAAAGTCGCATCAGCCCAGGGAGCCAGGCTCGTACCGGGCGGGCAGGCTGCCGCCCAGCGCAGGAGGCAGGGAGCCGAAAGGATCACTCCGTCTTTGGTGACTGGTCACGCACAGTACGAGGAATTTACGCGGTACCGATTCGAGCATGGCGGGATGGGTCAAGCATTTTTGCATTTGCATTTGCATCCCACCACCCTGTTCAGCCCAATCTCATCCGTCTTTTGTTTGAGTGACACCACCCCTCTCTGCGCGCGCCAGTGACATGGGGGGGAGGGGGATGCGTGTCTGACGAGGGTGTTACTGTGCCTCAGTGCCTCGAGAGTGCAAACGGCCAACTTCTAGTCGTCCCTCCCATCTTCCCTCCCCGTCGTTGGCGAGTCTGGTCCTGACAAAGCGACGATTTCTTTTATTAGCTGTGCTCCCATGACCTGCATCTCCCTCGGCCGAACCTCGACGACGCCGACTCCGGAATTCCGTCTTGTGCTCCTAACCCTGCACTTGCTCCCAGCAGTTCTGCGTCTCGACATAATTCGACATCTCCGGTCATCCATCTTCTGCAACCACGACGATATCCAGACCAACCAAGCCACGGCTGGCAGGGCGAAAAAGACGACAACCATCCTCAGCCTCTGCTCCGAGACACAACATTCTTCCAGACAGCAACACCATGCGAAGGTAGCATGGGCGTAATACACTTGCCAGCGCGACACCGCTCGCACCGCTGGCTCGTCGCCTGCTTGATCGGCCTCGTCGTCATCGGTGCGTGGCTTGGCCGCGCTCTTCTCTTCGAGTCCTGGACATTGGCATCCCTTCCTGCCTTTTGGTGGAGCGGCTCCGACCGATTCCTCCTCTCGGCCGCCGGCAGCGACTTCGACGTTAGCTTTGCCAACTATAGCACCACCCAGACGAGCGCCGCGCCGTTCGACGACCGCGTCCCGCCTATACTTCACCATGTCGCCATGGGCGGCGCAGGAGCCGCAAGGCAGATAGAACAGTGGAAAGAGGTCCGCCAGAGCTGCCTGGATATCCACCCGGGCTGGGAGGCGCATATATGGACCGACGAGAAGGCCAATGCCTTTGTGGCCGAGCAGTTCCCCGAGCTCCGCGAAATGTGGGATGGGTACAAGTTCCCGATCCAGCGGATCGATGCGCTCCGCTACATGGTCCTGTACCACTACGGTGGTGAGTTTGCCTTCCCCTGACGGCCCCTGAGCCTGGATCTCGGGCCGCCAGTCAGCACCACTGCTAACCGTCTTCCCAGGTGTCATCCTTGACATGGACCTGCAGTGCCGCCGCGCTCTCGGCCCGCTCCGAAGGTTCGACTTTGTGGCACCCGCCGCCCACCCTACCGGCTTCTCGGTCGGCTTCATGATGGCGAGCCAACGCAACCCCTTTGTCGGCGCCCTCGTGCGCAACCTGCGCCCCTACAACCGCGCCTGGCTCGGGCTGCCCTACCCGACGGTCATGTTTAGCACGGGGTGCCACTATGCTTCGTAAGTCCCCCCACAGTCATACCTCCTAGCACCCAAGAACGTCACCGCTAACCTCATGCCCCTTACCAGAACCATCCACGCCTACCAACCCAACCGAACAACCCTCAAGGTCCTCGCTGGCCCACCCGACAACTTCCGCCTCCACAGCCTCAACGGCCACGTGCAGACGCCCATCTTCAACCACCTCGGCAGCTCGTCGTGGCACTCGTACGACGCCGCCCTCATCGTCTCGGTTGGCCGCATGCTCGGCCACAAGCTGCCCATCCTCGCCGTCGTCGCCGGGGTCGTGGTGTTTGTCGTCGTCAGGAGGACGAAGCGCAGACGCGCAGTGCGGGTATAGGGGATCCGCAGGGTGACGGCCCGGGTATTACTGGGGTGGCGGTATCTTTGGGGTGGCAGCGTCCGCCGCCGCTGCCGCCGGCCAGGTGGAAATATCGAGCCGCTGACGTTGAGGTGGGATTTTTGAGCGTATGTATGGATTACGGGGTTTTGGTTCTGGTCGACGGCATACCAGTCAGGAACCATGCTCTGGGTAATCATACTCTCGTGTGGGGGGCGCGTTCGAGCTGTCTTTGACTGATTTAGGCGTTCATTCTACGGGTCACGCCACCAGCGATGGAGTAAACAGGTTTTGTTTATTTGCAGTTTGGGGATCATAGGCTTCATGCGTTAGTCGACTTGGCTTAGGCGTTGGGAGAAGGAGTGGCATGTTAGCGGTTTCAGCGTTTGATTACTCGTATGTTGATGATTACCTAGTAGGGAGGATGGGAAAGGGGGGACAACTTGGGGACGAAGTACCGTGATGGCGATGGCATCTAGATAGAGTTTGGAAAGTAATAATCAACTCGGGCTACTGCAATGCAGTCACTCTGCTCAACAATGAACTTCAAAGTCTTCAATGATTGTGCTTTACTACTTATTCATCCTCTCCCTGACAGGCACGCCCTAGGTCGGAGTTCTGTCAACCCAATGCCCCGGCTTAACACCAGTGCACTGCATTTCAATGCAGTCATCGTTGACGGGACCGATCATCATGCTTGCCCTTCTCTTCACAGGGAGACCTTATCAGCCTGGTTTAACTCTAGTAGGGGACTCTGGTAGCTACTCGGGACTGGAAGTTTTGATTCCATTTTCCGTCCACTCACGGAGAGCGACCACCATCGACTGAATAGGTGCATGGCTACTCTCTTTCATTCCCGCCCACTGCGAAGATTGGGCATGCCGGACTTTTCTGAACGCGAGACTTCCTAGCCGCTGGAACACACCTGATAGCTTGTCTGCCTTGAGAAAGGCCCGTTATGTACGGATCTGGCGTTGGTATTATCTTTTACTTTGTTGACCCAGCTGTTGAGCCTTGATAGATGGATTGTGAGAGTTCAAGCTAGGGAGGTGCCCAGAGGGTTCTTTGATGTCTGGCTAGGCCTACGATGGTCGTTGAGACCTTCTGTGGATGGGTCAGCAAGAGGAAGACGTTAGCACCTTGGCTTCCCTCGTAGTCTAGATCCAACTTGGTAACTGACAAGACGTCTAAGTCCCCGTCGGCCGAAGATGACGCTGTTTGGTCTTTGAAGCAACGTTGACATTACCCCGACATTGCCGGTTGGTAATTTTATATGGCTGTCTCGGTACTGACAGGTGTGGTGGGATTGATGGTCATGTCAAGTCGAGTTTTGCCTATTTTCCCGATGCGACTTCCTCCTCCTCCCTCCTTCGAAGCCCACGCTTCGGGGTGCTCACCGGAATCAACAGTTGCGACGCAAACCAATCTCGAAATGAAGATCGGATTTGCAGCAGCACTCATCGTTGCAAGGTACGTCCAGCTGCCCATCCTACGGAATAGCTGAAAGTTGGCTGACCAAGTGAAATCAAGCACCGCCCTCACCGGCAGTTGCGATGGCGAGGACCTGTCCCCCTCAAAAACAACCCTCATCACCCAGCCCACGACCGCAACCACGATCACACCTCCCCCTAGCCCCATCACCACTGGCCTCCCCGCGTCATGCACGGTAGAGGTGACAGCGACTAGCTACTCGACGTCCGGATGTGCGCTCAAGTGCGCGACTAACTTTTGCATCAGCGACGGTGGGTAGCATCCCTTGTTTCTTCCACCTAGTCCAAATTGCTGAACATGGTTACTAGCCGCTGTGGTGAAGTCCTGCGGGTGCTCTCGCGTCGAGATCCAGACTCGGACCACGTCCATGTGCCCGACCAAGACGCCTTGTTGGCAGTGCCATACGGGGTGGGGAACGTTTTTTATTACGGAGAGTTGCTCGACGACGGCGACGGCGACGGCGTCTGCTGCGGTGACTACTACTACGAGTGGCCTGTGATGGGTGCTTGTGGTGAAGGGGTGTCGTTCCTTATCGTTTTTTTGAAACAGGGTAGAGGGGGGCTTGGATTGGTACTTATTTTCGTATGGAAAGTCTCGGTTGGGGATCAAAAAGTGCCATCAAAACTGATGAAACTTGCCGGCTTTACAGTCTACTAACAATAAGCTACGTCACAGTTGCAATGCACTTCAAGTTTAGGTTCGTTGTCAAGTTTAGCGGTATCAATACTCACATTCGTCTCCGAGGCACTTCCTGTCTCAAATTCATCTCCGATCCAGCGGCAGATGCCACCTCCGAAGCTGACACCTAGGATGTCCATCACATATTAATCTAGTACGACTTGGTAGCAAGAAGGCATGCCAGCAAGAAAGTACGCTGATGGGTCGACGGGCGTCAGCCCAAGGGCGAGGCGCTTCTTGGTGTATCTTTTGTATCGCATGGCCTCACAGCACGTTTGGCACCGTCTCGAGCATATGGCAACCATCCGGGAGTTACGCCAGCCTCCGCATTGGTAGCAAGGCCAACTGGGATCTTTATAGTCCTTCTGCGCTCGGTCCCGGAAAATGTTACCATTTGAGGGGGTTGCAAGCTTCGGGGAGGGGGCTGGAAGGTCCAGATCCATGTCGTAGTCCTTGATGATAAACGAAGAGTCATCTGAGTCCTGGGACAATTCCTCGGACGAGGGATACTCGGGATCGGGGGAGACCCGGTGCTGGAGAACCGCCTTCTGGAGGGTCCCCCCGGCTTTGATTGGCTTGCTGCGCTCCGTCGCTCCGGCCGCAGTGCCTTTGAAGGGGACAGGAAGCTTGCGGCCGGCAGAGGTGGACTTACTCTTTGAGAGGCAGAGGGGGGGCAGTCTGCGCATGGGAAGGCGAGAAGGCACCTCCTCATGGACAGACTCCTCCATGGAGTCGGGTTCTGAACGGGTGCACAAGCTGGACACTTGTACCGGCTGCCTGGCAATGGCACTTTGAAAGCGCGCCTGCTTCCGGATACTCCTGAAGGCCTTGGAGTGGCCGTCACGGGTGCTGGTGGACTTGCGGGGCGCCATCTTGTCGGCGGAGTGAGATGATGGCTGGACAGAACAGGAGGTAGGATTTTCTTGATTGACCTGCAACAAGATGATACGACCGTGTAACGTCTCAGCCTTTATTTACCTGGGTACTTGATGGATCTAGCCCGGGAAAGTTGATGTGTTGGATACCTAGGTAGAGAGAGAGTTCAAGTCAAATGGGGGGATGGTTGCTGAGGCGGGTCTTATATGGCACGGAAGGGGAGCCCTGTAAGATGTGTGGGTGCCAAAGGGAACAATAAATTCTCTCCCAGACAAACGCCCGGACAAAAAGCCTCTTTTCCCAAACAACATTGTTGGATCAACTGTCTTGTCGTCAAGTTCAAGGCCTTTGTGTCTGGTTGGTGCCGATGAAAGAAGGAATGGCAAGGGTTAGGGTCAATGGCCAAGACGAAATGGCCCCTGCGTATCGACCAACGTCCGACTGCCGGTGTGGTGGGGGTTGACTTTAATCTTGGCGACGCCATCACCAAACGCCGCGGCAAACCAAGCTCCGGCTGCCCGGACCTCCTCACGCTTCAACCTCGGTTTAGGGGCTAGGCCCAAACCTTGCCCTGGAGAGTTGCTGGTCAAAGGTGACTAGGCACAATAGACTTTCGACGCACGAATCTCACGACATCGATAGTAATTGCCGCCGGCCTCCCGACTCCGTTCGTCCCGTTCCCTTCGACAACCCCTCGTCGTCAACGGCTTCCATCCAAACGAGCAAACGACCGTCGACCGTCAACCCGCTCATGGTCCCCGCGATGGCCATCCTCGATGCTGCCGATGCCGCCGACGCGACGATGCAAGACGCCAGCACCGGGCGGAGCGAGAAGCAGCTTCGCCACCTCTGCACCCTCCCGCTAGAGATCATCACGACCATCCTCGAATGCCTCTTGCCGCAAAAACCCGATCTCGGCGAGACGCGCCCCGTCAGCTACGAGAAGCTAGACGAGGGAGAGCTATGGTACGATCACACACGCTCGCGGCGCGGGCTCTGGAGCATGTGCCGAGTTTCGCGACAGCTCTCGGCCATCGCCCAGCCGCTGCTCTACCGCGTCGTCGCGCTGCTGTCGGAGGAATCCATGTTCCTCTTCTTCCGCACCCTCACCGACCGGCCACAGTGCGGCCCGTGGACGCGATACCTCTCGGTACACCTCACCCTCACCCGCGAGTCTGTCATCCGCGAGACCCGCCGGGTCGTCGGCCGCCTCTTGCGCACCTTCCACCCCGCCTCAACACCTCCCATCCTCATGGACCCCATCCGCGTTGCGCTCGAGATTATGGAGGTCAGCCTCCCGGCACTAAGCACCTACGACGGCGACTTTGACGACGTGCCTCAAGTCGTCGTCTCCTTCATCCTTATGTTTCTCACCCGTCTCGATACCCTCCTCCTCCAGGTCCCCGTCTGCGACGATAACCCCGAGTACGACGCCCTATTCGTCAAGCTAGGAGCGGCGCGCGACCACTTTCGTCAGTTTGGCAACACCCCCGAGCACGCTGCGCTCACTCCCTTCCAACGAATCCACACCCTTCTCCTCCAGGGCGACCCCGAGCTCTTGGCCCGCTTTGATACGGATGACTGCGACTGCGAGGTCCCCGAGCTCTTCGGCGCCCAACCTCGCCGCTACCACGCCATGTTCGCGGCCCTTCCCGCCCTGAGGACCCTTGAAGTCAGCAGTGACGACGGAGCCTGGAACAACATCCTCGAAGAGGAACACGCTTTCCTGTCCGGTGGCACCATCGAGCCCTACCTTGGCGGGTTCAGGGAAATCTACCTCCACGACAGCGTCACTTGCCCGATTCACCTTCACCAGATCCTCCGCAACGCCCCCCACCTCCAGACACTCTACATGACGCCCCGCATCGATCCACGCTTCGAGCAGCGCAACCACCACCACCACCACCCCCCCACCGAGCCCGACCCCATGGCGTTCGACGTGGCCCTCACCCACCACGCCCACAACCTCCGCGAGCTCGACGTCGCCTGGTACGACTGCTACGGCTGCTACAACCTCATCGGGCCCGAGGGCCGGCTCGCCTCCCTCGCTAGCAACACGACGCTCGAGAAGCTGTGCGTGCAGCTCGCCGTGTTGTTTGGCGTCTCGTCGATGACGTCGGGCGGCGGCGGCCCGGCGCTGATCGACCTGCTCCCGCCCAACCTGGTGGAGCTCACGCTCGAGGACTGGTGGTGGTCGAGCCTGAACGTGTACGACGCCATGCGCGACTGGCGGCACTCCGAGAAGCTGGCGTACTACCGCGAGAACAGCGAGTACCGCCAGCGCGCCATCGCCATGATGGCGCACTTCGCCGCGAGGTTCCGCGCGCGGATGGGGAGGCTGCGCAAGGTGCTGCTGCTGTGCAAGATTCCGTGGACGTGGGAGATGGCGGGGTCGAACGGCGAGGTGGACGCCGAGTTTCACTTTCGCGAGGTCAAGGAGGTGTTTAAGGAGCAGGGGGTGGAGTTTTCGGTCGAGGCCGCGTGAGAGAATGTTGCTGTTGAGGAGGGCACCAAGGTGGGCATTGTTGGTTCAAGGGTTGGGCTTGCCCAGTGTTGGTGGTGTGGGATGCAATAGCGTAAATACACAATACAAACATACATTGGATACCCCTATCTTGCCGCTCAATGCGTCTGGGCCTCGGATGAAGGCTCTCCCTGTCGCCAAAGAAACTTTGACAGGAAACAATAGCATTGTGTGCTATCATGACAATCTCGAAATGCTAACGTGTCACCATCTGTCGGGTTCAATGATTGGAGACAGCAGAACAGGGAGGCAGGCACCGCCCCTCTCCCTCCCTCCCTCCTTTTTGGATATTCGGAGTGGATCGCATTATGGCATACTGCATAGCTGTACATGGCAATGTCTGATGGCAACGGCAGCACGGAAGGACAAGTACACATTACGGAAGGCAACAAGCACGAAGGACAGAAGAACGGGAGCAATGAAGGTACAACCTAAGCGGCCTCCGAGGCCGAGGCGAGGCCGCACGGAGTTAGCTACCGTACCTTGACGGCACGGCAGATTGCGCGCCTGGGGATATGTGGGTGCCCGAGAGGGATCCGGGAGCTCGGGGTGGGGTGCATACGTGGCTTTGCGGAGGTGCAGAGGGTAGGAGGGGGGGGGGTTCTGAAGGAGGGGTTGAGTTGCGTATGTATCTTAGGGTGATATTGGAGAGTGAAGAAGGGATTCCTACCTCATCCTAGTCTAGGGGGGTGGATGGGTTGGGTGAAGATGGAGTTCGGTTTCACGCTTGGAGGTGCTGTCGTCATCAATAAAGGTGGGTTCTCGCCGGAGCGGAGACCCCGTCCCGTCCGGTCGTCCTGGGGAGACCTAAGAGCGATACGCGAGGTCGTAGCGTGGTCGCGCGCCATTGGCAATTCCAGTCTTGACGTGGTTTCTCAGTGACCAGAAAGAGGACATGGGGCTGTTTGCTTTCTTGACTTTGTCGTACCATGGAGGGGCCCGTCTGTCGCGAGCCGAAACCTGCTGCTGGAGCCCCCGACGGAGATGGACGCCAAGGCCAGCGGGAGATGGGTCTGGGATGGCGAGAGTTGCGATTGTATGAGGTGAGGTGAGGCTCTACGCTGAGTCGTGTCAGCAGGCGGTGGATTTGAGATCTCGGAAGCGCAACTTGGCAACGGTTTGGTCAGCGGGGAGATGAACACTTTTAGGGCTGGCCATGACGAAGACCACGTTTCGCTATCAGGCTCCCGCAGCCGTCGGCGCTATCATCCCACCACGCATCCATCCCGCATCGAGTGCACTCCGTTGGGTAGTGCAGTATTGATGCCAGCAACTGATTGTTCGCGATTCGCTATTCTATCAAGGCCGAAACCGACGATCAAAAATTGAGTTTGGCCCAGAAGAAACGACACAGAGCAGCTGCCAAGCTGTCGTTGAAATTGAATTGCCGTGGCACATTGGAAAGGGAGGCCGGGCCGGGCGTCGCTGGACGTTGGCGGTCAGAAGGCGCTAGGTGGCTCCGTGTCCTTCGGGAAGGGCCCGGCTCCAGTCCATCTCCTGAGGACGCGTCAGCCCGGTTCGCATGCCGGGGTAGGGAAGTGGAGGCTCGGCAACGGCACCCCACAACCGAGTGATGGCCAGCCAGCCGCGACAGCAATGGCGGGCTGCGATCGTGGTGTAGTCTGCCGTGTAGGCGGTGATGGTGACGGGATAGGCCCCAACAAGCGACGACAGAGGGCGTCAACGGAAAGGTCGGCAATCTGCCAAGACCGCTGTGCCTTGGTCATCCCCCCTATCTTTTCAGCTGCCGGGGCGCAACCACCACACTCTGTCAAACGAAGTTGTGGTATTGCAAGCGGCCTTGGGTTCAGGAGGATTGTGAGAAAGTGGTTGTTGCCGCTGTGGAGATGGCAGTGGTGCTGGAGTCGGAGACCTTGGGATAGTAGTAATCTTTAAAACTGGGTGACGTCGGCCTTTCGGCAGGTTCTCCATTGTCGTTGCTAGAAGCCGAAGGAACAATCTCTCCATTTGTTTCACCACCTCGCACGAGACGGCAGCCCAGCGGCCCCGCAGGGTGCTTCCTGATGCAGCCAGAAGGGGCAGCGTGATTGCGTCGTCTGCACTGAGCACTCTGTGGTCGTCTGTGTTGCAAAAGCGAGCTCGCATGCACAGGATGTAGTAGACACCAGACCAGTACCAGTATCTGTCAGTTCTATCTTTGAGATGAAAGAAGGAGGCGGAGAGGGAAAAGTCAGACGGGATTCCTTCCTGCGAGTCTCGCGAATGACCCAAAAGGGCATCTCGCACCTGTCATGTTCCCGCAGCTCTTGGCCAGACCAGTGACGTACATGGGACGGAGCCACATTGAGATAATTCGAATAAATTGGGAGGAAACCACAACCAGGAAGACGGGATTGTCCCGTTTGCAGTTTGCCGAGATGGTACCTACCTTGGCAATTGGAGAAATGCAAAGAAAACACCACCTTGCTGGAAACCATGATTTTGTATGCCATCATTTGCAAAGGGGCCAAGATAAAGATATCTTCAATGTCCGGTCACCGACTCCCACAGCAGGCTGGGGCCCAGCCTTGGCAGCCGCAATGCACGCGGGCAGGGGCAGATGGTCACTGGCCATTGGCCACGCACAGGGACGCCCAGGAGTCTGGTGGGCGAGGATTGGGCAGCTCGTCGCGGTCGGCTCCTCCATTTCCTCCATGATCCAACTTCGTCCCCCGCCAAGGCCCGCTGAAAAAGTTCTGTGTGTCTGTCGTGCCGCCACTCTCGGTTGACCCCCCCAAGCCACCTGGGCGACTGGGTCTTGGGGCCCGGGGACTGGGTCAGATGCTTCCATGGGACCCCCGAGTGGGTGCCGAGGACCCGGTGCTGATGTTTGAAAACCGATTCGATTTCTTAAAATCGCAAACCACCTTTCCTCCTGCGACCTGCGCCTTCAATGTTGCCACTGTGACGGAACCTGCTTCGACGACGATTGGAACCGCGCGATTGACCCCTATCCTGCTGCTTGCGATACTCGGAGCCGGACCGCGAACCTGCCGACCACGAACCAAGAGTCCCCGCCCTCGAACCACACCGGGCGCGCCCATACACCCACCACCCACCGCCCGTCAAGGGACCGGGCAGGTTGCGCAGAAAGACCCCTCTGCTGGCGATGCAACCAAGGTCGACGCCAGGAACCCTCCTCCCATCTCAAGGCTCGCCCCGCGCCCTCTGAGCCCCCGCCAGCTCGAGCTGCCGGCTCTCTACTTCGGCGGGTCTCCTCGAACTCGACGGCCTCGAATCTGCTCCCCAATGCCATAGCGACGATCGCCACCTCTCTTTTCCTTTCGGTTGTCGACGTCGGGTTTGGTGCGATCGCATCTCTCTCTCCTTTCCCCGGTCGATTCTTCCCCCAGCTGGCCAGGCTCCGCTTTGCTGTGTCCCACTATCTGAGTTGTGGTGGTGGTACTGGTGGTGTACCGTCTTCTCGTGGGGTAAAACCTCCAGGTCCCCTCCTGGCTCTGTCCACATCGGCGCTCTCGCCAGAGACGCGGTCAACACACGCTCGCCATGAGCAACCAGGGCCAGAGGAACATCAAATGGGTCGAGGTAAGTCCTCCATGGCGCACGCGCGGGGGTCTCTGGCAACCTAGGTACCCATGCTAACCCGCTCCGTCCAGGGCCTTCGTGGCATCACCTCTGTACTCGTCATCTGTACCCATCTCGCTCGAGCGTTCGACTTTTCCCTCTTCTGGCCCGCCGATAAGAAAGACGCGCCACCGAGGCTGCTACAGTTGCCCTACCTGCGAATCCCCTACCAAGGGCGCATCGGCGTGCCCATCTTCGCCTTCCTGACCGGCTTCGTCTGCGCCTACAAGCCGATCAAGCTCGCCTACCAGCAGCACAATGTGCCGGCATCGCTCATGTCGGTCGCCCGCAGCGCCTTCCGCCGCCCGCCACGGCTGATGCTGCCGGCCATGATCGCGACGTTTATAAGCTTTGTGCTGTCGTGTCTCGGCGCCTACACGTCGGCCACGCACTGCGACAGCTTCTGGGTCCGCTTCGACGCTCCAGACAGCCAGCCGTTCCGGAAGAACCTGCGCAGGTTCCTGTGGTCGCTCCTTACGACTTGGACAACCACGGACAACCCCTTTGACAGACACCAATGGGCTATGCGCCCGCTGCTCATCGGCGCTTTCCAGGTCTATGTGGTGCTGGCGGCGACCATTGGCATGCGGTTCAAGTACCGGATCCTCGTCCACGTGCTCATGATATTCTACTGGCTGTCCAACAGCGCGTACCTGACGGGTGGGTTTTCGCATTCCTTGCCTCTGGGTGGGTGTCTCGGCTAACAAGAGACAGAGACGTTCGGGGCCAACCTCTCCCTCGGGATGCTCCTCGCCGAGCTCGCCCAGCACCGCCCCACGCAAAACTTTATCAGCTCGTACCAGCGCATCTTTACGTTCATCGTGGCCCCCGCGCTTTTGCTGATCGGTGGATGGGTGGGATCCTACCCGCAGGAGCACGAGGACTGGGCGGAGTGGTCGCAGAACCTCCACAACTGGCTGCTCAATCCAGAAGGGCCCGAAGGGAGCGAGAATCTGGGGAGCATGTTGGTACCTAACGGGTCCAACGTCCACCGCCGGTCTTCTGCCTTCTTCATTTACACGGTCGCCATCTCTATCTTTGTGTCGCCCGCCATCCAGAGGCTGCTCTCGCACCGCTACTTCCTCTGGTTCGGACGGCACTCGTTTGCCGTCTACCTCGTCCACGGTACGCTGCTGCGGACGGTGGGGGTCTGGGTCGTGTATGGCATCAGCGGCCAGCCGTGGGTCAAGGCGGATACGAACGAGGATGGCTCGCCGCAGCCGCAGGAGTGGGTCCATCCCAAGTCGAGGAGTCATAAGATGCTCGCCGTCGTGTTGTTTACCGGAGTCACGTACCTGGCCGCCTGGGCGTGGATGAAGTGGGTGGACACGGCGTGCGCCCGGGCGACGCAGTGGCTGGAGAACAGGGTCTTTGACAACGGCGAGGACGGGGAAGGAAAGGGAGGCATGGCCGAGAAGGGCTTCTCCCAGGCCAACGGGAACGGATCGGCGAGGATTCCTATACAGACGGACCGCACGGACAGAAGCCAGCCTCCGCCATGAGGGACGCCATCTACGTCGGCGTAATCATGACTTGATGTTGGGATGCGGCGCACACGGCATGCCGCTAGGGAGGAAACGGCGCACAAATCAGGGATCTATTCGCGTCGGCGCACGGCCGCGGTCGGTCGACGACGGCACTGGACCACGCCGCGAGCTGGTGGTACCGGATCGGGCGCCGGGGACGCGTCGACAGCCCGCCGGCAGCTTCCACGACAGGAGGCGAAGCTCTCCACTGCTGCCGCGGAGAAACATACGGATGGGGCGCGGTGGAATGGAGGCGTTGTATTTGTTTGTTCAAAGCTTGCTGCTTTTTATGGTTCTCGCATGCAGCACGCCATCATCTTGCATAAAGGAGTAACAAACCGGACGGGCGGTTGGGCAGGGCAGGGTGATACATTGCATGTTGGGATATCGGACGACAAATAACAGAGATGAAATCTATGCAGTCCCTTGAACATGCAGATCTATCAGGGTCGGATGACATGGTCTCGTTTTATGCAAGGGCTTTGGCAAGGCATGCTTTCCTGCTGTTGCTATGTAGCCTGGTGGGAACTTTGCAAAGTTCAGGGCGATGGTGGTGATGATGACGTGCAGGGCCTCAGCGTCGGTAGCGGTGGTGATAGCCCGATGGCCCCCACTGTCGGGGTGGCGTCGGGTGCCGGGTCTGGAGCAGGGGTGGGGGCGGAGCGACCCCCTATTTGCACGCACTCGTTTGTTTACTTGTCCTGAACTTGCATCTCCGCCCTTGATGGGTGCCCTTTGCTGTTTGGCGCCAAGAAAGGCATTAATGGCTAGCCAATACATGTTATGGACTGCAAGGGAATTGGTGGCCTGACACCGCAAGTGGTCAACAGACACCACCTTTAGCCAATCGACCCCGGATTCGGCACGGCTGAGAACCGAAATGCAATAGAAGTTACGAAGCCAATCCCGAGTTTCTCACCTGCCTTGCTCGCTGCCGCAGGCAAACGACCAACAGGTTGTCAGCCTGGTCACTCCCGTCCCGTCCCCCCTTCGGACTCCACCCTGGGTGGAGAGCGTCGGCGCTGCGGGGCCGTGCGCAATGGCCCCACTCCGCATGGCGGCGGAACTCCGCCCGGCCTCGCCCCAGACGCGCGCCGCCGCCAGGTCAAGCGGTCTTCCGCCCGAAAAGGCGGGACCTCGGGGACTTTGTCGGCCTGAAAGCACCCGACATGACACGGGCTGGGGGGACAACAGGTGCGTTGCCTGTCTGCCGCGTCGTTATCTTTCCATCGGATGGTGTCTGTATAAATAGGTGCGTGATGCCTCTCGACTTTGGTTTCCATCTCGAAGCACTTGGGTTGGACAAAATCTCACATTTGATCCCATCTAGCAACTCGACAATACCCGGGCTTGACAACAGCAACAACGTCCCGGCGGGTTAAAACATCTCCCGTGCGGACACCCAGACTTGACAACAAAAACAACAACAACAACAACAACAACCTCCTAACGGCAAAACATCCCCCTTTCACCTTCATCTCCCACCAGCCCCAACTTCAGGCACCAGCCCCAACTTCAGGCACCAGACCCAACCCACACCTCACCCACACCACCAACCCCATCCGAAATCAACAAAAACACAAAACAAGATGCCCCCCTACCCCTCCATCCTCGCCTCCAACGCTCTCCTCACCTCCACCTCCAAGCGTCCCCTCGTCGCCGTCCTCGTCGGCGCCACCTCCGGCATCGGCCGCCTCACACTCCACGCCCTCGTCGCCACCGGCGCGCCCTCGCGCATCTACCTGATCGGCCGCCCCTCCTCTGCGGCCGCCACGGCATCCTTCCTCGCCGAGCTGCGCGCCCTCAACGCGCACGCGGACATCATCTGGACGGAAGGTGAGGTCTCGCTGCTCGCCGAAGTGCGGCGGATCTGCGACGCCATCAAGGCCAAGGAGGACGTGGTGGATTTATTGTTGTTGACGGCCGGGTACGCGCCTTTCGGCAAGCGGAGAGACACGGCCGAGGGAATGGAGGTGGCGGGGGTGTTGGAGTACTACGGGCGGGTGCTGTTCGCGGGGTTGTTGGCGGGGTGTTTGAGGCGGGCGGAGGCCGGGCGGGTGGTGAGTGTGCTGGGGGGCGGGTTGGAGAGGTTGGGGGCGGTGGAGGACGTGGAGGATCTGGGGATGAGGAAGGAGGGGGCGTGGAGCGGGTTTAGGGCGCAGAAGCAGTATACTATGATGAATACGCTGGGGTTCGAGAGGTTGGCCGAAGGGGAGCCGGGGGTGGCGTTTGTGCATGCGTGGCCGGGGCTAGTGAGTACGGGGAATCTGAGGAGGGGGCACGAGGAGGGGTCGGTGGCGGCGTGGCTCACGTGGGCGGTGGAGCCGCTGCTTGGGGCGCTGGGGACGAAGGGGGAGGTGTGCGGGCAGAGGTTTTTGTTTGTGTGCACGAGTGCCTTGTATGGGGGGAGGGGGGTGCCGTGGGAGGGGATGAAGGGGGTGAATTCGAAGGGGGGGGAGGGGGATGGGTTGTTCTTGGTGAATTACAAGGGGGATTGCACGCCGAATGCAAAGATGATGGCGAAGGTGAGGGAGACGGGGGTGCAGGACAAGGTTTGGGAGCACACCCAGGAGGTGTTGAAGCCGTATATGTGAGGGGAGGGGGATTCGTCTGATCGGGTCAGCGATGAGGATTGGGTAATTTGTCAACTGGAGGAACGGAATATTGGAGGGTACCATCGAAGGTTTGGGAAACAGTCAGCGAGTTTAATGTCTATTTTGTTGCAGTTCCATGATGGGGATAGGGGTCGTCAACAACCCCCCTTTTCCCCCCCTTGGACAGGGACCAGGGACGGGGCCTGGCGTTGATGTTTAGCGTCACCCGGACTCTCTCGAGAAAATGATGCAAGTGTGGGATGGGTGGAGAAACTGCCGCTTGTGTTACATCCCGCCTCTCGTCTCGTCTGAACTTGACGCGGGATGCAAGGTCTGGTGACGGTATATTTAAGGCTTGGGGCATTTCGACCACAGTCTTCAGGAGAAGGCGATTAAGCATGCCATTTTGATTGCGTGGTGTAATTTTTGCGGGATTCGCAGACGATGCAGAAAAGATGGAGCAAGTGCCAATTGCTTCCTCCGGGGGGGGGGGGTCGAGGAGGTTCCGGCATCTCCACCTTGTGATTGTCCAATGGCAGCCAGTGTCTGCCTGGAAGAAGAGGGCGAGGCAAAAAAGACAGCGCCATCCAGATTAGCGTCAGATAGCGATTTGTTTTCTCGCCGAATCGCCAAAGATAAAAAAGGCACGAACGAGCTGGCGCCCCCACGCCCTCGCCTTGCCCGCGAGGCGAACTTCGGCAAGCGGAGCAGCTGAACCACCCCTTCGGTACGCACCCCCGCGACGAGGGATTCGGGGCATCTCGAAGTCGCCATGGCCTTGTCCGTCGATGGCAGAAGGCACCAGACAGTGTCGAAAAGCCGCCAAGCGGAGAGCTGAGCCATTGAATCGCCTTCCTCTGTCCACCGACCTGCTGGGCGGTTCGCGCGGGCTTGGGAACCACACGTGACCAGCTTTGTGGTGCTCATCGGGGTTGTGCGAGCACGCAAGACAAATTCCGGCTATCGGTGGCAGTCGGGCCGGTATCTCCTGTTAGGGCCCAGCACCTCAACCCGGCGTTGGAGATACCGGACAACAGAGTTGTCAGTTGGCCGTTGAGAGGAAAAACAACTCCCCGTTATCCATGGAAAGAAACATGGCGCTTATAATTAAATTCAAGCATTGCGTCGATCGACTAGCCATCGTCAATGCAGCCCTCCCTCGTCTCGTTTGGGAATGGCATTGTGCTCAAGACGATTGTTCCTGACCCAACTCCGGGACTTACACCGAGCATGGCGGGAGCGCTAACAGGCGCAACTTCCCCGCATCATTAGTCGCTGTCGGAGACAGGGGCCCTGGCTGACGAGCGAGCACGCAATTGTGGCCAAAGAACGCCGCATCCCAGCGGGAGCCCTGCATCGGCGGGAAATCGGGGAAAAGCTCAACGACTCCACCTGTCCACCGGCCATGGATTTCGCCATTCTCCCACCAGGTTGCACAACGACAGCGACACCCACACCAAGACACCGCGTTACACGGCGGCCGCGACCACCTATGCCCGCCCGCCCGCTCTCGCTCTTGCTGTGCTGACCCCCCGACCCCGGGCGCCCTCATGTCTTGTCTTCAGGGCGATATCTGTCTCGTCAAGCGAAAGCTGCTGACGCCTTCCGTCCACGACCGTGAGCCCGAAGCTGTGATCACCAAGCTCTGCCCGGCCAGCAACCCTCCCACGACGGCACCTTGAAGACGTCGACAGAGCCTCCACATTGCGAATAGTCCCCGACCCTCCTCTCCCAACCAAATCAACCGGCTGCAACCTGCACCAGCTTCAGTCATCTCCCTAAACCGCCGTCCCGTCCTCCTGTTGGATCGCAGCACCAGCAAACCGCCCATCCTGGCCGACAGGCATACGCCGTCATCGCTTGACCGCTCCGTCTTCCCCCGTCTCTGACACAGCCGAACCGCTGCTCCCTGGCCAGCACGCCATCCGAACCCAGCCTGACAGTTGCTGGCAACCGAGCCCAATGCCTCCTGCCACAGCTGCCACCATCCCACTCATCAACGACGCAAGGCCCGCAGCCCGTTATAGGGCTGCCCGCCCCGTTCCTGCCATGGAACCTTCCGTCCATGCCACGATTACAAACGGCCGCCTGCCACCCCCGAGTCGACATGACACCGGTGCGCTGCCAAATGACGCCGTCGCGGCGTACCGACTAGACCGAGCGAGATCTCCTCTCCCCGATAAAGCACACGCCGGCCCCGATACCCCCGACACGGATTTCACCCCACACAGCCGCACGCTGAGCAGAGATCCGAACCAACAGCGATCGAGGCCCGAGGAGGAGGAACGACACCGATCGCTCGAGAGCGTCACAAACATGGCTTCGATGCTGATCACCCGCACCGTGGCTCCTTTTCTCAAGGAGCACATACCCGGCAACTATGCCCCAATCGGCAAGCCTAACAATGAGCACACGGCGCGGGACCGGAATCCGAACACCAAGACCTGCTATCGACACCGACCCGACTCCAAGTGTCGCCGTGCCGCCGACGAGGCCAAGATGGATATGATACAAAAGGAGCTTGACATGCTCCCATCCAAGGTAGGCCGCGTTGATGGTAGCTATTCACGGAAGGTGCTGATTTGTTTTCTAGGACAAGCAGGCCGTTACCCATGTGTGGTCCCTCTTCTCCGCCGCTCCATCCCGCCACAGGGAGCTGATGCTCCAGGGTATCATGTCCCAGCTCTGCTTCCCCCAGCTCTCCCTCATCTCGCGAGAGGCGCACGAGTACCTCAAGATTGACCCCATCATGGTGCTCCCCGTCGAGATCTCGCAAAAGATTATGTGCTATCTCGACACTGTCAGCTTGACTAAGGCGGCCCAGGTGAGCCGGAGATGGCGAGAGCTGGCCGACGACGACGCGGTGTGGGTACGCATGTGCGAGCAGCATGTCAACAGAAAGTGCACAAAGTGCGGCTGGGGTCTGCCGTTGCTGGAACGCAAGAAGCTTCGCAACTACACGCGCCAGCGACAGCTCGCCAAGAGCAACTCGAACGGCAGAATCCAGGAGCTGGATGATTCTTACAACACTGCCACTGGAGAAGCCTCGGGCTCTACGGTCGCCAAGCGGCAATGCGACGACATTCTCGATGGTACCCCCGAAGGCAAGAGGCAGCGAATGCACCGAGCCAATGGGCACACCAAGCCGGAGGCGGAGCCAAAGATGCGGAGCTGGAAGGCTGTCTACCGCGACAGGTGGCAGGTGGGCTACAACTGGAAATACGGACGGTGCTCCATCAAGATCCTGAGAGGTCACACAAACGGTGTGACGTGCCTCCAGCTCGACGACCATATCCTGGCATCGGGCTCGTATGATGGCACCATCAAGATCTGTAAGAATGCACTGTCACCCCGACAATCGGTCGGCCATTTGCTGACTGGGCGGCAGGGAACATTGAGACTGGCGCGGAAATTCGGACGTTGAGGGGTCATCAAGAGGGCATTCGCGCACTGCAGTTTGATGACTCCAAATTGATCAGTGGTGGCCTTGACCGTGAGTTCCACCTCCACAAAATTTCTGGGAGGATCGCAGCTAACAGCCACACAGACACTGTCAAGATCTGGAACTGGCACACGGGCGAGTGCCTGTCGACGCTGCAAGGGCACACCAGCGGCGTCATTAGCGTACACTTCGAGGGGAAGCTCCTCGCCAGCGGCTCGATGGACAAGAGCGTCCGACTGTTCAACTTTGAGACGAAGGAAAGCTTTTGCCTTCGTGGACACAGCGACTGGGTCAACTGCACGCGGCTTGACATGAACAGCCGGACTGTGCTGTCGGCATCGGATGATACGACGATCAAGCTGTGGGACCTCGAGACCCGGCAAGTGATCCGAACCTTCGAGGGCCATGTCGGGCACGTGCAGCAGGTCATGTCGCTCCCGCTCGAGTATGAACCAGATGACGAGCTCATGGCCAACGACAACACCAACGACAATACGGACGCGGTTTCGGTGTCGAGCGGGCGGGGCGGAACGCCGACGCTGTCGCTCTCGCAAACGGACCGTGCCTCGACGACGTCGAATCCCCGCGAAGACGACATCCGTTCGCTCTACGGGAAGCCCTTTGCGTCGGACTGCAGCCGACCCTTGCCACCACGGTATTTCATGACGGGCGGCCTCGACAGCACGATTCGCCTCTGGGACAGCGCGACGGGTCGGTGTCTCAAGACGTTGTTTGGACACCTCGAGGGGGTGTGGTCGCTGGCGGGCGACACGATCCGGGCCATCAGCGGGGCCAATGACGGCATGGTCAAATCCTGGGAGCCACGCAGCGGAAAGTGCGACGCAACGTTTACGGGACACCGCGGCGCCGTGACGTGCGTGGGGCTCAGCGACAGCCGCATGGCCAGCGGCGGCGACGACTACGAAGTGAGGATCTATTCGTTCAAGGACGTACCGAATGGATCCTCGGATGCTGGCACCCCCAGGTAACCACGAACCTGGGGGCTCTTGGGCTGCGATGAGAGCCATGGAGACAGCGGCGATTGGTACAACATTGTTAGAAGGCAAAAGACATTTTTGGCGGCGTATCGGGTGTTCATGGATGGTTCTCATGAGAAAAGCAGGCAGCTAGACTTTGGGATTGGGATTGGCGCTTCAAGGAAGAAAAGGGCGTTGGGGCACGTAGGGATCGGATCATGTTTCCTTTTGGGATAAAGGGAGGGGGCTGGATAGGATCTGGCTTTTATGTTGTTTGGGTTTGCGAGACCACTGATACCCTTCGCTGTCAGATAATTGACGGTGCTCTTTCTGATTCAGCTTGACTGTCCATGTGCGCCGGCAATGAATGTCTGTCCCCAGGGCGACCTCGGGATGTGTCACTGGGAACGGAGGGGCTCGGCTCCAGACGGACCCCGTGCCTCGGCAGTGCGATGGACCCGACCGCGAGCATGGAATCCCGGATG
This sequence comes from Schizothecium vesticola, assembly GCA_030549215.1. Taxonomy (NCBI): domain Eukaryota; kingdom Fungi; phylum Ascomycota; class Sordariomycetes; order Sordariales; family Schizotheciaceae; genus Schizothecium; species Schizothecium vesticola. The sequence continues at coordinate 2,780,335 of JAUKUD010000007.1, read as the reverse complement.
CATCCGGGAGCGACAGGGGACGGCCCCACAGTGTCCCCCGCAAAATCACAAGCAGTTTTCAAGGTCAACCTTTTTTTTTTGGTTGCAGCCGGAGCCGGTTGAGCGAAAAGACATCACGTCACCTCCCCGATCACAAGCCAGCGCCGACGACCTCGCCGTTGACGTCGGCGTCTGTGGCACGCCGCACGGGCTGCCTCTCCCACTGTTTGGCGGGGTCAAGGCCACGCCATGCCAAAGCCACGCGAGATGGCCAGATGCAAAGAAGAGATCAAGTGTCAGCTGTGCAGTGCCTCCCTGCCCTGCGCATCCGATGCAATGGGAGAGCAATCCGTCCGAGGCGAGACGCTGGCAGAACCAGACCTGGAGGAAAAAGATCCGCTCCCCCGGATGCGGCTGCCGCTTTCGAGGCTTGGTGGTGGAGGACGGGAGGTGTGGGAGGATGGAGGGGTGGATGGAATTGGAGATGGGGGGGCTGAGGACGGTCTCGGATTGGTCGAACCCGATTCTCCCATTCCCCGATTCCAGCTTTTTCTCTCTTTTTTTGCTGGCGCCTCTGGGCCTCTCGCTTCCCCACATGCGCTGTTGCGGTCATCCTATCCGTCGCTTTCCGTCATCGGCTCGCCCGCACGCGGCTGTTGGCTCGTGGCTCATGGACCCCTTTGTTTTCTCGCTGTCGACTGCCGCGGCCGTTGCATTGACGAGCGCGCGACATGGGACGACCACCCTCCAAACCCTAAGGCAGCGTCCTTCCCCCCCGCCTGACTCGATTCGACGGGGCCGAGATGGGGTCCAGTCCTGGCTCCATCGTCCAGACCGGGAACCGGTCCCCCCCCCCCAGGGACAAGAGGGAGAAACGGTCAGGCGGCCGGGGAAGAGGTGGGACGCCAGCCATGTAACCGCGAGGCCGAACGACCGGGGAAACGATACTTGCGGAGCAAAGGGGAGCGGGGAAGGGGGAAAGGGACCCGTCTCCAACACTCCCTCGCCTGGGTCCGGACTCGTGATGGGCTCGCGGTATATGTTTGGGAGATCTCCCACCTGCCCGGGGCTCGGCTGCCGTCATGATCCTGTCTGTTTGTTGATGATCGCTCGCCCGGATCCCCTCTCCGCTCTCGTCGGTTCTTTTTTTCTCTTGTGCCGACAAGTTCTCTTCCCCTCTCTCCTCCCTCCCATCGCTTCCTTGCTGTCGTCGACCTTGAGGTTTTTGGTTGTCGTGATACCCGCCCCCCTCTCCCCGGCCGGCAACGCTTTTCCTCCAAGGTCCAGTGCCGAAACACCAGTTCCCTTGTTCGGCGACGCTACCGGCATTCCAGATCGAGACATCAAGATCCGGAATAAGACCCCATCTTTGGTCGTTAACTCGTTTCTACCCTCGAGCTCTGTCTTCGCCGTACGAATTGGTCAAACCGTTGAAGCTCCGCCGCCGTCGATTCCCGGGAGCTACGTCGCCGATATCTGGAATTGTTCGGTCGAGAAAAAGGGATAGACTCAGAAAGAGGTCAGGGAGCATTCTCTTTGGCGGGGATATCTTGTTTGCACACCACACACACACCTCTCACTCTCAAGATGGCATCAAAGGTCAGCGGAGATGGTCGCAAACCGCCAACCGCGGCGACCAACCTCATCGGTAAGGCGTTGCGAACCACAACGGAGCAATGCGGTGGTGGCTGACAGGTGTGGGAACAGCTGGTGGCGGTGCCGGCATGATGGAGGCATTGGTGTGCCACCCCCTTGGTGTGTCCTCCTATTCCATGTCATCATCAGGGCGAAATCTCACCAACCCCCCCAGACACCATCAAGGTGCGCATGCAGCTCTCCCGTCGCGGCCGCGTCCCCGGCATGCCCAAACGCGGCTTCCTCCGCACCGGCGCCGAGATTGTCAAGAAGGAGACCCCCCTGGGCTTGTACAAGGGCCTCGGCGCCGTCATGACGGGCATCATCCCCAAGATGGCCATCCGCTTCACCTCGTTTGAGTGGTACAAGCAGGCGCTGGCCGACAAGCAGACGGGCATGATCTCGGGCCAGGCCACCTTCCTCGCCGGCCTCGCCGCCGGCGTCACCGAGGCCGTCGCCGTCGTCACACCTATGGAGGTCATCAAGATCCGCCTGCAGGCGCAGTACCACTCGATGGCCGACCCGCTCGACGTGCCCAAGTACCGCAACGCCGCGCACGCCCTCTACACGGTCGTCAAGGAGGAGGGCGTCGGCGCCGTCTACCGCGGCGTCTCGCTCACGGCCCTCCGCCAGGGTACCAACCAGGCCGTCAACTTCACCGCCTACACATACTTCAAGGAGTGGCTGCGCGAGTGGCAGCCCGAGCTCGCTGGCGGGAACCTCCCGTCGTACCAGACCACGCTCATCGGCCTGGTCAGCGGCGCCATGGGCCCGCTCAGCAACGCCCCCATCGACACCATCAAGACGAGGCTGCAAAAGACGCCCGCCGAGCCGGGGACGACGGCGCTGCAGAGGATCTCGCGGATCGCCGGAGACATGTTTAAGTGCGTCCCCGAGTCCCGTCGTTGAGCGGGAGGATGATGCTGACTCGTGGACAAAAAAAAAACAGGCAAGAAGGCGTGCACGCGTTCTACAAAGGCATCACGCCGCGCATCATGCGTGTCGCGCCCGGCCAGGCCGTGACGTTTACCGTCTACGAATACCTCCGCGACAAGCTGGAGAGGAGCGGGCCGGCGGTGCTCGTGGGGTCGAGGTACGATGAATGATGATGATGATGATGATGATGACGTCCACTGCAACAAACACATGGAGACTGCACACAACACCCAGACGCCACTGCAAAAGCGATGTCATTCTGGAACACACACCCGTCTTCCCTATCCTTATTGCCTGCGTATGAATCATTTTGTGCTGAGGAGGGCGCGGGCGCGGGCGCAGGGTGCATCGCTTGCTGCTCTGCCCCACAATGCACACATCACCCACCACTTTGCATTTCACTAGCATCCCTTCCCCTTGCATCATCATGGCTTCGCGCTGGACTTCTGCTGATGGTTTCGCGTTTCCTTTTCCTGCTTTCCAGTTCCAATCGCGAGTTCAAATCTATGGAGGCCAAGGCATGAGTCACGTCTTTTCGGGGGAATGAATGGGTCGGCGTGGAGGAAGGGTCGAGGAGGAATAGAGGAGAGGGGAAGGATAATACCCGTGTGTCACTTGAGCGAGGAAGAAGGGGGCGTGGATATGGAGAGGTTCGGGGAACAGGGATAGACAAAACCCGAGTCGTTATGGGTAGTAGATACGGGGCTTTTTATTTTGTATATACGGCATCTCCGATTTTGCTGCTGAGGCATCCGGGGCTCCCTTTCAGTTTGTTCAGCACAAATGTCTGCATTTTCACGGTTGTTCTGGGTGGCTTGAGGAGCTCGGATTGTTGCTGCAAGGATGAGGGGGGGGAAGGTGGATGCTTCGACGAGGCTTTCCTTTGGAGGCGATTCATAGAACTGTATCCTACGCCTGGGCGACTGGGTATTTGAAGAGCGGCATTGTGGTTTTCCGAGTGGAGGAGAGAACTTGAAAGGCTGTGTCGTTTCTATGGCGACTGTCCTTATTGTCAGAATCCTCCAACGACACGAGACAAAACTATTGTCTAAGATGTGTCTCTCCTTGCGTGTATTTAGGGTCGGCTGCCGCCTTTTCCTGCTATACAATTCTATCGACTCATCTCCAGCTCTGACGAACGAACGAATGCCTTGAGGACATCGGCTTCAAGGGCAGAGGTATGTGCCCCCCCCCTCTCGAGCGATGCTGACATCATTCCCTCTCCTAGAACCTAAAGATACTATTGTCGCCCATTTTACGTTGTCAACGATCGAACCCAATTAAATCCTGGAGGTGCAGGTAAGTCCTCACCCACACTTTTGACTAACAATCTGTAGCATCATTTCAGACATCTATCGACGAGTATCAACAATATGACCGCACACCAATTGTTGTATCAATCACCGACAAGCCCCTATATTTCTGAACTACAATTACAGAAATGCATAAAAATAACCGATGTTCTCCACGGAAAACAAAGAGAAGTACGGGAAGGCGAGGTTTAGGTATCTTATGCTAACGTCTAGATGTCGTAGGTACCTATCCAACCGAACATCACACAATATCAAGCCATACAATGCAACACGTAAATGACAGATCGATATCGAATAAGAATGTTTATTCCCGCTGCAGTGCTATGCTATCTTGAATGAGCGAATGTCTCCAACCCAACCCGCTATCCAAGTGAGTTGCTCCCCGATGCATCCCCTGATCGTCCAACATCTTCCTCACCACTATTGAACAGCCCTCTTACCCAGTCCACACCGCCGGCCCGGGCGCCTTGTACAGACCACCGCCATACAGGTTAAAGACCACACCAGGATCGTTGGCGGCATAAACACCCGGGAACGCCACCAGCGGACCCGGCGTCCCGCTGCCGCCGCCGGTAACCGAGACCTGCCCGCACGCGACATAGATCTGCGGCTTGCCCGTGTTGTGCAGCGCGATATGCTCGATGCGCACGAGGTAATCGCCCGACGGCGTGGCCTTGGGCACCGTGAAGGTGAAGTCCACCTTGTCTGCACAGAATCCCACGTCAGCACGACCACATACCACCTCGATTTGTGGAAAGAGACATACTCCCCGACGACCACGACTGCGTCTCGCCGAGCTTGGAGCTCGGCGGCTTCTCCGAGTACGTCTTGAACCAGACGCTCCCGGCGCCGTCCCAGCTCGCGATGTCGACGCCCGCCGGCGCCTTGGCCATGTAGAACTGGATCGGGCCCGGGTGGAAGACGCCCTGGCTGGCGCCGATGCCGAGCGTGCCGCCAGCGGCGACCTTGCCCGTTTCGGCCTTCTTGCCGCTGGAGTAGCACCGGATGTCGGCGCTCGTGGGGCCGCCCGACACGAAGTCGTTGCTCTCGGCGTTCTTGACCTGCCGCACGTGCTTCCACTTGACCGTGTCCTTGCCGGAGCCGCTGATGAGGTAGGGGAAGTGGTCTAGGGGGTTAGTGGTGGGGAGGGAAGGGGGGGTGGGGAATGGACGCACAGTGGGCCTGCACCTGGGCTACGCCGGCCAGGACGAGGGCGAGGTTGACGACGAGCATGTTGGCGATGGTGGTACCGGGGAATGTAGGACCTGGTGCGGGATCGGATCAAACTTCGCAACACGGACGAGAAAGCCTTAAAGGACGGACAGGGCGGTGGCCGGGCCTATAAGAGAGGGCGCTCGGGCATCGAAGGCGGTAGAGGAGGCCGATCCCAAGCACCTCAACAGGAGTCGTCATCGAGAAGACTGCCACATTGGGGAATGGTCCGGGGAAATGGTCCGGGGAATAGAGCATGCCTTCATTAATCTGCCGCCGAACAGCCTATAGAAGCCGGGCTGAATAGTACCTTGATGACAGGCCGCTATCGAGAGTTGGAGAACGGCATGGGTTGCTGTTAAGCGGCCCAATCAAGGAAGAGAAAGCTGGACATCTGATTCGGCCCATTCGGGTGCCCCACGAGTCTACTATACATGTTGGCGTGGGCCCCCATGAATATGAATCAGACAGGACGGCAAATAAAGGTGTTTTCAAGGAACACTTCCCCAGAAAACAGCGCTCTCATTATGACAGTCGACAGCAATGTGGAACCGGGCAACTTCTTTCCCGGCTAGATGACGTTTGTAGACGAGGATATTATGTTGCAGAGGACGAAAATCAACAGTAAAACGCGCAATTCGCAGGAAACGGTCCATCATTTTCGTTCGAAAGAGCTAACTTGCAACAGATGGAGTCTTGAGATTGCTGTCGCCGCGATTGAACGTTGGTGTTTCCTTTGACGGGCGGAACCGAGGAAGAAAGATGGCGAAACAAAGCTGGCCCGCAATGGACTTCTCTGACACCACCGACAATTAAATTGCGAGTGTGGCAGACAAGTGCCGCCACCTGCTATGGAAGGTGTAGTACTTTTCGTCATGAATTAAACAGGCCGCCTCCTGGCCGACTTTGGTCTCGACCATGAGCGCCCCTTTCCTCAATGTAAACAAACCCTGCAGCCCCTGAACAGCGCTTGCATGAGAATTTTCTGGTCTCCGAAGGGAAAGGATACCATCTCTCGAGCCTGTCTGTGCCCTGATTTACATCCCTCTCTCCATTCGGGGCTCGTGTACACAGCCCCCACCCACTGACATGACCCTTTTTTTGCCTAGTTCCTTGAACCAAAGCATTTCAATCACGCACATCTCACTCGTAACCAAAATGGCGAATCACTCGACACGTCAAGAGGTTCAAGTCATCCAAAGAGTGGAACACAGTCCGAGTATCGATTCAACGAGGCGAGGCCTCCTGGTAAAAAGATCCGCTTCGTGCCGCATTCGCAGTCCAGAATATTCCGGATATGCAGCCCTGAGGCGGGCAGTGGCGCAGGCGGGCATCATGGCTCAACACTGTAACCGACCTGCCCCTTCAAGATAGTTGGGACTTGATACTAGGGCTGACGTAAGACATTGTGCCTCGGCGGCCTCTGTTCAAGGTGTGGTGTCCATGGATGACATCGCAAGGAAGGCCCACATCGAGATGAAGAAATCGTTGCTCTAGTCGCTTGAAGATTGGTATTGGCAAAAGAAGAAAACATGAGAACGTAGAAAAACAAGGATCGACACGAGGTACTCAGTCCCTAGTCCTCAGGAGGTACAACCCACGCGGAAATTTGCTAAATTGAGGACTTGAAAAGTTGCCGATATGCCACAGGTCCGAATACCATCCATCCAGGCCCTGTGTTCCACATGCGAAAGCTCTTCGCTTCAGAAGCAAGAGGAATTACTTTGCAACCTGTGATGAAAAAGGAAGCTCAAGTGTGGCAGATACCTTGGACTTCAAACTGTGTCTTATGAAAATGCTCAGCCCCTTGGTACCGTGCGTTAGGCGGGAGACTGGCTAAAGGCACGGGCACAGCACGGCACAGTCAAGGGGATATAATGTCATCGTTGACGAAGCCTTGAACGATCATTTCACCTTGAGCCCTAAGCCCGAAGATTATTCTTTTACCTTGCGCGGGCTCATTGTTCGTCTTTCCAGGTTCAGCTCTCATCATGAAATTACCACTCCTCACTGCCGTGGCCGCACATCTCCTTGTCGCTTCGGGATGCCTTCTCGACATTGAGAGGCAAGGCGGTCATGTCGTGGATCGCCGCTCGACTTTGCACAGACGCCAGGCCTTGAACGGGTCTAGTATTCCGATCAGCGTTGGTGACCGCTTCAGCGACGGGAAGTCGGTCCCCCAAGGCGTCGGTTTCCACCCAACCGGCAATTTCTCCACCGTGTACAACCTTGCCGAAATCGACTCCGCCACCAAAGCTCTCTGCCGCGAGTTCAACCTCCCCTGCTTCGACACCCCCTACAAGACCTATGAGCAGAGAACCATCTCCGGCCTCAAGCTTGGCGGGTCTCCCCATCCCACGAACGCCTCCTACACGGTCCTCATCTCCGCCGGCATCCATGCCCGCGAGCGCGGCGGGCCCGACCACCTCCTGAACTTCGCCTCGGACCTCCTCCACGCCGACCGCGCCGGAACCGGCCTCACCTACGGCGGCATGTCCTACCTCCCCTCCGAAGTCCGCACCGCCCTCTCCGTGGGCGTCGTCCTCCTCCCCCTCCTCAACCCCGACGGCGTCGCGCACGACCACGCCACCAACCTCTGCTGGCGCAAGAACCGCAACCCCGCCCACGCCGTCCCGGGCAACCCTCACACTGTCGGCGTCGACCTCAACCGTAACTTCTCCCCGCTCTGGAACCACACAAAGTACTTCGTCCCAAAGGGCCCCGCGCCGGCCAGCGACGACCCCGCGTCGGAGATATACCGCGGCGCCGGGCCGCTCTCGGAGCCCGAGACGCAGGACGTCGACTGGGTCATGGACAAGCACCGCAACCTCGGCTGGTTTATGGACGTGCACTCGATGGCGGGGATTGTGATACACGGGTGGTTCCACGAGTCGAACCAGTTTCGCGATCCGGACATGAATTTTCGTAATGAGGAGTACCACGGGAAAGTGGGGGCGTATCCGGACGCGGACGGGACGCGGTACCGCGAGTTCATAGAGGCGAAGGATTGGGATGCGATGAGTATTGCGGCGGCGAGGGTGGCGGGGGGGATGACGGATTCCACGGGGACAACGTATGTGGGGCTGCCGGCGGCGGATTTTACGCCGAGTAGCGGGAGCTCGGGGGATCATGGAATGTGGAGGGCGCTGACGGGGAAGGGGGGGAAGAAGGTGAGGGGGTTGGGGATGGAGTTTGGGGGGTCGAATAGGGGGGTGGAGTGTGAGTTCTATCCGACTGTTCAGAGGCATCAAATGAGCATGATTGAGACGGGGGCGGGGTTTATGGAGTTGTTGTTGAATGCTGCGCGGTTGGGGTAGGGGCGAGGTAGGAGTACCGAGGTCTTGAGGATGGAACGAGAGAGATTCATATTGTGTTTGTTGTGAGAAGGGTCAAGTTGCGGATTTGGTGCTATTAGACGTTACTATGAAGGATGAAGGGAGATTACCCTAAGAGTTGTGGAGGATGAAGTGGATATGGGTTGAGTTATACAGTTCAAGTTCTCCCAAGCGTTACCAGTGATGCAACATGCGCACCTGGAGGGAAAGCTCGAAGTCCTGATCCGGGTATCTAACTGCAGAAAAAGGCCAAGCCAAGACCGTCCGCTTTTCTCCATACACTCTGACTTCTACCCTTAAGTTGGGACTGGAACGTCGGTTACGGCGTTCGCGAGCCTAACTGCCGGATAATTTATATTGGGCCTCTAAAGGTGGTTGCTTTCGGAGCCGTCCCTCCGGCCCCTTCATTCCCCAGCATTCCCCACACCCCACAGCTGTCTTCCATGCCATCTTCCAAGATTTTAATCCCACGGCGGCTCGGCGAGCCTTGGGTGCTCCGAAGAGACCTGTCACCGTTATATGTGTGCCGGTCCGCCCGAGCACGCTCTCCTCCCCTTCCCCCTCGACTCCGCTCGCCTGCCGCCGCCACACTACCGTGCCGTGTGTCAAGTCAGTCAACCGGGTTTCCGACTTTGTACCTGAGGACCACCACATCGAGCGTTACACATCGACTATGAAGGTCTCCGCCCTCCTCGCCGCCACGGCGCTCGTCGCCGAAAGCGTCTCCGGGCACTACATCTTCCAGCAGATCGGCGTCGGCGGCACCAAGCACGCGCTGTGGAAGTACGTGCGCAAGAACAGCAACCCGTCGTGGCTGCAGAACGGGCCCGTCACCGACCTGTCGTCCAAGGACCTGCGGTGCAATGTCGGAGGGCTGGCGAGCAACGGCACCGAGACCTTGACGGTCAAGGCGGGCGATTCGTTTACGTTTTATCTCGACACGGCCGTGTACCATGTTGGGCCGACGTCGCTGTATGTTTCCCCCTTGGTGTGAGCGGTCGTCGGCGCGGGGGTGAGAGCTGACTGGGACAGGTACATGTCCAAGGCACCCGGGCTGGCGGCGGACTATGACGGAAGCGGGCAGTGGTTCAAGTTCAACGACTGGGGTGAGTCTCGGCTTTGAACTTGTACCTGAGCATGGAACTGACATTGGCTCTGGAACAGGCCCGAGCGGCACAAACTGGAACCTCGCAAGTGAGTAGCGCCCTCTCGTCTTGATGCCTACCCAGCGGACACTGACCACCGTCCACCGACCAGACGCGTACACGTCCAACATCCCCAAGTGCATTCCCGATGGTGAATATTTGCTGCGCATCCAGCAGCTGGGAATCCACAACCCCGGGGCGGCCCCTCAGTTTTACATTAGCTGCGCGCAGGTCAAGGTCACGGGCGGCGGCAGCACGACGCCGTCGCCGACTGCATCGATCCCGGGAGCATTCAAGGCGAGCGATCCAGGGTTCACGGCGAATGTAAGGCCCCTGTCGGGTTGAAGCTGGGCCTATCGTATCATGGTTGGGCTCGTGGGCTGATGAACGTCGCAGGTTTACGCCGGTGGCGCAAGCAACTATGTCGTTCCGGGTCCCAAGGTGGTGAGTTTTGCCGAAGAGAAAGGGGCGTCAAGATTGAGAGTGGTGCTGATTGTGAGGAACAGTTCAAGTGCTGAGCCAGTCCCAGTAAAGGCTGGAAGGCTGGAGGCGAGGAGATCACTCAAACCTAATGGGAATGCTGTCCGGAAAAAGATGTCGGGCCTTGAAGACGGTGAACCCAGCCAGCCTCCTTGTTGTGGTTGGAGGGGGGGGCTTGTTTCTGAATTTGAACACAGCTGTTCGAGTCATGCTGAAGCCAAGCTGCTTGAAGTCAACGTCCGAAACTCGACGGCGAATTTCATGACCACAGTCCTCTTCATGGCCTGTCGGCCTGGAAGATGCTAACGAGTTGGTGATGTGATACCCCTGAGCTGCTCATGACTCGCCGAGCTCGAATCTATTTTCGGTCCCGGTTGGGCCTTGCGAGACTCTCTCCCCCAATGTTGGCACCGGGGAGGGGGAGGCAGGGTACCCAGGCTTGGTCAAGTCTCATTCAAGTGGGATAGCGCTGACGGATTCTCAGACTCTCAAATATGCTTAAAACCTTAATTCCCACCTCTTGATGGACAAGATCAGAATCCCATCCCTTTGCCTTCCACACAACTGCCGGCAGCAGCTCGTACAGCGCTGTGCCACTCGATGCCACTCTGCTCCCGTCCTGACTTGACAAAAATCCTCTTCCTCCACGCAGAAACCGTGCAGGGTTGGCAATCCTTCTCGGGGCAACAGGTCCCCTGCGCCAATCATGGGCGGCAGTCCCCGGCCGGCACACGCCACAGCGGTCCGCGGCGCTGGGACTGGCTAGCTCGCTCGGACCACCTCTCCGCCGGGAGCGGGTCAGGGGCCCCGGCCACCGGGGAACCCAATCCGGGGAGCTGAGGGGGGCAAACCCGGGGAGACGTGGGAAGCCAAATGGTGAGGGCGGGAGGATCCTGGCCTCAGCTTGGCTTGGGTGAGCGCGCGACGACGACGGCCGATTCAGCTGCCTTGCGGGCCGATACCTGATCCCCTCCCGTGGTTCCTCGGCCTTGTCCAAGGAATCCAGGAACTCGGCTATGGACCGGTGTCCCGGAGGTTGGGTTGCATTGCACCTGGAGGCTGCATGGTGATTCCTGCAGGTGCCGAGCAGTCAAGGCAGACTCTCTTGGTTGTCCTCACCGGTCACACCGTGCCCAGACCCGAGGGCTTGGGGAAGAGAAGCGGCCGATTCTGCGCCCGCACCTCGCCGACTGATTTCGGGGGCCGGGCGCCACTTTCTGCCCTCCACCACCCTTTCCCCGTTACCACTCACGGCGAATCGTCCCCTAGTTCCGAGGGGTGTTGCACAGCAGCGCCGTTGCAGCGAGACGTCGTCTTGTTTTTATACCAGAACTGCGCCGCACTCGATCGAAACCTGCGGTCCAACTTTCCGTGACTGCCGCACTTCCGTCTCGCCGATGACACCGGCGTCCTCGATGGGCGGCTCCGCTAGAGGGAGATAACAACACCTCTACCCGAGTGCGCCGTGCCAGCCTCCAACATGTCGACAACCGAGAAGCCCGTCCCGCCCGACGAGAACGTAGCCCCCGTCCACCTCGCCATCGTCCTCTCCTTCTACGCCGTCGCCGTCCTCGTCTGGTCCCTCCGGATATGGACGCGCGTGTGGCCACGGTTCGCCATGACGGCGACCGACTACCTCATCACCGTCGCCATGGCCTGCAAGACCGTGTCCCTCACCTTTTACTCCGTCGCCATCCGCCACGGCCTCGGGCGCCACAACCACTTCATCTCGGCGGACGACGCCTTCATGATCAACCGCTACCTCCTGGGCGTCTACATGACGGGCGTGGTTGTGTCGGCCTTTGCGCGCATCTCCATCGCCGTTCTGCTGCTACGCTTTACGACGGCGCGCGCCTGGCGCGTCGCCATCTGGACCATCATCGCTGCCCAGGTCTGCTACGTCGTCGGCTACGAGATCGTCCAGCTCGTGCAGTGCAAGTCGGTGCTGATGGGGAGCGGCTCGCGCTGCATGACTCGGGCCGTGGTCTTCACGTCGACGTACATCCTGATGGGTACGTCGCCTCCCTTTCTCCGTTCATTACGTCGGACACTGACACCCATTCGCTCTCTAGGCCTCTCGATCCTCAGCGACTTTGTCTGCTCGGCGCTGCCCATGTTCCTCGTCTGGCGCATGTCGCGCTCCGTCGTCGAAAAAACGCTCGTCATCGTCCTCATGGCCTCGTGCCTGCTCGCCACGGCCTGCGGCGGGCCCAAGATCTACTACATGGTCATCTACGACTTCCGGTCCAGCGACTTTTTCTGGCAGCTCGCGCCCGAGCTGCTGTGGTGCCGCATCGAGGAATCCATCATCATCATCGCCGCGTGCGCGCCGCTGCTCAAGGGCCCGGTCGAGCGGCTGCTGGGGCGCTTCGGCCTGCCGACGTTTGGGCCGACGGTGCGGGATCTCAATATGATCAGCTCGGGGGACTATGTCTTGGACGGTGGTGCCTGGCCGGACGAGGGGGGGAGGAGAGTGTGGATCCCGCCGAGCGATGTCGAGGTGGGGTGTTATGGTGTCGAGGGACGGGTTGCGGAGAGTGACATGGATGCGAAGGCGTCGAGTACAACAGTGGACGGGGGGGAAAAGGCGTCAGCTAAGGGTGACGGAGAGCAGCTGGACGTCGGGGGCGGGTCGAAGACGTAATGCGCACAAGATTCCCTTGCTGTTTGGCTTGGAGTTTGGGGAATATTGCCCAGTCACGGCCCGGTCATGGAAAACCTGATCGGCATGTCGGATTGGATGTTGGGTTGGAGTTACAGGCTCGGATACCCATGGGATTTCCTTCTTTGCATAGTACGTATTGGCTCTCTTTGCTACCTAGGCACATCGAAAGACACTCGACATTGTCCATCCATCTATCGTAGTAGACTTTGAGGTCCACTGATCTTTGACTTGCGCCGCCGATCATCTCTCCGGGATCAGGGACAAGACCCGGGTTATCTCCATCCCGCGCATCGCAAAAACTTTTGTAAACATCCGAGTTAGGTACCATCAAACGCTGGGCATACTCTGCCTAGGACTAATCAGCCTACTATAAAATCTCCAATCCCTTGACACGACCACCACCCCACAACCCCAAGCCCAAGCCACCCTCCCCAGCACCCTCCACCAACCAACCCAAAAAGAAATGCCCGCCCCCCCCCTCCATCCTCCTCATTGGCCAAGCCGCCCTCGGCGCCGCCCTCCTCACCTCCCACTCCTCGTTCTCCCCTCCCACCAGACACCCGCCTCTCCATCCTCCGCCGTGGCCCCCCCCCCCGCACCGGGACCGACATCCGCGCCATCCAAGCCGACATCCCCACCACCCCGCTCCCCGCGCTCACCGCACCCCCCCGCGGCCACCACACCGTCGCCGTCACCGCGGGCTCCCCCCCCCCCCGGGACCGCGACGCGCCCCACGCGCGCCGCGCTCGCCGCCGGCGTCGCCCGCTACCCCCCTAGCTGGGGCTGGGAAGAAGAGGGTGACGGCACTGGGGGGGGGGTGGGAGAGGCGGGTGAGCATGACGGCGACGGGGGACGTGGGGAGGATGGTGGCCGAGGTGGTGTTTGATCCGCCGGGGGAAAAGGTGGTGTATGTGACGGGGGATGCGCTCTAGTATGGGGAGGTGGCGTAGGTGGTGGGGAGGGTGTATGGGGAAGAAGTGGGTGCTGGGGGACGAGGAGCTGAAGAAGACGGTGGAGAAGGTGGGGGGCTGGATGGATGGTATCGGGCGGTGTTTAGGGCAGGGGTGGGTACCCGAAGCAGTGGTTGGCAGAAAGGTGAAAGACTGTTGTTTTTCCTAGGGAGTCCATGCCCCGAACCCAAGGCCCAGACCGCGACTATATAGGCACTGCTCCCGGAGCTCCTGTCACCAGCCCCTCCGAATCTGAGACTACCTCTCGCAGTCCAATAGCTTAGTGGTATAGAGCAGAGGGGTGTAGGAACCCCCCGAATGCCAACCCGTAAGCCCTCTACTCGACGACAGAGGCCGCGAGTTCGAAACACCGGCGGAGCAAAACCCCTACACAACCGGGGTTTTCGTAGCCCCCGCCCTCCACGGAGGCCGGGGGTGAGCTTTTGTGTTTTCTTTTCAGGGCGTTTGTCCTCGTTTACGGTTCTTTTCTTTTGGAATCGTCTATCGGGCAGCGTTGGGGCCGAGGTGGGCACGGCGTGGGAGAAGGAGAGGACGTTGAATTTTCCGAAGAATCGAGTTGGTGGACTTTGAGACGTTTTTGGGGGCAGTAGTCTTCCATTTCCGGAAACAAGACATTAGATGAGAATAGAGATATCATCCGAAAATCAAACCGTGTCGAGGTAGCAGGAAGGAGCAGAAATTGTCAAACTATGCCAGACAAAAAGACAAAAAATTCAACCCTACTTGCCCAAGATATCCCTGCCCCATTCCATTATGTTTACTTTGGGACAACGCACAAATCAGTGCTAGTATCCCGTTTTCCTGCAACTGCAATCTTTCTCCCTGAACTCTAAGTCGTTGGCTGGTATGCCATGCACCCCGAAGTTATAATATTCCGACCCCCCCGATGCTCCCGCTGATGCTCCCGCTATGCTCCTAAATGCAGAACAACATACTCCCAACGCAAACCCTCAACGCCGCCCCCCCTCCTACCTCCCCCAAACAACAACTCCCACCCCCCAAACCAAATACCCCCCCACCACCGCCCCAAGATACCCAAAATCCCCCCTCGCATCCCAAAACATCTTGCTCTGCACAATACTCAGCGCCGTCACAACTGTGCACCCCGCCCCCAGCACCACCATCACCAACCCCCGCCTCAGCGCAAACGCCCCCTCCTCCCTCCCTCCCTTCCTCCGAAGGCACCACCCCACCCCCGTCAGCGCCCGCCTCCCGTACCCCGGCCTCGGTGGCAAGCCACACCGCCCCAAAGAGAAAGTAGTTGCCCACCACGACGCCGAAGACCGTCGAGATGGCGATGTTGAAGATGAAGGACACGGACCAGTACGTCGTGAGCTGCTGCGCGGATTGCAGGAGTGGGACGATGATCTGCGCGGCGGCGAGGGTGAGGGTGGCGGCGAGGTAGGAGGGGCTGTAGTGGGCTTGGAGGGCGGCGGAGGAGTCTGGGTGTGGCGAGGCACTGGGAGTCGTGAGCGGGGGCTCGAAGCCGGTGGTGGTCTTTGGCGACGTGGGGGAGTGGTGGAGGGGTAGGACGTGGAGTGTTGAGATGGGGGGTTCGTGTGGCGGGCCGGGGTGCTGGGGCGCCAAAGCTAGTTCCATTAGAGAGCCATCGGATGCGGAGTTCAAGGAGCTGGTGTCGGATTTTGTCGGCTTGTCGGAGTCGGAGTCGAAAGTGTCATCTTTGGGGGGAGCGGTGGTGGTAACCGGTGTCTTGGGTGTGGTGTAGACGGCCTCCACTGCGGATACGACGGGGCCGAGTAGGAGAAAGACGGACAGCAGTTGGCCAAAGCCCCATTGGCTCTCCTCCACTTTGACCGAGTTGCGCGTGTACTGCAGTTGCACTGTTCCCCATACAGCCGAGACTGCAAGCCAAAGGATCTGGAAAGTGTCAGAGGCGAAGTCTAGGTTGAAGGGAGAGAGGTACTTACACCGACAATCTCCGACGTCAATAAGTCCGCAATCAGCTTCCCCGTTAGATACACGTTCGTCAGGGGCAAAATGATAAACACTTCTCTCGCCAGTCTCCGCCTCTTTGACCCCTCCCCTGCCTTCGCATTCTTATCCATCGCGGCAACCAAAAGGCTTTTCGTCCACCCACTGACCTTACGCCGCACGTGGACCCTCCCAAAGTCCGACGTCGACCGTGTGAGCCTCGCCACGCTGAACATACTCCCCAACCCCCAGCACCAGTCCAGGTAGGATGGCCGAGGAGAACGCCGAGGACTGCTGCAGCGAGTACGTCCAGCAGACGCTCCCTGGAACGGTGCCATCCGTGCGCATCTCATAGCGCGTCAGCCGGTTTACCACGCACATGGTTTCGTTGTACAGTGCCTTGACGACCGTGTCATGACCCTGGGTCACGACATTGGTGTCATGACCCAGGTCTGACATTGGGCCATGGCGGCCTGGGGCAGCCATGGCCGGCCAATAGGAAGGAAGCCGGCCGAGGGCCGGCGCGGCCAATCAGAAAGTGCGCCGCGTGCGCCGTGTGCGCCCTGGGGGCGCACCCGGCGCAGAGGGCGCAACTTAGCCTTGGCACTCCGTGGGCCTTGGCATACTGCTTCTACAGCACTTAGATAGTTTACTATATAGATAGGTAGACCGCGCCCTTGGGTGAGGAACTGTTCTTGTTCCTCACGCAAGCAATATCATGTTCCCGTCTACAATCTTGCAAGCACCTTCTTCAAGCTCTTTGTAGAACACCCTGTTGCAGACGGTACACGGTCCCGTCTGGACCTTGCGCAACCTTCGTTCCCTACCGTCTATCTACCCGCGGCGTACTGCCTTGCAGTCTAACCCACCTTGGGTGCAGGTTGTAACATTAAGGTCTCGGCCTCCTCACCATTTCCTATTATTAATCTTACGGCTAATATTATATCGCGAGGATCTTTTTTTATATTATTTAAATATAATGTTACAACCTGTACCCAGGGTGGGTCAGACTGTAAGGTAGTACGCCGCGGGGTTTATTAGACTGTCACGGGGCCGACCAAGAACTAGGCAAATGGGCTTGATATTGTACGAAGAGAGGAAGAGTAAGAGCTCTGCGCTTCTCGCTAGGTATGGGTTCTGTACGCGACGTGTCATGTGACCACGCGATGTGTCATGTGACCGCTTGCGGTCCGCTGCCGGTTTGGTGCTGTGACAGTTTACTTATTTATATAGTTAATTATCTAAGTATTATTAAAGCTGTATATATAGACCCGTATATCTTGATCTCGGGTCCTGGCCGGGACCCGTAGACCCGGAGATCGGCTTATCGGGTCCTACCTAATTGGTCCGTAGGTCCCTACCGGTCTCTTTGTAATGATTGGTCCGCCATGGATGCCCCAGGTTGCTACGGCCCAATGCCATAGCTAGGTTCATAACACTACCCTTTCTCGTTTCTTTCTCCCACCTTTTTCAACGTTTGCTTTACCCTAAAGGGCCTTTACGGACATGGTAGCCAATATAAGAATCACGTTGAGATACCGACTTCCTAATAGAGGTAGTCTCAGACTGAAAATAAGTGGGTCACGTCCGAGCATGGTTAGCCTGAAATCAGGTTCGCTTCACCCCCGGCTCAGCTTCAGCTCACCACGACTCACCCAATGCTCACCCTGCTATAGCTGAGAAAGCCAACCAGATTCGAACAGTTTTGCGGATTATCGCACTCGCAGCTACATTTATGAGACGCCCATCGAAAACAAAGGCTTGATGTGTCCGACACTGCACAACTGTCGAAATCCCATGTTGGCGCCTAAGCAGATGCAATCCTCTGCGGTCATGATTGAGATGATGTGGCTTTCGATAGTGTCATGCATGGCTGGTACTTTCCCGTTGCTCCACCCTCAGCCTCCAAGGTTAGATACGGGATCATACGGCTGATCTACACACACTCAGAGGTTAGAACGCGGGGATCTAGCCGCTAGCCCAACGCAGACGGAATGGCCTCTTGGGGTTTATTGAACTTTCTTGGGAGTTGAACTGCGACTTTGACTGCCAGTTTCAACAAACCACTCACGGGGAAATACATGGACCGAACATGGGGGAGTGCCAAAATACCGAGCGGTGCGTTGCGGCTGTTCGGCTCACCCAGGAATGCTGATTCGGTCTAGCTCGGGTCCATCATGTAAGCCACATTTAAACGCAGCTGGGGTGCCTGAACCCCTAAAATTGCGCATAGAAAGGGGAAAAGAAAGACGACAGAGACGGACGCCCTACCTAATATAACGGTCGATATGCCCCTCAAGGAGTTCCCTCGCAAGTCCAGCCACGGTTCGCTTCGACAACAAGGCTTACGCTCTCGCCCACGACACTCGTTACAATGCATATTGCAAAGCTCCTGGCGTTTGGCCTCCCGCTCGTTGCCGCTTCGCCGGCTGGATGCAAGGTCGCCAAGATCGTTGCGGTCCTCAAGCTGAACAAGGCAACGTCGTTCTGCTCCGACTTTTTGAGTATCGAGACGTCAACTGCCACCGCCTTTGCCACAGTGACCAGCACCTCGACGCAGGAGATCGATGGGCCGACCGTGACCTCAACGTCATACTTGGCACCAATGTGAGTAAATCAAACAAGCCAAGCCACCAAACTCGTCGAGCCCTAGTCACCAACAAACGTGAACAGCACGTCAACCACTGTCGTGAGCCAAGCCGTCACCGCGACCGTCACCGTCACGCAGGAGGTCGTGTCCACCATCAGTGACGTCACCACTACAACTTCGACTGCCGGGACGACCATAACCGTCGTCTACAGCCTTGGCGTCAATGGCCGCAAGCGTTCTCCGAACGCCATCGAAGCGGTACCTGGCGCCCCGCGAGGACTGAGTCTCCCGGACTTCGTCAGCGGCTTTGACTCCTCGGTCATCTCCAAGGCTTGCAGTCGCCTGTCGATCCCTGCGCCCGTCACCACCATTACCGTTGACGTGACAGCGACATCCGTTGCCACCTCGACCGCCGTACCCGTCACGGTTACCGTATCTGTCGGCACCACAACAACGCTGGAATCAACATTGCTCGTCACATCCACCGAAACGGCCACCACTACCACCACGACGCTCACCACCGAGTACTCGACAACCGGTGTCGTGACCTCATCCACCGCCACCGTGTCTCGTCTCGCCGTCTGCTCTCCAGGCCCCAACGCGCTCTACAACCAACCCCTCGGCTACCCGTCTCGTCAAGATCTCGACAGCAGCCAGCACCCAGTCAACTTGCCTGACGCCCAAGCCTGCTGCGAGGCATGCTATGCCCGGCAGAACTGCGTCGCTGCGTCGTATTATACCCCGCAGGGTACCTGCTTCTTTGCTATCGCCATCGGTGATGCTGGCACCACCCCCGCGCCTCCCGAGCTCGGCAACCGCTGCCCGCTTGGTGTTGGTGGGAACGGTGTCGTTCTCCCTGGTGGAGGAGGCTCCTGGTTCCCTGGGCCGTGTGTTAACTAGTGTAGGGTGGTAAACCCTTTTTTTTTTTTTAAAAAAAAAAGGTAACGTTATAATAACAATAATAGAATACCGTTAGCTTTTATATTTAAAAGTTGAATTCCGTATAATACCTAATTCGGCATTTGCTTTCTAATTATATCGCTCTGTTACAACCTGTACCCAAGGTGGGTCAGACTGCAAGGCAGTACGCCGCGGGGTTGTTGACGGTAGGGAACGAAGGTTGCGCAAGGTCTAGACGGTGCTGTGTTGTCATGACCCAGGTCTGACATTGGGCCGTGGTGGCCTGGGGCCGCCACGGCCGGCCAATAGGAGGAAAGCCAGCCGGAGATCCGGAGCGGCTAATCAGGAGGTGCGCCGTGTGCGCTGTGTGCGCTCTGGGGGCGCACCCGGCGCAGAGGGCGCAACTTGGTCTTGGCACTCCGTGGGCTTTGGCACACTGCTCTTACAGCACTTAGATAGCTACTATATAGATAGGTAGACTACGCCCCTGAGTGAGGAACGGTTCTTGTTCCTCACGCAAGCAATATCATGTTCCCGTCTACAATCTTGCAAGCACCTTCTTTAAGCTCTTTGTAGAACACCCTGTTTGAGACGGTACACGACACCGTCTGGACCTTGCGCAGCCTTCGTTCCCTACCGTCAACAACCCCGCGGCGTACTGCCTTGCAGTCTGACCCTCCTTGGGTGCAGGTTGTAACAGACCGCTTGGTCGTAGAAGCACCGGGCGCTTGACCACGGCTGGGCGGCCGAGGGTTTGACTGGCCGCCAATTGAAGTAGGCGGTAGGGATCATGGCGGCGAGGAGGCCGACCCACAGAACAAACATGAAGAAGAGGCGGATGTTGCGCTGGACTTGGTGGCGGAAGAGGTAGGCACGGCAGGCCGAGAGGCAGGCGATGTGCGTCGTGTTGGAGAGCCAGGCGAGGTAGACGATGCCTTGCCAGTGGTAGGCCGAAATGAAGCACGCGAGGTCGATGTAGCCACTAAGCAGGATACTGAGGCTAGTGACTGTCTGGACGTCGGCCATGGAAAGGATAACCTGCCAGTTGTTCGTCAATAGGTGGAAGTTTGTGGGGAGGTGATGCATGCGTACCCTTTCAAATCCCGCTTGCCACGCTGGACGCTCGACTAGATATTTATGAAGCCATCCTTTCGATTTGCCACGACGTCTCAATATCTCCTTGATCTTTCGGCTCGGCCAGGTCGCCACCTCATCAACGGGATTAGGGACATAGGGCGGCTCGCTCGAGCTATTAGGTTGTTCATTGCCAGCAACGAACTGGTCTTTTGACGGCTCAAAAGCGATGAAATACTGTAGCACCACCAAAATCACGCCGAACCATGCCGTGCCGAGAAAGCCGATCAAGACCTGCGTCAACGTCAGCGATCACGCAATGTCTAGACGAGTGATGCGTCGACCTACTTCCGGTCCACTGACATCAGGATATGCCTCTAGCGTCCCATTCACCCGGAAGCAACCGTATGCACATTTTGACGACATGCTGTCACCAGGGCTGCTGTTGAGGGCTCAGAATGAACGGCATGGTCGGTTGCGGGCCGGCTTCAAACGGGCTGTTCAAAGTACTGCAATTGGTGTCTGGCGTCCAACAGGCCCGTCCAACAAACCACCAGAGGCTCGGTCTCTTTATTATTGTGTGTTCGGCGACTCGACGCGCGGGCGACGGGTGTGCTGGTCTGTGGGGGTGGTCGCCCGAGGTTGTTTGGTAACAGCGACAGCAAGCGCCGAGAGCGCTTCCTTCGGCCAATGACGAAATTTGGTGCAACCCCCTGCGTTAGATTTCAGTCAGCCCGACCTCAACAATGTCACACTCAGTGCGAGCTGGCCAATCGACAGAAGCGCGAGGCGGCTCAAACATTTGACGCCAAACTGGTGGGATCTAGGGGTCTAGGCATCATCATGAGCCTTGCAAGGGGTTCCGGGCCTTTCGTGGTTCGGGTTTCGCTGGAACACCTGGCAGGGTATCGAGCGCGCAGAGAAGTAAAAACTCGTGTTCGCGTTGTGATTGTGGATATCGACGCAGAAAACAGCAAAGATCGTGGCTGGAATGAAACTCGGGAAAGCAGCTACAAAGATTCATAGTCTAGCAAAATCGTTCATGCGGATTCCTCAGACTTCTGAGCATATACCACATGTCTAATGTGGTTGTTAGAAGCTGTGACGGCCACAAACTGAGGCTGACGGGATACTTACATGGGCCAGTAGGCATGGATCTGCCGATTTTTAACGTCCTTGCGGACGTCGACGAGAAGAATCTCGATCTCATCCTTGGACCAGCCCAGGACGTTGGTAAAGAGTATAAGACTGACGGCCTGCACGCCCTGCAGAAAGTTCTCGTGACTCCATGCGCCGCAGAGCTTGTGGTGGCGATCCTTGGGCCACGTATTCATCGGCCACTTGAAGCGACTCTCGACGATGTTGACAAAGCCGGCCTCGGTGAGCTGGTCTTTGTACTTGGTCAGGGAGTCCAGGGGGCGGTTGATCTTTTGAGATGCCTCCACCAGGAGCCTGTTCCACTTGGCGATGGCCGAGTCAGCGGGCAGGGTATTGTCGTCCGAGGTCAAGGGGTTGAGGGTGTCGAAGAGTTCGATGTAGCCGCCCGGGTTGAGGTTCCTGGCGTCACGGTGAGCGGAGGCTAGAACAGAGGGTGGAGCACATACTTGAAGGCCTGGTCAAACAGCTTGGGCCAGTCCAAGATGGAGCCGGTGAGAAGGCGCATGTAGATGAAATCGAAGGAGGTTTGGTAGGTCCACTCCTCCTCGAGGTCGTCGACGAAAAACTCGACATTTGGTGGGACGCTGGAAATTGTCACGATAGTCCTTGGGTGGGGAAGTGGGAGTGGGACGTACAAGTCGGGCTGGATTGGGCTCAAGTCAACACCAACTACGGCAGACTCGGGGAATTGGTCGGCTGGCCATCAATGTCAGCGATGGTCAGAAGAGTAGCTGCATGGTTGAGACTCACCAAACTCAATGGCCCAGATGCCGGTTCCGCACCCCGCGTCCAGGACCCGCTTTGGGGGTTTGTCCGCGGAGATGGGCGCCGTGAAGAGTCGATTCTCTTGGCAGAGGATGCAGAGGTTGTGCTGGAGGTCTTGACTGAAGTGTCAGCACGCGGTCCTGGTCTTCCTGTTCGCAGTGGCGCATACCTAGACGGTTGGTTTCCGTCTGGAGAACTGTCAGCAGAGGAGGGGAGAGCGCAAGATCGAAACAGTGCCCACCGAGTCGTTTGGCATAAAATAGGCTGTTCAGCAGCCGGTCAGTTTTTTCAACTCTTGCCCAAATCCCCCAACAAGAAACTCACCGCCGGCCTTGTAGGCGTGATATGTGCGGCCATGCTCCTCGCGAAACTTGAAGATGCTTGAGGAAATTGACGTCGTGTCACTCGCGTCATCCTACGCAATCATAAGAACCGGCTCGGGTGTGTGGGGGTGAGGATAAACACCTACGCCATAGATGGAATCAGCAGCATCATCGACGTCGTCAACCTCGAGCGGTCCCAGCTGCAACCGTGGCAATTGGTCAGTTCTTGCTCTTTGTCTCAAAAATACCCCAACGTTTGCTGATCTACCTACAACCACAGCTCCGGCATTCTGAGGGGAGGCGGCGCGCGGACTCGCTCCCTTGGGACTGGCTGCCTTTAGTTGGGACGACATGCCTGCGACGACTCGGGGCGATGAAGATGAGGGTGAGGGTGAGGATCAGCGACGGGGTTGAGCGACAGATAGCGGTGAGTTTGCTCTCCTGGGCGGCGAGACCTTGGGCGAGGGGGACCAAAATCTCCAAAGCGATCTAAGACACGGGAGCGAGCCCGATGCCGGGCTAGGCTGCGTTATGTATTGGCCGTGCTGCAACCCCCAAGGGCCAAATGCCATCGTTGCCGAAGAGGGAATGGCGAAGAGGGCCAATGGCGCAACCCCTGTCCTTGCACCCTCAATCCTGTCTCGTGCATCCCACCAGCGAATTTCGGCACCCAAATGCGAAAATGGAGGAAAATAAGGGGAAAACATAACTACCTAACCTGGACTTGGATTACTGGGGGGGGGCAGCTGCAGTTTCTGACTTAGATGGAGTTGAGAATGCATTGCAGTTGCCCTCACGACTGCATCTGCTGCCCGTTTGTCAGATAGATAGATCATGGCCGACGGAAGGTGCTCCCGCGCGTGGTGGAGTTGGGCCCCACCCTGACCATCCGGAATTCTAGGCAAGTGCTTCCGCACAGTACCTAGCGTGAGGATTCCCGGTTGCAAGTGGTCCGGACTACGGAGCACGTGGACCGGACGACCCCGTCACCCCACTTCCCGCCTTCCGCTCCCTCCATCCCACCTTGATACCTTGTTCTGGGATTTGGGAAGGAGCGGGGCAGAGCCAAACGGGGCATATCTCACTCGGCAAGAGTGATGTGGAATTTCTTTCATCGGGTTTTCCTCTCCTCGTCCTTCTCCTACTGCCTCCCGTCGCAAAGTCCAAGCTGGGAAAATAAAATCCGCCAAGTGGCCAAGTTATGACCCGTCACCTTGTTAAATTATGTAGCAGCTCCCACCGCCTTGCTAACTCCGCGACACATCCCTCCCTCCCGTCGTTCGATACCCCATTTTCGCTCTCCCCCCGCGGGGTTTGGCCGCAAATATTGCCCATCCACCCCCCGCCGCTAAAACCAAGACCCCCCATTGCCAAGTCCAATTGGAAGTCAGAATCCCACAGGCCCGAATCCAAACCGCCAGGGCCAATGTCTCCCGTCCCAACGGCTGCAAACCCTGAACACTTGCGCCGACGCAGTTCCTCAACGATATCGGCACCATGTCCAGCTTGTGGACGAGCGCCTCCCGCAGCGGGTGAGATATTTCACGCACCACGTCGTCTTCGCAGCACCAGTCCCCTCCCGAAGTGGAGAGGCGGGCTCGGCGTGGGTAAGTTCCGCGCAGCGCAGCTGTAGATAGACTGGATGGTTTCAGCATGGTGACCGGCAAGGCCAGAGGTGACTGAACGTACCACCGAGTGACGGGGTGCTGTCTTCTCAGCATGCATGCCCAAATGGGACTGTGTACATCCATCTCTTACAGTTGAGGGGGGCACCTGCCGGCGATTGAGGTGGCCGGCTTCGGCCTGGAAGCGCTGCCAGCGGGGATTTGGTCTGCCAGCAGTGGCGTAGAGGTGCGTCCCGAACCATATCGCCTCGATCGTCGTGCCTGTACCAGAACCCAGCCAGGTTGCAGTCAATTCCCACTGCTTTCCCCTGGACGAGGGTAAGGTTTGAGGGGTCGAGCGCTCGGCGAGCCATTCCCAAGTGACTGCCCTCCCACCATCCCCGTCTCGTCCCATCCCCGCGTATCCCTCAAGGCGGTACTCATCGTCAATCTACCCCACCAACGCCAAAAGTTAATTCTCAAACCCCATCATCAGAACACGGACGCAAAGGCATACCTTCAAGATCACCCACCCCTCCCCCCCGCCCCTCCCCCCTCTCAACCTTCATCGCCATGCCCCCACCCAGCGGGTGCCCCATCTCCCCCGGCGACTCCCCCTCCTCCTCCTCTTCCCCCTCCCCCTCCCCCATCGCAGCCACCACCTTCGCCCCCACCCTCCCCCCACACTCCTTCACCAACCGATGTCTCTGCTCCCACGTCAGCACAACCCCCACCCAGGCATCACCCACCACACATAGGTAGGTAGGGTAGTCACTAACCTTCAACGCATCCTTCCTCGAAAAACTCTTCTCACACACCCCGCACGGAAACGGCTTCACCGGCAAATGAATCCGCTTGTGCCGCTTCAGATCATGGTTCCTGTTGAACGACTGCGGACACTGATCGCACTTGAATGGCCGGTCCTGGTGCGCCCCGCTGCCGCTCGCTCCTCCGCCTCCCGCTTGGATGTAGCCCCCGCCGTGGGTCATGCGGTAGGGGAAGGGTTGGCCGTGGCCAAAGTGCTGCACGCCCCCGCCGCCGCCGCCGCCGCCGGGGACGAGGGACATGGGCGTGCCGGGTTGGTGGAGGTTGGACATGACGGGGCCGTGGTGGGCGGGGGGGTGTTGGTGTGGGTGTGGGTGCGGGTGAATGTGGGGGTGGAGGGGGCGGGAGAGGCCTGGCCAGGGTGGTTGTTGTTGTTGTTGTTGTTGTTGTTGGGGTTGGGGTTGTTGATGGGGTGGGAGGCCGGGGCTGGGCTGCGGGGGCGGGGGGTTGAGATGAGCGGGTGGGGGGCCCATGCCGGGGAGGCCGCCGAGGGGGGAGAGGCCGGGGCGGGGGTTGTCGCTGGGACCGGGGCCGGGGAGCTTGGGGCTCGGGTGGGATGGGTAGGAGGAGGGGACGATGGGGGTGCTGCGGTAGGTCGAGGAGGAGGTGGAGGGGGAGGGGATGCTAGGAGATGGTTGGGGTGGGGGGAAGGGGGGGAAGGAGGGTTGCTGGGGGTTGGTGGAGGCGGGGTAGTAGTACCCTGGGGACGGAGGCTGGCGGTAGCTAGAGTAGCCCGGGAGCTGGTACTGGGCGGTGGTGGTGGAGAAGGCCTGGGAGCTCGAGGGGTCGTCTTCGGTCCGGGATGCAGCTGGCTGCTGGGTCTGCGCACCTGCGTCGCCATCTCTTGTTGACGGTGCAGGTTGTCCAGCTCCCGGGAAGGGGTTGGTGGTGATCGAGGACAGGTACTGCTGAAAGGGCGACGGCGGGTGGACCTTGGGCAGCTGGTGGGTCTGGCCGGTGAGCTCTTGAGAGCCTGGTGGGTTGTAGGTGTTATAGGCGTTTATTCGCGCCTGCGGAGTCGGCCATAAGCCGGTGAGTTGGGGGTAGGTGGGTGTGGATGACTGCGACGCTGCGGCAGAGCCTCCGAAATCCTGGCGGGATCCTCCGCTCATGTTGGCCGACGTCTTGGCCGACGGGACATCGGGCGGGGGCGGGAGGGAAAAGTGCGGCAAATTAGACGCCGCCGGCCGACGGCTCGTGAAGGAGGACTGTGGCCTCTCGGGGATGGAGTCGCTCATGGTACGGGCTGGTGCTCGGGGACCGCGACACTTTGGCGACGGAAGCTCACAAACTTGTTGTTTTTGAGAAGCCGGGCAAAAAAAAAAAGAAGAGCCTGGCCAGGGCGCGAAAATGGAGGTCGACTGACTTGACGTGTCTGTGTTTTTTTCAGCTCGTCCCAAAAGGGATGTGGCTGAGCTTATGCAGCTTGTCAGGGGAGGGAACGCGTTATGCGCCATTGCGGTGGACGAGAACTGGTATGGGCCCAGTTCGGGAGCTTCAGCTCGATTCGCGAGAGCTAGACCAGATCTTAATGGCGGAGAGACGAGATGCGCCCGGCAGTGTGACTGGGGAGGGTCGAGCTGAACTGCAACCTTGAGATGGTGGAAGTGGATACTTCATGACAAGCCGACACCCCTTATTTCAGGACCCTGCTTGATCACAGACGCAGCATTCCAAGGAGAGATAGAGAGATGTGTTTGCATTTGCAAACCCTCACTAACAATAGGTACCGACCCCTCTCCAAGCCGGCGTCAAGATCGCTGCATTGCATGTCAACGACTCAGACCGAGGAAGGGGGGCTCGAGGGGGGGAAACTTCCCCCTGACTGGACGCCACCAAACCCCAAATCACTTGTCGGCTTGAATTGGTGAGCATTTGGTGTTACCACCAGGCTTTCGGTACGAAGAGGATGAGTTGTCGTTATGATGGTAAGCTGTCTGAGAAGGCGACGTCATTGAAAACAGGGCCTGGGACCAAGGGGGGTAATTCCGGGAAATGACTGCACTGGCACTATTCAAGTTGCACGGTTGGAAGGGGAATACGTGGGAATAGGAGAAGAGAGGAAAATGTTCGACCAGGTTACGACGCAGTGCTGGATTTCCAGCTGAATGTTGCAAGGGAAATGATGGTGTAAATTCCAATCTGGCTGTATCAAACCCACGCCATGTCCATAACACCCCATCCATGCGTATGCCCCATGTTCCCAAAGTTCCATGATCCAGTACCCAGTTCCATATACAAAAGAAAAGTCTCAACCAATACCTCCAAGCCATGTATCCAACTCCAACTTCATCCCCACCCCTGCACACCGGAGCGTGTGCAACCTTCGAGTCCGACTACTGCCCCCACTCATAGTCCGGGCACCGGGCCTATCTTCTTCTGGCTATGCTACCAAGTGCTAAAACACAAATGAGCTCCAAGTTCCTCAAGCGACGGTACCGAAAGAACCTCGACAGGATCCACAAGACAAGACGAGAAGTGGTAAATACCAACGGGTCCATCTCGTAGCTCGCGCTACCCCGTCGTCGTGGCGACGGGAAACAGTCGCACAGTACCTCAAGAAGCCTTTGTCGCGTTGGCCCGTGTGTCGAAAAGAGAAAGAGAAAAAAATGCCTCTCACCTCGACCGTCCCGCGCCCACCCCCCACAGCCTCGCCACCGCCCACACCTGCTCCCGCCCCTCCCCCCGCCTTCCCTGCTGCCCCGTCATCCGCCTCTGCCGCGCCATCACCTCCTCCTTGACCGCGGCCACCCGCTCGTCCCCGAGCACGGCCATCTCCTCGCGCGCGTCCCGCACCCGCCCCTCCATCTGCGTGCGCATCTCGGCCATGACGAGCCGCACCCGCTCCTCGGCGTGCTGCGCCATCTCGACGCGCATGGCCTCGACGGCCCGCGCGAGCTCCTCGTCCTTGCGCGTCAGCAGCGCGTGTGTCTCGCGAGCGTGGTCGTCGCGCGCCTCGGCAAGCTGGGCGTGCAGCGCGGCGACGTCGGCGACGTGCTGGGTGGTGAGGGCGGCGAGGCGGGACTCGAGGGCGGTGATCTTGTTGGCGTAGAGGGCCGCGAGGGTAGTGTCGTGGGTCGAGGCGAGGGTGGTGAGGTTGGTGAAGAGGTCGGCGAGGCGGCAGAGGTGCTCGGTGCGGGCGGACTGGAGGGCGGGGACGAGGTCGGCGTCGGTGAAGGGTGTGGTCTGGGTGGCTTTGGAGCTCAGGGGGGTGGGGTCCACGGGGGTGGGGTCCACGGGGGACTCCTCGACGGACTCGGGGACGTCGGGGAATATCTGGGCGGGTTCCTCTGCAGGGTCCTCGTCGCCGGGTGTGGGGATGGTGGTGGGCGAAAATGGTGGGACGGCCTTGGCGATGGTGGGAGTCCGCGGGGGGGTGAGGGGGCTGGACTCGAAATGGTTCATGGCGACGGTCTTCTGCTGGCCGTCGTCGGTGACAGAGCGGGCCGAGTTGCTGTAGATGAAGGAGGTATCCTTGAGGCTCACGGCTGTTGAGGTGTATGTTAGCGCTTTGATGGGGTCTGTATTGATGAAGAAAGGGGCTTAGCGTCAACTTACAGTCTTCATGCTCCGAACTGGGCGCTGTGTCTGGGTTGAGGGGAGAGAAGGTCGACATGAGGGGGGTGCTGTCGCTGAGCTCTTGGTGGGACGCCATGATTGCTCGGTCTCTTGTCCAAAAGTCGAATCAAATCAACAACAAGGGAGAATGGACAGGGCGTGCAATTGGGATTTCCAGTTTCTGGAGAACTTGAAGAATTGAAGTCGGTCCAAAACAACAAACTCGAACTCCGACAGACCGCTTCCTTTTGATCTGTCTGTTGCTCGCACACATGTGCAAGTGGCCGGAGAAATGGATGGATCAGAGCGCGCATGCTGGAGAATTCCTTCATGTTGGCATCTCGAGGTATCCATTCAGGGGCCCTTGTTGTCATGAGGTGGGTCAGACTGGGCTGCGAGGTAGAGCGGGTTGCCAGATGGCACCAAGCAACGGCTCCAAGCCAGGGCTCTGCATCGGTCCAGCGCAGTCCAACGGCCGTCTCGGGCATCGCTCGTCGCCCATTCCAAGACGGCGACTTTTTGCGGCCCAAGCTACGACCAAGCTGGGTTTCAGGGCTGACTGTCGCTGGTCAATTGAGATCCAAAGCTGCGAGGACGTACTTGGGCAGAGATTCGATGGTGCAGAAAATGCGTGGTTGGTTGAGAGGCGCGTCGAGGAATGACCCCAGTGCCAAAAACAAGTGGTGGTTCTCGACGTGGCTAGAGTGGAGAGGATGGGGCCTCAAAAGAGCGGTCTCGACGCTGCCACGTATATTGGCAGGCGTTGGTGGGTCGTCCGCTGACCAAAATGGATGACCAGGACATTACAGCGAATGGCGACGTGGAGATGACGAGAGAGCCGAGGAATTGGGTTGTTGGGCGGTGAATGTGCACTTCTGCTGTGCCGTGGCCCGGTGCCAGCGCCGATGGGTCCGGTCCGGGCCAAGCCCTCTTTTTTTCGGCGACCTCGGCCGCCCGCCGCCTCAATTGCGCCTCTCGATGGCTGCGTTGCAGATGCTGCTGAGAAAATAGATGTCTCACGAACAAGAGGCCATCGAAGAACGCACCTGTGCCTTGCATTCCATGTCATGGATGGTCCAATAATTAGGTTCATTTTGAGCAAATTATTGAAATGGGGTAACCATGTCCACTCTTTCCGTCAATTCATCGCGAGATACAGAGACAAGAGTGGAAAGACCGGCTGTGGAGGTGACCCGGGCGGGCACCTGCGAGCGACTTTCCACGCTGAGTCCATCTTTCCCCAGGCTTACCCTGGACTCTGGGGGTTCAGGCAATCGATGGAAGGAAGCGAGCGTGTCGACAAGAAAGGACCACGCGATTTTTTGCTGCTCCTAGGTTTTCACCGGCCAATCGATTCTGCTCAGACTCATTTAGCCCTGCCTTTTTCTTTGCGAGCGACTTTGCCAACTCCGAGGCAGACTGGAAGGTGCTGCGCTTTTGGTAACACAATCCTTGATTCAGCACGTCGTGGACCAATAATCAGGACCTCTTCTTTCACCTTCACCGGACTGGACGGATACCTGATTCGACACTGAGCCACGTTGCCACACTGCCACACACCGGACCACCCACATGCGGGCACTCAGGGCGTTCTCGGCGGGGGACATTTCGGGTCCTGCTCGAGACTCTGAGAAACCCGGCAATCAAAGCCTTGCGATGTTCTTCCTTCTCATCTCTCCATTCACTCGTTTATCACTCCACAACTTGAATCACCCCATCGCTCCAAGTCGGTCATGGAGGTCGCAGGCGTGGCTCTCGGCGTGGCCGCCCTCTTCTCGACCTGCGTCGAAAGCTTCGACATCATTGTGCGCAGTCGCGAGTTCGGCAACGACTTCGACCTGCTCTGCACGCAGCTCTCGCTCGTGCAAATTCGTCTCAAGATCTGGGGGGAATCCTTGGGCCTCGTGCCAGAGAACGGAATTGGCAGATCAAATCCATACAACATTCTCCTAGATCATCCCGACGTTCGCCCTTCGATTGAGAGGGCATTATTTCATCTGCACCGCCTCTTGAGTGAAGCCGATGTTGTGACGAGCCGCTATGAGCCCGAGGGAGACTGGAAAGTCGAAGAACCAGTGTCAAAAGGCCTCACGGTGTTTCAAAAGTCATTCGACCTGTTCAAGCAACGAATCCGGAGGAAACCAGAAGAGAAAGTCGACTTGGAAAGTCACTAGATGGGCCATCCACGATCTCGAAAAGTTCAAGGCCCTCATTGTCAACATCAAGGACCTCATCGAAGCCTTGGAGGGCATCACCATCCCGCTGGGCTCACTATCGCAGCATCAAGAGCTCCTAGCTCATGAAGTTAGCTTGGTTTCCGACACCGACAGCTTGCGCCTTCTCGTCGAGGTCTCGTCTATGCCCGGGTCGTCCTGGTCATTGCGTGTGGTCTGCGATTCCTCCAGCTACCGACTGACTCTTTTCACCAACTCCGCCCAATCTGCCACCAGCAAAACAGCAAACAGCGGAGCAACATCATCTTATCATACTGCTCCCGAGGAACCTTTGGATGGCAGGTCCGAGGCCCGGACGTTGAGCCAGAGCATGAGAGTGGCAGCAGTTCAGGTCGATGAATTTAATCTTCGTCCGATTCCAGAAACCAAGGAGTCGGGTCCAAAACAACCTCCAGCCAGCCGCCGAGACATACCGCAAAACCAACGAATTATGCGGCAAATTATAAAGGATCGAAACTTTGTCGCTCCAGAACCCAGCTTCGCTTCCGGAGCCGTACGCCATGGCCTCTCGATGACGCAGATCAAGAGCAACGACGAGATGGTATGGGAGGAGAAGGGACCACAGCTGCTTATGAAAGCCAACAACGGTGGTTCCGTTGCAAGGAGGGTCTTTCTTGAACTTAGGAGTATCAAGGCCGCCAAGATTCCCTTCCTGAGTGCTCGTGCCCTTGGAGACAGCATGGACAAGGTCCTCGCCAGCATCGAAGGCCCCCCCGACACACCTTATGAGGGCGGCATCTTTTGGCTCAAGGTCCATTTTCAGACGGCTGATATCTCGCAACCGCCAGTTCTTCGCTTCATCACCCGAGTCTACCATCCCAACATTGACTGCCTCGGCAATATCTGCGCCGACTACCAGGACTGGTGGGGTGATGCCCACCTCAAAGGTTTCATGGCCAAGGAACATGTGAACCCATCCAGCGCATCGTGGTTCTCGACCAAAAGTTGTCTGGCATCCATCCTGACGGCCGTTTGCGGTCTCTTGGCCTCCCCGAATGTTGAAGACCCTCTTGTACCCGAAATCGCCGAGACATACGTCAAGGATCACGAGAGATACTGCGAGATCGCCAGGACTTACACCTTGAACCACGCAATGGAACTGGAGCTTGATGAGGGGTGCATCTTATCCATGGACGGAGCAGACGTGCCTGCCGACGACATAAAGGGAACGTTCTTGGGAGTGTCTAACCCAGTCAAACACTCGGATACCGATTCCGCAGTCTATGGATCCAGCGTGTCCTCATGTGTGTCCACCAGGCAAAAGGAAAAGCTGCTCTACCATCGTGAAGCTCGCAGTCAGAGGAGAGTCTTGTCAAGATTGGAGGGCGGGTCCTCGTTAGACAGCTCGAGCAGCTTGGATATCTTTGGCGAGCGGTACGAGGATGACGTGATTCCCGACGAACATTACCGCTACCTCCAGGAATACATCAAGGATCTGGAAGGCATTTTTGACCCTGACTGGGACAACGACGCTACCCAGTCTTCCCGGCGAAGGAACCGTCCGTCCAGTCGGTGGTCCCCCACCGACAGCGAAAGCGACAGCGACGAAGCATACAAAGGAGTTGAAGGTGATGACAAACTTGCCAAAGGGTTGATTTTAACGGCCGCTCCCCCGTTGGAAACCGTCGAGTCTTACCAAGCCAAAGGAGGGTTCCATTCTGCGAAAGATGCTTTAGACCACAAGGTCGCACGGTTTTTGGACAAGGTGTGGGGTGACGAAACTCGATCAATGCCATCCGATACATGCAGCACAACGAAGACAGTTCGGCTGTGGGCCGGCCGCAACGCGTCAGAAGAAGAGGCCAAGGAAGAGATGGTCACCCTCCACTCAGATATCGACGGCCATGACGCCTTTCGGGTTTGAGTACTATTAGCAGCACTGTCGGATCGGGGACTGGCTTTCCTTGCTCTAGTATGATTTCCTTTTTTTTTTTTTTCACAGAGGGAAGCATTGTAGTTAATGCAGTTTGAATAAGTCAATGAAACCCGATGAATTCCGTGTCATCATGCCAGCGCCCCCATGAAATAGCACAAGTCCGGCCCAGTCTGGTCGCACTGCCGACGAGGTCCACTAAGGTCCGGGGGCTTTTCAGCTCGTCGGCCGACAAACATCGACGTGGAGCAGAGAGCCTAAAACCCGAGTTCCCCGTCTTCACGTTTGCGATAACCGATAGGAAAAGGAGGACAGACATTCTCTTCCCAAAGTCCGTCACATCTCACGAAATTTTCTACCCCTGCTGGTGGTGTGACCCAAACAATTCATTTTCATGGGCCAGCCAAAGAAGCATCGTCGAAGGCAGCGGACCGAAAGATGGGAACAGTGGCGCGTTGCTGCGTGACGGAAATACAGGGGGATACAGGGGCCGGTCGAGCCTCAGGGTGCGCCTCGAGGCCGAAATCAGACTAGGACGGCTGGAAATTTCCTTTTCGCACAGACGGTAATTTCGCGACGGCATGCTTTCCTTTTCACATATCAGCCCATGATGCCGCCTCGGAGGTGGGAGTTGGACTTCTTTTCTCATTGCCAAACTTTCTTTTCGTTCGCGAGCGGTGTTGCTCTTCTTGTTGGAGCTTCTTCTCTCCGATTCCACACACTCCTTCATTCGTCCTTTTTGCCGTTCTCTACGCTCTTTAATCCATACCACTCGACTAATCCCCTTTCATTCGTCCGTCACTCACTTACACCGCCGCTGTTTTGGCACTTTCACACACACTAAGGGCTTTGGACACCACACACACAAATCCATCCATCAAAAAGGGGTCACCACCACCAGGTCAATCCTCTTTTCCAACCTCCAAAGAAAAGACCAACCCCCCCCCACAAAGCAAACATGCCCTCCCTCCGCCCCCTCGCCACCGCCCACCGGCCAACCCTAACCGCCATCCTCGGCGAATTCACCGGCACCTTCCTCTTCCTCCTTTTCGCCTTCCTCGGCGCCTCCATCACCGCCTCCTACGCCTCCACCACGCCCCCTCTCCTCACCCTCCTCTTCGTCGCCCTCGCCTTCGCCCTCTCCCTGACCGCCAACGTCTGGGCCTTCTTCCGCGTTACCGGCGCCGCCTTCAACCCCGCCGTGACCGTCGCCCTGTTCGTCGTCACACCGCGCGCCGCGCGCTCGTGGGTCCGCAGCGGGTGCGTCATCGTCGCGCAGCTCGCGGGCGGCATCGCGGCCGCGGCGGTGGCGGCGGGATTGGTCCCCGGGGAGGGGATGCCAGCCGTGGACACAACGCTGGGCGGGGGGGCGAGCGTGGCGCAGGGCTTGTTTATCGAGATGTTTTTGACAGCGGAGCTGGTGTTTGTTATCTTGATGGTGGGGGTGGAGAAGCACAAGGGGACGTTTATGGCGCCGGCGGCGGTGGGGACGGCGTTTTTCTTGACGCAGTTGGTTGGTGAGTTGCACCGCTTTCTTTCTTCTTGCCAGCCCTCGTGTGTGTTTGTGTGTGGGGATTGGACTGACGTGGTCGAACAGGCATCAACTTCACGGGCGGCTCGCTCAACCCTGCGCGCAGCCTCGGGCCGGCCGTGGTCAGCGGGCGGTGGCCGGAGTACTTTTGGATTTACTTTGTCGGGCCCGTGGGCGGCGGGTTGCTGGCCAGCGGGTTCTACACGCTGCTGCAGTTTCTGAGGTGGGAGGAGTGCAACCCAGGCCAGGACTGGGATGATGCGGATGTGGAGAAGCGGGCGGCGGCGAAGCGCGTTGATGATTCGGATTCTGCTTGAGGGGTCATGTCGAATGGTCATGCTCATGTTGGGATGACTCATGTTGGGATTGGATGAGCATGGGCGGGGATGGTTGGGTCTTGGGCATGACGGCGGGTTGGGATGGGATAGAGGACGGGATGGGATAGGACGAGTCGGAGTGTAGGTTTATGGGTGGTGGGAAAAGGTGTTGGAAAAGGGCATCGCATGGCTTGGGAATCGGGGCGGATGATACCATGGAGTTGGGGTTTGGATGCTTCAAGTGAAGTGGGGTTGAGAGCATTTAGACGATGATACCATGGGAAAGAATCGGTACCTAGATAAAATAGTAATTAATTAGTGTTAGATAGTAGAGAGCTTCTTGGATGGCAGTCCATGTTCGCCATCCCCTTGGGGTGGGATTTGGGGTTGTGACACCTATTTCTGTTATCATTGGGTAACTCGGTTGGCGTTGCCTTCCATCCGACCGTTCAGATATTATGCTTTGGCTGGGATCAGTTTGAGACTTGGAGTCGAAAACGCCCAGTGCAATGTGCATGTGTTTGGAAGGTTGGACGAAAAAGCTTAACAAACCCACTGCTCGTTAACGCTACTGCAGATACAACCAGCCCTGGTTTGTTTGTTAGCGTAGGACCCGAGGGACACCAGCTCGAGGCCGTAAAACAGCCTGGTTGTCTGCGACGAATCTGGGCACACGAAATTTCCTTTTTCGTTCGTCGTCCTGAGCTGGGGTGAGCTGTGGCTGATTTGTCCTGAGCTTCCCCTGATTCTTTCCCTGAGCTAGGGTGATCCCATTCGCCTCTGCAGCACAGCCTCAGTGGCCCCTTTTCAGTCACCCCGGCTAAAGTTTCCTCTCGATGAAAGCAGACGATGCGTAATCTGTAAGGGTAGCTCCCAGGCAACAATTCCAATTACGGCGGCTAGATTTTGATGCCGCACAGATCTTTTCGCGCCGTAATCGCTTCAGGCTGCAGAGTCTGCTAAACGCATCTTCAGTTCTAGGGCCTTGACAAACTGGAAGAAAAGCTGTGAACCGGATAAGACTGTCTATGTTGTGTTATTGCTTAAGGTATGTCAGATAACCAGCAACTACCATAGTTAGGAAGCAATTGGGTTCCCCGGCTTTTTTGGCATAGTGGGTAGTCTCTGCTAGGGTCTAAGTTGTGTATCTCCATTCGAAGCACCCCACAGCATAGAACTAAGGCAGATGTCGACCAAAACCAATGTGGGCCAACGATCATGCGCCCCAAGACGGTTAATATTGACGGTTCACAGCGACCAGCGCAAAAAGTGGGCCTGAGCCGCACCCGTCGAAAGCGGTCAGCATCCTGAAATGCTCACATCAAGCGATAGGGTGTAGGCTTGTCGAGAGGTTTGATAACTTCGGACAACCGCAGATCGCTTATTCCGAAAGTGAATCGTTTTTCTGATATTGCGTACTATCCCAGGGCATGTACTGGTATACTGTGGGACATCCCATCGGTGCTGTCCTAGATTTCGGGCTGGGGTGCCATATACAATCCCGAATTACGAGCTAGAGTACCATATACTATCCCAAAGTCAGAGCTGGGATATCATGTACCATCTTAAATTCCGAGCTAGGGTATTGTGTACTATCCCGGGGCATGTACTAGCATATTCAACAAAATTCGGGACGTGGTCCAGGATTCGGGCCATTTAGCAGTCCTAGTTTGGGCCTAACTTGCCCGCTTTTCAGGACCTGGGCCACTCTTTAGCAATAATTACATAGCTGTATTTCTAAGAGGTTACACAATAGCACATACATGGAGGGCCCCGAGGCTCGATGATTTAGGTCTTATATATAACGTTGAATTCTACCACTTCTACCACCCACCACACCAATCCTCATCCGCAGCGCTAGTCTCTCCGTAGCACTCTAAGATCTACCTCTAGTAGCGTTACCCCGGGACTCGAAAACGACGATGCTTTCGCCCCGGAGAGGAACACCGGTGTATTGGCAGAAGGCCGACCTCTAGAAGCTTGCTGCCTTCGCGCATCTACCGACGGGCAGGCCGTGAAGTTCGAAGTGTATACACCTGGAAGGAGAGGCACATCGGAAGTGGCGTTCTTAGGGCACGAATCGGCAGTACTGCACGCCCAGCCCAGGCACGGGATTTTCGGTGGACTGAGGGCAGCGCGGGGCAAGGGAGTGCGATTGAGGCGGTTGAGGACGGGGAAGCTAGCGCGCACTAGGTATCGGGGATGGCGGTGTATGGGACGGCGGCGAAGCTCTCATCCAGAGAAAATTACAAGCCGTATACGGGTAGCTCCTCTTATATTTCTTAAAGCTAATTCGCCTATATCGCTGGGTTCCTGGTAAGCCCCGCCAGCCTTTCATTATAAATCTCGAAGTACACAACCTCCCCATCCTCATCGGTAAAAGCAAGCACACCTCTAAGCCGGCAATAGAGAAGATAGCATACCCCTAAAGCTCGTGGCGCCCGCCTGGAAGAATTTTTATAAGGCAAATGCGCCCGAAAACACGCCGGCCGAGCCCAAACATGTGGCCCGGACAGACCGGGCGGAGCGGACGGCGCCGCACGACCTCCGCAGCGACCACGTGCGGCGACAGCATCGAAACCGTCTCTCGCACAGGGCCTCTGCGGGGAGGAGCCTCTGTGGATGCAGACGCAGGCATGGACAGAGGCCGGTACAAGTTGCTCAGTCACCATTGTAGTATTCACTGTGTTATAGATACTATCATTGTGCCCACGATGGGTGAGGGACCCTTCTGGTTCCTCACGCTAGCAATTCATTGTCCTTTGGGATCAATTGTTTAGAACCTCTAGGTCTACGACCTGCGTGACACCGTAGTCGTTCTCGAGAGTTGTGCTAGCCTTTATTCAGCCATCTTGCCCCCTAACGCCTTTGACCGTCCTAGTCTACGATCTGTTTTTATTAGGATCACCTTGCGTCCCGGAAGCAGGCCTTAACACGTTCTTATTACCGGCACCAGCCTCCCTGGTCTTCCCATTAGCATAAGTCCGCTTATAATATAATGTTAAAGTATAGCTGTTGCGTACCCTGGATTAGGGTTGCGCACTGGCCTACAAGGCGCACTAGCCCACAGGGCCCACAGGGCCCACTGATCTACAGGGGGCACTACCCCGTAGAATTAACCAGAATGCTACTACTTTCTAGAGGGTTCTGCCCCACAGAAGACCTCTTTACTCCAATTTACAGAAGGCTCTAGAAGCCAGCCTAACGCCTATATCTAGGCCTTCCTCTTCCACTGTAAATAGTCTCTTCTCAAGCAAGCAAGTCAAACCAGTCTTTCTAATACAGTACTCTTCCGCCAAGAGCCTTATCTTACAGTTGCCTACGGCCACTGTAGGACCACTGTTATAGTGGCTGTTTCGCTTCCCTTAGCACCTTACTAAGCTCTGCTATTGTAACCACCTGCCGCAGTCTTCCAACCCACCTTCCGCTTCGTACGCTACAGTGCACCTTGCCCTGTAGCAACCCTATACAGGTGCTATCTTCATAGGCCTGTTAGGGCGTACTCAGCAACAACCTTAAACGCCGTCCTCTAATAGGCGAGAAATAACAGTCGATACTATACCCGAATGTACTACAACCCCGACACAACGCCGAACGACCGGGGCCTATAACGCCCTTCCCCGGCGCGAATCACGAGTCCGTATCCCCCCCGCCTTCCCGCCTTCCCGCCCGTCGTCCGCCCTGGAAATGGTATAAACTCCTGTCGGCCCCTCTTTATTCTTTAATAACGTTAGGAGGTTGACCTAAGGCTAGGTTGTCAAAAGATACAAAATAAAAGCCAGTACAATAGCTATCATGACGAACACTCAGATATACTATACGAAAGTCTTGTCATACCTCCTCCTCTTTATTATGACAAGTTACGCCGTCTGGTAACCCCAACGACTATTTCCCCTTCCCTTGTCCTCTTACGTAACCGCCAAGCCCGCTACCCGTAGACCAATCCTTGGCGTCTTTACCTCCTCGAGATCCCTCGAGATCCCTGGCAATGGGAGTGGAGAAGCTAATAAGGCTACGCGAGTTGGGCTCCAGCAACGGCGCACTGATCTTCTTATACCAGACGCTCATAAAGT
Organism: Schizothecium vesticola; assembly: GCA_030549215.1. Lineage (NCBI taxonomy): Eukaryota > Fungi > Ascomycota > Sordariomycetes > Sordariales > Schizotheciaceae > Schizothecium > Schizothecium vesticola. The sequence goes on along the minus strand of JAUKUD010000007.1, from coordinate 2,741,907 downwards.
CCTGGTATGGCAAACTATCCGGAAGCAGGCCTTGGCGCCCGATCATGAAACGGGGGAGCATAATCTAGAACAGCATCTGGAGAGGTTTAGCATCACAGTACAGCAAAAGATAGTGTCAACCTTACCTCGATGTCGTTGATATTCCGTCTTGTAGCGATGGTAGGCGCGGAGGCCGGACGCCGGAAGAGCGCGCCAAGCGTCCGGGTCGGCGACATGAAGGATGTACGACTGCAGCCGAACTTCGGTGCTCCCGCTCTCATAGCTGTTGGATGTCAGTCGGCGTTCCGGCAAACATGGAGTGCGTCTTTTACCTCTGTGCGCAGCCCATTTGACTCTTTTTGGCTTGTCTTCTTGCTTGAGGACAACTTTGGCCTGGACCAATAAATATGAGCCCAAGTTTTTGGAGGCTCAATGATAAGACATTTTACCCCCAAACTCCATGCGCAACAAACCATGCATTGTCTTTTGTTAGGGAATTGACTTGAGCCTGGCCTGTCATTCTGGCGCCAGACTGGCCAGAGCCCCCTGGTGGTGACAAGGTCCCAAGTCGCCAGCTAACACATCAACTTTTTCCCTTCCCGGTGCATTGGGTGGCGATGGTCCAAGTGATATTGATTCAGGTGGTTCGCCAAAGATATTGCCAGCTTGCAGTGCGGTTGAGACGGAGATGGTGTGACTTCTTTGAGAGGCTCGGGATCATCCGAACCACTGGCGACTGTTTTTCATTAAGATGGCTGTGACCTCCGACAAAACCCCAGGGGGTGGTCGATCGAGACAGCCTCCGGCTTGGAAGCGTTCCGCAAACTTCACCACGCCATACCCACCATGGCGGAACCGTCCTCTAACAAATCCAAGGGAAACGATGCAACGAAGGGCGCTTTTCTCATTTACTGAGCAGTCGCCGCTGGCAACGCTGCCGTTGCAGGATGGATCTATCTTTATATTAGCCCAAGCCGCGCCACCGTTGTTATCGACAGCGCTTAGGGATTTCTCGACCTGCTGTTCGTGGCTTGGTACATGGTGATGGGCACGGTGAGTACGTTCCCCCCACCCGTCGGGCTCGGCTGACATCTGAGTAGGGGATCGCGACTGTGTTCATGGCAGCTTTCTGCTGGCGTGGCATGCCGATGTATCGAACATTCATGGCCGTCCCTTACGGGCTCATGTCGCTGTCGTGGGGACTGACCTGGCTCTTTCTCATGATTGCCGAAATCTCAATCGCGAAGAAGAACGAAGCTTGCAGAGACAAGGGCGGCGATCAGTACATTGATGGCAAGGTCGTTCGCGTCTGCTATCAGGGCGACTACCTCAGCTGGTACCCAAACTACCTATGCTCTCACTATGGTCTCCTTTTTGGGCTGGTAAGATCCCGAGTTCTCGCCCAACGGTTCAAGAGCTCCGTTGATGTGTTCCTTACAGTTGGGTCTTTCTGATTCTCTGCGGCTCGGTTGTGGGGAAGGCGAGGAAGAGAAAGCAACAAGAGACGCAGGACTTGTCTCTTGCCATCAGCAACCAGGTTGTCTTGCTTGGAGATAACCCGCACAAGAAAGAGCAGATCCAGGCTGCCACAAGTCGAATGATGGGACGAATGAGGGAGGGGCGAGACGCGTGGGTGGCTGAGCAAATGAATCTTCGGCGAGCTGTGTAACAGCCGGTTGGGACCACGGCAGCGTCTGCCCCGCGCCTGATGGATGACTTGGGAGGCCAGGCGCAAGCATGGCGTCAGGCATGAGTGTTTCGAATCAATTTGTCTTTGACTTGCCACCAACATTGCTTGTAGGAAACTTGAATTGGAATCCGAGTATCGTCCATCTTGTCTGCCGATTGATTTGGCCGAGAACAGCTTGCATCCTGCTTACATTCAGGCACCGGCTCCGAGAAAGCTGGAAAGAACCCAGATATGGTCCAAATGTCTCCTTGTTCCGCAAGTTTGGGTGTGCAGAACCTGGAAGACGTCTCAACCCGCCGAGGACAACAACATTTCAAGGATTTGAGGTCAAACAAACTTACTTGTGCACGGGATCAGTGAGCTGCACGTAGCCAACCCAGAACAGCCAGCTGCCAAGCCAGGTACAGAAGAGGCAACCCAGCGATAAGAGCCCAATATATCGCCGGTCGCTCAGATTCTCTGTGTCCCATGTTCTTGACCGTGTCCGCTATGAGGGCGTCATTCCGAAGGAAGTCGACGAAAATGCTATACCAAGTAAGGGCCAAGGGAATAATGCCAAAGACTCCCATGACAACGTAGAGGAAGGCGCCGGCGTAGAGAAGCTTGGCGGATGGCGGAAGATGATTGCGAACGTGACCAAGACGCGCCAGGCCTCGGAACGCTCGATCGATGTGTCTCTGCCATTGTTGTCGTAGGGGCGGAGTTGATGGGAATGACATCTCCAAAGTTGTACGAGGTGTAGGTGCCGGACATTGTCGCTGCCTGTGGATGTTGCTGCGAGTGTCGCCCGCAAAGAAGCTCGTGGCCCTCTCTGTCCAAAGACATATATCTCCTGCCGGTCCATCATTTGTCGGGTGGTGATATTTCTTCCCCTGGCAACGTCCGACAGCTCGCATGTGGTGGCGCCAAGGGCACAGTCTTGGCAGCGCGTGGAAGTTTGAAAGATCAGGGGGAAGCTGAAAAGGTGTCCAGAACATGCTGGCGGCGGGAGAGAGATATTCGTTGGGTGTTCAAAGTGGTGGTGGAAGTCTCCTGCGAGAAGAAGGCTCCAAGAGAGAAAAAAAAAGAAACTGGGAGAAATGGCATCAATGGGTAGAAGCAACCAAAACTGGGAGGGCACCTAGTGATGGAATTGGCTCAGGTGCTCCCACAATCTCATCGTTCCGCAGCCTCTCTCCGATTTTGCAATTCAATTTTTTTTTCTCAGTAGGTAGGTAGTATTCCACAAAGGTTTTTGACATTCATGGACATCTTCACACCTTGAAAAGCAACCTACTATCTGTACATGTATTTCGCCTGCTATTCTACAACCCGCAAAACTTACACGGCTTTAGGCCTCCTCGCTTGCCGAGGGTGACTCTCGCCCTGCCCAACTCCAACAACATTGTCCTGAGAGCTAACGACGGGTCAATTTCCATCTTCAACGGCGAAGCCAGGTGCATTGCCCGGCTTCTCGTCGAGTCTTACACCACGCCGCGCTGGAAGAACGGCGCGTTGTCGCAGTTAGCACGCGCAGTGTGGGAACTGTAGTCCGAGGGTGCGAATTCGAACAACTTCAATCCACGTTGTCTACTGTATACTTGGCACCCCTTAAACGCTCTGTTTACAATTCTACTTTGGCTTGCGTGCCCCGGCAGCGGGCTGTCTTCTCCCATTGTCGCCCGTGTTTAAACCACCAACTCTTTTGGCCAAGATCTGTTATCTCTCAATGGTTATCTTTCAATCGGCTTTCTGGTTCCGCAGCCTGCATCATTCGATTCGCCATCCAGCGCTGGTCTTCTCAAGACATACGCAGGCAGCAACACGCAGCAAAATGCAGTAACATCCAATTGAAAGCGGCCGAAACCGCCCCCTCCCAAGAGACATCCGCCATCGCGCCGACGTCGAACCTCAGGCACCGATGCATAGCTGCCCCGCAGACCTCTTCATCCGCCAGAGCCTCGTCGACGTCAACCCAACACCTCTCACTCTGTACCCTCGCCATGTCAGGCCTGGAACCGTTGGTGGCCCTCGGGCTCGCCTGCAACGTCTTTCAGACCGTCAGCTTCGCACGCGAGGTTTGCCAGGTCTCCAAGACGGTCCTGGAAACCGGCGATGTACCGCCTCCGGCCCTCGCTTCGACTCTAAAAGATCTCGCCAAGGTTTTCCGGGAGGTCGAGAGCACGACGGCGGTCCCCAACACCAAACTCACTAGCTGTGACCGGGAGCTGGTCAAGATCGCCAAAGTATGCTCTGAAGCTGCGGCTGCCATGAAACAGGAGTTGGACAAGACCCAGGCCACCCCCACGAGCGGGAAAGGAAGGTGGTCTGGGTCTTGGGTGACGGTCAAGGCCGTGGCTGGTGCGAGCAGCAGGAAGAAGAAGCTGGAGAAGCTGGAGCAGCTGGTCGAGACCCATCAGAAGGCCCTTGAAACACGACTGTTGGCCAATATCTGGTGAGCAGATCCCGACCTTGTCACCAATCTTGCTCCGCACTGACAACTATCTGTTTCAGCACCAAAACCGACGCCATCAAGGTCAGCCAGCAGACCAATTTTGAAAGCCTTGATATTAGGTTGCAGGGCTTCATCAAACTCGTCGGCCAAGGGGAAACCCGCATGGCCGCGCTGCTCATCCAAGAGACGGCGAACGTCAAGGACCATATCACCGTCAAGACCAATGAGCTCGGTCAGAGCCTTGGGCAAATCTCCCGCGACAACGAACGAGCATATCAAGGGATATCCCAGGCAACGATGGAAGTGGGCGCCAATATCACCACCTTGACCCGCCGAACCGACGACAAAGCCGACCAAGATCGCAAATACGCAAGACATGATCGGCTACTCAAGAGTCTGAAGTATGGGACCATGAACGAAAGGCGGAATCAGATTGAGCATCCCCACACAAAGACATTTCAATGGATATTTGGAGACGCCCCCACTGGTGAAGACGACTCCACTTCTGAAGACGAACTTAACCAGCTTGATGGCTATTCTAAACGAATCCACGAAGCAGCGGCTGGCTTTATCGAATGGGCGAGAGATCAGTCATCTCCGACATTTTGGATTAGCGGGAAACCTGGCTCGGGCAAGAGCACCCTCATGAAGTTCCTCGCTGAGAACCCAAGGACTTTGGAACTTCTTACCTCGGCGTCTCCCGCTGCATCTCAAACAACTATTCTTTCGCACTTTATCTGGAGTGCCGGTCAGCCTATAGAAGCAACAGTCAAAGGCCTCCTCTATTCTCTTCTATACCAAGCCCTATCGGAGCAGAGTGCCAGTGAGGCCGTCCTCGAGAAGCACCCCGGCGCTCGAACGAAGGATTCCGTCTCCGATTGGTCCGAAGATGAGCTCCAGGTCGTTTTGTTTAAACTGCTACCAGCCTTGGGCCGGCCCTTATGTCTATTTATTGACGGGCTGGATGAGATTTCTTCTCCAGTTGGCCAATTCCAGGTGCTCGATATCATCAAAAGCCTTCAACAGATCCCGCTGCCATTTGTCAAGACGTGTGTTTCGAGCCGTCCAGAGCCAATTCTCCAACAGAGCCTCGGCCAGTACCCCATGTTCAAGATCCAGGACTTGACCCGTTTCGACATCGAGAGATTTGCAGCACACACCCTCAAGGCTGCCTTCGAACGGAGCCAGCTCAATCTTGGCGAGAACAACTTGAAAGACAGCGGCGAACTACTGGAACACGTTTGCGAAATGGCAGATGGTGTTTTTCTCTGGGTCGCACTAGCCGTCAGGAGTCTGAAAACCGGTCTCGTCAAAGGCGATGGCCCTAAGGAGCTGGATCAGCGTCTACAAGCCCTACCTTCGGACCTAGCCACTCTCTACAACTTAATGTGGGACCGACTGGGGGACGAAAAAGAGATATATCAACGCGACGCTGCGAGATACTTTAACCTGTTGCAGGTAGAGCCATACTCGGTGTCCGGGCCCCCGGACCACGAAAACAGCTTGGTTGTGATCCTGCTCGCTTACGATCGTTCATTGTCTCAAAGAATCCTGAAAGACTATAACGATAACAGGCGTCCTATCTCTTATGATACCCTTAGTCATCACCTCAAACGGCAGAGGATCAGACTGGAAGCACGCTGCGCCGGTCTCGTGGAAGTCCGAAACAGCCCTTCCGATCGCTTTGGACTGGGACGATACGACCTCGATTGGAGACCGGATTGGATGGCTGATAAGCTATATTTCATCCACCGTTCTGCCCGGGACTTCATCCTCAACCAGTCTGGGCCGGAAAGGCTTCTCGACAAGGACGAATCGACGCGGGACATGCGGCTGAGTAGCACAGCCCTAGCGCATCTGGCCGCATGCTGCCTTGAGGGAGGCCTGCTTTATCGACTTGGGACTGACCTACCGCTGGTGACAGCGGGAGGCCTGCGTTATCGACCGGGGACTGACCTACCGCTGGTGATAGCCCTTGTCAGCTGCATTTTTCGGACCCCTAGTGGTGGAACTTCTTCCGTGCCGCATCAACTGGTTACAGAATGTGGAAGACTGATAGGACGAAGTTTCCGCCGTTCTCAAAAACCTCGGTCGCAGGCCTGTCGGCATTACGATTTTGGTGCCATCCTGTCCTGGTGTCTTCCGATTGAACTGCTCAAGACTGCCTTTCTACCAATACCGCGGGGTCTTTGTGGGAAATACGCCGCGTACCTCTTCATCGGCGCCATGGGCCGCATTGGACAGGGACAGGACCGGGATTTTCGCATTGGCATGATAGAACCAAGAAGCGAGCTTGCTCCCTCCCCCAAAGTCAACTGGCTGTGCGAAATCGCCCAGGTAGTGGATTTGGGCTTCCAGGGAGTGGTCTGTTCGAACCTATACTCCGCGGGACCGGCAATCAAGGGCTGCCTTAAGATCAATGCGCCCCACACACCACTTTCAGCGACCGTGCAATGTCTACAGGAATGGACTTCGCGCTACTGGTGGTGGTCGGAAGAAAATGGCTTTTGGACGCGTTACAACCTCGGTGGTTCCATCCTGAACATACTTCGAAGCCTTCTTGCGGGGTCGCCGGACCAAGGACATCTGGCTTATCCTACGGTCATCGCTATCCGTGCACCTTTGTCACTGGCAGTCGCTAGCACCATATTGGGGATGGAACTCCCAGCGGGATCCAAAGCGGAGAACCCTGACTTCGTCTGGGGATTAGTCACGCAAATTGAAGCACTCAACATGGCATCGTCTTTACCGAAACATTGGAAGCCTGCTGTCTTCGTGAAGACAAACATGCGATTGGCTGTGGCTTTGCTGGCGGCGGACATGAGACGATGGGGAGAGGAAGACCTCTGTGGACTTTTGCTTCATCAGCTGGGTGACGGTGCTCCATTCGACATCAAAATCACCGAGATCCTCGCGCCGGCAAAGTGGAACTCAGACTCGGCGTCGCCTCCACTTATTAATCGACGGGGTCCGAAATTCAAGATAACATGGGGGCTCCGGGACCTTGCGCGCATTGAGGACATCTTCATCACATACCTGAAGTCAGCACTCACAGAGGATCGCCCATCTCGCGCGGGGATCGGGAGCCAACGGAAGGACCTTTTACAAGATCTGCAAAGCTTGATCCAGGACATTCTAGACTCGGTTGACAGGGGGTCTACAGTAGAGGAGAGATGGGCGGATGCTCAAAAACGATGGGTGCGAGACGAGTTCCTTTGGAAGAAGGACGATGTGCGAGCTCAACCCCCAGGAGGTGATGTGCTCGGGAAAATGTATGGTTCCTGGGCGGAGAAAGGTGAATCGGAGGGAAGTGACTCGGAGGAAAGTGACTCGGAGGAACGTGAATCGGAGGAAAGTGAATCAGAGGAAAGTGAATCAGAGGAAGGGCGCATAAATAGGATGCTTGATTCTCTTCGGAGGTAGTTTCTTTTCGGCATAACTCAGGGAATCTAGCTTCTCCGAGTCTATACAGGCACTGTGACCAATAGGAACTTCCTTCCAATGGAATGCTGAATGCCTAGCACATAGTGGTCTTTAAAATACATAACGATAGGTTCTAGTATCCCCTGTCTAACACTCTAGCCACTCGGAAAACTGTCTTTTAGACACATAAAACTAATAATGATAAGGTCGCAGTTTGTTCGATCTAGAGACGCAATACAGCTTGGTTGTCTGCGACGAATCTGGGCACACGAGATTTCCTTTTTCGTTCTTCATCCTGAGCTGGGGTAAGCTACGGTGAGCCGTGTTACTCTGTAGTTTAAATGACAACTTTTCGCGAGGTCCCAGTTTTGGGACACAAGAGGCCCAAATCTGGGACCGGCCCAAACCACTTTTCGCTCTTCTTCCTTTTCCCCCGAAGTCACATAAAACATAGTTAACGTCTCCTATTAAGTCTCCATTTCTGTCTTCCTCGTTCGCGAAAATGGGTGAATCACCTTCACCTTGTAGCAATTGGGCTCTGCCCGCTATTACGATCTGTCTTTACCTCGGTCACTACGGTGTACTAGGAGCAGGCCGTAACAGCCAAGGATCACCACTGATAATTTTGCCGACAGAACATGCGAGTTTTTGGCAATGAAAGTATTGAGAATTTCCCAGTCATGAGTACTTGAGTTCTACATCTCGGTCGTGCGAAGTGTCAAACGGGGACAGCCAATCCAGCACCAGAATAAAAACAGGGCTGTCATCAACAACCCAACCTGGGCCCAACGGATAGTCCCGGTTTGTAAACGGCCAACGGATAACGCCTGCAGGCGCTACTGGCTGGCACTATAGCCAATCATGAAAAATAGATTAGCGCGCTCGCCGTCACTTCTACGTCAGGTTAGCGTAAGACTTTAGTATCTCCGCCTGAAGCCATTTAGCTTTGGCTACTTACGGGCTTGAGAGTTCTGCGCCATGTGTGAAGAAAGACAAGGACCTTAAGGCCAAAGAAAGATTATTAGCTGAATTAAGTCTTCCAGCTCCAAGCCGCAACCCGTGTGAAGCCACTGATGTCACACGGACCACAAGAGAGGACCCCGGAAAAGTAACCAGGCCAGATTAGGGAGCCAAGCAATGTAGGAAGGCCCAATGCAGCACGCAAGGCCAATGGAGAATCGAGGATGGCTACGGCCAGCGCGAGTAGTAAGAAGGAACCACAGGGGTCCCCGAAACAGTGGTGCTCCTCAAAAGTATTTAGGAACGGTCTCTCCCCCCAAAAACGAAGGAACTAAGGACCTTTGGCCAATGAAGATTATTAGCTGAATTGAGTCTTCACACCACTCCACGCTTGCACCGTGTCACAATGACCTGCCCCAGGGGTTGCCCCTTGTCACACGAAGTTATTGCAGCCTGTCCCACTACGAACCTTTGTCCCATTTGGATTCAATCTCGAACCTCTCCCACCTTTTTTAGGGCAATTGATAGGGGGGCAGTAGTCCTTTTTGATAGGGGGACAGTAGTCCTCGATTTTTGGCCCCGGGTTAGGGTTATGTATGAGGAGTGGGTGCCAGCCCCCAAGAGGTCAGCAACAGCGAAGACAACGGCAAAGACAGCGATCCAGACAACTGCCAAAACAACACTTTAGACACCACACAGCGATATAGACAGGGCAATCAAGGTGCAATCCTACAGGCAAGATTCAGACATATATATAACTAACAAAACACACCAAAACCAAATGCACACGCGCAATCTCAAGGACTCAACACATCCTCTTGTTAATTGGCCCAGGCTCACGCCCTCCCCGCCTCAGCCGCCTTCTTGGTCAACTTGACCTGCCGGCCAGACCTCGTTGTCTGGCCAGTTCCGTCAACTGCCACCTGTGTGCCAATCACTTGCTGTAAGGCTATTCCCACTCCAATAGTGGCGGCAGGAGGGCCCCCGCCTGGTGTTGCGCGCTGGCGCTTCGGCTCCGGCACGGCGGCCTCCTTGTTCTTTGGGGGTCGGCCTCGCTTCTTCGGCTGCGAGGGGGCTGTTTGGAGGCCTCGCTCCGGCGCCGTCGTCGTGTTCTTTGGGGGTCTGCCTCGTCTTTTCGGCGCCGGCGCCGGAGCCTCCATCGGGGCGGGCGCCTCCATCAGAGCGGGCGCCTCCATCGGAGTGGCCGCCTCAGGGGCTTGTTGCGCCTCGGGGGCTTGTTGCGCTTCGGGGCCTGTAGCTCCTGGATGGTATCGGAGGGACCAAACCGCTGATATCTGGCCTCGGGGATGGGGTCGAAGGTGGCCAAGTCACCGGTGGAATCGATAGAGTCCTCGGAGTCGCTGCCAGATTGGCTGGGGCCGCCGGGCCGGCGCTGTTCGTCGTGATGGTCAGAGAACCCTGCGAAATCGTCGTCGTCGGCGGCTTGGAGGCGGGCAGCCGCAGCTGCGTCAGGGCCTTGCATCGCCATGGCGGCTGGTTGATTCTGTGCCTTGAATTAGTGGGGGGTATAGGGCATGAGGGCGCTGGAGTATACCGTTCACAGGTGGGCGGCGGCGCGCAGTTGCGCGCGGGGCTCAATTGATCCGACTTGATCGCTTGCGCTGGTGTGACACGGCTGTCTTGGCTGTTCTGGCGATTGTGGTGGTTGTGGTGGAAATCGCTGTTTTGGCTGGCTTGGGGTGGCTGTCTTGTCCGGTCAAAATTGTGCCAAAGTTGGATTTTTTGGCCCCCATACATAACCCTAACCCGGGGCCAAAAATCGAAGACTACTGCCCCCCTATCAAAAAGGACTACTGCCCCCCTATCAATTGCCTTATTTAGTGGCACCTTGGGTCGATCTCTGTGACAATGTGGTTTGTCAATACTACCACTCTTGAGCTAGCTGGCCCATTCTTCGGAAAGTTGCCGCCATTTGCAATTTTGTCTCACACCTAGGGCAACGACGAGCTATCACTCCAAGGCTTCAAAGATTATCAGCAACGCCACCAGCACAGCCATAAAAATGGTTTTCGCAAAATCCAGGAATGCTGTCGACTGTCGAAGTGTGACGGGTATAAATACGCCTGGATTGATACAGTTTGCATCGACAAAACAAGCAGCGCCGAGCTCACAGAAGCCATCAATTCCATGTACGACTGGTATGCGAAGTCAGCTACCTGTTATACATACCTTGAAGATCTCGAATCGGAAAATCTCTCAGACTTGACGCGATGTCGCTGGTTTACCCGGGGCTGGACACTTCAAGAGCTCATTGCTCCGAAGAAAGTGATCTTCTTCAACAAAAACTGGGACATGGTTGGAGACAAGAATCGCCTCTCGCACAACATAGGAGGCATTACCGGCATCCGCTGCCCTACTCTTCTGGGTAACCCAATTCAACTTTTCAGCATCGCGGATCGGATGTCATGGGCATCTAGAAGAGAAACCACCAGGCCGGAGGATCTTGCTTATTGCCTTCTTGGCATATTTGGGATCAATATGCCATTGCTATATGGCGAGGGCGGTCAGAGAGCATTTATCCGCCTCCAGCAAGAGATCCTACGCCACTCCAACGACCAGTCCATATTTGCGTGGTCAATACCCCAGGGACACAACCTCGGTCAGAGTTTGTTCAACTCGCTTGCCTCGTCTCCATCGTTCTTTCGGTTTAGCAGCGGGATTGTTCCTTCCCGAGCCCCCGGGGACAGCAATAACCGTTTTGTCACCAACCAAGGCATAACTCTCAAGGTCCTAGCGAACCCGTCACGCAGTTGTATCATTCTCAAATGCCACCGTGTCGGCAGACATGCGCTTTCCTATTTCGCAGTTAAACGCCTCCGTTCAGGATCGGACGAGTATGCTAGAACATCTAGCCACATTGCGGAATTTGAACCTCGCGAGCTCCCTAAAGGCGTTGAAGAAGTCACTATAACGCTACGGACGGACATCTTTGACACACTCGAGTTTTATCGCAACAACAGGACCAACTACCTGGCTATCGCTCGTTTACCACCCTCGAGTTCGGGCTACTACATCAAAAAATGTTGTCTGGGCGACTCCTACGACGATCCGATGTCTGTCAAAATATCACCTTTTGTCAGCGAAGCAAGTGGTGTGATATTTTCCTTCCACAATGACAAGAAATCAAGTACTCCATTTTTTGTTGCTCTCTTCTGCTCTGGCGATTTGGAGCAACCGAATTCCATTGGTATGGAGAACGATTTCATCGGAGTATACAACGATACTAGGGAGCAGACTGTGGAGCAATTCTACATTCTGTTCACCATGTGGTTGAAAAAAGGGAAGAAGCTGATAAGCTCCCTAATGCCGCCAAACTGGAAACTGCGGATGGACTTGACATTTGGAGACTTCAAGATGGACAACTTATCCATGTCTCTATCTCGCGGCATTTGAGCTCAGTTGTAGGCTATGCAGGCTGTGTTAGAATTCTTGCTGGGAGATCTTGGGAAGTTGACATCAAACCTTTCGCGGACTGGGGCCCTTTCGAGCGCGGCGAGTAGTCAGAGACTAAACTAGCAGCTTCGGCAGCCTAAGACCTCTATTACAACCTACACCCGATAGGGTCAGATTGTAAGGCAGCATGCTTGTAGTTAATAGTGTGGAATAAAAATTGCCACAAGTAGTTCAGATAGCTAATCACTACCACAACAAGTTGTTCTGCAAAGAGCTTTGTACAGAGTTATAGACAATAAATTGTACTCCTTACGCAAGGAACTAAGACTAGGTCCCTTACCGAGGTGCCCATGCCTCGACTATATGGCTTTCCTTTCTCCAGGGCTCAAGGTTCAAAAAAAGCAGTTAGCCCTTCGGTTGTCTCCTGGTGGGTCGGATCCTGAGTTAGCTAGCTACCAATTTACAGTTTCGATAGGGTTGCTGGGTTGGCCCTCGATCACTCTGTTACTAAGATCAACACTCTCTAGTTAGCCTGACGTCTTGGAAGATTTCATCGGCGACAAGAGCAAAACCAACCACATCACTAAGACGCTAGTGTTCCTGCAGGCCCTTGGTTTTACCTTTAGGTTGTCATACGTCTAACCGCAGGGTTGCCCATCAGCCTGCTGGAACTGAACACGTTTGCGCGCGTCGTATTCGCCTTTTACGTGTTTGCGGCGTGGTTGGATAAGCCCTTAGATACCAACGAGCCTGTGATCATCTCCTTAGATCGCGGAGACAATGTGGCCCTCTGCGCTGCCATGTATATCCAAGTCGTTGTATGGGAAGTGGACCTGCCTACTCAGAAAATGCCTCTGAGCTCCTGTCAAGTTGACAGCGGTCGTGTCGGCATCTAACGAGGCCTTCTGGCTCTCGGTCAAGAGCTGATTAAGCCCGTCGACGAACAAAATTACCATTTTAGGCACAAAATAGACGCATACAGCCAAGTCGCTGGCCGCCGTTAAGAGCGTGCGGCTATCGCGTCTGCGGCTCGAGATGGAAATAGAAGCCGTGGCCCCAACCTTAGAGCCAGACTCCGCATCACTGCCCGGGCCGCTCCACTTGCCGCAGGATTAAATCCGGCCGCTAGGTTTTAGCAGATCCCTAGCCAGGCACGGCGGCAGGGACATGGTGATTGAATGGCGCCATCTTCAAGCAAGCAAGACATCGGGCGAGAAGGGCGAAGCACGCGCGAAAAAGCTTAATGCTAAAAGGTAGCCCAAACCCTAGAAAGCGGGTAAGTCAAGGCCCAAATTTGGGACCACGGTTGGAAACTGTTAAGGTGCGACATTGCCCTAATGGGTATGGGCCCTAAGCCTCGGTCCCGAATTTTGGCCTAGAATATACCAGAACATGCCCTGGGATGGTTCAAAAATCCCAACTTAAATTTTGGGATAGTACATGATATCCCAGCTCGGAATTTGGGATGGTACATAATACCCCAGCGTAAAATTTGGGATGATACACAATGTACCAGCACCGATTGGCTATCCCACAGTATTCCAGTACATGCCTTGGGATGGTACACAGAAATAAGGGAATTTTAACTTCCCACCACTGAAATACCGAACGTATTTGTCCTATTTGGACTTGCCCTACACTACCGATTCACCGTGTGTAAATACTGTTAAACTGTCTCGGCAAGCCTACTCTACCCAGCAGTATCAGAAACACTGCAAATCGGATTTTGCGAAGTTAAGAGAGATTGCAATTGCGTGACTGTATTGCTTATATAATCTCTCTTATAGTTCTGACTTGAAGCTAGAACCCTTTCTTTTATAGACCTTTTCGTAGGGTTCACCTTCGTCACTGCGGTGGGTAAGCAAACGTAAGCCAGCCTGAGCAGATCTTGATCAGGGACTGAGCCGAGCCTGAGCCAGGGTAAGCAAAGTCACATGCGTGAAGTACGAAAAAGGAAATTTCGTGTGCCTAGATTCGTCGCACAAAACATAAAGTGAAGGCGCATTTCTGTACTAGCGAGACCTTTTCAAGGAAGAGCGAGACCTTTCCCAAACTAAGCGAGTACCATCTGACAAGACTGTAAGCCTCGCGTTCTAACTTTAGGGCCTTGGTAGCTCTAACCTCGGGGCCTCAATCAACCGGTGTATGGTCTTGGCAACTATCTCAAAATATCTCGCGCTCGCCGCTCCGTCTTCCTCCCATAGCCCAGCATTTCCTCGTGTCCGACACCAGGCCACGTTTTAGTGTCCGGCACGCCGTTGGCGTCGATTCCACGGCCCCAGGTCGTCCACGGAAGCGTCCATCTCATCAGCTCCGGTGGCACCTCTCCCCCCGCGACCATGCCTGGTATCAGGTCCCGCCAATCCGTGGGCTTCTCGCGGAGAAACAAGCTCCCGCTGAGAAGACGGTGCCAAACGTCGGGCGGCCGATCATCCGGCCCCGGCTTCCAGTGCCTAGCAACTGACAGCTGGACCTGCCGGTGGATCCCCCTATGGCCGGTGACGGTTGTCATGCGGTTGGCCCAGCCGTACAGATAGATGGAACGATTGAGCGGGGAGAGATCGCGCGCTACTTCAAGGGCCATCGGCGGGAGATTTTTGGAGGACACGAGCCTTTCGACGTTCTCTACGGTGATATCGTCCACGATCTCGATGGGGAGGAGCAGGTCGTGCGGGATGGTGACGTTGCTCCATTTTTGGAGCTCCGCAACCAGCTCATCGTGAGGGGTTTCAGCTCCCTCAGACGGGAGGATCAGTGACGCCCGGAATTCTTCTGAGCTAGTGGAGATGGTTGCGATGAGTTGGCGGAAATATTTGGCGGCGAACTTTGTACAAACAAGCTTGCGTCCTCTGAGCGCGGGCAGCAGAACCTTGGCCAGAATTTCGTTCCGGGGAACCTGCCCGCTCTCTTCGAAGACGTCATCGTTGTGGAGAGCAGATTGGGTATAGACAATTAGTTCTTGTTGCGCCTGGGGCTGGAGCGGTATGGGCCCGTGGTGGAGATCCGACACCAGCGACGTGAGTACCGTCGGGTCCAGGTTGACGACGGGCGTGAGGCGGCGACAATCTTCCCCCACGAACAGTTCTCGCCCCCCGACGAGGGCTGGGATCGCTACGGACAGTTCTGGTACGTTGCTGGTCATGAACTTGCTGTTGGCGCAGCTGATGGTGATTTTGACGACTTGGCCGTCGGTCATGTTTCGCACGGCGCTCAGTACCTTGTCAACGACGTCGGACTCGCCCTCCATCAAGCGTGGGAGCACGAGGTGTACGTGGGGGCAGTGGTTCCATTGCGCGGCGTTGACGATCTTTGTGATGGCTTCCACGAAGATCGAGTGGCCCGACAGGGCCCCCGTTGCTTCGTCGTCACTCTCGGTGTCGTCACTCAGAACCTGAAATTCGAGGGTTCTCGTGGAGATGGACATGAACTTGAGCCAGGTGGCGCCACTGTCGACGACGGCATCAATGACTACAGGCCTCTCCTGAAAAGGGCCGTTCTTGTAGCGTATCCATCCGACACCAGGGATGACGGGTGCGCGGGGACTCCGTGGGAAGCTGACGTTGTCGAAGTAGATGAGGTCATGGCACTTTTTGATGAGGGCCCAGCGGTCGTACCAACAGACGCTCTTGAATGCAGCATAGTTGTCGTGTGATAGCTTGCCGGCGGCCCTCCTCTGCCGCATCTTGTCGAGGGTTTGTTGTTGGGCCTTGAGCAAGTTGGAGAGGCCATGGATGGGCGACGATGCGGGGGTGGCTTCTTGCAGCTGTCGTAGTTCGTCGATGCAAACGTGCCACTGCGTGATAAGAGACTTGACAGCTCCGTCGAGTGCATGGTCACGGTCATTGTTCTTGCCGCTGTCGTCGTCGTCGTCGCCACGGACCTCGGTTGGCGTCGACCGGGGGGGTTGAACCGGATGGCTGTCGATGACGGCGGGGTCGTCAACCCCCAGGCGGTTTAATGCCGCTGCCGCTGCCGCCAACGCGTCGCCACCGAGCGCATGTGGCGGGTTATCCGGAGTAGCCATGACTGATGAAAACGGTGGAGGAACGAGACAAAAAATACCAAAATCCCGATGCGAATTTCTGGGCAGCCTCGAAATCATGGATATATCCATTTTGTGGATGCACAACGGTTCTTGCAAAACCGACAAATCATCACTCAGGGTTAGGGTTGACTGTGTGGAATCGTTCCAATGCAAGCTCGCAGTTTCCAAGTGTATTGCGCCCTTTGGTGACTGGTCAGGACGGGAAGGTGCTCATGGAACTCCGAAGGAAGCTTGAAGGGCGCAAAAGTCGTCACGTCAAGTCAAAAGGCGTCGAGCTCGTGTAGACAGTCAAATGAATTCTGACCAGAGAGGGGGAGAGGGGGCATAGAGATTCCTCGAAAAGTACAAATCACATCATTCTGTCCATCAGGCAACTGATGCTCAACGTCGTCAAGAAAGGTCTTCCGCATTTTGTTTTTTTCAAGGCAGGCGAGGCAAAACGTTTGACCGTCTCGAGACGGTTCACGGTCCACTGGCATTCGCAATTTCCCATCGTCTACCAGGTTTCGACGAAAAAATCCTCCCAACCCCGGCCATTGGAACAAGAACGCCTCTGTTAAGGGATTCTTCAATACACGCGTAACAGCAGCACTAGAGTCTTGCGAGAGCCTAATAGTGGTAGTGTGCCCTAAGATTTGAAGCCACCCTTCCAGCGTCAGAGACCCGATGCCGCCCGGAGCTGGTTGGACAGTTCTTTACGATCCGGGGACGACCCCGGCGACTCAGCCCAGCCAAGCGATTGAAACCCAGTCGCTCAACGCCACACCCATGGGTGCATCACCTCCGTCTGGGGCCTGGCCCTCCTGGCGAGCCTGCGGCTCTGTCGTGTCTGACCGCGAGAAGGAGAGGGGGAAGCCGGCGTCGCCCAGGTCGCGACTCGCGTGCGATCTTGGTCTCCTTAAACTAACAACATCCTCTTTCGCAAACTATACCCACCCGTGTCACGCATCATCATCATCATCATCATCCAGCCCAACATGTCGCTAGGTCCGCTGACGACGACCTTCACCTCGCTGGCGACGTGCACCGCGTCCTTCGCCGACTTCTATTAGCAGCTCGCTGTCGGCGGCGACTACGCCGGGCCGCTGCGGGCGAGCGACTGCTTCCCGCCCAACTACGAGTCGGCGCGGACCGCTTTCTACTCGCCCGCCAGCATCTTCCCGCACTGCTTCGCCTCGGCCTGCAGCAGGGTCACGAGCACCGCCGTGTCCGCTGCGCCAGAGCCGATCATCACCTGCTGTCCGAGGTACGCGCTAGCTTCCATGGCTGCGGGGGATTGCGGAGGGAGTTGCTGACAGGACGTACGCGACTCTAGCGTCCAGGGCGGCAAGGCGTTTGCCTGTAACCCGGACCTCTAACCGTCATGGGCAGAGACGCTGGCGTGCAAGTCTGCGTTCCTGTCGGGGGAGTCCTTCCAGAACCACATCTCGGTCTCGGTCAACGGCGAATCAATTGTGACGTTGAGCGCGGTGACCACGGGGTACCTGCGCCAATTATGGCGGAGCTCTGAATGCCTTTGGAGTGCAACTGAGGTATCGAAATGAGGATTCTGAGTCGAGTGCAAGTAGCGACCCCTGTGCATTTCTGTTGGTTCGGTTTGCTGACATAGTTTGACATAGAGGGCGGCACTAACTGGCTCGAACGGAGGATCCTCAACTTCCCAGACATCTGATGGCAAAACACCAAGCGAGACAGACACTTCTTCCGGCTCTGGTTCCGCCTCGCCTCTAGCTTCGACCAAGGAAGGGGCCTCGTCAAACACCATCGTGGGTGCAGCCGTGGGCGACTCGATCGGCCTGCTCTTGATCCTCGTCATAATCGCGGGCATCATTGTGCTACAAAAGAAGAGGGGACATGGACCCGCGCTGCAAGAATTTGAAGGGAACCTCCACACTGGGACAGCCTCCGAGCTTATATTTGGACCATCCCGTAGAGGCAGAAGCGAAAGCGCAACAGGTGTATGTTGCGAAAACCGCGGCCTGGTATCCAGACCTTGTCGCAGCCGAGATGCCCACGCCGACGCCAGAAGCTCTCGAGGACGATTCGTGGCGGCAGAATCAGATGTCCGAGGTCCCTGGTGATAACACTTGGCCGCTCTGCCAGGCGTTGTTTCGGTGGCATTCGATGCATGCAGAGATGTTTTGAAGAAATGCTAAAGGGAGACATGGAGGACCATGAACACAACTTGCATCATTTCACATCTACCCCAACAGCAGCACCAAATTTAATCCAATTTCTGAAGCAACCCAATCCAATCTCGCAAAAGGAACCCGCGCAGATATCCCCCCCCAACCAAGCCCCTCAATACCCAAACAACTTCACCGTCGCCATCGCCCCCCACCCCGCAGCCAGAACCTGCGACTGCTGCGTCGCCGCCATCATATCCGAAATCGCATCATTATAATCATCCATCATCGGCACCTTGACCTCCTTCGCCCAGAACCGCCTCACATACTCCGAGACCCTCACCTCGGCAAAGCACATGGCGCCCGCCCAGAGCACGGCATAAATGCTGAACCCGCGGGCGCCGTAGAGGAGATATTGCAGGCTGCTGAACACGGAGACGAGGGTCTGTCAGGTGTCAGCCTGACGAAAGTCCTGGTGGGGGAAAGGGGGGAGGCATGCCATGACGAGCGCGGCGCCGACGGTGTACCGCGTGTCCTGGAGCTTCTTCTCGGCGATATTGCTCCACTTGGCGGCCTTTTCGGCTTTGGATTCGTAGCGCTGGAGTTTGGGGATCGATTGGGCGGGGTGGTAGAGGGCGAAGAGGCTGAGGGCCGCGAGGGCGAGGGCGAGGAGGGTGGAGAGGGATGACATTTTGCTTGAGGGTCTTTTGCTGGCGGGAGGGGTTTTTTTTGTTGAGTTGGTTGTGTTCGGTCTTGTGTTGGGTTTTGTTGTTTTTATCAGTTGCCTTTGGGGCCGCGTGGTGTAATGACGTCATGGTGTGGGCTGGAAGGCAGGGAACGAACAGCTCTGACAGACAAGACTGGCCAGAATGGCGGAGCGGGGCGGTATATTTTCAGTAGTGGCAGTCAGGGGACATCTGGCTGAGAAAAACAAAGATTCGAGAGGCGGAATCCGGGGAAAGTAACTGTCTTGTTTTCCTTTAAGTTGAGGCCGGTGTCATGGGAGAGGTGCATTCAGTGCAAGAACCCCAAATGTTGGAGAGGTGGAAGTTGGGTCGAAGGCCACTGATATGAGGCATCTCATGGGTTCGAGTGCGGAAAGCCCGAGATGGACGATACAAATTGAAGAAATGTTGTCTGTGTGGTTGGCCGGAATGTGGCAGAAGCAATATCCTCGCGATGCTGCATCTCCCGTTCGCCCAACTCCCCTGGTTTTCTGTTCTATCTCTATTATTTTTTCACCAGCCTTTTCTCGGCACAACCCTCCCTTGAATTGCGATTGCTTCGCTTGCAATATCACCCCATTTTTGGACAGCCCATCGAAATGCCTTGCTCGCTGGCGGACGCGCCCTCGAACATCCCAGATGCCGAACTCATCGAGTCTCTGCTCTGCGAGCGCATCAAACGCAAGCAGGCTCGGCCGCTCCAAGAGTTGATGGAAGCCGAGAGAACGCAGACAAATCTGGTCGAGCTCGGCAAGAGACAGACTTGTATCGAGGGAGACCCATACGGCGTTTGGTGCGTGGGCAGGGAACGTCTGCCATCAGGAAGACGATCGCATGGTGCGCATATCGCAGAACTCCAGCTGGTCGACGAGTGTAGACATTGACCGGAGTCAGGTCGATGTTCTCGGCCCCGTTCTGGACTCGATAACTGCTGCGACAACATAGGACAACGAAGATGTCGGCCTCACTTCGTCGACTTCTCGCCCGTGTCCCGACTACCGATATTAGCCTCCTTGCCTACGAGCTGGCAGACGAACATCCTCCCATTATCGATGGCAGCGACCCTACGCAAGTCAGCGCCACTTTCAGATATACATCCAGGAGCGTCCGCCTCGTCCAGTGCCTTGATTTGGACATGGAAGACAAGCAGACTTACAATGCATCGGCCCGAGCCAATAGATCTGCAAAATTTGCCGAGAAGTAAGTCGGAGAAGCCGAGATGCCCGTGTTAGTCCAGAAGTATCTCATGGCTCGTATACTGGCCAAAGGACAGGACGGATTTCGTGCTGCCATCGAAAACGAGACAACAACCATGTCCAAAACCGGAGGACACACCAAGAGCGGAACCATGGCGACTCTGCGGCCTCTTGCCCGAGAGTAGTACTGGCTTGACATGTCAAAAGCCGAGCGTGCTGAAGCCCGCGAGGCGGCTAACAGTCAAGACCCCAACTTCGAACTCTAAGCCAGTCTCACAGTGGTTGAGGCAAGCTGGTACGCAAATCGGAACAACGGAAACTTAGACACAGATTACTTCCGCAGTTATCTGGTCGATCAGAGCGCTGCTGCAAAAGTTTGGACCTTTATGGACGAGGATATCTTCATTGTAACTGACAAGCACTGGCGGGTAGTGTTTGCCACCATTGAGAAGCTGAGCCAGATTCCATTTGGAGAAGAGTCACGCACCTTTTGGATCGGGCCATCGACCTCTGGTCCTTTTACTACCCACTGCCACGACCAGAGGCAAGCAGACACGTTGTGGACCGATATGTCCGGCGGAAGCACCCCGAGCTGGACCCTTCAAAATGCACGGTCGAGACCCTGCAAAACGCAAAGATGGCCATCGCCCACTACGGGTGCTGGTCCCTCAAGGGTGATCCTCATGGAAAGTTCATTTGCCAGACTGCGGATACCCGGGGCGTCAAGACCCACGATCCAGAGCTTTTCAGCATCATGTTTCAACGATTTGCAAAGGCCGTGCTTGGAAAGACGTTGGAGCTCGTCAGGTTTCTTGCGAAGCCATTGGATGAAAAGTACTATAAGGGTTGTGTCGAGATATTTGAGAGTTTGCCAGACATCAGCAGGCTCCCTGTGGACGGCGAGGAAGACTGGATCAGTCTGTTCGCCCTAGGCATCAACGGGTACACGGAGCGCCACACGGACATCCGAGACATACAGGGTGGCCTGGCTGGACTCTTTACCGTTGGTCGTTATACCGGTGAGTTTCGGCGGAGATGAGAAGGCGAGCACGGCCACTGACCTCGGGATGCTAGGCGCGAATCTCTGTCTGCCCCAGCTAGGGGTCAAGGTACCGTATGCTTTGGGCGCTTGCGCCATCCTCCGTGGGAGCGGACTCGAACACCTGGTGAAGGACTACAGCGGGCCGCGATTCCTTGTTATTGGTACCAACCACGAGGCGTGCAGGAGACATGCGATGAGGAAGCTCAGACGCTTGCCAGCTTTGCCAGATCCGCCACCAAGGACGTACAAGAGGATGAAGGCTGGCCTGCCGCCCGACAGTCAGGCGCACGGAGAAGCAGCAGCCGAGGAGGAAGACGAAGTCGAGCCGCTGGAGGGGCCGTGTATCAACGTGGGAGCAGACGAGGAGAGGATGTCGAGTGGACGAACAACCGCCTTCATGGCCCTGCCGTTCTGCCTGCCTGGAGCTTCATCCGGCGTGGCAGCGATGAGACGACGATTGACTCGAGACATCGGCCGCCTTCGTCGGGTTCGGGGTCCGAATAGGTTCGTGGGGCAAGGACGGACCGGACGGCCACCTGATACATCTCCTTTTGGGAAATGGTCGCTGGGGCAGACGTCGTCCAAATAACCTCTCGCTTCAACTCCCCCCCTTGCCCCCCGAGGCATGGATCACTGGCATGAGTGCCGTACCCAGTCCCATCCCCGGGTTGAGGACTTTGAGGTTAGATTCGGGTGAAGCAGATGGGAAAGGAAAACTCCCACGTGAGGAATGTGTACCACCTAGTGTCTCAATTGCAGCATGCAGCCCCCGCCTTGCACGGCCTTCCTCGGTCGCGAATCTGTCGTTGGAACATAGCCCGGGGAGGGAGTGGGATCGTCAACGCCGACCGAGCTCGGCACGCTAGCTGCCCCATCCACCGACGAGGGGCGCCAGATGGTTATCGGAAGGCGTGCCTCACCTGCCTATCTGCGGCGGTGTCCTCCTGGCGGCGCGGACCTTTGTGGTTGTTGGCGTTGGGCGAAAAAGGTCATCTTTTCCGACGCCGCCCGCCAACCGTTGCAACGCTGGAAAACGACCTTCCTCATCTGCCGCGTTTGCGGCGATGCGGCGACTTGGCACTACGACGGAGGGGTGCCCCGGCGACTTGCAGCCAATCCCGAGTTCTCTTGAGCGGCGCCCCGAAGCTTGATGCTTGCTTACGCCCAGGCAAAGGCTTGTTTGTCCGCTTGGGATACCGAGTCCGCTTGGCTGTGGCGGTCGTGTTCTAGAACACGTCACTGCGAAGAGCAGCTCGTCAACCGACCAGATGGCAGTCCTCGACTTCTCATCCGGTGTTGATCACAGAAACACGCCATCGTGGGCCGTCATGGTGCAGTTGTTGAGTTGGGGAGGTAGTGGGGTTACTGCAGTAGTTATGATCCCCGGGCTAGCGCATGTTTGCACCTTGCTTTGACCGACGCCACCTCCTTCGCAAGACTGGAGGTCGGTGACGGGAGCGGGTGGGGGCTGGATTGGTGGGGGTTCATATCAATGCGTCGCGGAGGTGTGGACGGGACGAGAAATGGCCAGCAACCTGCAGCGGCCATGTTACCAAAATCTGCCCTATCCAAAGTTTTCAGGACAAGAAAACCTGGAACCGGGCTCGTGCCGCCCTTGTCAACCTTTGCGCCGTGCATCCACGGTGCGCAGATCTAATCTGGGGTCACTGTTCCCTCGACCCTTGGGAGGCGGGGACGGGGGACGGGCAAACACGCCTTGCTCTCAGGTCGTGTACCGTCGCACCCAGCTTGTGCTCAGCCAGTCCCGTCACTCAGATGCCAAACCCATGGGTATCGTCAGGGTGGCAGCAGCTGCAACATTGTCTGGCTCGGTGGTCACTTTGAGGCAAGAAGCCGATTCGCACACCGAGACGAGACTGGGTGGTCAATTCAGCGCCGTCGCCTGCGACTGCGCCTGCCAATGCCTCGATAGCGCCTCGATAACACCTTCTCGTCCTGCCTCTTGTTGTCGTGAAAAGCTCCCCCACCTTCCTTCCATGTTTTTAATCTAGCTCTTTGCCCTTGTGACAAACGGGCAGAACCCACATACCTACCTCCTTCCACGCCCCGGGCTCGGTCTCCTCCTCTGCCTTCTTTTTCCCCCCCTCGACGTTTCCTCCGAGCTGGCCGTCCCAAACAGCCGTCGGCAACACCAAGCGATCACCAACCGCGAGAAATACCGTCGACACGATGGGCTTCCTTTCAAATCTTAGGAACCGCCTGGGCGAAAAGAGTACCGACACATCGCCATCTCTGGATCGCCAAAATGAGAAGAAATCCGCGTCGGCGCCATCCCCCGACGCAATTGGGGATGAATACATCAGCGACGAGGCCGTGGGCGAGGCGGTCCAGGACGACCTGCATCGCGGAATGAAACCAAGACAGCTGAACATGATGGCCATTGCCGGTGCCATCGGGACAGGTAAGGCCGGCCGGTACGCCGGGAGAAGTTCGCGGAACCGAGCGGCTAATGCGGACCAGGTCTGATTCTCGGAACCATCAACGCCCTCAAGTTCGGCCCCGCCCCGCTCCTCATCGGGTACATCATCATGGGCTTCACCGTCTACATCGTCATGGTGGCGCTGGGAGAAATGGGCGCTTGGTTGCCGCACAAGAAGAGCTTCTCCGGCTATGCGACTCGCTTCGTCGACCCTGCGTTTGGCTTTGCGACTGGCTGGAATTACTTCTTCAAATACGTCATCGTCCTACCCAACAACCTCACGGCCACGGGTATCCTGATCCAGTATTGGCTGCCAAACATCAATGTCTCGGTCTGGGTCACCGTCTTTGGAATCGCCATCATTCTGCTCAATGTAAGTGGCGTGCCACCCCCCGGCCGCCCCAGCCGCTGACAACAGCAGCTCATCCACGTGCGATTCTTTGGCGAGGCCGAGTTTTGGATGTCGCTCGTCAAGGCGTTGGTCATTCTCATGCTCATCTTCATGTGCCTCGCCATCTCGCTGGGCGCCGGTCCCAACGGGTTCCGATCCGGCTTCTGGTATTGGACAGACCCCGGGGCTTTCGGCCCGTACAATGCCACGTTGTCGGGCGACAAGACCGTCACGCTGATCGAAGGTTCCACCGGTCGTTTTCTGGGAGTATGGGCTTGCCTTGTTCAGGCCACCTTTGCCTACCTCGGCACGGAGCTGGTCGGTGTTGCGTTCGGCGAGACTCCGAATCCCCGCAAGAACGTCCCTCGCGCCGTCAACCAGACGTTGGGCCGCATCGTCTTCTTCTACATTGCCGGAGTTCTGGTCTTGGGAATGGCCGTCCCGTACAACGACAAGTTTCTTCTCGAGGCGCTCAACTCGAAGGTGAAACTTGCAGGCTGTATGTCCCCGGTTCTGCTTCTCTCTCTGGTCAAGGCATGGCTAACACGCATCAGTTGCTTCGCCATTCGTCATCGCCGCACGCAAGGCAGGCATCACCAAACTCGACTCGGCGGTGAACGGTCTTTTGATGGTTTTCACCATTAGTGCCGCCAATTCGGACATCTACCTCGCCTCGCGCACCGTGTGGGCGCTCGCCAACGACGGACAGGCGCCGAAGATCATGCGGCGGACCAACTTGCGCGGTGTTCCGATCCCGGCCGTGGCGTTGTCGTCTCTGTTCTGCGCCCTCGGCTACATGAACGCCAAGAAGGACTCGCAGACGGTGTTTGGCTACTTTGTGTCGCTCGTCACCGTCTTTGGCGCGCTCAACTGGATCTCGGTCCTGGTCAGCTACCTGGCCATGTGCCGCGGCATGAAGGCCCAGAACATCCCGCGCTCGGAGATGCCATACCGCAACCCGCTGCTGCCGTGGGGCGCCTACATTGCGCTCGCCATCACCATGCTGGTCATTGTCTTTAGCGGCTACAACGCCTTCATCCCGCGCTTCCAGCTCGACAAGTTCATGACGAGCTACATCGGCATCGTCGTGTACCTGTTCAACATTTTGGTGTGGAAGTTTGTCAAGAAGACGAAGCGCGTCAAAGCAGAGGACATGGATCTGCAGACCGATAGGAGGATATTCTAGTAGAGGTGCAGTGGGGGATATTCTGAAAGAGATGCATTAGGGCGAGGCGGCTGACGAAGCGGAGATACCCTTGACGAAGTCCCAGATGTCATGACGCATTTGATGAATTTACTGTTTTTTTCACGTAACCTGCCCCCCCCCCGGGATCTTAACATCAGACACAGGAAGTATGTACATTTCGGATCCCCTCCCAGCGAAGTCACCGCCCGGCGAAATTTCCCCTCCCCGTTCCCCATCGCCAGCCCATCCGAACGCAACCTCGGTATGGCTCCCGGCGACGTCATCCGCGTCGCCGACTTGGAGCAATCAGCGCCGACGATCCAGACGCCATCCCATTCCCATTCCAGCCCCGCGATCCCATCTCCCTCGTCTCGTCTCAGGTGTAGTATCCCGCCTCTAGGCCTTGGCACACGCGGTGTAGGCCGTCATGCATCCTGCCCGAAGCGGCTTAGCGCCCTCGGCCGTCTGCCGTTGTCAAAACCCCAACCAGGAAATGCGGAGGCAGAGTGTGAGGGTTTGCCGGGAGGGATAAATTGGGTGGATCCGCATTTTCGGCGGTTCTCTGTAGGGGGGAGAGGGTAAGGCATGAAAATGGAGGCGGGGGGGTGTTGGGGGTAGAGTGTCGTGGCTGAGATTGGGTCGTCGGTTGGCAGGTTCACGGAGGGGGCCAAGGTTCGGTGTAGGGCGGAGTTTGCGGTGGTAATGTCGTGCACACGGGATTGAAGGAGTCAATCGGCTGGGTGTGCAGCGCTGTCGATGGCAATCTTGGTAGCGGGGCGGAATGGCGGGCGGGATGATAGGGTGTTGATATTGGGGGGTTCATGGGGAGGTGGGAGGTGCATGTCAATGGTGGCGACGGCGTGGTGAGGCTCCTTTGGGGCCATGGGGCCATGGGGCGACGAATTGAAGGCGGTTCGGGGCGGGCATGGTGTGGGAGAGGGAGTGGGTGGGAAGTATAAAGGCGTGGTGGGCGCTTGGAGGTGATGCTGTTCTTGATACCCAGCAGTGTTGAACACTAGACGACGACGCGACGACATTTCTTCTTCGACTTATTTCGGTTCCAACTCTCAACCCCCAAGATGAAGACCTTTGCCTCGACGGTTGCGGTGGCTGCCGCGCTGGCGCAGTGCGTTGCTGGGCATGCCATGTTCCAGCAGGCGGCTGCGGATGGGAAGGACTATGGCACGACGTGCGCAAGAGTACCGGTATGTGCCCGATCATGTCGATGACGATAGCAACACGGTTGACCAACGCGGCACAGTCCAGCAACTCCCCCGTAGCTGATGTCAGCTCTGCTTCGATGGCCTGCAACGCCAACGGCGGGACGCCCGTGGCCGGCATCTGCGACGCCAAAAGTACGTACCTCTCCACTCCTCTCCCGAGAACGTACGGCAGACTGACACCCCCCAGCCGGCGGCCGCTTCACCGTCGAGATGCACTCGCAGCCCAACGACCGGTCTTGCACTAACCAGGCCATCGGCGGCAACCACTTTGGCCCCGTCATCGTCTACATGGCCAAGGTGGCCGACGCCACGAAGGCAAGCCCCTCGGGCCTGTCGTGGTTCAAGGTCGACGAGGAAGGGTACGACGCCGCCACAAAGGTCTGGGGCACCGACTCGCTCAACAAGAACTGCGGCAAGCGCGAGTTCACCATCCCTAGCAAGATCCCCGCCGGCGACTACCTGGTGCGCGCCGAGGCGATTGCGCTGCACGCCGCCGGCCAGGCGGGGGGTGCGCAGTTTTACATGACCTGCTACGTGAGTCTTGTTCCTGGGTGTCTTTGTTTGGAGTGATGACTGACGGAGAGACAACAGCAAGTCAAGGTTGCAGGTGGCAGTGGCGGTCAGCTCCCCGCCGGTGTTTCGATCCCGGGCGCATACGGCGCGTCGGATCCCGGTATCAAGGTCGATATCTACCAGGGTCTTACGCAGTACAAGATTCCCGGGCCTGCCGTGGTTGACCGGAGCTTTGTTTAAATGGTCTTGAGGGCATCCGTCACGGGAAGTACAGGAACCTTTTTCCTGTTGGCATTGATTGCCCGGAGACGCAACAAAGCTGGGTGTACTATATTTATTTGGGCATATATTTGGGCGGGGGTTCTGAGTGTACATATTTCGACGTGGTCGACCGCGTCGTGTAGATAGATCTCGATCAAGATACAGCATTTTGGCCATTCTTTTCCTCCCCCCCCGAGAGAGGTTCTCAACGCCGTCACATCCATGCCACAGAACGGCCAGCCCAACCCCCCCCCTACACCCCCGCAACCTCACCACAGAACCCCACGATAGCCTCCACCACCTCCCCCGGCACACTCAAAAACGGCGAATGTCCCGACCGCAGCCTCACCACCCTGTCAAACCCCCCCACCTCCACCATCCGCTCTTGAAAATCCGGCAACACCGCCTTATCCTCCTCACACAGGATATACATCTTCGGCACAGCAATCTCCCTCTCCACAAACCCAGGCACCGCCGTCTCACTCGCGTGCGATTTGAACTTGCACAACCCCCTAAACGCCTCCTCCGCCACCTCCGCCGCCACATCACTATAAAACACCCCCTTCGCCCCCTCCGTCAACGAGATCAACCCGTCCTTGACCACCCCGTCTCCGCCCACCGGCATCTCCCCGTCCCCGCCAAGAATGTTCTTCCCCCTGGCGGGAAACGCAAACCCGGCGATCCATACCGCCCCGATGATGCCCCCGGGGAGCCCCCGCGCGGCGCGCTCGGCCGTAGTTTGTCCCTGGATGCAGGCCGTCGCGACGCGGGAGCCGTAGCTGTGGGCGACGAGGATGGCGGAGCGGCCGGCGTCGAGGAGCGGGAGGAGGAGGGCGTGGATAGCGTCGGCATCGGTGGTGGGGGTGGCGTCGAGGGGGACGGAGGACGGGGTGGGGCCGCAGCAGGTGAGGGGGGTGCTGAGGATGGGGTGGCCTAGGAGGGAGAGGGGGTGGGTGACGTCATGGTAGTGGTGGGGGAGGTGGAAGGCGCCGGGGATGAGGACGATGATGGGTTTGTTGTTGGGGTGGGGCATGGTGGTGGTGGGTGGGTTGGGAGGGGGAGGGGGAGTTGGGAAGTTGGATGAGGGGGTGGTGGGGAGAGGATGGAGGGGAGATTCGTATCACTTTGGATTCTTCGGTCGTGCTGTTGCCGGGATGTCCGGGGCTTTGGGTTAGGGTTAGCAAGACCAAATGGTCGTTGTCGGATGTAGGACTTGGGGTTTGACTCTAGGCTAGGGAGTTTAGGAGCAAGTCAACAAAGCGTCGTTACCACGTCAACACATTTTCACCCCCCCCGAAACCCAATCTTCAAGTGCTATTCTGTCAAAGGAAGCCACATTCATCAGCGCCAACTTCAAGCCCGAGATGTACCAGATGCGCAAATTTCCTTTTTTTCGGTACCGCCCGGACTCGGCGCGCCCTCAAACACCGCCCCCTAAGGACTATTGGCAATCATTGTCCGACGAAGCTTCAGAGTTTGAATTTTAATATTTTGAAGCCTTTGCAGCCATAAAATTGCTGCCGCGGCTGCCGCCAGGGAGGCTGTATTCAGCATGTTGTTGGCACCTCAGGTAGCACAACATTCTGGGTTGGTGGCTGGGTGACCCTATGGCCAAGGAAGCCCAAAGAGTTTCAACACTTTCACCATGCAATGACTGAGATGTGCCTATAGCCCTGCCACGTCGCTGGTTTGTCACGGCAGTTATGGTGGATACCACTCCCTTTCTTGACCGAAGATTGTATCACTCACGCCCAGTTCTGCTCTGTCAAGTTGATCATAGGTTTTGCCAGTCCCGGTCTCAACTTAGGACCACTTCTCTACTGGTAGAAAACCCTATATTAACGGGCCAAGGGGAAGGAAAGCAGAAATAGAATGTGTCCGCTCCACCTAACAATCGGCTGATAAAATGCTTCTCCCTCACTGACTGCGGACCACTGCCGGGAAACACGCAAGTCTTGTCAGATATAAAGCAGAATCCGCCCCCTCAACTCTCAATTCAACCTCACTCCGCAGTACCACACACAACTACCCCCAGCACTACAAAAGCATCATTTCCGTGGCACAGACAGTCGGCTCCTCGGGCTGCCCGCGCCACAACCCTGCCCTCCTCGGTCGAATGGTCCTCCTACACTAACGCCAACAGATTCTACGACCTCTGCACCCTCGCCCACTGGCCTCCAAGGCCTCCTACGCGCTTTGGGCCTCCACCTCTGGCTTCCAGCACAGGTGGGACGGCGTCGACCCCGAGGAATGCAACCACGGCTGGTTCCTCGAAGTCTTCTTTCCCACCGCCGGCCGCATGAGCGGCGACATCACATCAGACGAGCGCGATGACTCAGAGATTACACGAGACCGGCTCCTGATCTCCACCCGGGGCGAAAACCTGGCCAGAAAGAGGACCGCCAGGTCCGCTGCCCTGCCCGGCGGCAGCACCGTCCTCCGTGACCGGGTCAAGGTCCAGGGGAAGAAGAACCTCGTCGTCAGCCGGTCGGCACAGGACTTTACGATGCACCGTGGCACGGTCGTTCAAGAGAGGAAGGACGCCGAGTCGATAATAAAAGGTGCGGCGACTCTCTTCACCAACAGGACTAGCGGGTGCTATAGCTGTCGGTATATGAAGCCCGTCAACTTGGTGCCGGGCGAGAGCACCACCGACGTTACGTCGTTGCTGGTGTGCTTGGATGATCTCGCGGGGCTGGAGGCGTAGGTCAAGCGGGATATTATGCACGGGGCTGCGTTTGGGGGGCTGAGACCATGGTTGGCGACGTGGGTGAAGAAGAGGCTGAATGTGGAGGAATTTTACGAGGTCATGATGGTGAGGCGGGAGCAGCAGATGTTTGAGTATATTGCTTGCCATGGGGAAGCGGGTATGCTGGTCACGTACCTGGAAGAACGGAGGGCGTACTTGGCTATGTAGGTAAGAGGATACGGCTAGATTTGGTTGGTTGGTTGTTTATTTGTTTGTTGCAATTCTTAGATACAGGTGCACGGAGTCCTATGTACTTTGATAATTTGGAAATAGAATGCCATAAAAAGGGAATCAAAACACCGCGCTGTTGATTGAGACATCTCATGAAAGGGTCAGAGTGGACGACCCGCTGCTCCCGGACCCGCCCGTGGCCGTGTACCCCTCAACCGCGAGCACGACGTAATCGTGGTTGCCAAGGTTCATGTTGTACTTCTTCCACTCGTTGAAGTGCTTCTGCGTGGAGATGGTGCCCCCAACCCTCTTTTCAGTGCGAACCGACCAGTACTGCATAAAGGTTCGGGTGCCCTCGATGGACGGCTTGTTGACGCGCTGGCTGGTGTAGACTGTGAAGGTGCCTTCGCCGTCGATGGTGAAGTTGCCCTTCTTGGTCCACGGCTCGTTGGGCGCCAGCTCGGCGTAGCTATCGAGGATGTAGTACTCTGAACCGGTTAGCTGGCAATGTGTTGCCAAGGGAATAGGGATAGGCACGGTACCGATGAGGGGGTTTTTGGTCCATCCGTAGACGGCGAGGTAGCCCGGACCCTTGGCTTCGTAGGTGCCACTGTATTTGATGACCCTGCTGCCGCTGCCTCGCCAGCCTAGGCCGCAGACGAAGCCACCTTTGGAGTTCCAGTTGGCTGAGAACCCGTTGCCTCTCTGCTGGCACCGGATGTTGCTGTTGCCCTCGGACCAGTTTTGGAAGTAGCCCGCCCCTTGGCGACGTTGGAGGGCCATCAACTCGGGCTCATCGTCGTGCTGAGGCCCAATGACAGCGGCGAGGGTCCCGGGGATGGCGAGGCCGGAAAGAAAGGACGAAATCTTGACCATGTTGACTGGACGTTTAAGACCTGTGGGAAGAAATGCAGGAACTCTGAACTCTCTGCGATGACACAATCATCTCTCGAACATTGTGGTGTTACTTCTGTCTTATACCCTTCCCGTATCTTTCAACGCCAAAGCCAGCATCGCTGAATGTAAAAAGACCCCTACACAAAACGTATTAGCTCCCCCATCAGTGATTGGGGCGTTTAGCCGGACGGAGAGGGCCGTCTGGAGAACATGTAGGTCGTAGGTGGCGCTCCAACCACGGCATTTGGTTTGCGCGGGGAAATGCAACGGGTTGTCCAACTACCGGGAATAATTCCCCGAATTTGTGGGGTGCATGTGTGACATTGAGCCTCGAGGGTCGTCTTGGTGATTAGGAGGACATGAGCCATGAGCCAGCATTCGAGCGACTATATTTGTCTCTATATTACCGCTTTACATTGACGAATGCGTTTGCAGGTATAAAGACCGCCAAGACGATGCTCCCCTGGACTCGTCCCAATTCATGTCCATTCTCTGGCGGTCACCTCGTCGAGGGGGGTTGCTGCTAAGTATTTCTGCCGAGATGTGCCCGAAGCTTGATCAGGGGGCTCTCGACGTAGACTCCACCGATCCCTTAGGCCGAATTCATCCGGCGTCAGGGCACGAGATCAAAGACACCGACAGCAAAAGTGGGGAAGTCAGGCATCTACCAGGGGGATTGGCGTGATTCAGGACGGGATGCTTCCAATCTAATCTCATTGCTGGAAGAATGTTACACGGTTGTAGTACACGGGCAAGTTATACGAATGTAGTACTTGAAAGACCACCAAGGGTGCCCGACCGTTAGTCAATGTGCCAGCTCTGTACACTCCTGGTGAATTTGAACCTTCTAAAACACTTGTAGTATGAAGCAGCACTTACTACCTAGTCAACAGCTGAAATATGTGTTGAAAAACTTGAATGTTCCTCAGTGTTTCCTATTTTGAACAAAGCGTTCCAACGTGGCTCTTTCTCCAGACCACCGGATTTCAGTCCCAGCCCGCCCCGATCTACAAAGGGTTTGCAGGAGCCCCGACAAAGACCATGAGCTTGTTCAAGTTGATCATGGAGCCCGGTTGGGGCTGTCGGAAGAATCCCACACAACACAGAGGACAAGGCCATTGTCCTTTTCCCACAACAGCAAGGCGCGGTGAGTTGGAAAGTTGTATAAAAGGAAGAGAGCTCAAGGGCGAGCTCCAACATGAACTTTCCTCTGCTTCATCGCGAAACACTGGCAACCTTTCGATGGCCACTAAATTTCTACGAAACACCAGCAGGCCCGGTTGTCTTCCACCACGTTCCCCTTTTCCCCGCAAGGAACATCGCCGAAATGTCCAGCCCCAAGTCCCCTAAGTCCTGTGAGGATTCCTCTGACAATGGTGCCCAGGCAAACCAGGGCTCTTCCCCGTTCATCCTATCCCCAGCTGCTAGTTCTGGCCCTGCTAACATTCTCCAGCATTCCACCCCGGCGACGGTTTTCGACCCGCCGAGCCACAGCCCTAGCCCTGCCATGCCGCACTTCACCGGTGCCCTAACCGCCAACTTCACGACTTTAGTCAACCCAAATACTGCGGTTGGCCGAATCATCGCGCGCGGCGAGGCCACAATTCAGGCTCTGGATCCGTTCATCTCCTCCTCTTCCAGTGGCCTAAGCAACCCCTCGTACGGCGCCAACATCGCTCGACCGCCTCCTGCCGTGCAAAGGGGGACCCGAACCCTTCTGCGAAGCTCCCGCAATCGCGTCCGCATCGAGGACTCTCCTAGGCCTGCCTTCGGTTCCTCTTCGCAAGCCGACGGTGACCTTGTGGTCCCGGTTGTCGCTCCCGTCAGTCCCATCGTCCTCCAGGATCCGGATTTCTCTCTGAGAGCCAACAGCGGACGCTGGGTTCTGAGGGGGGCCGGCCGCAATATCACCGTCCCAGCGGGTCCCCGGCCCATGCCCATGGCAGCCAACAACCCCCCGCCCGAGGGCCCGCGCCGCAACCCGACCATTCCAGCTGTCTCCCAGGTTCCCATGGCGCAAATGGCCCCACCCCCGCCTCCTTACCGCACCAACAACACCAGCCAGCAGCAGCGCAACCAGGCCGCCGCGGGTATTTGGAACCAGGCCACCCCCCCGTCTCGCCCCAGCCGTGCCGCCATCTCCACGGTGTACCCAACCGAGAACCCGTCGCTCAGCTTCCACCCCAGCGCGGCCATCCCCCCCTTGTTCGCTAACCGTCACATCCAGCCCATCGCGCCTCTCCGAGTCCCGGCCTTCGCCGGGCAGCCACCCGCTAGCCCGTGGCAGCTCGAGCCATGGCAGCCCGAGCAGTCGCACCCCCTGCCTCCGTTGCCCCGGCCCGAGCGACCGCGGTCCGAACCCTCGCCCAACGACCTCGAGCACCAGCTCGAGGAGCTCGAGCAGCAACAGCGCCGGCAACTGGAAATCGTCCGGCAGCGCGCATGGGATTTCGAGCAATGGCAAATCCAGCATGACCTCTCGCAGCACCGCCACAGCAACCAGGGGCAGGAGCTCTCGCGCCAACAGAGCGAGCAGAGCCTCCGTAGTCGCATGGCTCCCGCGCAGCAACGCTGGACCCCTGGTGGCGGCCACTTCTACTACCAGCGCAACGGCGACGTTGTACGCCCGGCGCCGATGTCGGATCCCTTTACCGGGGAAGACGGCGGGGCGGGGAGCGGTTGGATTCAGACCTCTACGTGGCGCGTCTGCTACCCGCCGCCATTGTGGAATCAGGGGGGGCGGCATGGGAGGCAGCAGGAGAAGCGGCGAAAGAAGAGAGATAAGACTTCGCCTACGCCAGGGGCGTATGACGAGGCGAGTGGGGAGGAGAAGATGCTTGGCAAGGGCGGGGAGGCTTCGAGTGCTGAGCCAGAGTCGCTGCCGGGTACACCGGAGGCGCCGGCGCAGGTGCAAGAGGAGCAGGAGGAAAAAACCCAGGTGGATGAGAAGGAGGACGTGGAGGAGAAGCATGAGTAGAACGGCGAGGTTTGTGTTGACTAGTGGGCTGTAGGTGGGTAAGTGTCTCTTCTTCCCAGCTCGTTTTGCTAACCTCAAGTTCTGGTTGTCCTTTTCTGTGCTTAGGCGCTCTGTCTGATGGAGAGAAGGAATGGATGAAATGGTAGGTAAAAAGGAAAGCCCTTCCTTCTTTCCTTCTTCCCTTTTTATTTTGGTCCTTTCCTAAAGTCAGTCAATGGTCTTTCCGTTCCGGTTTAGGTGTAGAAGAAAAGACAGAGAAAAACTTGGCGTAAGTACCCGAGAACGAAGAGTTTCATTCAGCAGGAATATTTCGCCTGGCTGTTTGTCCGTCCGGAAAAATAGAAAAGACACCTCAAAAACAAACTACTATCACCATACAATTTTATGCCTCTATTAATATGTTTTCATTTTGAATCCTGCAAATCGTTCTCCTCTGGAAAATTAGGCCGACGACTGTAGGGCTACCACGTGAGCACAGAAGCCTCGGAGACGTCCCCAGTAGAGAATGCTGCGCAACTGTTTCTCGCCATTTCTTGGTTACAATTTGGGAATACCAGCGAGCGGCTCGGAATTCATTGATTTTCGGTCCCTACAAAGTAATAACAAGACAATTTCCAAGTCCATCAACAATCTCATCATGACGCGTCCGCAGGAAAGCCCCTGGCCTAGTCGATTACGGCAAGTTGGTGCAAAACTGCGTCCCTCTAAGGTCTCGCCAAAAGGTAAAGTCCAGGAACTCATAGTTGAATTCGCGAAAGTTTACATAGCCCGTTTTCCAAGTACCAACGTGTGTATCCATGAGGCCATTGAACTTGTCGAGAAGACTCGCGTCTCCCCAGGCACCGGAGCTGAAATCAGCGTCCATGGGAACGCGGTAATTTCATGGTCAGTCTTTTCCCCTTTCCTGCCTCAGAATCGGAGTAGTAGCTACTCGCTCTGGTAGTTGCAGCCCGCCAGCTGGGGCTCGCCGTGGGTGGACAAAAAGTGCATATGGCCTGGAACAATCTTTCCCTCTAGGGAAAAGGTCCTCCACGAGTCTGTGCAAGCATTGTAGTCGCCGTGGTCGGGGAAATATTGTCCCGTCCACGCGGGGGTGGATCATTGCTCCGACTGCCTACGCACGCGGGACGCCGCAGTGCTGCGCTTCATGGGGGCATAGGCACCGAGCTCGAGTCTTTCAAAGCTGGCCGTGTTGTTAGCGTCGACCGAGACTAGGTAGGCGCCATCTGGGAGTCCGGTGGGGACGGTGAAGGCCGTCACAGCCAAGGAGAGGATAGGGAGGAGGGCGACAAGGGAGAGGATATGCATAATTCTGGTGGACTTGGGGGGTGTCGTTGAAGGGAGGGCTTGGTCTGATGAAAAAACAGCAGTAGGTCTTGATACTCGAGCAGGGAAATGGGGTCGATTTGTACTATACTTTGGAGTCTCGTATGGGGATCTTCATCGATTGGTTCAAGCCCTTAAACAGCTGCCTGAAATCCCCTCTATTTCCATCAACGGAAAGTCTTGCTGCCGGGGCACCGGTTGCCGATTAAGTGTATGCACCGCACAGCGTGCCTGTTAAACTTCAAGTTGACTTTACAGAAAATGTTAAACAGTCAGCATTGGCACCCGAGGCAACAAGATTAAGAAAGGGGCGGCAACTTCCCAAGCGACCTTGCTAGGTATAATAAATAAATGCAATAAGGGATTGATGGTGTATGTTAAGGGTTGTGTGCCCAAATCCGCAAATGCACCAACAAAATCAATCCGTCCGGGGAAACAGAGACCACCTTCACCGGCGATCTGTGGCTCTGTGCGACATGAACAACAATCATCAACAGATGGTCGTAGGCGGCCGAATCAGACGCCCAGACGGACGCGCTTGGATGGCCAAGAGGAGAAGCACATCACGCCGGTCCCAGAGCTGTGCCATAATTTGTCGTGGTGCAGCTTTCTAAAATTTGCCTTATAGCTATGTCGTTAGGCATTTCAGAATCTTTTTTGCGAGTTGAAAATCTGATTATCAGGGGGAGAAACAACAAAGAACCCCATCAACAGGGTTAGGGTTGTTGACCCGACACAACAACGTTGGACATGGAGCGAGGTGAGCTCAAAATGGGGGGCGATCATGTTATTTTGTGGCGAGGTAGCAGGAGCTTGTGGTCGGCACAATCTATGCCCGACGGACTGGGAATGAGATAGCCTTTGAGTGAGAACTTCAACTTGGGCACGTTGCATTGACTATTGACTGTGCCTCATCAGTGCTTCCAGTATGCCCTGAGAGTCGAGGACCGGGAGCTCGGCATGGCTGGTTGGTCGTATCCGCGGACGAATCAGATCAGCCCTACCAAACTTGCCAGAATGAGACTCGCGTCAAGAATCGCGGCACAGCACAGTGTATGGCAACACCAACAGCGGCCGGCCGAGATGGATGGAAATGTTGGAGAGATAGGCGTCGGGCCTGCTTGTTGATCGAGGACATAGCAACGAAAAAATCCAAAAAGATACGGGAGCGGGGGATGAAAGGAAAATATGCCTTGAGGCTCGTAAGAAGTGGAACCCCACGCATCTTGGCAGCCTTGTGGAGGATTGGGAGGATGAACCGATTTCTCGGCGAAGCCCCAACAGCGAGGGAGTATTCCGTCCGGTTGTGTCGGCAAGGGAAAAACATTTCAGGGGCGGTGGGCCGTTTGCCAAGATTTGTATTCAGCTTTGTTCCATTGGCCAAGAGAAAAATGGTTTGCGTCACTTTGAGATAAGGGCAGGGATGCACTTGTTCCAAGGCCAAACAAGGAAAATATGCTGCGGCTCACATATCCATTGGCCATCTCTGACGCGTGTACCCGTCGTCTATGACACTCTCCCGCAGCCATATCCGTCCCCAAAGGTCAGAGATGGAGCGACCGGCAAGGGATTTGTCGAATTCCATTTTTTTGGCATCGCAAACTCTTGAAATACTGCAGAAAGAATCTTGATCCGGGCAGCTTGTAGATGGCGGACCGTGACGCCCCCTCGGGTTGCGACCCGGATCACGGTCCTGTCCCAACGGTCTGATATGACTTCCCGCGCCTCCCAGACCTCCACCAGACCCTCATCCAGTTCTTCCACATTGTCGGAGTAGACCCAGGACCAGGCTAGTATTTTACCCCTCACGTTTCTGCATCATCCTCATCGCATCCATCCCGACCATTTGGTCCACCCGAGGGAGTCCATTTCAACCCCCGTCGCCGCATGAGCCGTATAGAGGCTCTGGGTGGCATAGCGTTCGTGACTTTGGTTCGTATCAGCAGAGGGACAAATTCACTGGGTTTGGAGGTTACACCGGTCCCACTGTCGGGATCCTTCCTTTGCTCTCCTCCATTCCGTCCCCTCCCACACAGACGGCTTCCCTCCGTGCCTCCGACGCAGGGTCTTGGCCATTCAGGCTCTATCGTCCCCCTTTCTAGGCCGAATCCTCCGCCTCCCTCCAACAAAACTGTTCCCATCCCCTTCCCGCTTCTGCTGCCTGCTCCTGCTCGGTGGCCGCTCAGTCTTCCCCCACCCTGCCGTACTCTTTTTTTTTTTTTGGCTTTCGTTCTCTTTTCTGGAATTAATCACCGTTGACGATCTTCACTTGAGGTCGTGTTCATTCCTTACCTCCTTGAGGTCTCCTCGTCAGACGGCGGCTACCTGTGCCTCTGAGGCGGCTCAGGCCGGTTGCTCATCACCATGCTGCTCACCACACCGAGCGGACGGCAGGTCCTCACTGTCGTCGGGCTCTTGTCAACCCTCCTCCTCGTCCTCACCTTCTTCACGCACGGCGAGGTCTATCAAGATGCGATAGCCAAGATCCCGAACCCCCTCAGCAAGTCAGGTCCCGAGAAACCTCACAACAAGCCAGCCAAACACCCCAAGTACAAGCCAAAGCCGACCTACATCCCACCACCCATCAAGGACAACTTCCCCCTCCTCCAGCACTCGAAGCCGCCGCCGATTCCCAAGTGGAACGTCCCGAAATCGACGACACTCCACCGCGACTATGACCTCCCCCTCGCGCCGCCCCTCCTCATTGGCTTCACCCGCAGCTGGCCCATCCTCCTCCAGGCCGTCGTCAGCTATGTCACGGCCGGGTGGCCGGCCGACCAGATCTTCGTCGTCGAGAACACGGGCGTCCAGCAAGCCAACGCGCGCGGCCAGCTGACCCTCCAGAACCCCTTCTACCTCAACCACACCATCCTCCGCACGCTCGGCGTCAACATAATCCAAACCCCGACCCTCCTCACCTTCGCCCAGCTCCAAAACTTCTACCTCTCTCTCACCTACACCAAGAACTGGCCCTACTACTTCTGGAGCCACATGGACGTCCTCACCCTCTCGTACGAGGACGGCAACGAGCACACGCCCAAGTACTCGGACAAGGGCTACAAGCCCATCTACACGCTCGCGCTCGAGGCGCTGCAAAAGGCGCGCCGCGACCCCCGCTGGGGCACGCGCTGGTTCTCGTACGACCACCTCGCGCTCGTCAACCCGCTCGCCTACGAGGACGTCGGCGGCTGGGACACCATGATCCCGTACTACATCACCGACTGCGACATGCACGCGCGCCTGGCCATGCGCAACTGGACCATGCTCGACGCGAAAGCCGCCATCATCACCGACGTGAGCACCACCATCGACGACCTGCTGGCGCTGTATCGCGTCGACGGGATCGAGGCCAAATTTACCGATCCGAACCCACCGCCGCCCGGGAAGGACGGGGCGGTAGTGGCGCGCAGGGGGGACGAGAAGGATGATGATGAGAATTTGCGGCGGTGGAGGAAGCTGCAGAAGACGGCGGATACCATGTTTCATTATAAGCATGGGGACAGGGGGAGGAATACGTGGCAGCTGGGGCAGCATGGTGGGCAGGACGAGCCGTTTTACTACAACTCCGCGGGATTCGCCGAGGCGATCGAGGTTACTACGGAGAGTGGGAGGGAGGTGTTCCGGAGGAAATGGGGGCATCGGGATTGCGACTTGAGGGAGGGGGCGGGGTTGGAGTTTGGGGATCAGTGGATGGTGGAGAAGGACTTTTAATGATGCGGCGGGGAGCTTAGGTCCGTTGCGTTCAGTTGAGGCGTTGGGAGTCGGTGCCGGGACATCTTGGATATTGTCTTGTATAGATCTCTTGGAACTTAGTATGCTGTGGGAAGCTGGCAAGATGTGGTAATGAGACTGCGTGCATGCAGAATGTTCTATATGTTCAGGCCCGAGCTGGAGCTCGCGATACCTGCAGGTGGTGGAGGTACACCCGGAGAAAGGGATTCATCCTCCCCTTTAGCCCTTGCACTCTCGAAGCCGTCCCGCTCGCAAATCTCAGGATTGGAGGAGGTGAACTCCGTCTTGAACCGGGAACGGTCTGCGTCTCGACCCCGTATGACAAGGGCGTAGTGCTCGTCTTCCAACACCAGAAGATCGAAGAATGGTGCCCCATTCGAGACTGCAAGTGGAACAGGGTGCCACTTTGCGTAGTTTGTCCGCCGATATGCCTTGAGAAACGAACCGTTGATTCGAACGGCGGTGTTGTTGACTGGCTCCAAATACACGGCGAGGCCCTGCCACTGCCCAGTGGCTTCATCCTTTATGTCGCACTGAATCATTGCCGTCACAGTTTCCTTCCTCATCCACCAAGGCGGGGGGTCCAGCTCGGGCGTCTTGGGCGTGACATCAACAAGGCGGACATGGAGGCCGACGTTGGTCATGCTGAAGGGCGCAAGATACCGCGGTCCCCATATGGACAAACCGCGGCTTCTTTCAAAATCGGCTGGAGAATGGGCCAGCATTCCTCCGATCCTGTAGTGCTGATATATTACATCGCCCTCAGCACGCCGCCAAGCAAACAGCGTCTGGTCAGAGCACGTCTGCATGATTTCCATCTGCAGCCGCCGAAAGGCCTTCTTTCCCCCCTCCCCGTAGATCGCCACCATGTGGACGTCAAATAATCCCAGGAGACAGTAGGCCATGTCCTCCTCCCGTGTCGTCTCCCGCTTGGCTGCCCATGACATTCGTTCTGCCACGCAATAATCGCTTGGGAGCTTGTTCCCGGTGAGGAGATCTAGCGGAACGCCAACCGCGAATGAAAGCGACTCATCGATGCCGACGCCATCTTTCTCGGGGGTTATGGGATCCCAATTGGCATCAAAAAGCCGTCGACGGGTTGGGGCGATTAGTTCCTGCAAAGTCCAGCCCCTCGTGAACCACTTGCTGTCCCTGATCAGCTCCAGGGTGGATTCATCGCCGCCGACCTGTACGTCGGAAAGGTATATGTAGCATTCGTAGGCACGGGCGTAGTAGCGGTACATGGAGTTGATTGCTTCGGAAAGCTCGGTGCTGTTTCGTTTGTCGATGCAGCACGTGTCGACCCAGCCGTATTCAAGGTCAGCCTCTCTTGCCTTTTCGCAAAAGCCGACAATCTTCCGGAATCCTTTGCGGTTCTCGATGGCTGCTCGCTTGCCGCACATGTCGTCGAACGTGACCTCTTGAGTGCCCCAGGTGTGGGACAGGATGGCAAACCAGGGAGCGCGAGAGACATCAAACTCGTAGAATTCGAGGGTGGTAGTGTGGAGGAGACGCATTCTTGGTTGACGCTGTGGTCTTTTGGGAAGCGACTGGTAGGAGATTGAAGCTTTTTAGAACAGCAATGGAGTTGTGAGAGAGGCTAGCGAAGAAGGTTGGAGTTGGGTTAACGACGACGTTGACCCCGCGTCTAGGTTCAGCTTGGAGGCAGCGAGTCCCGCAAGGCCTTCTCATGGGCAGAGTGGAGAAAAGGGGCGCAGTTCTCCAAGGTGTGTTGACTGGAAATTGGCAGCTGCCAACAGCTGTGGGACTGCCATAAAACGTGATTCCATATTCTCTCACAGAAAAACAGAGCTGTGGCCTAATTGATGTTCAATTCCCGAGTAGGCGGGATTTTTATCTGATCGAGATTCAGGGGCAAAGTAAACAACTTGAACATGAACTAGGTGGGGGACCAAGTCCCAGTCACGCAAATACCCCCAAGTACCAGATTAAAGAAACCAGGTCAGACATCCTCCCTCCCTCCCAGCCACACAAAGCCAACCTGCAATCCCAACTCCAAAGCCCTGCTCAAATGTAAACATAACAATAATGCCCCTTATTCCCGCCCAGCGGCTCATGCGACTCCATCAGCGACGACGTCACGGGCGTCAACCACTTAAGATCAACCATCATCTGGTTTGGATCCGTGACGCGCTACCTACCCTAGCGCGCCTTCAGCTTCCCCCCGTGGGCCCCGTGGTCCATGGGAACCACCAGGCCGTACATGGGAACGGCGTTCAGCCGCTTGTCAGGGTCTTGCATCTGCCACATCCACCAGAGACGGTCCAGGGCCGCGTGGTGGAAGTGGAAGACCGGGTCGCCGGGGGAGGTCGCGGCGTCGCCGCCGGGGTCGACAGCGTTGATGTAGTGGCCGGCGGTGTGGATCTGATTGTGTCAGTGGGGGGTTTTGGTCAGGGGTATGAAGGGGGAGCGTACTCCCCACGGGTATGGGTCGTTCTTGGGCGGAGGGGTGCCCAGCAGGATGTTGTAGAACTTGTCGATGGTGTCGCTCTCGGTCATGAGCCTGTAGGCATGCGCGGCCGTGGCTCCCAGAGCGGCGGCCTTGTTGAGGTCACGACGGAGGCATCGCTTGTTCTCTCCGGTGCCGTCGGGCTTGGGGTTCTTCTGGATGCCCCTGTAAGACGCCATCGTCGTGGGCCCAAGACTGACGACGAAACTGTATCTTGTCAGTACCAGTGGCATTGTCAGACAAGGGCAGATGTCCTACTCTGAGAACGGGTGTCCCTTGACGATGCAGCCGCCTCCCCCTCCAGCGGGGATTGTAACGCGGTTCCCAGCACCAACCCCCTTGTAATTTGGATCATTTAGACCAGTGCCTCCGATGCACGACGAGTTCTCGTTGAAATGCAGCGATGTCGCCCCCGTGCCGTCCGCAACCAAATCCTTGGCGATGCCGTCGTAGTTCATGTACGGCTGCGTGCCCTTGTACCCGCACTCGTTCCTCAGCGCCTCCTCGAACGCCCACAGGAAGTGCTTGTGCGCTGGGAAGAGGTGGTAATTGTCGTGCAGCTCGCTGGCGTGCGTCATGTGGTAGGTGACAAAGTCGTAGTAGCGGGTTAAGGCGTCTGGGAACTTGTCCTTGGGCGCCTTTGGGGGAGCTTGGTCAGGCACATGATGGCTGCGACGTACTCCTCCCTCTCGGTGACGGTCAGGTCGGCCCATTCGCGGCGGACGCGGGCGTTGGCGAGCGTGCAGTTGTTATTTGTGCCTGCGGCGACCTTTTTGGCCAAGTAGGCCTCTACCTTGGGGCGTGTGGCCAGTTCGATTTCATCGACGACGTCCAGGACGTAATAGGGGTTTCGTTGACTGTTCGCCGTCAGCCACACCAGACCCGACAATGTCTCGCGAGGACATAAATTTTGACATCTGCGGCATATGTGCCAGCAACAGCAGCGGCATCCGCGAAGGGATCAGCTGCCCTCCCCCCTACGAAGAGAGCAGGTAGAACCAACGTACTCCAGACGGAAGGCATTTTTTCTGATGGAGATATTCAGGACTGGTCATCCCAAGAACCTGGGTGGTGTTCAGGTAAGTTCTTCAACATATGTGTACCAGGTAGCATTTCTCTTATTTCTCTCCAGTATCCCTGGACCTTCAAACTGTACCTCAGATTATCACCCCTCTTGGCCATCAGTTCGATATGCTATCTTGGCTCGTCACTTGCGGGATGAGTGTGGGGATTCGGGACTTGACATTGTTCGCGAATTTCTTGAATGACAGCCAATCACACCTTCTGGGATATAAATCTCCGTCTGATATAGAAGAGATCTGGAACATATTCATACCTAGGTGTTGCCGATTCTGCCAATGCCAGCGGGGACACTCGGTATGGAAACAACCGAACGACTCAAACTCGACCTGTAGGTCTTAGACCGATACAGAGAATCGGAAGGGGATGCTAGTCCAAGTGGGAAACGCGCGTCCTCACGCTGCCCCCAATCGGCCAGCATTGTTTTCCTCATGAATTTGGGGGGCGGACGGGACTTGGTCCATTTTCCCTCCACCACCCGACGGGACTGCCGTGTTGAACCCAATCGAGAATTTCTATTAAACATTGACAAGGTCCACGGATTGCACTAGCAGGCCAGAGTGTCGGACTTTGAAGATCGGGAAGGCGGTAAGGTAGATCTTAAAATCTTCAATATCAAGATCAACAGACATCATCGGAATTGTAAAGATGTTAAGTTGCTGAGAAGAATTAAAACATCCAGCCTGGATATGCACGGTACCTCTCAGTAATCAGCCAGGCCAGCCATCTCCTATGACGAGAAAGATACTAGATGAGGTCTGGTTTGGGATCCAGTACTGGTTCTTAATTTCTGTGCCTTACCTCTGCCTCACCCGCTCCTCGTCCCGTTTTAATGCCGATTCCAAACCAGACTCTGAACCGGATTACGTTTCCAAGAATTCCGACACCAGTACAACGGGCGCATCTATCTTTCGATTTACGATTCTCGCACCAGGCTGTCGACGCCAAAGACGTTGAAGAAATGTGTTGGAAACCGTTCCATCTCTTGGCAAAAAGTTCGGCAACCATCCATCGCACCTCTTTCACCCGGCAGATATCTCAAACCCCGCGAAAGAATACTCCCATCACCAGAAAACCGAATCCCGCCCTCCTCATATGGTAGCACAAACAGCAAAAAACAAAAGTTGTTTGGGCCGAGCAGGGGCTTGAACCCTGGACCACTTGCACCCAAAGCAAGTATGCTACCACTACACCACACGGCCGACTGCTATTGTTGTGTCTGGGCATTCTTATTGCTGCCCAGGAAGGTGCGTCAGGCCGGTGTGCCTGATCCACTGGCGGTCCACGGCGTCATGCATGACTCAGTCGTGGGGCATTTGGCCAGCACCCGCAAAACATTGGACGACAGGACGGCTTCATTGGGCGGGGATTTGGTCCGGTCAGGCTGCTTCAGATCGATTTTGGGGAAAAAAGGGTGTGGCCGATCTCAAATTCTCAGCGTTGAAAATCGATGCATCCCATGTCTTGTGCACTGTGGTGGAAGGTGCACGACTTGCCCCAGACATTCCTAACAACCACAACCACTCGAAGCAGAAATTATCCCACCTGATTAAAGCTTCTTGAATGAGTTCTCCAGGCCTCTGTCCGACCGACCGGCCCTTCCAACCCCACGAGCCCACAAACGACCCCCGATCCGGCCGGTCCGAGTGGACCAGGCCGACCGGAGATAAGAGATGCGCTTTGGTTGGCCATGCCCGGCGACCGAGCGACCATCCCGGGCCCCGGCAGGCCACAACCCCATGGCGACAAGTTCGCCCGACGCTGACAGCAAGGAAACATGCACGAATTTCCTGTTTCCCCCCTCCCCGTCAGGCCCGGAGCTGTCAGGCCAGACGTGCAAGGAGGGAGGACGGACGGGAACCCCTTTCCCTCCCGATCCCAAAGTTCCCCGCCGCCATTGGCCGGCGC
The DNA here is from genome assembly GCA_030549215.1 of Schizothecium vesticola. NCBI lineage: Eukaryota > Fungi > Ascomycota > Sordariomycetes > Sordariales > Schizotheciaceae > Schizothecium > Schizothecium vesticola. The sequence goes on along the minus strand of JAUKUD010000007.1, from coordinate 2,697,549 downwards.
CCTCAGCACGCCCCGAAGTTTCACACTCGACGACGAGGGGGGTTGAGAGCGGGGCGGTGCCTAGTCTTATGCTTATCGTATCCTGTACAGTCGTGCTTCTTGCCGTTGATGGTGATGGTGTTGGTGTCCTGGTGTAGATCAGGGTGGTGCTGAGACAGATCCAAGCTCGACGCTTTGATGGTCGGCTCGTTACAGAGGTACTTGGCCAGCGGGGGGCAAAAGGCGGGGAGACCAATGTCGCGCTCAAACGGCGCGTTGGCCCCCTAGGATCTGCCAAGACGTCTCGGTGGTGGGGGGAGGGGTCCGGTTCCCGGGCGTTGTCCGCCGTGGCGGTCTCGGTTCGGTTGCTGCACCGCGGAGGGGGTGCCCGATGTTTTTTTTTTGTCCGACGTGCGCGATGAGGCTGTACACTTTCGAAGTCTATTTTACTGCTCATGTTCGAGGTTGCGATATTGAAGGTGTTTTGCGGGAAAAGGCTCTGATGGACTGGTTGCGAGGATGCATCTCTCCGGGCATCGTCAGTCGCCGTCGTGGTTGTGGTGGACTCCCTGTGTCAAGCCTTTGCTAGCCCAAGCACTCGAATATTTGCAAACCCGGAAGTCATGGCATGCGGCGAGAGCCTGATTTTCGACATTGACTTGGTTTTCCAGGTTCCAGTTCAAGAGGTTTTCCTCGGTCGGGGTGGGGTCAAGGGTGCGCCGGTGTGCCAGGAGTCTGTCCGTCTCAGACCGTGTTTGGATCCCACGGGGTGCAGCCAGCCCAAACGTTGCGACTCGGCGCTGGCCCGGGGGGCTGTCCAGCACGACGCTGCAGCCTGCAGCCTCAATGTTTCGACAGCCCAGCCCAGCACAACAAGCGCTGTCTTGTCCTGACACTGACATGACAGGACGGGATGGGATGGCTTGGGGATTTTGCATCTGGCATTTTTGATTTTCTGTTATCGGCGGTGCATTTGTGGTGAATCTGCAAGCCCCCCTCCGTCGACGATGCCGCGGGTCAGCACTGCATCGCAGGCTTCGGGACGGCGTGCATCAGTGGTTAGCAAATCTAACGCTCTCATGCGCGGAAGGTGTTGGCGTTAAGCAGCACTGCTGACCGTTCGTCCCATACGAGGTGTTTGCAGGAATGATCTCAGCGGTGATCTCTGGCCGGCCTTGATCACCACAACAACAACCCGGGAACGGCGGGGCATCGAGCCCGGAACTCTCGCGGGAGCTAGGCTGGGCACGTAGGCCAGGCCATGGCCTAGAACTCCTGGGTGGGGAGCCCCCCAGTCTGGTTGCCCTGGCAGAGAAACAAAATCGTCCCATTCTCTCGAAACGAGAAACCGGAGCTTTGGTCTTCCAGACACCTCCAATCTCAAGGGTGGCCAAGTTACTGGCGGGGGTGCCCTGGCTTGTCAGTGGACGTCACATCTCGCAAGCACTGACCAGAGGGGTTGTCAAGAGGGTGAAGAGGTGGGAGCGGGTGCTTCAGCTTCGTTCCGAATCTCGAGCCAATCGCCGCCGCGCTTTTCCGGCTCAGCTGAAGTGACATCGGCTCCCCAACCGAGAGATGTTTCGAGTTCTGAGTGCGACTCTAGCTTGTTTTTTTGCCCGTGATTGTCATTGCAAAAGATCGGCAAACAGATGCAGGAAAAGTCGTCGTTGCGCTGAGAAGAGGTGGTGTCTTCGATGGCCGCTTGATCGATCACGGCATCGACTAATGGCCGGGGCCGTGTAATCGCCGGTAGCGGCCGGTCACCGTGGCCGGCCGGCCTCCAAGTTGGTCCTCTCGAGGACTCTTCCAGTAACATCCACTAAGAACCAATGTCAGTCCGTCACAAAGCTAACCAGCCGAATATCGCGCCCGCCAATGTCGAGTCCGGCTCCTACCCATCGCTTGCATCGCGGCTCCTACCAGAAAATAAGCAACTTTGCGCTGCGGGTTGCATGTCCCAGAAGAGACTTGGCACGTCTGAGGGCCCTGTCCCGAGCCCGGGTTGCATGCAGGCCCCAGGGCGGTGCGGCACCCCCTTGCAACCCCTTCGTCCCGCCCAGCCAGGAACCGGTGCCCCCACCCACCATGTCAACACCGCCGAACCTGGCGCCGGGGACCCGTCATGCACGCCGAGCCCCAAGCCAAGGGCCATCACCACCACGAACTCGCCGTCAAAAGAGCTGGATCTCCTGGGTCACTGCTGCACTGATCGCCAGGTGTTTCCTCCATTTTCCCTTTAACCGTCCTGCCGTCCCGCCTTCTCCCTCTCCTCCTCCTCCTCTTCTCTTCCAGTTCGTCATCGTTCCTTCACTTCGATCTCAACCACCACTCGTCTTTGATGGTGTGTTGCTGTTAGTTGTCATTCTTTTCTTGAACGGAGCCGGATATCCAACCCTTTTACTTTCGATTCGCCTTCTTCGGAGCGCCAGCCGTTCACTTTTTCGTCGCCAGACACCTACCAGCTTTATTCCTTCAACCCAACATTTGTGTGCTTTTTTCGACAGATATTTCCCATCAGCACATCATGAGGTATCACGCTTCGATCCCTCTGGGCTTGGCCCTTCTCGTTTCGATGGCCGCCGCCAACCCCGTCGCCAACCCGCCCGCCGCAATCCCTCCCGTCATGTCAGTTCCGGTCCCGACCCCAGCCGTCAGCTCGCCCGCAGTATCTCCAACCACCGAGGTGCCACCCGTCGCCGTCGTGACACCCCCCGCCGAGATTTCCAGCGCCGCCCCTGTCGTCACACCACCGCACGTGATGCCGCCGGTCCAGGTCCCGCCCCATGTGGTCCCTCCGGTCCAGACGCCCCCTCACGTCATCCCACCCCAGCAAGGACATCAGGGCGGCGGCTTTGGAGGAGGATTCCCTGGCGGTTTCCCCGGCGGCGGCATGCCCCCGCACGTTGGCGGCGGCAGCGCCGCCCCACAGCCGCAATGCCCGCCGGCGGTGACGCACACCGTCACTTCCGTCGTCAAGGTCCCGGTGGAGGTCGTCAAGACCGTGGTCAAGGAGGTGCCGGTGGTCAAGACAGTCGTCAAGGAGGTTCCCGTGGTCAAGACGGTGGTCAAGGAGGTCCCCGTGGTCAAGACGGTGGTCAAGGAAGTTCCCGTGGTCAAGACGGTGGTCAAGGAGGTCCCCGTGGTCAAGACGGTCGTTCAAACCGTCGCCGTCACGCGCACCGTCGAGCGTATCGTCACCAAGGTCGACGTCCAGCGGCAGCTCGTCACCGTCCCCGTCACCCGCACCGTCGAGCGCGTCGTCACCAAGGTCGACGTCCAGCGCCAGGTCGTCACGCAGGTCGTCACCAAGGTCGACGTCCAGAAGCAGCTCGTTACCGTCACTCAGGACCGCGTCGTCACAAAGGTCGACGTCCAGAAGCAGGTCGTCACGCAGCTCGTCACCAAGGTCGACGTCCAGAAGCAGGTCCTCACCATCACCCAGGACCGCGTCGTCACGCGCGTCGAGACGCGCGAGGGCGCCGCCGCCCCCGTGCAGACCGTCACCGTCACCCCGCCTGGCTGCGAAGTCAGCAGCGCCCTCCCCATCCCCGGCACTCCCCCGTCGCATGTGATGCCGCCTCCGCACGTCACGCCCCCGTCGCACGTGATGCCGCCCCCGCACGTCACCCCCCCGTCGGCGCACATGCCGCCCGTGCTGGTCCGGCCGCCCGTGGTCGTCCCGCCCGTTCACAACATGCCGCCCGCGCACGTCTCCCCCGTCACCCCGCCGATGCACGTCACGCCTCCCGTGCACAACCCCATCCCGCAGCCGCCGGTGATGGGACACGTCCCGAGTGCGCCCGTGGTGGTAGCGCCGCCGGCGGGCGGGCACATGGCGCCCGTGGTCCCGGCTGCGCCCGTCAAGGCGGCGCCGCCGATGACTGAGGTGCCTTCGCCTTCTTCGTCGTCATCGTCGACGTCGGCGACGCCCGAGGCGACGACCGCTGCCCCGGAGGTCAAGCGGTCGATGCGCTTCCGGATATGAAGCCGGTCCAGTGCAGTGGTGGTGGTGATCAATTGACGGGGAGGAGTAGTGGGTGCGTCTTCTCTTCTTTGTAATTTTGACTGTCGTCTGGCCTGGCCGGGGCGCGATCCGTTTGCGATGCGATCTGATGCGGGCGGCGGCGCGTCGGCTGGAGGCATGGACAGGGAGAGGGAGGGTGCTTCGACATCCTGTTTTTTTGTGCGTCCATTATTGGTAGACAAAGGGGGGGGAGGGAGGATCAATTGTAGATAATGACAACAGTCGATGACGAAGCGGGTTTTTTTTTGTTGCTTGGTAGTGCGGGGGGCGGGTGATGAGGAGGGGGATAGCTATAGGCTGATGACGACCGAGGTGGAGAGTGAATAAAAAGTATCATCTCGTCGAACTTGTTGTTTTCACCTTTTCTTTTGGCAGATGGCGAATTGATGTTTCCAAAATTTCGTCCGCATCAGTTGGGGAGTTGTGACAAGGCAGACATTGCGGGTGCAGGCGCGCAATCGCAGTGCCTGTCGCCATTGACACGTGAGGCGCCTCAATTGGGTCCTGTCATCAATTCAGAGACCTACCTAGGCCTGATTGTGGTGATGCCCTGGAACAGGAAGTCGGTGACGATGTCGAGGTTGTGCTATTCAATTTGCGCAATATTTAGTGTTTAGGGAGAAATTTTCGGTCTCTGTGGCGGGACACAAATGATGTGGCTTCCTGGTTCTCTTGCAGCTGCAAAATTTCTTCATATAATTTGATGATGAATGCTGTGCCTCTCCTCCCCGAAGCCAAGATTATCCCAAACATACAAGGTACCATGCCAACACACACAGGCCATGAAAAATAGCTGTTTGCCTTTCTTCGGAGGGTGACATCGCTATTATTTCCTGTACTTTGAATGCATTCTAAAAACTACCATACCTCGCTAACGACGCTGGAAACGGCGCAACCTTAAACCCATCACGGTAATGCCACCCACTCACCCTCGGCGATTGACGCGCCCGAACTCGAAGAGCTAGGATAGCAAGAGTCCTCTTGCTCTTCCAACCACACAACCAGATCCTCGTCATACCTACTCACAAGGCCTCGAGGCCCACGAGGGTGCCCCCTCTGGTTTGATTGTAACCTCTTCCGACCCACCACGACTTTGCAGTTGCGTTGTGTATGCCCGAACCCCCAAAAAGTCACACCGCGGCCCCGCCCACATATTATATTCCCCATTTCCGCAGCGACCGTCCACTCCATCCCTTCCGCTTGGTCCTGTACATGCACCGCCGCCGGGTTCAACATCGGACAAAAATGTGTCAGGACGATCGTGCGCCGCGTCGTGTCTTCAAGACCATCGACCATGCCGTTCAACCACTGCACATCCCGAAGATGGGCGTCGTTGTGCTCTTTCACCGACCACCTCTGGATCTTGCGAAAGTCGACAACCTCGGCTGTGGCCTTGGCCGCCAGCTGCTCCGGGATGAACGAAAACAGCGTGCACCCCAGCACCGTCACCTTGTGGCCCTTGCCGTCCACATGGAAGTCCATCTTGTCAAAGTTGTAGTGCGTGCGGTCGAGAAAGACAAAGTCGCCTAGGTCCTCTCCCTGCTTGCGGCGTTGCCTCGCGACAGCGCGGAAGACGCGGAAGAAGGCCACCGTCTCGGCCCAGGTACCCGTGTGCGACTCGTGGCTCCTCGCAACAAAGAAGACGACGCGGAACTGGGTGAGCTGGCGGAAGAGGAACTTGGCGAATTCGCTGTAGATGGGGCTCGGGCGGCCGATGCGGCACATGTTGCCGACGCGTCCGATGTTTCCGAGGAGGGCGAGGAAGGGGCCTTGAGGGTTGATGACGTGCTCGTTGTACGAGTTGTCGATTTCCAAAAAGAGGTCAGAGACGATTTGGAGTCCGAACGAGCCGGTGTAGTTTTGGGGTAGTGCCGGGTCGAAGTCACCGCCTTCGGAGCTGGAGCTTGGGAAGAGGGAGGGGGCGGAGGAGGGGAGGGGAGAACGAGTCTCCATATTAGGTATTGATTCTGCGGGCTAGACGATGGCTGATTTGCTTCTGGCGAGGACTTGGGGCTTGAGTAGATGGTGATGATGCTTCAAATTGGGAGAAAAAGGATGGTGAAGGAGACTGGAAATGCGCGATGAAATTCGATGGCGAACAGCATTAGGAAGGGCTAGACGTTGTTTCCATCTCTCAAGACTGTCTTCTCCTGCTTGGGGGCATCAGATAGTTTCAACAGAAAGGAAGGGCAGGAACTCCCTTCTTTCCACCGACTTTCTGAGACGCCAATGCAAATAAAAATCCTCAACAACCTCTCGACCCCCCCTCCCCACCCGGAGAAACGAGAAACCGTTGCTCGCACCTTTCAGTGTGGCAATCATGTCGGGGTAGTTGCCCGTTGGTTCAAGTGATCGATAAGCATTTTTATTCTTCCATCCCACATCCTTATCTGTATTGTCATTGCTCTTCTCACAATTGCATAAGCAGTTGGTTCTGCCCGTGAAGGCAAAAACGGACGGTGAGAGTGGAAACTGCCGACCGGCTGGCAACGGGCAACACCCGGGTATTTCGATGCCGGAACCCGCAAAAAGCAAAGAGATGGCTGTGATATGAGGTCCATATTAGACTCGGTATAACGTCTGCGGTCCAAACCCCCATTGTACTTAACTGAATGCGAAGCCAAACGGCAGTGTCGTCCATGTTCCATGTCAACTCCACCTTGCACGTCGCTCTCTGCCCTGCAAAAGTCAAAATGCTCCTGCAAACCATTTTCTCTACAGCCCTCCTGGCGTTGAGGTAGGAGAACCTCCTACAAAGTATACGATGCAAGTGCTGACCTCTCACAGCGTCAACGCCGCTGCTGTCCCGAGCAAGCGCGCAGCCGGCAAGACCTTTCGATTCCAAGTCGTCGACCCCGTCAAGGGCAAGCATTTCCTTGGCCCTTCGGCCGCCGCCACCATCGACGAGTCAAAGGCCCTTGTCTGTGAGCTCGTCGTCGACGTCCTCAAGTGCGGCGGCAAGGGCTTCGCCGACTACCCCAAGGCCGGCGACATGGTCAAGTTTGCGGTTTCTTCGACTGTCAGCTCGGCCGGCTGGTCCATCGATGACAAGGACAACATTACGTGGAAGTCGGGACAGCCCAATATCAAGTTCAGCATTGGCATTGGCTCTGCCAACGATGTGTATGCGGAGACGTGCCCGCATCACTGGACCGAGCACGGGAGTGCCAAGGCGGTTTGGATCGAGGCTGCTTGAGGAGGTAGGAGCAGCTGGAAAGTATGGCATGGGATACGGTGACGTTGAGAGTAAGAAGTGGAAGATGCAACGAAGAAAAGCTGTCAGAACTTATTGTTTGCTTTAGTCGTTTCCCTGGTGATGAAATCGTCCTTGTTTGCCAAGACCCCTGAGCAAGGGGCAGAAAACCCAGCCCATCGATTTTGTTGAGGTCACGATGAAGCTACATGTAGGCATTAAGAGGGCCATCAAACCTCCCCATCCCTTCTCAGGCACCAAAATGGCAGTTAACGCGTCGACTTGAGCCCATTGCCGGGACCCGCTCCTGGATATTGCCTCTGCCGCAACGCAAATGATCCCTCAAATTGCCCGACGCACGGCTAAAGCGGTTCATCCACGCAATCGACGATAGAGAATCGTGGCAGGCGGGGTAGCGCATATATTCTTTCGCTGGAGAGGGAGGTGTCCGATATATAGCATGACGACCCAGGGGGGCATCTGTTGCTTCTAGAAGCCCACAATCTCCCTCGATTGGCTGGATCTGTCCCTTCCATCTCACCTCAGCTTCAACCTCTTCAGGTCCACAGTCTTTTCAGCTGCCTATTCCGATCACCGCCTCAATGGCTCGCCTCACCTTTGGAGCGCTTCTCTCAGCGTTCCTCCTTTCGGGACTGCAAGTCGTCGCTCAGACGACGGCCTGCTCGCCGCCCACATGGACGCTCGACAATGTCAAGATCAACTTCAACACCCCGTCCCGCGCCAACTTCACCCTCAGCAATGCCGCGACCGGCACGTCCGACGTGATTTCGTGCAATCTTCAGTTCGCGACATTCTGCGAGCTCCAGGGCACCACGAGTGAGAAGGACCTCTACTTGCACCTGCAGGTCAAGAACGAGGACGTGTGGGTGAATGTGACGTCTTCGTACACCTGCGATGGAAAGTGAGTTGTTGCCAGTTTTCTGTGGCACACCCTGGGTGCTTTTAGTGCGGAATATCTGACACGTGCGTAGGACTGGCCGTGTCGGGGGCGTTGGCGAGGCGGTTGGGCAGTGCGCTCTGGACAAGTACGACTGTGCCCCTGAGAAGATTGTTGTCAAGGGTGCCTGGTCGGACTGGTAGAGAGGACTCGGATGGCAGAGGCTGGGAAGCCTGTCTGTGCTGGCAGCCAGGATAGACTAGAATCCAATGCAATGAACCGTGCAGCCGATGGCGTCGATAGGAAAATGTGTGAGCGGGTATTGCGCATGGCGATCCGGAGGTGTCTTCCTCTCGGCGATGATGCGGTTGTGGGGTCTTTGCGTTCACCATCACCATGACCTCATCACTCCAATTCGATTAATAGGTGCTCTGAGAAGTGTACTTCGAATAGGTAGAAGAATTTCCCATCCACCACCGATTGCAATTCGACCGAAATTCAACAAACTACAGGACAGACCCCCTGACACTTCGACATGAGCGCACCCGCATATGTCATTATCCCTGTTGAAGGTGACGCTGCGCAGACGGGAGAACAGGAGAATATCCAAGGGGTCAAGAGTGAGCATCTCAACATGGAACATCAGCCGAGGTAGTCGCTGACCAAACCAGTCGCCTCGGCAATTCAACGAACCATCGTGGAGGAAATACATCCGCAGCTCCAACACGCCCGCCATGTAGGGCAGCACACACAGAGGGGCCATGAAGAGCACAATGGGCCCTTAAAGGCAATGCTAGGTGAGATGCCGCTCCATTCGCCATCTGGCAAACTTGCTGACATGGAATGCAGACAACCGGCGAAGGTTTTACGACAAATACATCAGCGTACGCCCCTAGAATAGAAAAGTATTGGGCAAGCTAACGTGACTCACAGTGGGATGACCCTCTCCGAACACTCTGTTCCTACTTGGGTGTGCTCGGCGTCTTGATCGTGGCGCACTGCATGCCCTTTACACATCTCGCCCTCAAGGCCGGTGCCATCACACTCGGACGTACGAACCCCCGAATTCTTCCCATCAACTGCGCTAATACGACTTGATAGTGACGGCTGCCATGGAGTTTGCAAGCCGTACCTTTGGTCCCGACACGTTCCTCACCCGCCTCCGTCCCAAGCCGTATAAGACCATCCCCGAGGACACACTGAACGCCACCCTGAAGGACATTCACGATTTCATTCAATTTAGCGTCCGGGAGGCGCAAAAGATTGTCTTTGCCCAAGAATTGGACAAGACTCTTCTTGTAAGTCGCCCTGCCTTTCTCCAGATCTCATCATCGCTAATCGTCCCCGGCACTAACGGACCGCGGTGGCACTCGGCACCGCCTACTTCCTCAGCCAAGTCCTATCCCCATTTGCTTTTTCCGTCCTCGCTCTGACCACCGTTTACATCGGCTCCCTCGCCGCGTCCTCCGCCCCAAGCGACACCAGCCGCGTCCAGAACGTCGCCCGTCGCGCCACAGGCTCTGCGACCCCGAAATCCGTACACCCTGCACCCGAATACCCCGTCACGCTCAAGAAGGAGCCTCATTCCCACGCGGAACCCGCGCAGTCCTCGGCTCCCGCGCATCCTGCTACGGTCAAGGAGGAAGCACCCATGCAGCACAGTGAGTCTGGAGCGCAGCACTATCAGTCTGACACGGCCGCTGGTGGGCAGCGCCAGCGCCAGCACCAGCGCAGGGCCTCGGGCCAGGAGCTTCGCGAGACCAACTTTGGACACCGCAGAGTAAGGAGCCGCGGGAGCGCCGAGGGGTCGCCGACGAGCCCGACCAAGCCGTTTGCGTCGTCGATTCCGGTGGCGACGAATTTGAATGGGGTGTACAGGCACGGGGGCAGTAACTGGTAGAGCTGGGGGGTTAAAAGGGGGTGGGGGGGTCGATGGAAGATCGAGACAGTTGCAGAGTCGACAGACGGGATGGGCTCGATGAGGATGTTGGGGTGGTTGACGTCAAACAAATTGTCTGATAGATATGTAATGTTCATGTTATACATTCTCCGTGTTGAGTTGTTTTTTTCCACCACGAAAATGCATCTCCGGCTGCGGCTAGGCCCGCGTGGCGGCGCCCACGTCGACTCTTTGCTGCTCTCAAAGCACCTTCTCTTTTGGGCTTGAAAGAGACGCAATATGAATGCGGGGGATGCAGTGGGCTCGTTCGGTGGCTTGAGAAAGAGGGACATGCACCTGTCCTTGAAATCTCCGGCATGGCTTGACACAGCGATCGAGAGCCTTGGGAGCCTTTCAAGAGGCGGGTAAAGGTGACACTACCTCTGCGGTGTTTGTGTGCAACCGCAGTTAGAGGTTGTGGTTCCACCACATTGATGCTTGTTTCCGCTGCCTTTCTCGTTGGTTAGTTTAATACGAAGGTACCGAAACGTTTTTCTTTAGATTGGACGACTAAACTCTAGTCGGGATTCCGGGTTGGGTTAAGCCGTAGATGGGGCAGGATACTTGCACCTGTGGTAGAATCCTGATATTTAATGGGAATTTAGGTAAGATCTGTACGTCTCCTAGCCAAGAGAAGCAGACTTGGGCAAATTGTTTGTCTTGAAGATACCCCTGAAATTAGCAAAGAGAAGGTTAGGGTAAAATCAGGGGCTAAATTCATCAGGGTTAAGTTCAGGTCCATCATAGATGTAAGGAACGGCTTGCCGATCATTTACTAATAATTGCTGCCATCAGGTAGCATCAACGGTCAACGACTGCCAAGTTGCAGATACGAGCACCAGAGTTCCATTTGAAGCCTTGGAGGATGCAACATCAAAACCAAGCGACCATTTTGTTTTATGTAAGCCGGCAAGTCTTGTAACCGAGTGCGGGCTATGTAGAAAATTCATCCATAGTATCATTGCGGACGTGCTGATTCTACGCCGTTTGTTATAGAGATTGACCAACAGAATCCTAGGTGCGCCCAAAATACGGACATCCCTCCACCCAACACCTGTGTTTGCTGATGCTGTGCCACTAACGAGCTCACTGTCATATCACCACATACCAAGCTCTGCCAACCGCTTCTGCCCCGCTATGTACAGTGAAGAACCGGGAAGAAAAGAGATCGGCACCCGACTTACCCGGCACCTGATTACCGGGTGCCTGTGGGTCCCCGGAGCTGGATCGATGCAACCGCATGGGCGGCCTGGTGGGAGCATCGAGCCGCCGGTTCCCCGCATCTTTCGACAAAATACGATAATTCAGAGTTGGAGTCGGCGGTCAGCTGGTCAGCCCAACCGCCAGACGTCTGAGGGCAATATATTTCTGCGGGCCACGCCTTCGTATCACGACGGCTCCCGTGGACGCCCCTCCACATTCTCCAGCTGCGGCCACCAAAGCGAAGGCCCGGCCCAATTTTCTCTCGGCTCGGCACGTATCTGCCTGCTGGTGGCTGGTCTTACGGGGCATAGACACCTGATGACGAGCCTCGGATCCAGGAATCAACAGGCTGACATGGATTCGCTTCAGGCAATGCCACGCTGTGCAGCTATTTTGAGGATACGCCGGAAGGGCATGGAACCAAACTCCACCAAAGTCGCGAGATCGTCGCGGTCAAGGATGCAGCTCCGGGAAAAAGGCCGTGTTGCACAACCACCGCAGCACAGGCAGCCGCAGACACCTGCACACCATGTCATGGCCGTTGGAACGACATAAAGTATAAAGCCAAGCAGACATCTCGCTCTCACTGACCTTTGCCCAACATCACTCTTCACCAACATCAGCCCAAGCACCTCACCGACCAACAACACACACTCGTTCAACCACCACAAACAACCCACCTCAACCACCACCATGCAGCCCAAGACCCTCCTCGCTACCCTCGCGGCCGCGGCCCCCCTCGCCTCGGCCGCCGGTTCCGCCCGCGTCATCAACCACTGCCCCTACCCCGTCACCCTCTGGTCCGTGGGCTCGGCCGTGTCAGCACCCTACACCCTCGCGGCTGGCACCGGATCTTACTCGGAACCCTTCCGCCGCGACCCCGTGACGGGTGGCATCGCCATCAAGATCACGACGGCGCCCAATGGGCTGTACACGGGCGCGCCGCAGCTCAACTACGCCTACAGCCTCGACGGCGACAAGGTGTGGTACGACCTGAGCACCGTGTTCGGCGTGGCGTTCCCGGGCAAGAAGCTTGTCGTGGCGAGCGCCGAGGCGAGCTGCCCGGCCATCACGTGGCTGACGGGCTCGTCGCCGGGCGGGTCGCAGGTCAAGACGTGCACGTCGGGCAAGGATGTGGCGCTTATTCTGTGCGCCGAGGGGGAGTGGTAGAATTGGGTAGCTAGGATGGATGGAGACGGGAGGGTGTACTTGGTTCCGTAATAGTAATTTGACACCTGGAGATCTGAGATATACCGCTGGTCCGAGTACACATTGTTGATATCCTGTCTGTCATGTGATGCGTTGCTTAGTGGAGGTCTCCTGTATCTATGGTTGTCCTTCGAACTCTTCTTGTCTATAGAAGACTGCTTGAGCACTAGAAATCTTGAATTAAGTTTATTCGATGAGTGGTATCCAGGAGTGTCTCGTCAAGAGATTGCAGCGCGCTGACAGTGGGCGCGCCCATATGGTCGGCGGTTGATGTCCATCATCTCGGGACTAGGAACCCGTGGGCCAAAAGTGGCTAAGCTGGAATGCGCAATCAAGAGGAAGACGCAGATCACCACGGCCTTGTTTGAGATATTGGATTAACGTATCTTATAAGCGAGTGACCCATATAAGCGAATGACCCACGCCCCACCACCCTACTACAATTATCCTCTACTACACCACTATAATCCTAGGAAATAACAATAACTGAACCAGAAACAGATGAATCAGATGAATCTCCGGCCTCCTGACACGTACGTGCATTATGGCCAGGCTTACCGCACAAGCCACAGCACCGAATCTTTGTGCGAGACCCCCCTGCGCCACTACCATTTTGCCGTGTTTCCTGGACTACCTGCTCATCCACAGCTTTCTGGTCCAGTAGATCCTGTGCCTCTTGTACGGTAAGAGACCCTCCAAGGCGTATACGTGTTTTTTTGGCTCTCCGTCTCTTACTAAGCCCCTCATTGGCCTTACGTAGTAGAGAGACCTCTGTACGTAGAAGAGCCACCTCATGCATCACAGCCATCGTACCTTTGGCTAATTGGTCCACAGCAGCTAGCATAGGTGTGGGAGAGCTGCCTTGATGGTTGGATATCCGGCCTTTAATAAAGACTGACTGTAAGGTGGCTTCTCGAGGGTTTTGTGGCGTCTGAGATAGCCAAGGTAGTGGTGTGCCTGGCCGTGAGATTGGTGGAGTTGGAGTTCGGAGCCGTATATCCATCTTAGAAATCACCCTTTCTGGATCGTACGGTATAAGGCCGGCTCCGGCAAAGGCTCCTTGGATATTCTTATCTGTAAAGGAGGTAAAAAACGCCTCCTTAAACGCACAAAGGAATTCCAACTTGGTGATATGTGTGATATGCATACGCATAAGTTCCTCGATTTGGTAGCCGTAAGCCTTCTTCAACGGCCCAAAACAGCCAACATCTAATGGTTGGACTAGATGCGAGGAGTGCGGAGGCATACAAAGCGTAACGATATTGTGTTCCTGGCAGTAGGTCTCGAATTGGTCGGAGTGGTGGCTTTCGTGGCCGTCGATGATGAGGAGCCGGTATTTGCCCTTCGTACGAGATGCTGTATGAGAATCGAAGTGCCGGATCCAATCTAGACCTTTCTCATTGGTAGTCCAGCCGTTATCGGTCGTTCCGATATACCAGGTAGCCGGAAGGTCGCATTCTTGATACCAGTGAGCGAGGTGGTATTTCCCGGCCAAGAGGATAAATGGTGGGATAGCCCAGCCCTGAGAATTCACCCCCTGGATAACCGTAGCCCACTCACGATTACCAGGCTGGATCTTCTTGGCCTTACCATAGCCGTCTGAGGTAGTAACTACCATCCCAGTGGTAATCATGCCCATCATAAACCCGGTCTCGTCAAAGTTGTACGTATCTTCGTCGAGGATCCCGTATTTGGCTTTGGTGTTGTGTACAAGGGTAAACCACTCGCGAATAATCTTTGGATCTTCGCATTTGGCCCTCTGATAGTCGTATCTACGCGTAAAACGCGTCCGGAGTTCTGGTTGGCGTTTGACGAAGTTGTGAGCCCAGAGCTTGCCGACAGGGGGCGCGTCGCGTTCTCGTAGTAGTCGGTTGGCCATATCTTCCACAAAACGAAGCCGAGGAGGAAATGCACGTGTACAGAGCTCAGTTATATACTGAATAATCGTCCTCTCTTCTAGATCCGTGAGTTTGCGTGAATTGGCTGGTATATCGCGTCGTGACGGCTGGCCGGCGCGTCGGCGTCCAAGAGTTTTGCGGTCGACTTGGTAGATATTGGCAGCGGTTCGGACACTTAGGTTTGTATCATTTTGAAGAGCTTGGATGGCTAAAATTAGCCTGCCCTCTTTTGATGGCGACGGCATGTTGCATGGTGGAGAAAACTGGTGTTGTGTGTGGAGGTGTTGTTTTGGGTGGGATGTGGGTCATTCGCTTATATGGGTCACTCGCTTATAAGATACGTTACGCACATTGATGTGCTGTCGGGGTTCTACAAAGATGGACCTGCGATGATTTGTGGATTCGGAGGAGGGCAGTAGAAAAGTAAGCCTGTTGCGACTGGCAAATTCGTTGCAAAGTTGTTTCCTTCCATGTTTTCGAAGTGATTTATTTCTGGAAAGAGGGCGGAGAAGGGAACTGTTCGTCATGTGAGGCCAATTTCAACAATTGGATTTCCGCAAGGAATGCTGCTGTGCCCCTGCCAAGGCCCAAGATTGAGACTTCCCGTCATTTCCCCATCAGCCAAGTGTTACAACCTGTACCCAAGGTGGGTCAGACTGCAAGGCAGTACGCCGCGGGTGTATTGACGGTAGGGAACGAAGGTTGCGCAAGGTCCAGACGGTGCCGTGTACCGTCTATAACAGGGTGTTCTACAAAGAGCTTGAAGAAGGTGCTTGCAAGATTGTAGACGGGAACATGATATTGCTTGCGTGAGGAACAAGAACAGTTCCTCACCAGGGGACGCGGTCTACCTATCTATATAGTAAACTATCTAAGTGCTGTAGAAGCAGTGTGTCTGGACCCGAGATATCTGGACCCGAGCCCGGGTCCATTTCCTTAGGGTCTTGTCTGATTGGTTGCATCCTTGCGAGGGGTTCTCCGGACCCGGGCCTTGGCGGCGATCTTCCGGGTCCACGCTAATTGGCCGGCCGTGGGTGCCCCAGGCGCCCACGGCCTGTTGTCAGGACCTGGGTCATGACATCGCTGGTCCCAGGAGGTGTTGGCGTCCGCAACTTTATATCCAGCTTCAAAAGTACAGCCTGCGGGTTGTAGGGGATAAGTCCGGACCCTCGAAAACCCCCGAGAACGTTTTCTTTGGAAAAAGTGCGGTAAAAGGTAGCCCTGAACGTAAAGAAGAACTCGGGCTTCGTAATGTAGGTGATTCGAGCCTTAATAAAGTGCTTGATTTTAGCGCTGTATATCTTTTTAAGGACGCTAAAACAACCTACGTCCAAAGGCTAGGTTAGATACGAGGAATAGGGAGGTAGGCAGATAGTAATAATGTTGTTCTCTTTATAATATTCCTTAAATTCGGCGTTGATATAGCTTTTATAGTTATTAAGAACTAGTATCCGATATGTACCTATCCGGCGGCCTTTAGTATATTTATTAAAATACTTTAACCAATCTAAACCGGTCGTATTGTCTGTCTATCTGTTAGGCGTTATCTTAACAGCCTAATCGTCGGGAATCTAGTGTTCAAAGTACCAGCTCGTAAGGTAGAAGCGGCTCTTTATTATTAAAAAAGGGGGTACTACAAAGCCGTCGCTAGTAATACTGTAAATCGCGGTCGCCCATTCTCAATTCTTTAGCTGAATAGCCTTTGGTTTCCCGATCTGATCGGAGCGCGTAACGATTATCCTAAGCCGAATTATACCTATTATAAAGCCCGTCTCGTCGAAGTTGTAGAAATCGGTATCCGTAATGTTGTATTTCGCCCGTATATTAGTAACCAGTCGGAACTACGGTTTAAGAATTACAGGATCTTCGCAAAGGCCTTTCTGATAGTTATAGACGCGTTTAAAACGCGTCTTTAACTCCGGGCGTCGCGTAATAAAGCGTTCTAGCTAGTTCTTTCTAACGGGACGCGTATCTCGTTTCCGAAGTAGAAGATTGGCCATATCTCCAATATCAACGACCCGGGGCGAAAATCCTCGCGAATCCTGTCATGACCCAGGTCACGACATTGGGCCTCGGTTGCCTGCCGGCAGCCAAGGCAAGCCAATCAGGAGAGGCCCCCCTTGTGGAACGATGGGGGCCAGTCAGGAGAGAGTCGAGAAGGCTTGGCATAGATGCCAGAGTCGAGGACTCTTGGCATAGATGCCAGAGTCGAGGACTCTTGGCATCGACTCTCTAGACACATTGCTTCTATACAGCATTTAGATAGCTTACTATATAGATAGGTAGACCACGCCCCTTGGTGAGCAACTGCTCTTGTTCCTCACGCAAGCAATATCATGTTCCCGTCTACAATCTTGCAAGCACCTTCTTCAAGCTCTTTGTAGAACACCCTGTTATAGACGGTACACGGCACCGTCTGGACCTTGCGCAACCTTCGTTCCCTACCGTCAATACACCCGCGGCGTACTGCCTTGCAGTCTGACCCACCTTGGGTACAGGTTGTAACAAGCGATGGACCGCCGACACCTTAGGTCTCCAAGACGCCTACAACCACCAATGAAGCCCTTTCGCAATCGACTTTTATTAAAGGTCGAATCGCCAGACACCAGGGAAGCTCTCCGACACCAATTTTAGCCGCTATCAACCAACTTTCGAAAGGAATGTAAGCATTTACCCATCTGGTCCACCTGTTGGAGGCCGAGGTGTAGATACTACAGGAGGCTAATACGGCACTTTCGAAGCGACGGAGGGCTAAAAAAGCGCGTCTCTAGGATAGAGGAGCCATTAATGGAAGCCAAGCCAGGGAGATAATGGAAGAAAAGGGTATAGTTGAGGAGAAAGAGCGCGTCGAAGAGGAAAATAGAGGGCCATCGAAAAGGCGTCGGACGGGTACGCGGCTCTATAGCATCTGCCGCAAGACCGGCCACAATACAAGGACATGTCCAGATACTGGAGCGATGGATAGTTTAAGTGATTCTGAGTAGTTTTAATTGATTTAATGTGTTTTTGGTGGACTTTTGGCAGTTTGCAGTCGCGATGTCTTGAAAAGTGTCCGGGTCACTGGGGTGTCCGGGTCACTGGTGGATCACGTTATAACGAGTAAATTACTTACTATATATTCTCTTAGAGATAGAGTTAAATCTCCCGCGAGGACTTTATCGTTAATACCCGAATTACAAAGGCGAATATAACAATTGCCCTAGAGTCCTAGATCGAAAATGCCTAAATGTGTTACAACCTGTACCCAAGGTGGGTCAGACTGCAAGGCAGTACGCCGCGGGGTGTGTTGACGGTAGGGAACGAAGGTTGCGCAAGGTCCAGACGGGACTGTGTACCGTCTGCAACAGGGTGTTCTACAAAGAGCTTGAAGAAGGTGCTTGCAAGATTGTAGACGGGAACATGATATTGCTTGCGTGAGGAACAAGAGCAGTTCCTCACCAAGGGGCGTGGTCTACCTATCTATATAGTAAACTATCTAAGTGCTGTGCAAGCAGTGTGCCTAGGGAGTCGATGCCAAGAGTCCTCGACTCTGGCATCTATGCCAAGAGTCCTCGACTCTGGCATCTATGCCAAGCCTTCTCGACTCTCTCCTGACTGGCCCCTATTGTTCCACAAGGGGGCCTCTCCTGATTGGCTTGCCTCGGCTGCCGGCAGGCAACCGAGGCCCAATGTCGTGACCTGGGTCATGACAAAATGCGGTCCATCGTAGTGCTGGGTATAATTTACTTGCCGTTGTTGTACGTCGGTATAGGTCTAATGCCCTCTATATGCCGTCCAAGGTGCTAACTCCCTATTAATTTATCTTCTTAACAACTATATTTAATTAGCGGCCGAGTAAGGGGGAGTCGGTAATCTCCAACTACATTTAGATACTTGTAGTCGTCTTGGTTAGGTTAACTGGGCTTACCGTATTAATATAGCACTTGACGACCAACCGCGAGAAGATTAGGTAGGACAAGAGGAGCAAGAGTTTTGAGATTAATCTGGATCGTATGCCATAATGGCTGCCGAGCATTATCCAAAGCGCTTAATTCGCTGAAAGAAACCTGCTGCCAAGGAACAGCACAGGAGGCGCTGCCGGCTATATATATCTAAGTGGACCCGAAGTCCGGGGACCCGAGCCCGGGTCCGTCCCGCTCGGGTTCTTCCTCCTCTGTCCAATGATATAGGTCCCGAGGTCGTAGAACCTAGGGCCAGGTCCATCCCTCCTAGGTTCTTCTCAATTAGTTAGGTTGGCGATTGGCCTAGCGGCCTCCCGTCGTAACCCCCTCAGTGGCGGCCCACGTCCTAAGTCAAATCCGAGCACTAAGGATGAAGTTTGCAAGACGTTATCGGTTCTTATCAAATTATATCCCATCGAAGATCATTCACGTGCCAGACTCGCCGCGATTCTAGCGACGAATAACATACCAAGCCACTACACGTATAGTTGTTGAACAAGATAGACAGTTTTAGCAAGGCGTATGGCCAATCGCTTAGATTCCCCCACTGTAACTAGCGCACTGGGGCGTCAAGGCACCCTGGGAAGGGGTATTTTGCGGTTCCCCGGTTCTCGTGGCTCTTGGACACACAATTCTACGGGCGATTCTGCCCAATCTGGTGGTTCAGTTCAACAGTAGCCCGGGTCCATTCCACCGGATTGGTGTGGGGTGTTGGGCAATCCGCCTGGACTGGCCGCAGCAGTTGACCTGCAGGAAATATTTGAGCTTCGCCACAGCGGTCGTCACTCCACTATCCCAAACAAGACAGCACAAGGCTGTAGGCGGGGAAGTCCGACAAGTTCAGCTGAAAAAGCGCAACACCCCCATGCTCCCACCCCGCCGCCACAAAACGCAAATTAACTGATGCGACCCTGCTGACCGTAAGGCTGGCGCTGGTGCGCATTTTGAATCTTGCGGTGTGTTGTCAATTGTCAGCTGCGCCTCTAAGTAGGTTTATATCTTTGCTTCCCGGAAGCCTTTTCAGTCCCCTGAACTGAAAGGAAATACCAGCCCCACTAGCAACAACTTGGCAGTGCCGTTTTGTACCCAATATCGCAAACAATATCAGCTATCAAAGAGTTTGGAGGCGAACCCCTCTCTGGGGCAACGAAACGTTCTCAGAAACCGATCAAGACACCAGCCCCCATACCATTGTCGCGAATAAAGAAAGGAAAACGAAAAATTCCGCCAAAATGGCGATCCAAATCGTCCCCGGCTTCAGTAAAACGAACCGCTGGCTCCTCTACGCCTCCCTCATGCTCTCGCCCGCGCAATTCTCCTCCGGCCTGCGCAACAACTGCCCCAGCAATATTGGCTTCCTTGCCTACAACTGGTACAACCAAATCGCATGGTACCACGCCATCCAGGACAAAAACATGCATGCCGTGTCATTGATCATGCCGCATCTCAATCTGCTTTTCGCGTTCACCTATCTCGGGGGTGTCAGCAGTGGGAATATCGTCATGGGGATGTTGATGGGCCTGGCAACTGCCGGATTGATTGTGTTCAACACGGTGTGCGCCTGGACGGCGTGGGCTGTGCAAATGCCTGAAGGGTACGGGCAGTATCAGTTTTTCTTCTTTGGGTGGCGGACGCTAAATGAGGGGTGGCACAAGTTTTTTGCCGTGTGGCAGGCGGCCGACTCAATCTTTGCGTTTATTTGTCTGGTGGCCGCGATCGGGGGGGCCGTCTATGTGGCTCTACAGGATAAGGAGGTGCCGTGGTTTTTTCGCTACCTGGCGATTCCGCTAGGGGCAGCGGCAATGCTGCTGCTGGGGTGGCCGCTTATAATGTGGGTGGAGTTGATTGTGCAGAGGAATGATATCGAGTCGGAGACGGATATGATTGCGGTTTGGCTGTTTGTCGCGCAGGCAGTTACCATGCTAGTGCCGAGTTGTGGGTCGAGTTTAGCGTGTATTGCGGGCGGGTTGAGGGGGAGGAAATCGTCGGATTTGGAGCTGGGGTCGATTGAGCCATAGGTGTGTGGGATGAGTACATAGCCTGGGATAGTATTGCCTTGAGAAGATGTATGGCCGCTTGGCCACCGCGCATTCTGCTAATATAATTGTTCGCGTTTAGATTTAACTTCCCACTCCGGAACCAAGTAAACAGTGTTTGTTTTTCTGCCTTTGTTTTAGAGTAAGACCTAAGATTCCCGAAATCATTTACCGGTTTTTATCTTAGATTTCGATTACCTCTCCTTAGCATTTAATTATTCGTTAGCTGTTTAGTCGCCTTTGTATATCGTAGTGGTAGTCATATACGGTCTGCCCTAGATTAAAAGGCAATACACCTAAGTAAAGAAATAATAAAATTGTTACAACCTGTACCCAAGGTGGGTCAGACTGCAAGGCAGTACGCCGCGGGTGTATTGACGGTAGGGAACGAAGGTTGCGCAAGGTCCAGACGGTGCCGTGTACCTTCTCAAAACAGGGTGTTCTACAAAGAGCTTGAAGAAGGTGCTTGCAAGATTGTAGACGGGAACATGATATTGCTTGCGTGAGGAACAAGAACAGTTCCTCACCAAGGGGCGCGGTCTACCTATCTATATAGTTGACTATCTAAGTGCTGTAGAAGCAGTGTGTATGGACCCGGTGGCTGGCCACCCGGGACCCGGCGCGGTCCCGGAAGTGGGGCCAGGGGTCCTTCCTGATTGGCCCGTGTGGCTTCTGTCTGATTGGCTGCCCGTGGTGGCCCCAGGCCGCCACGGCCCAATGTCATGGCCAGGGTCATGACACCAAGCCATGGCATGGTCCCGTTTGCAGGGCCATCGCGATCCCGATTTCCTTCTTCAGAACGATGAGACTGTTCAACACGTCGACGCTCGAGCTTCACGAGTTTATCGGCAATGATACGCCGCCATATGCCATCCTCTCACACACCTGGGGTGACAGGGAAGCGACCTTTCAGGATGCTCCCGATTTTCCGCGTCTGCGAGGATTGAGGGCTGATCGGTTTGCCTCGTTGACGCAATTGCGATGTCAATTGCAATCGCCATGATCACTCTACGACGACGACGACGACGACGACGGCCTGCTCACTCCCGGAACCTGCAAGATTCTCGACTTTTGCGACCTTGCCCAGAGCGACGGCCATGAATGGGCATGGGCGGACACGTGCTGCATCTAAGAATGTTCACCCGACCACTAAGCCCTACAAAAGAGGATGTATTAAACCTTGTCAAACGGTAAACGGCAATAAGCGGGGCCCTGTTTTGGTCGCCAGCTAAAGACTCCACCCCTCCCCATGGTCAGACGTCAAAAAGTGCAAATGTTTTGCCAAGCCACGAATTCCGTCAGTGGTCCAAGTTTCGGGCTTTAACTTTAGATGTAATACCTTTATCTACCCTTGAGGCTGATTTTCTTCCTCCTTTCTATCCAGCGCTACGTGGAGGGCAAGTAATGTTACGTGGGCGAGGTGCGAACATGGAAATTTGGTAAGCCTAGATGCGTCTTACACAATGTCAAGATCTGTCATGACCCAGGTCACGACATTGGGCCCCGGCCCACTGCCCCCGGCAGCTAGCCGAACCAACCAGGCGTCGAGCCTGTGGCTCGACGGATCTTGGCGTCGAGCCTGGATACACTGCTTCTACAGCACTTAGATAGATCAACTATATAGATAGGTAGACCGCGCCCCTTGGTGAGGAACTGTTCTTGTTCCTTACGCAAGCAATATCATGTTCCCGTCTACAATCTTGCAAGCACTTTCTTCAAGCTCTTTGTAGAACACCCTGTTGCAGACGGTACACAGTCCCGTCTGGACCTTGCGCAACCTTCGTTCCCTACCGTCAACACACCCCGCGGCGTACTGCCTTGCAGTCTGACCCACCTTGGGTACAGGTTGTAACAAGATCCTCCCTCTTTACAATCTCCACCTCCGCCACGGCCACTCCCTCCGCCTAAGCATCCACTACCGCCTCTATAAACCCCTTCGCTGCATTTTCTCCTCCTTTATGCCCATTTCAAGCCTCCACTGTACCCTCCCTATCCCCGAGGTCGGCGGAAAAGAAGACGGCGTCGGGGCTACGCTGCTGCCAATCCTATGGCCAAAGCCTTGAAGATGGCGAACAGGCGCCGCTTCATGCAGAAGAGAAGCACCGGCCTGGGCATATCTTTCGCAGTTTCTACCTAGTCCCAGACACCATGCTTCAAGCCGACTTGAACAGAAAGGGATTGACCAGTAGTAGCAACGTACCGAATCCCTACACGCGGTTCTGCACCGACGCGGTTAATTTGGGTAGTTCTCAATGCCTAGGCTTTGCGATACCGCCGCGCACGTGTCCTAAGACAGGCGGCCGGGGATGGAAGGCCTGGGTCATTCCGTCTAAGAGTCGTCGGAGGTACGAGCAGTTTGGTTTCCATTTCTCGCCACTTCACCAGGCCGCTGCTCATGGTCACCTCGACGCTAAGAATATGGTCTTTATCACCACCCAGGCGCTCGCGCACGAGCTTTACGACGAGACGCAGTTCCAGAAGACCATCGTCGCCGGACTACAGCAGGTCGGTAACGGCGTGTACGACGGCCTCTTTACGGCGCAGTCGGACGCGCCTAACTAGGGACTAGCCCACCGTATACTCATACCTACCTTCGGCCCTATACCCATCCAGGACATGTTCGCCGATATATACGAGATCGCCGCCCAGCTTACCCTTAAGTCGGCGCGGCACGGGCCCAACACCCGCATCATGGTTAATTTACACGCTCTTTTGGCATAATAACAGCGTTTTATTATTATAAGTTTCCTTCATAACTGCAACAGTGTCTGATACTTCTACTTCCATTTCTATCGCCTTTCTGCGACCAATACGTCTAGTCTAGGGTTGAGGGTGTCGAGACTCGACGGGAGAGGGGGGTGGTCCGTGCTAGAAACATCTCTTCTAGGGTTGTTAACCCCTGTAGCCCCCACGGTTGGCGCTGGCCACCCCCACGGGGATCAGCAAACGGGCCCGGCGACACAGGCCGGAGCCGCCCGGGTCCAGATCTCGCCTGGAACCGAACTTTCAATTTGGCCTTTCGGTCTTGAAGTCCCTTTCAGAAAAGTTCAACTATCCCAGTGTCACTCGCTTTAAGTTCATATCCTTATCTTGCATTCGGCTCGCACCTGGCCGCCATGTAATCTGGAAGCGCCACCTCCCGCATTTCGTGGGATGGATTTTGGTTCTCGGTGGGGGGAACGAATGGGTGTTCACTACAACATACGAGGGCGGACACAATTGAACATCGCGGGACCTGTGGACTTGGGCGCCATCCGTTATCTCTGGCGATGGGATTTTGGATCTGGATCTTATCTGAAATGGAATGCATGCGAGCTTTTGTTCCTTGACAATATCCTGCGTGGGGTTTTGAAAACATGACGATGGCTTTGCTCCCTCCCCGAACTGAAAAAGACAGCGTTGGGCCCTTCCTCTGCAACTTCTAGGTCGTCTTCCCTGAACAGAGATGCTGAAAAATCTTGTTCTTTCCCCCGGGCCTCAGAATTCTGTTCCTTGCACATAAAGACCGACTCGATCCTAACAAGGTCCACCCAACCCAAAAAAGAAAAGAGGGAAAAAGCCTCGATGATCTCCCCTGACCCCGGAGCCCGGACAGGTCCCTCCCGCTCCCTCCTCATACAATCATGGACCCTCGTCGCCGTGGCCTTCATGTCGCTCGTCGCCAGGTTCGCGTCCCGATACCTCCAGATCTCGGGTGGCAACCACCTTTCCACCTCGTCCAAGTCCAACTCTGTTTCGTCATTCGAGTCCCACAGAAGAATCGACGCCTGCCGGGCGTCCCTGTCAAAGTTCTTCCGCCGCCTCGCCGCCGATGACTATCTCATGGTGCTTGCCTTTGCATCCCTGGTGGTGGTCGCGTACTCTGGAAATGAAGTCGCTGCAAATGGGAGCAACTACGTCGAGGACGGCGAAACGGACGGCTGGACAGAGGAACAGAGAGACAGGGCTGTCTGGGGGAGCAAGATGTTGGTGGCGCTAGAGGAGGGGATGGTCGCGTGTCTGTGGCTAGTCAAGGCGTGTTTGTTGATTCTGTATTTTCGGCTAACGTACGTCTTCACCGTTCTTCTTCACCTAGGGAGAGCGATGCTTACGAGGGTACTAGGGCTATAGCATTGCTAACACTCTGGCCTTAGCTCTAACCTCCCCGAAAACCTCGCTGTTAAACTCACCTCCGTCTACTGCATCCTCGGCTTCGCAGTCATCCAGACTCTCTACCTCGGCATCTGGTGTCGCCCAATGACCAAATACTGGGCAGTCCCCATCCCACCCGGCAACGGTGCGCTCTCATTTTCTTATCGTCCGCTTCCCCCTCAAGCCCACCTCAGCTAACACCAACCACCACAGACCAATGCAAAACCTACCACCACCATCTCATCACCCTTACCGCCTTCCACATCTCCTCGGACCTCCTCATCCTCGCCATCCCTCTCCCAATGATCATACGCGCACGGCTTCCCCTCCACCAAAAACTCGTTCTCTGCTTCGTCTTCAGCCTCGGCGTGCTCGTCGTTCTCCTCGCCATACTCAACCGCTACTACAACTTTGTCATGCCGCACGATCTCGTCTTCCTCGCATGGTACAACGGTGAAGCGAGCACAGCTGTAATCATTGCCAATGTGCCTTTCCTCTGGATTCTGCTGCGCCGCGTGTTTGCACTCGAGGCATGGGGCGGCCGGAAGGGATCTGATCCAAGGGCTGGGTCACAGACGATGGAGAGAAAGGATCCCGAGGCTTTAGGACTCCGGGACTAAATATACTACTTTTATAGTACTTAAGTAGTTAGCTATACAAATAGATAGACCGCGCCCCTTAAATAAGGAACTGTTCTTGTCCTTTACGTACGTAATATTATATTCCAGTTTATAATCTTACAATTACCTTCTTTAAGCTCTTTATAAAATACCCTATTTAAGACGGTATACAGTACCGTCTGCACCTTACGTAACCTTCGTTCCCTACCGTCAACAACCCGGCGGCGTACTACCTTGCAGTCTGACCTACTTTGGGTATAGGTTGTAACATCTATTTAACAGGGAATTACGGTTAGGTAAATAACTCCGGAGAACTCGGTACGGGTGATATAGTCTACATCGACAAGTCGTCAAGCGCCGAGCTGTCCGAGGCCATCAACTCCATGTATCGCTGGTACGCCGAGTCGGACTCCTGCTACGTCTACCTGTCCGACGTCCAGACTTCATCGGCCCAGCCCAGGCTGTTGTCTCACAATGAGCTCGAAAAGAGCCGCTGGTTCACGCGTGGATGGACCCTCCAGGAGATGCTTGCACCGCGCCTCCTGGAGTTCTACGATGTCGACTGGAAGACGATTGGCACGAAATTCCATCTGTGCAGTTGTATCATCGCCCGCACCGGCATCCCCAAGTCTGCCCTCCTCGAACCATGGAACATGGACTTCCAAGAATTCCCCGCTGGGAGACGATTCAGCTGGGCCTGCGACAGGACGACGGCGCGGGACGAAGACCTAGCCTACTCTCTCATGGGCTTGCTGGGCGTCAACATGCCACTGCTGTACGGCGAAGGGGGCGAGAAGGCCTTTTATCGGCCCCAACAAGAATACCTCCTGCAACGGGAGGACCTATCGCTTCTTCTCTGGACATCGAGCTGGGGCCTCGTCCCCGGGCTTCACCAGCAGTCGCGCCCTGGCGCCATCTTGGCCCGACACCCAGTCGCCTTCCGCCGGGTCCAAGCCCTCGTTGACCTCGACCCAGAAACCGGCGATTTCTCAGACACTGCCCAGGCCTTCGAGTGGGCGAATGTCGTGCCAATGCCTCATGAGGGCGACCCACTGGCCATCACTAGTCGGGGGCTGTGGGTGAAGCTTCTAGCCATGAGAGACCGTTCTTCAGACTGGCCAGTCTGGATCGCCTACACGTCGTGCTTTGCTATGGGCGCCGGCGGCCAGCCAGACCGCAAGGTTTGCATATCTCTCAAGGCGACAAAGTATTCACTGTATTCCGACATAATCAAGGGAGAATTACACTGTTGTCTGGGGTGTTCCCGATCTTGAGCAGTCTGAGTGGCAGGAATTCTACCTCGACTACCGATACGAAAAGAAGCGTGTCAAGCGTACGCTGTCTTGGCCTCCCGAGCATGCTCTCGCGCTTCGGGAGCATTTCGCGGCGTCCTCGCTGGAGGTGCGACTCGAGGTCCCAGAATCAGCCAAAGTCGAAACCTCCATTTCCCCACGAGAGCTTGGACTAGTTTACGGGAGTGACAGGCACAGACTCACGCCAGAACGACTTTCCTTTTCGCCGGCGGATGGTAGCAGTCTCTCCCTACAAATTGGCGCTCTGATCTTGGATATCCCGGCACCTGCTCCCCCAGACTGCACCCCGAGCCTCGAAACCATTGCTGTTACTTTTGGGTTCACCGGTGCAGGCTCAAGATTCGAAACTCTGCGCGGCGTTCAGTCCCTACACAGTTCTCTTGTTTGTTGCGACATTGTCAAGGTTCCTCCGGAGTCCCGTGCTGGCGACGCGATGGGGGAGGTTATCTGCGACTTGGCTGGCCGTGCTCTTTCTGTAGTCTTACCTGACCCCAAAGACAAGTGCAAGTACAGCTTGGGATTCGGAAAGACGCAGTGGGCCTTTGTCAAGCGAGGCAACTCGGGTAGAATGGATAGAGGGACCATCCACTCTCCGTCCACCATCCACGTTGTGCTTCAAGAGGAAGCCAACCTCGGAAGTCAACCACGGTAGTTGTCCTCGCAGATGAACGCCTTGCTATTTCCAGATGCACCCAGGGACTGGATATGATCATCAAAACTGCATAGTCTAAAAACATCAAGAAAACATCCCTCAAGCATGGATCTGATACACCAACTTCTCCGCCTGCACTGGCCTCATCCACTCCTCCGTCCTCGACCCTCGATCCTCCATCTTCCCCGGCCCCAGCAACGCAAGCCCGTCCTCCACCACCCTCTCCAACCCCCCCGGCATCATCCGGACCGGACTCGGCTCCAAATTCTTCCCCTCCGACAACCACTTATAAAACGCCACCGCAAACGCCCTCGCCTCCGCCGACGCCGGCACCACAAACCCCGTATACCCAACCTCCTTGCCCAGCCCCTCCCAAACCGCCCCATACACCACCTTCTCCAGCGGCACCCCCTCGGTACTCCACGCCCCCGCCTCCCTCGACCTCACAATTGCCACCTTGGCCCCCTCCCTCACCGTCTCACATACCATCCTCACCGTCGCCCCCTCCGACACGCAATCCAGCGCAAAATCCACCCCCCTCCCCCCTCCGTCCACCCTCTCACATTTTCAACCCACCCCTCCTCCCTATAATCCACCAACTCATCATACCCATACGTCCCCCCCTTCAGCAACCCCCATCGCGCCTTACTCGCCGCCCCCACCAACCTCACCCTCACCCCGGCCGCCTCAAACCCCTTCCTCACCAGCTGCGCCGCATACATCCCCACCGACGTCGACGCCCCGTACACAAAAACCGTCACCACCTCCCTGCTCCCGTCCCACGTCCCGGGTAACCGCTCCTTATTCTCCCCGCGCGGCACATACCCAAAAGGCGCCGGCACCCCCAGCCGCCAAAACACCATCTGCGCGGCCGTCAGCCCGCAGAGACTCACGCCCGCCGCCTGCGCGGGGGACACCCCCTCGGGCACGCGCCACACGAGGTCGGATTCCGCAGTGATGTACTCGGCGAAGGCGCCGGGGAGGGGGTTGGAGGAGGCGGCGCCCTGGAGGAAGCCGGCGACGAGGGTGCCGCGCGGGAGAGGGCCGGAGAGGACGGTGGCGGAGAAGTCGGAGCCGATGATGCGCGGGGGGGAGGAGGGCGGGGCGAGGGGGTGGAAGGTGTAGAGGGCGTCGACGGGGTTGAGGCCGATGTGGGAGGTATGGAGGAGGAGGTGGGAGGGAGGGGCGGTGGTGGGGGTGGGGAGGGAGGTGACGTGGGCGGTTTTGAGGGGGACGTCGAGGAGGAGGGCTTTCATTTTGGGGGTTGGTGGGGGCTGAGTTGTGTGTGCGTTTGTGTGTTGAGGAAGGAAAGCTGGATGATGGTAGTGCTGCAGAATAGGGCGACGATAAACTATGAGCGTGAAGATCGTTGGGAGAATGGCTGTTAAATACGCAGAGATTCATGAGAGTTGCGATCAAGATTCCGGGCTCAAGTAACGCCGCTGATTCGCTGAATAATCGGCGCGCCCTTGGGAAAACGTTGCGACGGACGGCTGAGTCAATTGCAAGCTTCGTGGACAACGACGACGGGCATGCTGAGTGATATCTTCGTGCAGACGAGGAGGGTGTCCGAATGGCATAGCAAGATCAATGCAACTTGAACAGAACGAGTCACGCGTCCAACCATGCTGCGATTCCTTCACCGAGCTACCTGCTGCTTTGCTAATATTAACTAAGGTACTTTTGCGGTCCTGCTGTTCCCAATCCTTTTCCCATGCCCAATTGTCCAATTGAAGGCCATGCCCAATTGAAATCCATGCCCAATTGAAATCCATGCCCAATTGAAATCCAAAAATGCTCCCAAAAAAAACACGCGCCCCTTTTTTTGGACACCATTCGACGCCGGCAGGCAACCAGCGCCCGTTGCCCTTCCCAAAACAACCAAAACCAAGAGAGAAAAATTAAGCCGTCTCCTCCCTCCAAATCGCCGTAATCGCATCCACCGAATCCGCCAATGACTTGACCTCCGGTCCCTCCTGTGGCGCCGGCCTCGTGCACGGGTGAAAGTATCCCCTCCGCGCGTCCGACTCCCACGCCTCGGTCGGCCCCAGCTCTTCCGTTGCCGCCACCCACCCCTCCTTAGTCTCAAGATCCGCAAACGCGGCCGGCTCACCGAGGCAGTAATATGTCTCGACAAAGAACTGGCCGCACGGCTGGGCGGCGGCCTTGCTCTGCTGGCCGATCGACACCGTCTGAAACTCGGTGCGGCAGCGGCTGCAGCCGCCGCGGCGCACGTGGGGGATCTCGAGTGCGGGCACGAAGCACCGGCCGGGGAGGGGAGAGTGCGGGCACAGCGGGAGGTGCTTATCGCGCAGGCCGGCGATGACGGCGGACCACTGCGGCGCGGCGAGCCCGTAGGCGCGCACGCCGTGCACCGACTTGAGGTAGAGCGAGCCGGCGATGATCTTGGCGTACCAGTTGACCTGGAGCCAGACCTCGAGGGACTGGAGGGAGTGGACGGTCCAGGTGGAGCTCTGGAGGTGCTGCTCGGTGGAGGTGGGGAGGGGGGCCGAGGGGGTGGTGGTGCCTGCGGTGCGGTGGGTGCTGTCCTCGAGGCCGAGGCGCTGGAGGCGGTAGGTCGAGGGACGCGCGGCGCACTGATAGCCGATGATGTCCCAGGGGTGCTGGAGCGGGCCGGGGCCGTGCCAGGAGATGCGGGGGTGGTGGAGGATGGAGCAGTCGGCGCAATTCATCATGGGACGGGGCATGTCCTTCATGAGGAGCTCGAGGAGGGCGGACCGGGTCTGGCGGTTAGGCGACTCGGTCCTTGGTGGTGGCCGGTGGACGCAGTCCCAGGCACTGTTGGAGGCGGTGATGGCGTAGAGGTCCTTGCAGGTGAGGGCGAGGGAGATGACGGTGGGGGCGTCGAGGTGGTCGAGGATGGAGTAGATGAGGTCAATGGACACCCGGAGGAAGAGCGGGTTGGAGTGCCTCTGTGCTGATGCCGACGGTGATGGGAAGTATCTGGGTGACGGCGCTGATGGTGTTGTTTGAGGAACTGGGGATGCCGGTGACGGGACCGTTGCCGGGAACGCCCAGGGGGACACTAGGGTACCCATAGTGGAGACAGGGGGTGATGTGTGGTCTGAGTGTGATGATGGGACGGAGCCTCTGTGATGGAACAAGAAAAAAAGGCCGAGTCAAGGGAGATGTCTAGAGTTGAATGATGGAGGATGGAAGAGTTGATAATGACAAAAGAAAGAATGGAACCTAGAAAAGGCGGAATCTTTTTCAGTTTTGTGTCTTTGACGAAGCTTGGAGCTTGGATGGGTGCTCAGGGTGTCCTGCCGCCGAGCACCATCGAGGTCAGAGGGCAAAGGTCACGCGGACAGGGGTGGATAGTGGTCAGCCGCAGCTAGCCTATGGGCGGTGAGAAAGTGACTAAAAGTATATCTGGATCTGGATGCACGTGACGTACAAAGAGATTTTTCTCGATCATCGAAGAGATTTCGGGGCCGGAACGTTGGGGATTTCTTTGTAACTTTTTCGGGAGCGTTGCAGGAGGTGCTTGTAAGCCAAGATGCAGTTGTTGCCGTGTATGTTGAAGGGAGCGATAAGATAAGCCAGCTTCGACAATTTATCTTCGTTTGACGCCGGACTCATCGGAGCCATCAGCGAGGATTTCCCTGTCCAACCCGTCGCAAAAACGCAATGGAAGACTCAATTGACTCGGCAATGGCATCATAAGCAGCAATCTGTCGTTGGAACCGCCGGAACCCGCGGTTGGGGCATGTCGTCGCGTCGCACCAGGTTTGCATTCCATCGCGTCACAGTCGGTGACGCTGACGTTTAGAGGACCCCGTCGGTACCCGTCGGGCCCGTCAGATCCATCTCAGCAGAGGCGACATGCGCTGGAACACAGGGCGTGCCCGCTGCCAACCGTTTGCTCTGGCGCGTCCATGCGCCTGAATCCCGAATTCCCTTGGCGGGCTGAAATATTCCCCTTTCGTGCCACACAGATGCGCCGCTGTGTCGTGGAAATAGATTGTGCCACTCAGGCCTTTTCTGTTGGCTAATGGATGAAAATTTGTATTTTATCCGTGACCTGCCATGTACCTCTGTGGCCTGCCATGGTTGCACATGGCAGGGAGGATGGATGCACTGGAACGGAAACATGAAAAACCTGACAAAACCTTGACATCAGCTTTCCCAAGCTGGCCAGTGACAGCCGCGGCCCCAGCAATGACGCCAGCGCGACAAACCAAATCCACCACGTGCCCACCAAGCACGAACCGAGCCCCGGCCCACCAAGGCCTACCAAGGCGGACTGCCCAGGGAGTCAGTCAGGGGCGCTTCCCCGTTCCCCGAGCCTTCCCCAGACTCGCTGTCCGAGACTCCGCCGTCTCCACCACGTGACTCCCGATTTCCTGGATCCCCTTTTCACGTCTTCTTCCCGCCCCATCCGTGCTTGAACCAAAGGAATGCCAAGGTCATCTGGGTCTCTGGGCATGAAAAACAGAACATGCCAGAACGAAGCCGTCAAAACAATCCCCTGAGCTGGGTCCACTTCAATTGAGCTGTCAGTCATCATGCAATGTACTCACCGCCCTGCCGCCGGCTCCCAAAGATGTGTTGGTTTGTCTCAGTGTGTTTGCCATGTTCAGAGACAGACATGCTCGGTAGTTTGGGAAGTAAGAAATCAATTGGGCGAAGTCATCCATATCTCCAACCATGTTGAGAATAGAGGCACAACGACACATGACTGGAGTGGAGGGATCGGCGTTGAAGACCAGAGATACCCTTTTTAAATTTATTATCCAAACTCTTGCTCTGTACATCAGGGACTGAATCATGATTCCATGAATAAATCCCACCAACCCATCAACCGTACCCTCCGCCACCCAAGCAACACCATCTCAGTTATACCGGCACTTGCACTCGCACCACGAATATCCACCAGCATTGGTGTAGCACTGTCAGATCGTGGTACTCTGTCAGCCAAGAACTGTACCCCCAGACATATTGCGACGAGCAAGACTTACGTATGAGCCACCGCAGTGGAGAGAGCCATTGCAACCAGCATTCTGGCAGCAATACGTGACGCAGTCTACATACCCCGTGTAAGCTCATCAAAGGTTCACTATTTCCAGGCCATCAACGGAATACTCACTAACGCTGCAGCCTCTCTTGTCCTGTCATCAAGCACCGTGTCAGTCCCATCCCGCTCTCAGGCCATATCTAAGCAGACACTTACAAGCGTAGCATGCGCCGGCGTCTCTGGCTCTGCAGCCGGCTCAGGGAGAGCAGCCGCAACACCGACGAGAGCAACAAGAATGGCGAGGAACTTCATGTTTACGGGAAAGGCCACTGATATCCACTGGTAGTTCGAACTACTTCCAGTCAGAGCCGACTTGATCCAAACCGGGACCTCACCCCAGCTTTATACCCCTTCCCTTCATCCTCACAGCCTCAAGCAGAAACATCAACTCCCGTCCCGACACCCACCCCTTCCACGTCAACCCCTCCGTGAGCTCTCACAGCTGCAACCCCCTTCCCCTCTCGCGATACAACCAGACCCTCAAACAACAGATGATCAGCACCCAAACTTCCCTACCTCGGCATCGAGACACGTCAACCCATTGGCGCGCCTCTTCCTCTCCTACTCCCGCAGCCCATCGATGCCTCTCCGGCCCCGCCACCTCCCCATCGCCTTGTATCGCGGGCCGCCCAGGTTACATCTCGCGTCCTGGATACCCTGAACCACACGCTGCGGTGCGCGAGGGACGGCCCGACGATCGCCCGAGCTTATCCCCGGGAGGGCGGCTATTCCAAGGATAACACCCCGTCAAGTTATCAAGTAATGACTTTCCCCGCATCTTGTATCCATCTCTGGGAGCAATTCAGTCGAAAAGGGATGACAACATGTGAGCATACTCGCACAGAGAATGGTGATTGGCGGGATCCAAAGTCGTCGTAGATCGATTGCATCTCGGCCTGCGGATTCTAGTGGCTGGAGTATTTCCCCGAGAGGCATGCCGCCGTTGCAACGGTTTTTTTATGCAAGCCGTCTTCAGCTGGTGATTAGGTCCGAAATGTGCTCCCAAAGGCGACTTCTATTTCTAAAGTCGGGTCAACCTTGTTTTTCCGGCATGTTCCATGCATTTCAGTGCTGGTTGTTGATTGAAGAAAGGAAAAAGGGCTCGCGGTTCAAATTGTCCTGGGCTAGAGACCACCGAACCATTCCTCTCAACGTAATCGCGAATTCATTTGTGGTTGTTTCCTGAAAAATTCCCTCTGTTTCCAATTTCGTAAATACCCAACGGTCCCCAAAGGAAACCTCGTCCGAGTGATCGACTTCCTCCGCTCCTTGCTCTCTCCAGCCTCCGATTCCCCTTTCTACATGCCAGTGACTGCTGCGACAACGCACTCCTCTGTCCTCTTCTCCTCGCCTTCTTCTTCCTCCACCATTCTAATCAGGATCTCCCTCTCGTCAACCTCCTCGATATCCTCCAACACCGGCGCCAATCTTTCATCCATGATATCCTCATCCAAGATGCTCTCCTCAGCAAATGATCTGGGGCCAGCATGCCGCCAACCCCGCCAGAGTCCTTCAACCAGTTTCTGTGCTTCGCCGACGACACGTGCCACGCCATCAGTGTCGACTCTCGGAAGCACATGCAACTTCGAAACACCGGGGAACGACCGAGGGTGGGGTAGCGAAGGCAGCGCAGGTAGAGTAGGAAGAGTGGCAAGTCTGCGAAGACGTTGCACATGACCCTGAGAAGGCAGTGTAAATCGGTGCAAGAGTTTGTCGAACCCAAGAGTATCTCTCATCTCCTTCAAATCGGGAGTCTTGGTGTCCCTGATCCGCTCCGATGCATCCTCAATCATCTTGAGGGACGCCTCTCCGTTTGCCATCGCAAGCGTCAAGATCGCCGTTGGCGCCGCGATGGCAAGTGAGGCGAGAATGTACCACTCAAGTGTGATTCTGTTTGTAGAGAGCGAGGGGGACGCCGCGATGAGTGACATCAAGACGAAAGGAAGGAACATGGTGACAGTGGCCACCAGAAGGTTGTTCAACTTGGCGGCCTTCTTGTTGTCAAGAGCAAACAGCTGTAACGTGTCAGGTGTCTGTCCATATGACCAACGAAGCATGTTAGAGTAAAGCGATAGGGGGCATACCGATGAAGAAAGCGTTTGTAAAATGACTGTTCGCTGCGAAAGCGACTCTCGGAAGTCCTCGAGGTCGCGCATGTCATTGTCGATGTTGACAATGCTGAATTGCTGGGAGGCAGAGAGGGGGCTGAAGTAGGCAATGTCTGTGTCCTTGAATCGCTCCCACGCTCTCGTAGTGCTGGCGAGGCCGTGTTGGAACTCCTGAGAAAGTTGAATGAGGCGACGGGAGGTGTGTGGGCTGGTGGTTGCGCCAGAATTGCCGATGTCCTTGATCTGGGGAGGTATTAGCGGAAGCCAGGCGAGGGTTACGGGTACCAATCCCGTGCACATAGGGCGGGAAATACTTGCATGGTCCTTGACTGCCTTGAGCAGACTGGCTCCAGAGTTTCGCCACTCGCCACACGAGACCTGAACACAGGACTCCATGGACCTGAGAAAATAGTCCCTCGCATCAGTGATGGAAGTGGCCGAGTCATGCTGCCCGATGAGGACATCGACAAGACGATTCTCGTCAGACTTCAAGACGTGGACATCATGCTTGCTACTACCATCATCGTGGTACGTGTCGAACAGAGCGTGGGTCGTCCAGGAACCATTGGAGGTGCCAGAGACCATGCAAGAGACCTGGGCCTCGTAGAGGTAGGTCTCGGAGGCAGCCCCGTGGCTAATGGTCCCGATGTCCCTACAGTCGCGCAGATTGCGGGGGTCTAGTGACGCAGTGCTGTCCTTTCTCCAGGCGAGGACGGGTAGGTGGAAAGAGAGCTGAAAGGCCTGTTGTGTGGGCTGGTGATGGCGGTTAGCTGTGGCACTCAGACACAATGCTGTAGTTGCACTCACTGTCATCTTTGCTTCAATTCCAGACTGGAAAGCGACATGTTTGTAGAGAAAGTCTTTCAAAAAGGATGCCGTCTCCTTGGGTGCTGCCGCCGCGATCGCCATTCTGCTGTAAGAGTCGAGGTTGGTGATGTAGATCAACCGTTGCCGTTCGCGCTTTTCCGCGTCGTTGGTCTCCTTCAACATTCTCGTCAGCGGCAAAACTCAATCAGGCGGAGTGAACTTACCGGCTTTTCTAGTAGCGCGCTGACGAGCTGCTTCCGGTCCAGGAACCTTGTGATCTCTTCCACCCCCTGGCCACGTTCTGTCAAGACGGCAACCAGCTCGGACCCAGCATCTTCATCTTCGATGGAAGCAGGAAGACAAAAGGACTCCATCTCCTCGGCAATGTATTTGCGAGCCGGATTGTCACTGTCTTTGCTGATGTCCTCAAGGAGCGAGTTGAGCCGAGCGGCGAATCGATCAATCGCCGATTCGGGTTCCGCTGCGTCTTGCTTGATTGCGTCGTCGGCTTTGCCGATGGCCTCACCAAAGCTCTTGGGCCACGTCCTGCGAACAACCGTATCACCTTGTGACTTCTTCGGGCCCGTCATGCCACCAGTCGTGGTGGATTGTCCATCGCCCACTGTGTATCCGACCAAAGACACGCTTTGTGACATCGGAAGCATGTCCCAGATCTGAACAGGCATCCGCAGAAGAAGAAGGACAGAGTCATCGACGCTTGGATGCACAGCTGTGATGCATATTTGCTGCGCACCTTTTGGGGCTGCGGCGAGCCAATGTGTCCATTTGTCCGTGTCCAACGTCTCTTCCTGGAGCCGGCATGCAATCAGGACCTCGGGGCCCTCGAATGAGGACATGTTCCC
This sequence comes from Schizothecium vesticola, assembly GCA_030549215.1. Classification (NCBI taxonomy): domain Eukaryota; kingdom Fungi; phylum Ascomycota; class Sordariomycetes; order Sordariales; family Schizotheciaceae; genus Schizothecium; species Schizothecium vesticola. The sequence continues at coordinate 2,661,697 of JAUKUD010000007.1, read as the reverse complement.
ATGAAGTTTTGCTGGGGCTGTGATTAGAACAGCAGGGCGTTCGGCGTCCTTTGGTGTCTCGGGGGCTGCTAGCGGAGCGAGGACAATGGTCCGTGGCTTGGTGGAGAGCCAGTTGTGTAAGGGGAGACTGTGGCGGGCCGGGATAGGCTGCTTTGTGGTGGCGTCGAGCTGGAGAATTGAGTACTCTGCAGTGCTTGTGAGGGTGTCCTTGGGAGAGAGGGACTGTTGTCGGGAGATAAGGCGCGCATGCAAGTCGATGATGGAGAGGGGTTGATTTGTGTGTGCGGCATGGGCGAGCTCCTGAATGAGAGAAGCAGAGAAGATTCTGGCCTTGTCATCGGACGTCGTAGGGACTTGCTTGGAGTCGAGAGAATGGGCCGCCAGAGTCTCGATGACCCTCTTCTTGCTCGACGTCGCGCTGGACTGGATAGCATGGGGGGAGTCGTAAAGGAGAAGGATGTCGGAGTCGGTAGTCCCGAGATGGGAGTGAAAGACGGAGGACTTGACAAAGGGGGTGTTTGGGGTGCGACTGAGGGTTACGCTATTAGATGACGAAGTACGCAGGATAGACGGGAAGGGGTCTCACTTTGCGAACCACACTGGTCGACCATCGGGGTGCTCGTTGGCCCGGGCATGACCGGTGTAGTAGAAGATGATTAGGTTGCCGTCCTTTCCGTCGGCCTCGATGACGCTGGCAATCTTGCGCGACAGTTCGGCAGCCGAACGTCGGAGGGGAATCTTCCAGCTCTCTGTGTCGAAGTGGTAGAGGCCCTGGAAGATGGAGGCCAAGCATGCAAGCTCGGTGTCGGTGTCGAGGTCATCCTTCTCCCAGCTCATCAGAAATACCTTGACCTTGTTGTATGGGGTTGGTGTGGCAGGCCATGCTGCCGAAGATGCTTCAGCAAGCTTTTTCGTCAGAGTGGGCAGGTCGGGGAGTCGCGCCGGTGCCGAAGGGGCGCTCGAAGTCGGTGTTGCTGTCATGTCGGATGGGGTTGCGGGCGTGCCCTGGGTCATCCAGCTCGAGACAATCATGGGAGCTGCCCAGATGAGTGCAGCCATTGTGCGATTGTGATTGACTTTTGGTAATCATCGTCCATGGGGGTCGCGGCGGAAGCTGCCAGCTATATGGATGGAAAAGCTGCATTTTTGCGACGACAGGGATTGTGCAACGCCATCGAGTCGAGCCAGTCTTTGCGCCGCTGGTCTGACGTGACGTTTGCACTACGTTGGGCAACAGTGAGGTTTTGGTTGCCAGGCTCAGAAATCGAATTCTAAGTTGGCCATGGCAAACTTCAAGCTGGAATCCAGGTTGTGGCCTGAAGACGTGTCTCGACAGGAGGGAGCAGATGCTGGTCGGCATCATTACACCAAACGGCCTCGGTCGCCATGTCGAGCCAGCACAACCTGCCAGCTTGAGCCTTTCCCCTGATTGGATTTTGATTCGCGCTCCAGAGGGTTGACTGGATTTGAACCCAGGCAATGATGGCCTGCCAGATCCGATAGGGCAGCAGTCTGCCCTCTTTCTCGACTCCAAAATTGCGACCCAAAACGCCCCTTCTCCAACGCCCAACTGCGCGGCTTTCAAACATGGACACGATTTTTTCCCGTCATGCCCCAAGGCCCTCTTTCTCATGGAGAAATATGCTCTCAATTCTCATTTGCTGTTTTCCGTGGAAGGAGCCGGGGCACATGTCGAGGGGAACTTCAAAACGGGCAGGTAACCGGTTGGTGGTGAGTGTGATGAGCAGACAGACAACCCCTAAAAAGACCTACACAGAGCCCGCCGTTTCAGTGGCGAGAGATTATCTTTTCGATAGGTACAAATATCCTTCAATTATATACAAAGAAACCCCCAACACGTCAATCTTCCCATCCGCCCCGTAGAAACCTAAACCTACCCTCTCAGCCCCCCGTCGACTGGGGCGCCTGCGAACTCGTCGACGACGGCGCCGCCGACGATGAACTCGAAGACCCCCCTCCATTACCCCCTCCACCCCCCGCTGGCGGCTGGTTATTATCCTTCCCAATCACCACGGCCTGCACCACCTGCCCCAGCGTATTCGTAATAACATTCACCAGACTCCCCAGCGCATCGTACTTGTATGTCTTCTGCGTCAGTCCATTCCCCAGGCTCTTCTCCATGCCCGTATACGTCATGTTGCTCTGGTAATTCCCCACGATCGAGCTCACGAGCCCGCCCGCCTCGCCCACCACCTCCTGCACAATATTCCCCAAGTTATCAATCAAAAAGTTAATCTTGCTATTCCCCTGCAGGATGCTCCCTAACAGCCCGTCTACGGCGCCCACGACTGAATCCACCACGTCGCCGACCTCGTTGAGCAGGTTGATCAGCAGCGGGTTGAGGTCGAGCGACGCCAGCGTGCGGTTGACGACCTCGACCAGCTTGCCGAGCCGGATGATGAGCTCGAGCTCGGCGTGGACGTCGGCGATGGTAATGTTGACCTTTTCGATGCCCACCTGCACGCCGACGTTGAGCGTCACGATGTTGGCGATCTCGGCGGCGAGGTTGATGTCAGCCCGCAGGTTGTCAACGTCGAGCTCGATGCGCCCGACCGAGAGCTCGGGGATGCGGAGGAGCACGTCGGGCGGCGTGGTGGGCCGGGAGTTGCCGTTGCCATTGCCGTTGCCGTTGCCGTTGCCGTTGCCGTTGCCGTTGCTCGTGGTCGGGGACGGGGACGGGGAGTTCCCGGACTGGGAGGAGGACTGGCTGTTGGATTGGGGCTGGGACGAGGACTGGCTGCTGGATTGCGGAGGGGGGTTCGTCGGGCTGGGGGAGGGAGAGGAGGTCGGAGTGCTTGGGTTGGAAGTCGGGTCTTGGGCTGCCACAGAGGTAATGAGCAGCAAGAGCCACAGGAGCCGCACAAGGCGGGAGAAGGCGTGGTCTCTCATCGTGAGTTTGTGAGTGGTGGTGGTTGAACGAGTGGAGTGAGTTGGAGAGATGGACCACCGTAGCACGACGAGGTGAGGAAAATGCTTGAGAAGATCGTGTGAACCCCCTGGGTAGAAAGGGGGGATCTCGTGGCGGCGCGTGGTGTACGTGCCGGATCTATAAGAGACGGTGTGGTGCGAGAGATGGTTGAGATGAGTTCTGCCGGCTCGCAGTCCATCGGCGCGCGGGCAATGCTAGACCGTTGCAAATCACATTGCGAATCCCCATCCCGAAATATCTGGTTGCCATCCATGCCTTCGACCTTGATTTCGACCTTCCGGCAGAGGACAATGCACGTGGTGGTTGCATCGGCGGCAGGTCCGCCAAGTTCAACTCCCGCGGCCCTGGTTCTCGTCCAGTCGGACACTTTCCAGGCGGCTCGATGTAACCCTCGCGCACGCACGCCTTCAGGGGTTGAGCCATGCTTTGGATCTCGCATCGAAGCGTTAATTGCCAGGGGCAATCTACTGGGGACAGAGCGCTGTCGAGACCAAGTCGTGCCTTGGAAGTGCCCCGGTCGATACCACGGGTATTAACCTCCGCTACCACAACCTCACTTCTGCCGACGCTTTGCTGGAGGTCCTTGCTACCATCGCTGATGGCTTGCAGCATCACCTTCCAAGCGCTGCCGAATGTGGTGGCCGATCTGGGACGTGTTACTTGAACGGCCACCTCCTTTCCCTCTTGTCCGGACACCCCATCTCCCTCCCGCCGCCGCTCCTTGACGCGGGGTCCAAGTCATCATTCCTTCTCTTCACTCGCTTCTGTGACAGCGTCAACACCATGCCTTCTTTTTCGAGAGCTGTTGCTCTCCTCCTCCTGAGCCTCACAACATTCACCCTCGGCGATGACTCGGGAGATGGCTACATCGGATACCGCCTCGAGCAACGAGGCGATCCTGGCTCGACCGGCTATGAAACGGCCAACACCGATCTCGGCGGCGTCATGCCCGTAGAGCCCGACGTCTACCTCAACGCCACCGTAAGCGTGGGCCACATCGGGATCCAAGTCGACAACATCACGGCCAAGGTCAACCTCGATGCGCAGGTGCTGAAGCTGCTGCACTTCAGCGCCGGCGTGGATGCGAGCATCGACCGGGTCAAGCTGACCATTGAGAACGTGACGGCCAGGGTCGAGCTCGAGGCGCGGCTGGAGAACGTCGTCGTCATGATTGGCAGCGTCCTCGACAGCATCGACCTCAACCCCGTCATCGCGACGCTCGGCCAGAACGTCCGCAAGATTGTCAACTCGACCGTCGAAGCCATTGCCGGACCTGTCGACGGCGGCCAGGGTGGTGGCAACGGCGCCGGCGGTGGGAACAACGGCAACCAGAAGCGCTCCGAGCTCAGCTACAACCTCGAGCACAACGTGCTCTACAGCGTCAACGACTACCAGGGCAAGGTGCACACGAACCGCGTCCTGGCGCAGAACGGCACGATGTACGACGAGCACCTCGACAGCGACGGCAACGAGTCGCACCGCGTGACCGTGGGCTACTACGCGCGCGACATGGAGTTCAACGACCACAACAAAACCATCTCGGTCGACGGCGAGGTCAAGGAGTACGAGCTGCAGTATCTGTACAAGCCGTTCCCGGGCATTGAGGTGGTCAGCTGGATCTATCTCGACCCGGCGGGCAAGGTGACGCGGACGCAGGTCATTGCCGAGGGGCACGGCGGGGGGACCAGCACCATCAGCAACGATTCGGATCTAGACTGAGGCGGGGGGTGGGCGACATGTTTGGGGAGCGGATGGCGATTGAAGTGTCGGCCGTTTCCATGGCCCAGAACGAGGGTGGTGCGAATTCTTCCTGTAGATATTGTTAATGAACGTCATATATGATAAGCCATGACTTGAAGAGACCGGTGAAGTGAGGGTGTGGGAGAGAGGTGCCGCGAAAGCGGCACGGATATTGGTGAAACGTTCCCTCCTCCCTTGCAGGCTCAATTGCGTGGGGGGTTGTCGGGATGGCATTCTGAAATTTCCATGCCACAGGGAAGCTGGCCCTTGCGCTTCAGGGCCTCAGGAGCATTTGCCCCGCCGTGGCGCTGATTGGAGACGCGTCGAGGGACCCAATGTCGACGATTATGCGGTTCGAGGGGACGCTGCCGTCGCAGCATCACGTCGTCGCCGCCATGGAACGAATGGCTTTGTTCGGTGAGGAGGGAGATGCATTGAAGGCTAAAGAGCAGATAACAGAAGCAGGTGTTAACGCGGCGACGTTGGCGAGGAGCAGCGAGATCGATCGATCTTCAACGCGTCGCGTGGAGGAAGCTTCCGCTACTCTGTCGATCGATTGCCGAGCTCATCAAGGGAAGATCTCAAAATTCTGGCAAAATCCGAAAATCCAATTCGGCTTGACGCGCCGCTCACCGCAGCTTCAGGTCGTTTTCGGCACGGAACATGGCGTTCAGATGAAACGGGGAGGGAGGTGAAAAGGAGGAAGACTTTTCTGACTAGAGGTCCAAGCTCATGCTCTGGTCGGTTCAGCTCCTCGTAAAGTGACGTCATCCGCCACGAAGACCCCTCTTTGTTCAACAATGTCAACAAGACGCGAGTTAACAACTTCATTCTATGGTAGGTGCCCCTATGATAGCCATCGCGTTATTGACTTCATAGAATCACTGGCTCGGTCAGGGGATAGGGTGCCTGTTGCTGAATGTATCCCGTTGTCGAGGACGAGGGGGAACACTGTGTGACTGAAGCCATCACGACGCTTCCCCTTCTGCCATCACAAAGTCAACAAACCTCAACAGCCGCTGATTGAACTCCTCTGACTTCTCATAAAACAACCAGTGCCCCGTGTCAAAAACTTCCGAAAACACCCTTCCCTCCATCCCCTCGCCCTTCTCCGCTCTCCTCGCCGTCTCCATCATCCCATCCACAGAAAAACAGCCACTCCTCTCCGCCGCCATCACCAGCACCGGCACCCTCACCAACTCAATGGCCTCGCGGTGGTCATACCTCGTGTGATCCGCAATTAGCCTCGCCAACCACCGCCCATTACACAGCTTACTAATCCCCACAAAGAACACCTCATCCCGCTCCTCCTCCTCCTTCAAAACAACCCTGTCCCCCTCCCTCGCCCCCGCCCGATACCCAAGACACTCCCCCACCAGCCCCCTCGCCGCCTCCTCCAACCTCTCACTCCACGCCTCCTGCGCCCCCAGCATCGTCCTCTCATCATAGCACCCGCGGTGCGCCATCCCCGCGCCCCACCCGAACCGCTCCGCCCGGTCCTGCAGCGGCGCCTGGTCGACGAACACGAACCCCGCAAACGGCGACGTCTTGGAGTCGCCCCCAAACAGCTCCAAGTGCGTCCACAGCACCGCGGCGCCGATGGAGCATCCCACGGCGATGAACTTGGTGTCGGGGAAGGTGCGGCGCAGGTGGGTGACGAGGTTGTCGAGGTCCAAGGCGAGGCGCGCGACGTGGTAGCCGTGCGGGGGGCGGCCGGAGCGGCCGTGGCCGCGGAGGTCGGGGGCGATGACCCAGGTGGCGGCGGTGAGGGCGGGGTAGTTGCGGGTGAAGTAGGAGGAGGAGCCGCTGAAGCCGTGGAGGAGGAGGAGGCAGGTCTTAGGGGCGGGGGACCGGGAGGGGAGGGGGAGGGAGGATTGGAAGGCGAGGGGGCAGCCGTCGTTGGCGAAGAAGTCGAGGTAGTGCATGCCGGGCTCGGCGGGGAGGGGGTGGGTGGTCATGGTGGCGGTTGTGGTGTGTGAGGAGAGGGGGTATGTTGGTGAAGATGTCTCTGGCGGGGTGACAGATTTCGATAGCCTGCGGGTTCGCATCGGATAAAAGGGTAGGTTGTCCCCTGCAAATGCTGCAAATGAGGGTGACCGATGGATTTATGCTGATATCCAATATCTATCCGGTCTGGTGAGAAACGTCCTCGAGAGGGAGAGTGGAAGCTTGTCAATTTCATTTTCTTCTGCGTGCATTTCTTCTTCTTTTCCATCACATCACCATGCTGGCCAACGACGATTGAAAGCTCGCCTCAAGAGTCAAACACCTCCCCGTCCACCTCTCCTGCTCTTTTCAAGATTATGCCCCCCCCCCTCACCTCACCCACCTTCTGCAACGGCAGTCTCATGTTCTCTGGCCAAGGCCGGCGATTCTTCAATAGTCCCTTCCAATTATCCCTTCCTTTGCTCCTGTCAACGAGCAACACTTTGCACATTTCCATCCAGGCCGCGTCCATCTTTTCCAAACACGCAGAGCATCTCATCTATCATCCAACGCCAGCCCCGATATTGCACAGCAATTTACCAAAGTTTTTGGCACCATCAACTACTTGACAGTACGTCGGCACCCTCTTTTAAGCTACCCGTCCATTGATTGAGGCCCTGAAGTCGGAGCTCGAGTCTTGCAGTCTTGTCAGAAACCTCTCGCTCTTCGTTGGGAAGGCCTCGAATAAACACACATATGCATCCCAGAGTCCTGCGCTGACACCAGGCGCAAATCGGAATTCTTCCGTCATGTCGAAGCGCGAGCTGTCCGACAATTCCGGCGACAGCCCCAGGCCCGACACCTTCTCCTGCCTGCCTGATGAGATTATTTTGCTCATCTTTCGCTTCGTCCTGAATGGCACCCCACCCTTTGTGACCAACGGACCGTGTCTCGCGCCGCCTCAATCACGACCGAACCCGGAATACATTCGGAATTGCTACCAAACCTCCCGTCAATTCAGGCGGGTTGCTGCGGAACTGCTCTTCACCCATGTTTGCGTCCGCCACCGCGCCACCTCCATCGAGCGTCTCGAGAAGATTTCCCAAAACACTGCCTTCTGCAGGAACACGCGCGTTGTCCAGATCGATCTGGGATTGTACAATGACACCAACAAGTAGTCCTTTGTTGGCTTTGTTCAAACTCAGATAGATCGGCTGGAACGCTGCGTCGCCATCCCTTCCCCGCCGAGCGATCTGGAGGAGGATCTGCAGCGAGCAGAAGACGCCATGCTGATGATCTTGGAATCCTGGGCTCGAGTCGCCTTCCAAGGCACAATAGCCTTGCCTTCGGACGACCCGGATTTCATGCAGCAGCAACTCCTCTTGCGAATGTGGTGCCGATATCAAAAGATATTTCAAGAGCAGCAGATTCTGCTGTCAAATAAGGACGTTACTAGCTTTTCCCGGAGGGTTGCCGCAGTCATGGCCAGAATGCCTTCCCTCAAGGAGATACGGTTTGAGGACGGGAACCGCGGCGACGACCACCCTGGTTTGATGATCGCGGTCGACCGAGAGGGCAACCTCGACAAGAATGGGCTCATGGAGGGAGTGGCCGACTACTACCCCGACTCAGCGGAACCTCGAGACAGGACTGCCGGCGATGTGCCACCATTCAACGCCATTGTTGAGATACCAATCGCTGCTCATCAGGCGGGAGTGCGTTTCGACACCATTGACATACGCTTCTGGAACAACGACATCGATTTGACCATGTTTGCGAAAAGGAGCGAGACGCGAGCAGCCCTGTCGTTGGCATTTGGACAGGTTCGAAGCTTTTTGCTGGCGGTCTTCAACCATGACGATAACGAGGACTGGGAAGATGTCTTCAGCGGGACCTTGCACCCAGAGATGCTGGGTCTCCTTGGGACACCGGTTCTGGAACGGCTGCACCTCGACTGCGGCAGTATAAGGTATGACCCCTCGTACTTGTGGGGAAGGGGTGTCTTGAGCGAGGGCGCATACTCGAACCTCAAGTGGCTACACATCTGCGGCGGAACTACCCTCGGGTCGGCGTCCGACTTGCATGACTTCCTGAGGCGCCTCCCCACCGAAATGGATTACCTGGTCCTGGAGCGCCTTAATGTCAGTCACATTGAAAAATTGTATGTGATTATGGAAATTCTTCGGGTCAAGTCGTACAAAAAAAGACTTGCACTCAATTGGCTCTATCCCCTCTGGGGAAATCTCACTGGCGCCGACATTTCCTACCATGGTTCCGTTCCAGGGCCCGACACCTGGAGGAATGAGCTGGAGATGTATTGTTTCAAGACAATGGAAACCAACCCATACTACACTGGGCCTTGGTCAGACTCGGATTGACCCTCCTGCTTGTTGGGGGGGGGGAGGGGTGGATCTTGGGAGTACTGGAGTTGACGGCAGATTCGGACGCTTGTGTGTAGGTATAATTACGCGGTAGCAAGTATACAATTCAACCCTTGTGTGTTTCGCGATACATTCGAGATATCTACCAAGGCCCTGAAGTCGGAACTTGAGGCCTGCAGTCCTGTCAACCGTTTCGCTCTTCCTCAAGAAGACCTGGCCAGTACCTTTCTACCCCTTTGGTTCATATCTTGGGGCTTTGAATAAACACACAGATGTGTCCCTAGAGTCCCGCGATAACAAACAAACCGGGGCTCGGTTGTGCGTGTTCTTGCAAGTGACAAATGGCTGGGATATAGTCAATACTGACGGTTGAGCAGGACAACTTGGAGACTCCCTGGAGTGGGAACTAGAACTTTTCAAGGAAACAATAGGTAACGGAAACAGTAAACTTGGTCTTCGGGAAGAAACATGTATACTTTAGTCTCAGTGGGGTTCCGGAACATATGGACATCTGGTGTGACGCTATTCAAGGTCGGGAGCATCTCGAGGATCCCTCGGGACCCAACACAACACGTCCTCTGCAACATGGCTTGTATTTTTCGGTGAGCACGGTGGATTTGGACAGCCCATTGAATGGGACTGAATCCTTGCTTGGCATGGCGCCATTGATGCAGGTCGAAGGAGGTTGCATGAGCACTGCAACGGATGCATAAGGATTTCAGAGCAGCAGAGCGTCCTTGAGCTCCCAGCAACACCATCTATTTCAACAGATATGACGCCTGCAGTGTAACATTTCGTCCCATTTTTTATTTTGTTCTTGTTTCGCAACTCGTCTTCAGGAGCGGACGATCTGGGGTTTGATGTTGGTGGATTGGTGTAAAAGGGGTAAGCAGTGCACCGTCCCATCCAAGATTAGGACAGCATCTGATGTAACTCGACCAGCAACGGGCGGGTTGGATCTGTCTCAGCTGCATCTGGAAGACGCACGCTGGCCAGAGCCCACGGGCTGCCAGCCTAGCAGAGCTGGATCGGGCTGTCTCGGGCACGACAGGAGGCAGCACTGAGCAGTCGCTTCTGCAACACCCCCCCTCGATGGACGCCCAGCGCCCCGTCTGCCTGCGCACGCGGCGCACTCAGTCATATAGTGGCACCCCCTCGCCTGCAGACGTCTCGACCTCCACGATAGGCGGCCATGCAGACAGCCCGAGGGAAATTGCATTCGATTCGCCCAGCAGTCAGCCTGGGCCAGCGTCTGGCCCGCTTCTGACGGGCGGCCTGACACGACAGATCTTCAGAAAATACGGGGAGCAGAAGAAGAAAAAAAAAGAATTACCTCATGACCATCCCCAAACTTTGCCGCCGTCGAGCTTTTCCATGCAGTCCTCAGTCTCGCGGTCCCTTGCAGTACATCACGACGTCTGTTGAGCCTGAGGGTCGAAACGGGCACTGGGTTTCCCTCGGGAAGGGATGACAACATCAACCGTACCACGACCTCCGACTCGTCCGTGATCGCTCGGGATCCTCCATTCTCCCTCGAAAGACCAAAGATCAGAAAATCCTCAGAGAAAGAATGTACCCGAATGGCGCCGCCATCCCGCCCATCCTCCCGAAGCCGCCGTCCCGCCCGATCCCGCCGTCCCCTACCCGAACCCACCGCGGCGACTCCTTTCCCGTCCCCGGGCCCTTGCTAGCGCCAGCTCCCCGACCGCCAGACCGCAGACCGATCGCCGACCCTGTTTCCCGGCCCTCCTCTGACCAGACAGCGAGGGGAAGCGGCCGGCCGCGATTGCCGACCCAGCCCCCCGCCCAACCACACCCGCCGCCCCTGGCCGCATATGGCGCGGCCACCATGGGCCCGACGTCGGCGGCCACTCCAATACTACCACCACAACAACAACCCCCTCACCAGCCGATACCACATCCCTCTTCCGCTGATAACAGGGGTCCCAGCCTCCTCCCCGGTACTCCCCACCCTGCTCCTCCGACCGCCCCTCTTCCCAGACCCGACCCAGACGACCCCGACGATGCCTTCCCCGCCGGCTCCGCCTACAACTACGGCACCTGGACAGCCGCCGACGATCGCACGCTGCTGGCGGCGCGGGCGCGCGGCCAGCACTGGGCCGACCTGCAGGCCGCGCACTTCCCGAGCAAGACGGCGAATGCGTGCCGCAAGCGCCACGAGCGGCTGATGGAGCGGCGGGGCGCGGTGTACGACGGCGGTGGGGTGGGGGATGCGCGGAGATTTGAGAAGATTGCGAGCGAGTACATGGCGATGCGGCGGCAGATTTGGGGGGGGTTGGCGGAGAGGGTGCAGGAGAGGTGGGAGTTTGTGGAGAGGGAGGTGAGCTTTTTTGTTCTTCTGTTTTGGTCTGCCAGGCCGGGAGGGGTGTTTTGGTTTGGGTTTCGGGGGGGTTCGGCTGGGGGCCGAAGGGGTCACTGTTATGGGATTCGAGGGACGATGGACGATGGGGAGTTCATTGTCCGAGGCTTTTTCTTCTACGTTTCCTTCCACTTTCCTCCTGTTTCCTCCCTTTCTCCCTTCACTTCCCCCCTTTCCCTCTCCTCCCCAACAACACTCATAACTAACCCGCCTCTCCCCATCAGTGCCTCACCGCCCGCCTCCCCAAACTCCAATCCAACGCCCGTTCCTACACCAACCGCCACCGCCGCGAGTCCCGCTCCCAAGGCGGCGGAGCCCAAAAGACGCCGCATCCAAACCCCAACCAGGCCCCGGCCCTCCCACCCCACTTCCTCCACACGGGCGGCGTCCCCGGCCTCGGCCCGGTGACAACAATGGGCATGATAAGTCCGGTGGAGGAGGAATTTCACGCTGGGCACAACACTGGTCTGGCTCCGGCTCCAGGTCCGCGGCCAGGGCAAGGGCAGAGCTTTCTCGGGTCGGGGCCCGAGGGGGGTAGAAGGAGCGCGGAGATGATGCCGCCGCCGCCGCCGCCAACGGCGGTGCCGCTGGGGGCGGCGGCAGGGGTGCAGTTTGGGGGGTATATGAATGGGCGGCGGACGAGAGGGGGGCGGGGGAGCAGGAGAGCAGGGGGGGGGCTGGGGGTGGATTGGTAGGTCCTGGGGGGCTGGGACAGCGCCCCCGGGGGTGGGACTGGGTGGTTCCGGGGAGGGGTCGGGTAGCTGGCAGTCTGAACAGGGGCAGGGGCAGAGTCAACAGCAGCTGGGGGGGTATGCTGGTCAGGGGCAAGAGCAGGGGCAGTTCAGTCCCTGGGGACCACCGGGGGGGGATGGAGCACCGCGAAGGGGATAGAGGCTATTCACCGTCGGGGGATGAGAAAGAGGAAAAAGAGGCTGGGTGGGAGATGGAGAGGAGCAAGCGTGTACTTGGACAAACTATGATAAATGACTTTACGACAGATTTAGGAAAAGATTTATGTACTTAAAATATGACAATTATGATCCACTTGATGGAAGATACGTTTCAAAGGCTTGGGCCATCAGGCGTTATTTCAAGGATCCAACGGTTCCTTACCGACGGAGAAGTGCTTACTTTGTCACCGACATTACCTTCATCGGCGCCCACACTCCAACGCAGCTCCTTAACATTGCCAACGCGAAACTAATTACGTCGACCGCCACTACTACCCAATCCCCCTCGTAGACGTCGGGGCTCTAATACTAATTGCCAATTTAGGTATATTCTCCCTTGGCTTTTTGCTGGACGACAGCTGATATTATTTGTCTGAGAAGTTAAATATTTTTCGGCTTTTCCGGTAAGCGCAGCTTTAGGGGTTTAGTAAACAGCCCTTACCTTTCTCCCGTGGCAGTGCTGCTATGACAAGCCTATTGCTTCCGCTTCCTCCCTAACCTTACCGATATTGTCCAAGGGATGGAGACGGTTTGGTGAGAATACAACGAGCAATGGAATAGGAATGGACAGTCTACATTTAGATGGAATGGTCTAACGGGTTGTGTCATCCCCCCAATCCTGTATATTTAGTATTGTGGAGTCCTTTGCATAGGTACTTACCTTGCCTACACTTACCATTAACAATCTTCTCGCCTAATAGCTTTTCTGGGGACGTTTCGAGCGTTCGTACGATTTCTCTCCGTTTATCGGGGCTGTACGCTTAGGAATGGAACTGCCACTTCTTGGCTTCAGGATTTCTTCTAGCGAATCTGTCGATATAAACCGTAGCCACAAAGTGATGGGTGAGACAGGGGGTGTAAATACTGGTGGAATTGCTACTACTGCTGCTACGGAAGAGGGAGATGGAGAGAGGCGGCTCAAGCCAAGGCCTGGATCTAGGGTGGGCTGCCGGCGGCGGCTCGCCGATAGGTGGAGGCCTACACCTTCAGAGGCGGCCTGCCTGGGGCACCCACAATACAAGCCCTTCCTTGCCTAATACCGCCCCCCCCCCGACGACCTAACTGCCTAAATAAGACAAAACATCGATATATATGGTTATTCCGGGCCGAGAGCAAAATCGACTGTCCGGTTACCAATAGCGGAATAATTGGCCACGAGGCGCTCGCCAAAGGCCTGCTGAAAAGTGTCTGCTTAGGTTAACATGACGGATTAACAAAAGAGTATATCGGTGGAAACTCACCGTAGGTTGAGATGGGCTTGGTGCTGCAGAGCCAGGTAAAGACGTCTTTCACACTATCTCGCAGGTCGCTATTTGGAAACTCGTTTACCACGGCGCCATACTGGGCAGGGGTGACACCGCTGTTGGGACCGGTGAAGTCCATTAATACGCCTGTGCTGACGACAGCGACGTCGGGCTCCTTATACAGGGCGTACTTCTGCTCCGTGTGGAAGGCGATGGCGTCCCAAACGAGCTGAAGGCGGCGCTCGTCCCAGCCGCGGCCCTCGCGGTGACCGCGTATGAAATCGCGGGCCGCAATAGCACCGTCCACCTCGAATCGGCGATCGGGGCTGACAAGCAACGACCCTGGGGAGCGATCGGTGCCCAGGTCGTGGAGCAGCAATGACACCGCCTGGACCTCGGGGTCGACCAGCCCGGCCAGCGTCACGTTGTTGTTCACCATCAGTGTGCCGAACAACCAGGTCCGCATGACGTGTCGGTACATGCCATCGTTGGAGTGGTCACGCATGTACTGCTGCGCTGCCTGCACCACTGGCGTATCCACCACAGAGACCCCGGCGATGTTGCGCCGCGGTAGTGGTGGCCGAGAGCCGTGGGAGCCCGCCACAGGAATGCCATAACCGACAGTTGCCAGCGAGGAGGCAGTGACGGCGATGAGTGTGAAGCTGCTGCCGATCATGGTGAAGAGCCAAGATAGCAACTGATGCTATAAAGAGAAGTGTGTTCCGGATAAACGGATTGGGCTGGGATTTATAAAGGTGCTAATGATTAATGTTCTGCTCGGAAACCGCCCGTGAGAATGGATGATGGGCGGCTTTAAGTCTATCATATATACCTGACTTCCAAGCTCAGAGCCCACACCGCAATCTCCAGAAGAGCTTATGATACCGGATGTCCTCAGTAATACTGCTCAACCACTCAAATCCTGCTCATTGCTCGTATTGGTTCGGGTTCGGACTAAAGTGCGAGAAGCACAAGCTGCGTGGAGCTGGTGTAGGTATCCTCCGAACCCCTTCGGCACGATGGGCACTGGCGCCGAGCAAGTTCGGAGCTAGTGACAGGCACGGGGAATACAACATGCGGAAGCCTCGGATAGACCACAAAGCCAAAACACAAACTGGGGCTCGTCATCCATTTTGTGTGCACCTTTGCTGTAATTATCGATGGATGGAATAGTGAAGTTCCGCTCTCTTTCGGATTTGATGACTAATATCAGCGCCTCTATGTTCGAAGGCTAGTGCTGCTTGGCCGCGTCGGGGGACAAGATGCTGTGAAGGGATCTGTCTAAGTTGATTTCCGTCCAGGCGCGGTATCACGGCCGTCGATGACACAATCGAAGGTATGTATGGTCACGTTTTTACGCCACCTCGATCACCATGGTGCGAGTGATACTCCGCGCCGTACCGGCTGACAATCATGCGAAAGACCGAATGGCCGTCCCATCACCGCTCATCCCTGACTGTCTCGGCGGCCAGATGCAGATCAAGTCGCCAGGGACAAACTGTGAGTCAAAGTCCCAAGTGGAATCAAGCAGGCCCCAACCGATATCAAAGTAGTCACCCCATTAGAGGCGAAGCGCCGCAGGGAGAGCGGATTGCTACCGCGGATGAAGCACGCGTCGGCTGTCGGTACCTAACTAACCGTGATACGGCCCTTTAGCGTCGACATGTGTCGCACCATTCGAGGCTTACACGCCGGATTCGTGCCCAGCTCGGGCAAGAACCAGGACCTCTATGACGCCATTTTCAGATTGCTGGGTCCTGGTGCCATGCACTCCACAGCCAAAATCAATTCCCAGCGCACGGAAGGGGGCATAACGCTCAAACTTCGCAAGACTGCCACCTGCAAGGTCACACGTATTGTTGCGAATAAGCTGCTGTCTACCGCATCCCCCACTCACAAGAACCACGAGGCCATCTCGTTAGACACGGCCGAACGCGGACGGCAGATTCAGATAAAGCAAATCCTTTGCTGGTGTACTTCCACACCCCTCTCTGCTTCAGAATGTTTCGGTGTCAACATGCCTGAAGTGGGTAAGGGGGGAAACTGGGCGGCTGCGATTCCCATATTCCCCTGCAACACCCGCATTGACAACTATGTAAATTCACCATAACATCGGGTCGTTGTAGTTGGCGACCCTACTGAATAAGGAGGAGGGACGAGAGATTTTAACCTCCGCGTTCAAGAAGATGGTGATGAGGGACACTGCCAGGCAGACCGAGCCTCTCCAACCCTTGGAAATTTTGTATTTCCCGAGCCACGGGCTAGTTACAGCGAATGTGCCGTTCGAAGTGCTTTAGTCGAGGTTTATACCGAAGTTAAACTCATTACAGGAACGGAGGTCGACTTGGTATGCCGGTGCGGTTTGGTCGGTGCACATCACAAATAGCGATGGTTTGGAGTCGGGTAAGTAGTGCAGCGCCGCGCAGGACGACGGCAAGCGCAAACGAGGCAAGAGCTGAATAAAAGCTCGTTAGGGAGTTAACTTGTGCCTCGCGCGATTTCGGCGTCGTCCAGCCGTTACGACTCCTTTCCGTTCCTGCCGGTGCCCGAGAGTGCACCTGATGGATGTTGTGCAGCTGTGTCGCAGAAAGCGAACAATGCAGAGGGAGCGGACGTCAGTCGAAGAGACCAGTGGTAGTCGGGTGGACGGCAAGCTCCAAAGATCCTCCCTCACCAAGATCCCAATCTCCCTTGCCTCTACATTCTTCCAATATACCCTCGTCGTTAAGTCGCCAAATTTGGCGAACACCAAGCTGGCGCCCGCACCAGCACCCCATCAAAATTCTCGCCGTCCACCTGCACCGTCTTCAACCCCTGCCTCCCCCCAGTAAAACACCCCCAATAAGACACCCTCGCCCACTTCCCCTCCACCCCCTTTCAATAGTAATACCTCCTAGCCAGCCCTTTCGCCACCGTCACACTCTCACTCATCCCCCTCCACTCAAAATCTTTTACTTTTCCTCCTCCCTCAAAGCCCACTACAACTCCCCACTCGTGCTATTATGTCCCGTATCCGTCGACGTAACCGCAAACTCATATCTCACGCCCGAGCTTATATCAAGCCAGGTTCATTCCGTCCGCAAACCCGCCGTTGCCGACGGCGAGGAAGCGGGCGTTCCATGAGAAAGAGGAAGGGAGGAACAGACCGAAGTGGACAGGGGAGGATTGGGGGAGAGGTGGTGATGGTGATAGTGATAGTGAGAGCGTAAAGGGCGGGGGGGGTTGGTTGGTGGGTCCGGATAGACCGGGTTTGACAGCGGGGTTTCGCCGTAGGGGGAGTCAGCGGGCACGGGAGTGGCGGGGTCGCGGCTGGAACAGAGGGCCCGCGTGCGTTGCGGTCGATTATAACGGCAGTATCATCAAGTACACGTCGAGAGCGCTGCGGACACTACTGCTCCCGTTGGGGCTTGGCGACGACGGCGCGGCCTGCTCGATACGGCTCGAGGACATCTGGGGCCGTCCTGCATACTCCTACGATAGAAGCAATTTAAATGGTGGGGTTTGTACAAGACCTCGCGACGCGACGTGGGGTCTCTTGGCCGAGTGGCTTCGATGATGGGCGCAGCATCACTGGAGGGGTTCGTCCTGAGATTTGATCAAGATCCGATCTAGACGTCCTCCCCTCACGGATCGGTTCTCGGGCCGGATTGGTGTCCTCTCAATGGGCAAATGCGCTGGCCGGCTCGACCGGTACCTTGGGATTTGGGAGTATATTGTCGGACGTTAATCGTTAAGTGTATGTGTTGACGTCACCAGTGGCATTGGGTGCGCCGGTATTGGTGCGCCTTTGCTGCCGCTTTGGCTTAACGAACAGCCCGTAACTCTGCTGATTACCAATGAGGCGAATTGTTTGTTTCGAGATCGCTTTCTTTACAGCGCTTTTCTGATCTTGGGTACGGATACATGACGCAACCAGTAAGCGTTTATGACGCGCTCGCCGTCAGCGGGTAGGAACCTTCAGCGGGAAGTAACGCATGGGGCACGACTGTAAAGGAAGTGATGGGTGAACAGGGAGAGCAAAAGACTGGTGGAATTCGCTACTACTGCTGCTACGGAAAGGAGAGGGAGATGGAGCGTTGCGGCTCCAGCCAAGGCCTGGATCTAGGGGTGGCTGCCGGCGGATAGGTGTGGGCCCGCACCCTGTGGGCGGCCTGACCGCCTGGGGCACCCAACAGGAAGAATATGCCTATATTTGCGAACTAGAGTAACCGCACTTCGGAGTGTTTGAAAGTCCGTCGATGACGGTTACACTTTAGAGGGGAAGCGATGGCTCAGTGGGAACTTGGGCTGCTCGAAAAAGTATATCAGGAGAAGAACAGCCACTCTCAAATCTAGAAAAGAGATTCGGTAGGAAAATGCTTCGATCAACTGCCTTTCGGTCTTCTATTACGAAGGCACCCTATACCAAGACCTTCCGTTCACTTTCAACAACTACCGTTAGAACCTCCAGCATGGATCGCTCCCACGCTACCGGCGGCGCCGCCAACTCTGCTGTTCCCGGCAAGATCCAGGAGAAGGCTCCCAAGGGCGTCGAGAAGGCCCTTCCCGACTCTGTTAGTCTTGCATCCAACCCCGAAGTTCGCAAATCGGAAACCCTTGGACATGCTGCTAACCTTATGTGCGGTAAAAAGATTCACCCCACCGGCAAGGAGCCCGGCCAGTCGACCCACAAGACGCATGCTCTGAACGACGGTGAGGACTCAATTGTACCTAAGAAGATCCAGGAGAAGCTCCCCGAGAGCGTGGAACGGGCCGTCCCCAACATCATCCATAATACGGGAGACAAGAAGTAGAGGACGCTGCCTAGATGAAGCGTCGATCTGGTCTGCTGATAGAAGAGGGATGTGGGATAGTATGTACATCGAACAGAATCTATAGGGTTCTTATTTAACTAGAAGAGCGTCTTGTGCCTATATGCAAATGTGCACTTTAATGTCCATTGTGGTTGACAGCTCGGTTGCTATCTAGATGTCAGGCCCTCCAGGTCGCGTGTCAGGTTAGGTTGTGGCGTGGCATAAAGCCCGCCCTCGTCCAGTCTTTACAAGTAAAGCAGCGTTTAACCCCGTCATCCATCAACTTCTTGCTCGCAGAGCGCATTTGCAATGCAGGCACCCATTACTCCAAGCTGTATAGAATTGAGTTGGGGCGCAGAGTGCGCAGGAGGAGGACAGCGGCAGTGGAGGTCACGTGGGCAGCGTTGCGTTGTTTTCCATTATCTTCGGCCACTGGAGCTTCTCTCTTTGGGCAAATCTTGGGAAGGGAGACAGTTACGAGACGTTGATTTGTACCTTTCTTTTGACCTGCGCGCCCATTGCCGTGATCCTAGACATCGCGGAGGTGTGCTCAGTACGACTTGATACGCGGCCTCCCACTATCACCGTCGCCATCGATGCAGGTCACCAAAAAACGAAAGTCACCCCCCAAGACCGATGGGCTTCGGGACCAGTTGTGTGTAGGCTGCGCCCTGGCTTGGTCCAGTCTTGTAGTTGCATGTGGCCTCCTGCTCAGGATCCCCCCTGACGCTGGAACGTCTCCATGGGCACTCATCCACACAACCAGACGGGATAGAAAATGTGATATGGAGCGCAACGGCTTTCGCCACTGCTGATGGGATTCATGAACTTTGAACATAGACTAACAGGCCGGGTTATCTCTGAGGTTCAAGTTCAGTCAGGACACCAATTTAATCACCGCTGGTATTGTCGCTCTCAGCTTGTTGCAATTTCACGCAGTAAACACCACATGATCAGGGTTAGGGGATAAATGCTGCAGAGCTGCTGCCTGTTGCTAGGTAGGTAGTATGCAAGCGTGCGGGGAACGTCCAGGTGTCACACGATAGGGTGTTCGAATAGCGGAAAACAACGTGTAGATTGATGTGTGTGTAGAGCCGTGGAACGGCCCAAGGCCGATCCAACGGGGGAAGAGGGCACACCCCCCTCAGGGGGTGGCCCCTGGCGCCGCGCCAAGAGGTGCGGAGAAACGCCATTTCCGAGCGTATCTAGCTGTCGCGTGCCAACCGCTGTGGCCACGCCAGTTGACACCAGGGGGCTAGAAAGGGAACGATCTGCTTCAAAAAATGGGGTTTCCATTCCTTCCCAGCTCCGAGTCCTGTCCCACCCCTCTCACAAAATCAATCCTCTTCCGACCGCCATCACGATGCGCCTGATCAACACCGAAACCCTCGAGTTAGAAGAGTTCTTCGGAGATAGAATCCCGAGATACGCCATTCTTTCTCACGCATGGGACGCCCTGGAAATATCATTTCAAGACTACAGCTGGATCCTCAACTACGAGCATGAGCTCAAGGACGGCATCATTGACGAACTCCCCCCCAAGCAGCGAGCCAGAGTCCAGGGAAAATGCGAAGCCCTCAAGAAGCGCACCGGGTACGCCAAAATCCAAAGCTTTGTGTCGCTCGCTCGTGGATTCCACACAGGGGCCGTCGACCCCGAGTCCCCCTACGCCAGGGAAGTGAGAATCGGGATCCCCCCCGTCGACTACGTCTGGGTGGACACGTGCTGCATCAACAAGGAGAGCAGTGCCGAGCTGTCCGAGGCCATCAACTCCATGCACCAATGGTACCACCGGGCTGCCTTTTGCGTTGCCTACCTCGCCGACGTCTCCTCAGGTCCTCTTTACGGCCTCACAACGCAGGAGATGAAATCGCAGTCCGACCTCCCGCACAGCAGATGGTTCACTAGAGGCTGGACGCTCCAAGAACTGCTGGTGCCACGACATGTCTTCTTTCACAACAAGGACTGGGCATCCATCGCCCTCAAGGACGATATGGCCGAGCTTCTCGAGGAAATCACCGGCATCCGTCGAAACGTCTTCACCGGACCGTTCCGGGCGAACGTGCCCAGCGTAGCCACCAAAATGTCGTGGGCGGCGCGGCGGGAGACGACGAGGGTCGAAGACGAGGCATATTGCCTCCTCGGCCTCTTTGGCGTCAACATGCCCCTTCTCTATGGCGAGGGAGAACGGGCATTCCAGCGGCTGCAGCACGAGATCTTGCGAACGTCAGACGACCAGTCCATCTTCCTCTGGGGCTATGGCCTACCACTCAAGGACCTAGAGTTTCAGCGTATTTTCGCCCCCTCGCCGAGAGAGTTTAGGGAGTGCGCAAAAATGTTCCCTGCGTGTCAAGCACTCCCCTACCTCCCTATGCAGAAGCCCTGCTTCATGACCAATGTTGGCCTTCACATTTCCCTCAACCTCTTCCGCCACGCAGGTGGAATGTACGCGGTCCTGCCCGTCCAGGATGCCGATGGTTGGCTGCTAGGCATACCCCTGCTGGGACCTGGTCGTGTCGGGCACCTCAGAGACGTCAAGGACGGAGCCGCGGTTGCTAAAGAAAGCCATGATCAACCGCTGGCACTTTTCAAGGCCGACAGGCTCCACGCCGGCAATCTGATCATGAGAACCTTGGTCATCGTGCAGAATTGGCAGCTTCCCCAGCACGTCCGCCCATATGCAACGTTCCAACCAGACGAGTTCTGCTTGGATCTCCACTGTGCAAAGGACATCGAGGTCACCGAGCATTATTGTCCGGCGTTACGAGTATCCCTGCGTTACTCTAACGCAGCGCTCTGTTTGCGCGGACTCCTGGAACTTCGGACTCTCACTCTCCCCAGCTTTCTGGCAAGATCTGTAACGGGGGCGCTGTATTTCCGGGTGAGGCTGAGTAGGGAAATGCGGCAACCGTCCGAAGAGTTCGTAGTCAAGCTGAACATGGATCATACAACTGGCGATCTTCGGAAGGAAGGTATCTGGGAGTGGGATTCCTTCAGAGGTCCGTCGATGGCTCCATCGATGGCGGCTCTGTTCCTGGCGGGAGGGGAGGGGGCGGCGGGACGGACGGAAACGACATCTAGGGGGATAACCGTATCGGCTCGCAGTCGATGGCGGGCTTTAGGACGTCGGGAGGATAAATTTTTGTGCTCAGTAACTTTGTCACACGCCAAAAAGAATGAAGTTGGGTAGTGGCGACCGTAACCCATTAGTACTTGAGGTTTCAGGGAATGGAATTGCCTGAGAACTGGAAGCCAGAGTCAGTGCGATTTCAACCAACGCAGTTTATTCTTCACACCGATTGTAGATCGCTTCCGAAGCCACGGCAGGCGGTTGGACCATGGCCGTGGGTTAATATAGAATTTGCCGTCCCCACATTCCGAGAGCCGAAGACAAGGCACATCTCGGGGATAATGCGTCTCGTCCCCTTCAAGTCAACTCTCGTTAAGATCCGCGCCCTCGCCTCGACCTGACGTCTGGTCAACCTGGAATTGTCCACACCTTCGCTTCCTCTCGCATCCTTCCCTCCAGCAACATTAAGACGCTGATTGCAATTTGGGCCCAATGCAACCACCCGAGCAAGAATGTGGTCTCGAGTCCCACGGCCTCGTCATCCCCAAAGGGCCCAAGACCATAAATTAACGCTTCCTGCAGATCTACGCCACTTCCTGTCAGAAACAACTCTATCCCAGCTTGGCGGCGTCGCTTCCGCCTGTCCAGCTTCAAGTGCCGTGGGCGAAGCCGCGAGCGGAGCCTGCCCGTAACCTCGTCGTCCGCCTCCCCAGATGGGCAAAGGGGGCAGCGAGCAGCCTGTTGGTCGCCAAATGCCGGGCAGCCTGCTATAATAAATGTGCCCCAGAAAATAGCAGGACCCCAGATGCGGCTTATTGGAACAAAGTGTCCGGGCACCAATAGGGCGACGTCCTTCGGTTCTTCTCGACTGCTTCTACCCATTTCATATTACCCTATTGGCCGCACCGCTGGGGACAATGTTTCCGCGACACCAACGGGACCCTGTTGGGAGGAAACCCTGTCAGTGACCAAGTCACAGGGTGAAATTCTGCACCAGAGGGCCAATGTATTTAGACGTCTTTTGATATTGCACCTTGTTTGTGTTGGGAGCTGGGGTCTGGGGCTCGGTCTTCCACTGGATGGCATCAGTATTCTTGCTCGACGGGCTCCGGAAGTAGAGCCGAAGTTGGTTGGTGGCCGGGTTCATAACCCCGGGCTTCCTCTCCTGCTCTGGGTTTCAGGGGCTCGTGTGTCTTGCAACAAGGAAAACCAACCAGGCAGGACGACAACATGCGCCTCCTCAAGTCTCTCGCGGCCGTGGCCCTCGCCGGAACGGCGCTGGCTGCCTCGATCCCGACCTTTACCCAGGCGCAGATCGACTCGGGCGAGGCCATCCGCCAGCTCGGTAAGATTGCCTACGACAATGCCATGGCTCGTGTGGCCAAGTCGACGTCGGGGTGCACCAAGGATAAGGTCAAGATCCGCAAGGAATGGTAAGGCGTGCCGGCCCCGGAGTCGGATTCTCAGCTGACACCCCCAGGCGCAACATGACCCTCCCTGACCGCAAGGGATACCAAGAGGCCGTCACATGCCTGATGAACAAGCCAACGCGTTATAAGGGCATCGCCGGCGCCAAGTCCGCCTGGGACGACTACGGCGTCCTCCACTACTACGAGGTGAGCATCCAACCCTGGTATCATCGCCCCCGGAAACCCAGCTGACACCCCCCCCCCCTCCTTAGACCCCCTTCGTCCACAACAACGCCCTCTTCTTCCCCTGGCACCGCCACTACAACTGGGTGCTCGAGGAGGACCTCAAGAACCTGTGCGGCTACACGGGCGGCTTCCCCTACTGGGAGTGGGGCCTCGACTGCGGCAAGATCGACAAGTCCCCCCTCTGGGACGGCAGCGAGTACTCGCTCGGCGGCAACGGCGAGTACGTGGCGCGCAAGAGCCCAGCCATGGCGGGTGCCAAGGCCGGCACGGGCGGTGGGTGCGTCAAGACGGGCCCCTTCAGCAAGGTTACGGTCAACCTGGGACCGACGACGTTCGGCGGCAACAACCCGCTGCGCCACAACCCGCGCTGCCTCAAGCGGGACCTCAACGACGACATCTGCACCAAGTGGGCGTCGCTGCGGCGCACGACGGACCTGATCCTGTTTGCGAGCTCCATGGACGTCTTCCAGTCGGGGTCGCAGGGCGAGGGCGTCAGGGGGGACGGCGGCAAGGACTTTAGCATGGGCGTGCACACGGGCGGGCACTATGCCATCAGCGGCGACCCGGGGAGCGACTTTCACTTTTCGGCGCTCGAGCCGGGCTTCTATCTGCACCACGGCAACATGGATCGGATGCACTTTATCTGGCAGAACCTGGACTGGGAGAAGCGCGGCAAGGAGATCTCGGGCACGGGCACCATGTTCAACAGTCCGCCGTCGCCCGTGTCGAAGTTGGGGGACAACATGGGCTTTGAGCCGCTGAACCGCAACATCACCATTGGCGCGGCCATGGACACGGTCGGGGGGACGCCGCTGTGCTACGTGTACGAGCCGTGGTGAGAAAGCATTGCCGGGGTTTGCATGGGAACCGCTGGGCGGATCTGGAAGAGGCCATCGCGGCCTTGATACTTTCATAGGGAATATACAAGAGCATCGAAGCCAGCTTGTTTTTGCAGTGGCGTCAGGGGTAAGTGCCGAGCGAAAGGCAGCAGTTTTGATCGAAGGTGACTGTGAGAGAACAGAAATTTTCCCCCTCTGCGCAAACAGCCTGCCAGCCAGCCTGCCTAGGTTGGTACCTTTTTATCGGTCACGAGCTTCTTTCCCATTTTGCCATGGCCGGCAGGAGTTGCTGGATTCCAACGTGGAACCGTTTCTTTTCAGGCGGGTCGACGACATAAGGCACGCCTCAGCCAATACGGACTGAGAAACAGGCGCCCCAGGGGTCTTGTTTCAGCGCCCAGCCCCTGTCCATCTGTTTCAGACCCAACCAACAGCCCCTGAGCTGCTGTCAACACGTCCTGAAAACTCATCGACATGCCCAACCACGGCTGCCCTCAACACGCGAGCTACCATCAAACACCTCCGCAAAGAAGAATGGACTACCAAGAGTACAAGACGGTATCCCTCGGGGAAGACCCCGAAGATGCGCGATCAAGCACCGAGGTCGACCACGACGAGTCTCGCATCAACGACGGAGATGGATGGACTGTACATCTCAACCGCAGTGGACGGAAAAGCAGCTCCAGAAGACGCGTCTCGACAATTCAGATCTTGCGAGGCATCCTCGACATGGCATACCGCCTCGCCATCCTAGTATTGCTGGTCTTGCTCCTACGAAGAGAAGGGGCAACCCCCCCAATCCAACTGCAAGTCGGGAGCGATCACACCGGCCGAGGCCCTCATCGTCAGCCTCTCTCCATCACCCTCCTAAAGATACCGTAAACTGACCACATTGCAGTCACAACAACCGTTATTAAATGGAACGCCTCCCCCGCCTTCGTCCCCAACAGCACCGTCGACTTCTTCTCCCCATCCACCCTCGCAACATGGAACTCCCTCCTACCATGTACGTCCACCCACCCCCCACCCCCCACCTCTCTCCAATTCCAAACCTAACCCCCCCCTCAGCCAACGCCGCCCGCCCTATTCCAACCGACACCAACACCTTCTCCACAACCTCCATGACGCACCAGCTCCACTGCCTCTTCATGATGGGACGCATCTACGCCGGCGTCACGCACGCCATGACGGACCGGCTGCCGGCCGACTACCACGCGCACTTTCTGCACTGCATCGACTACCTCCGGCAGGGCGTCATGTGCGCGGGGGACCTGGCGGTGGAGCCGCACGGCGAGGAGGACGCGGACGACTTGGGGCCGCTGGACGGGGGGTGGGCGGGGATGCACGTGTGCAAGGAGTACGGGGGGGTGTTGGGGGTGCTGGAGGGGGAGATAAGTGAGGGGAGGAGGGTGGTTTTGGGGATTGATGATTGAGGGTTGAAGAGCGGATGAATCTTGGTTTTGGTGAGATGAGCTGAGAGGTGCGGTGAGGTGCGTCACCGAGACAAGACGTCACTATGATTTTTGGGGGATTCATGTTTGCGACAGGTTCGTGGGCCAAGAGCCTCATGTTTGCCGTTCGGGCCGGCCGAGGTGCTTGGGGTCGAATCAGTTAGGTTTGCGGGTCAGTGAGGTTGTGGTTTGGCGGTGCCGTGAAGCCGAGCGCGGCTCTTCCAGGTTGGTGCTGGGAGTCGTCGCAACTCACTCGCTTGGCCGACACCTGCGTTCTGTCTTCTTGACGTCACCGGCGTCACGACAGTGTCGACGGGCGACTCGATGTGTATAAAGCATCAGTATCTTGAACGAGTTGGGTGTGAAATGAAATAAATCATTCGCATCAACAGCAACACCTGCCACGCAATCAGCAACATCATCTCAAACACTTTAGAAAATTGGACGACATCAACAGGTATGCGACCTTGGAAATCTACGATGCCGAATTCGAATCGGAACGCATGAGGAGAATACTGACGATTCGCAGAAGATATCTTCAAAAACACCCAACCTTGGAAAACAACCACGAACAACATGTGCTTCGGATTCGGTTCCTCTCGTCGGACAGCATACGGTCATGCGCAGCCCGTCCGTCCCGTCATCATATCCGGGGGGCATGGGCACGGCATGGGACACGGGGGAATGGGACATGGCGTGATGGGAGGTGGTCACCATGGCCCGCCGATGAGGACTTCTGGGGGCATGTTTGGTGGTAGACGAAGGATGGGAGGAGGGGGCATGATGGGCGGGCGACGAGGGGGCGGGTGTCGATATTAGGCGTGTCCAAGACGAGGACCTGTAAGATATTGACTTGTACCAATAGACGCTGCGGATATTCGGAGAAGAAAGAATGGCAACACATGACTGGCGAGACTGGCCGAGACATGCCAATGTGGTCGATGGCGGGGTACGGACGAGGCCGCTTCTCCGCATGCACGCGCCAAAACATCATGGTCCCACAAGATGGCCAAACGAGGCGACCCGTCGAAACCGACAGAGACACACCGAAGACTCGATTGATCGGTTGGAAAGGCGCCAAGTGTCCTGTGCTGCTGCCATCTCTTCCGAAGTCCCGGTTCGTGCGTCTGGACACGACATGCCAAACAGGCGACACAATCTATTTCTTGGTGGTTTGTGCAGAGCAGGCGAGAGGCCGCCAGCTGCCAAAAAACAACAGCCAGCCCCTTTTTCTAATAGTTACCCCTCCATGCCCGCCTAGCAACCCCGCGGGTAAATACTGGCAACCCAAACCTCTTGTGGCATCGTACCAGAGCCATTTCAAGCCGCGTGGACAACCGTCATTGGACCGTGTTTGTTGTTCTTCCAAACGACGTCGGCGAGACCGGGTTCTCTGCGTCGACGAGTCTGGACCGGCTGTCCACAAACGTGGGGTCGTGACGAAGGTGCCATCCACTGGACCCTTCACACCATCCCGGCCTGGGTGGACTCGGCGCATGTCGTGCGTGTCCACCGGTGAGAACCTTGGCGGGCTGGTGCAAACGGGACGACTCGATCGTCGTGTTCGGAGGGAATAGGTACCTGTGAAACCAAACTTGCAACGCGTCGAGGTGCCTCGAGTCCCTACCTCCTCCACTCGTTGTCCTGGTCTTCGAAGCCGATACACCGGCCACGCATGGTGAGATTTCTACGTCCTGGCGTCACAAGGAACGGATTCCTCCTGGATGGGGAGCAGAGGCCTCCACATTAAACGCAAGCGCGACGGGACTCCGCAAAGAGGGGAAGGAGGCAACCTGGGCGCTATCAACGCGAGCGGGCGTTCGGGAAGGAGCTGATGAGATCGGAAACGCGGCACGCACCGCGGGAAGCGACGTGGGGCAGTCCTTCCCCAATCCCAATGGGACGAGGGGAGGAGGGGTAGCTTTGTTGGAGTCCTCTTCCCAGGTCCCTGCTTGGCTCATTTGGCCCCTCGCTTGGTGGGGTGTTGTCGTCGTCTGAGTCTGGAGCTCCTCCTCGAGCATAAATACACCGCCGACATCTCTCTCTCTGCCCGTCACTCTCCAGATCTATCACCACCGACATCTCATCCACACATACACACCATGTCTTTCCACGCCTCCGCTGAGCATATTCGCGTCGACGACGGCCACATTCTCCGTGCCGTCCTCCACAACTCCTCCGGCGAGGCCGTCGAGGCCGAGTTCGACCTCAACACGGTCCTTGGCAACAACGACGGTTCGTCTCTTCTTCTTCACCTCCTATTCTTTGCCGAGAATACCATGCTGACTGGTGCCCTGTCCAGGGAACTTTGAGTGGGGTGCCGCCGACTTTGCCGGAAGCGCCGAGAACATCACCTTCACCCTCGAGGGTGGCGACGGCGTCCCCATCCTCCGCGCCGAGCTCCGCAACGCCGCGGGCGAGCTCGGCCATCGCGACATCAACCTCGCCGAGCGCATTGGCAACAATGACGGCCAGTTCTACTTTGGTGCGTTACCTTCTTTAGTTGATCATGGATAATACTGACATGATGGCAGAGTAAATCGTGGGTTTGATGCGCTCGAGGGCTTGACTGGTTGGACTGGTGGTTGGGAGCAGAAATAGCCCCTGATGTACCGACACGGCTGGCAGCATGACCGAGATGACGAATTGAAGACATGAATGATTGAATAACTTGTTCCTTCGTGGCGTGCTCTCTTGCTTCTTTTTTTCAAACATTCTCGTTTCTCCGTTGACAGACTGCTGTCCTAGAAGAACACAACTTGACTTGCTAACAAATGCGTGTGCTATGCAAAAAGGTATTGAAGAGAATAGAATCAACTACCAACGTAAGCCGCTAGTCCCCCCCTACCACAGCCTCCTAACCGCCGGCTTCCCATCCCCCATGCTCATCATCCCCCTCCCGCTCCTCCCCGGATTCAGACTCGGCCCCCTCCCCCTCTTCCTCAACCCCGAATCCGTCTTTGGCAAGTACGGACTCGTTGGCTCATACGCCCTCCACGCATCGCAGTTCGGCTTCATCTGCTCCAGCTTCATCAGCTGCCTGATCTCCGTCTTCCTCTCCAGAAACTGAATCCCCAACCCCGCCGCCACATGCCACCCAATGTGGCAATGCATCAGCCAACACCCCGGATTGTCCGTCTTGTACGCAATCACCAACCAGCTACTCCCCGGCATCTGCACCACATCCCTCCTCACCGGATTATCAAACTGCAACGCCCCCACATCCCTCGTCACATTAAACTGCCCCGGCCCAATCCCCAAGACCATCATATCATGCCCGTGCAAGTGTATCGGATGCGGCAGCCCAAAGTCATTCTGCACCACCCAGAACACCCACTGCTCCGCCTCCGGCACCTCCACCAGGTTCACTTTCCCGGGAAACGTATCGTTCCCCTCGAGCACGTACTCCAACACCGGATGGTCCCACTCGACGTTGATCGGCGTCCCCCGCACGCGCCACTCGAAGACGGCCCCCCGCGCCGGGTCGTGCGTCGGGAACGCCAGCGTCACCGGCAGCGCGGGCTTGGGCACGAACTGCGCCGGCGACAGCGTGCGCTTGACGATGGGGACGAAGCCGGCTTCGCCGACGCAGGTGGCGGGGACGGGGGTTCCGCGGTCGGTGGGGAGACCGCCGGTAGGGGCGCCGGTGTAGGAAACGATGGCGGCGGGGAAGGGGTTGAGGGTGCGGCCGCACTGGTTGGTGGCTTCGAGGGTGGCGTTGAGCCAGTAGTGCCCGGTCGCGGCGGTGGCGTCGATGATGACGTCGTAGCGCTGGCCCACGCCGAGGAAGAGGCGTTGGCGGACGATGGGGGTGACCGGGACGAGGTCGGTGGCGATGACGGTGAAGTTGTGGCCGACGAGGGAGACGGTGAAGGAGTTGTCGACCGAGGCGTTGATGAGGCGCAGGAGGTGCTTCTTGCCGGGGGTGAGGGTGAGGCGGTCGTGCTGGCCGGCGCCGGTGACGGGGTGCACGTTTTTGCCGCGGAACATGATGTTGTTGCTGTCCGGGGGGGCGCCGTTGGCGACAAGCTCGGAGCGGAGGGTGAGGCGGTCGGCGGTTTCGTAGTAGTAGTCGGTCATGTGGTACGGGCCGAGGTCGATGTCGTAGTTAGCGGAGGCGGGGCCGCGGACGACGAGGCTGCCAACGACACCGTTGCCGTACTGGTTGGAGTAGTGGCTGTGGTACCACGAGGTGCCATACTGCGTGGTGTGGAAGGCGTATGTCTTCATGTGCCCGGGCGGGATGGGGCACTCGGTGACGCCGTTGGCTCCGTCGTTGTCGCTCTCGCCAAACTGGCGGATGCCGTGCCAGTGGATGGATGTTCTGCGTGGGTTAGATCTTGCACGTTAGGGGGGAGTTGGGGCGGGGCGTACCCGTTGTCTTGCATATCATTATACACGTTGACGGTGACATAGTCGCCCCAGTCGGCCTCGATGGTAGGGCCGGGAAATTGGTCTAGACACTGTTATCTTCTGATACGGGAGCATGGGCTCGGGAAACAAACTGTTGATGAGCATGGCATGCTTGACAACCCCATCAGGGCCCGTCCAGTTGGTGACGTTGGTGACACGTAGGTTGTACTGGTCGTGTTAGAGGCGTAACGGGAAGAGGGAGACTTTAGACGTACAACTCTGTTGTTAAAGGCCGGCGGATGGTAAAACTCGTAGTCGGTGCTGACGTTCCACTGGTTTCTCCAGCACCCGCGGTTGGTGGCGTTGTTTTGACCGCATGGTTTGCCCCCGGGCTCGATGGGTCCAGCCTGTCTGGACAAAAGGGGCTCGGGGAGCACAGGATAGGACGCATCCAGCAGTGGGCTGGCCCAGGTACTCTGAGCAAAGAGACTCAAGACAACGACGCAGCAGGTCGTTGCCAAGAAGTTAAACCGACCCATCATAGCAGATAAACGAGTGTCTGTAATGGGATATGGGGGTTGGTCGTCGTAAGAGACCATGGAGAAGCTATTGGACTTTATACTCACTTCAGGGAGGACGGGCGTACCGTTAGACAAGTTCCTCTGTGCTAAAAAGGGGGGAGTGTGAAGCCTTGGAAACAGTCCGTCACCGGCCCTCGGCACCAGGCACCCGTTGTCGGCGACATTGCCGTGAGAGGGCGGAGCACAGAGCCCTCCCAGCACACCAAGAAGATATCCCGTCCCTCGCCGTCGTCACGCTATCCGTCCCCATCGAGGTCGCGATCGGCGCTGTGCCAAGGAACAACAGAGCTAAGGGGCGGGACAGGACGGGTGGTGGAGGGCGTGAGGAGGAACATCGGGCCGGTCTTGTTCGCCCTTATTTTCCCGTCTGCCATTACCGCAAAGGTCGTCAAGTGTCTAGCGGTTGGACTTTGCTGCCTGCGTTCATGTTCGTCATGGGCGCTTCAGTTTGGTCACTCCGGAGGACCCGCTAGCTTGGCTCGTTACATTACCCTTCCGCCGCAATATGAAGCCGTCAGCAAAAGGGGTAACCGAGAGGAACGCGTGGACGCAAAGGGACGACGCAGGAGGGAGAGTTTATGCCGTGTGTGAGGCTGAGGCATGCAGCTCGCTCGTGGTAGCGGTTCGTTGTGGGTGGCCTGCAGTCTCGGAATCCGGGATAGGATGAGGAGCCGGGGGGGGGCTTGGCGGACAGTCGCTCCCTTTCTTGGTGGAAGCCTCGGATGCGGCACAGAGCACGGGAGGGGCGTCATGTGGCGTCTGTCAGAAGCATGTTGCTTGGGATTCGGGAAGACGTGTTTGGAGCGGGATTGTTCCAACTGCAATCTTGTGTTGTCCGATCTTGGGAGTCAGTCTTGAAGTTGCTTCCAATACTCCTGTTGATCGCCTTGTAAATTTTTGCTTCCAGGGGCTAGCAAAGGCACGGGACTTGATCATCAGTGGACTCATTGAGGCTGTAGATCGACACTCGGGTGCGCGCGCTATTTTGGTCCACAGGATCAGGTACCAGATGTCTCCTATTCGACCTCTGCGAGTGGAAATCCACCAATCAAGCATCCAGGAACCAAGAATCCAGGTCAGCGTCTCCTGTCAGCCCAATAAGGACCATATTCCAAGAGCTCCCCACCGTCTCAGTGAGCCTTACCCCCCACACCGTTTAGGCGTTTCGTCCGGAGTCGATCAATGCTCCCTCGGGTACTAGAGACGGCACATATATTAATCGACAGCTCGTTGTAACCCAAAGAGCCATCATGAGACTCTACCCAGCAGGTGTCAAGCTACCAGAGGTGTGGAGATCCGACTCGGGCTCTGTGCTTTGGTCTCTCGATGGATCGCCTGGTCCGAGAGCAATGACGCTTCCATTCCCTGGAGAGTTATTTTCACCACCATCGGTGGCAACTTCCAAGGTCCGATAGGCTGTAGGCGAGGAAGAGGGTTGTGGCGGGCTTTTATCCGTCCCGCTGGGACGGCACAGCGATTTATCCGGACCAAAAGCCATGCGAATCCGGTAGTAGCACACCAGCGCGTGTAAGTAGGGCTGTGTCTGCTGCCAGGGCAGACGACGCCTCAAGAAGGACCCGAGGAGGCGTCTTCTGCCAAAGGATTTAGCATGATAGACCATGCTTGTTCATTTGATCCCCCGCTCACCCAGAGTTGAGAAGGAGAGAATCCAGTTCCGCTATATCGTGTGAGAGGTGAAGAGGTCAGGTGTATCAAGAAAGGAGTGAGAGCAGCGGCGGTGTAGGGAAAATAAAGGCTGCCGTTGCTTGTACACAGTTCACAATTGTTCGCAGTCCAAATATGCTCTGGGAGTTTGATTTGCCAGCTGGTGACGGTGCCAAGCCCGGAGGTGGGCCGAGATGCAGACTTGTGTGCATTGCCGGGGTGGTGGATCCATCTCCGGCTTGGCTCGGCTCCGGCGCTGGCCCGCTCTGGCCGGCACTTAACAGCCCGGCAGCTGACCAGTCATTCTCGAGAAAACACGATGTTCCAATGTGCAATGATGGTTGAATTTCTTTATTTGGGTACCTTCACCTAAAACACCAGACTCCAATTGTTATGACTTCATCAAAACCATCCAGATCAACCCCTAGAAAGCAACCTGGCTGTGGAGCCCAGCCTCCTCTCTCGCAAAGCAGCGATGCGCCGCGATCAGCTCAAAGAACTTGGGCACGAAGCCAGCGGCGCCCTTCACGATCTCCTTGAATTCACCAAAACTGTCTGGCTTGGTCGCCCTGAGGGTCACCACGCCAAAGCTCTCCAGCAAGTCATCGCCGCTCGAGACCTGGATCTGGCCGTCCAGCCCGACGGCCTTCTCCACAAAGGCCACGGCCTCGCCAGTGGCACCAATCGTCTTGAGGTGGCCAAAGGCCTCGCGCACCCAATGGACGGCGCGGCCGCTCTGCGACAGGGTCTTGACCGACTTCTCGCCGCCGGGGATGAAGAGAGCGTCGACCATGACCGAGCGGAATCCCTCGAGGTGATGGTGTGGTGTGATGTGGGTAGTGCCGTCAGCAGCAATGATCTTGTTTCGACGGGTGCCGATGATGAGGGGAACGGCCAGGGCGGCCGTCAAGGCAGCGTAGACGGCGTTGAAGGCAACTGCGTCATAGCCGTCGGCGACCAAGATCGCAACACGACGAGAGGCAATCGATGGCTTGGCTGGGGGGAAGTCGGACATTGACAGGTTTGGTGCCTTGCGCCCGTGGTTCGGTCGGGTCGCCTCGGTCGGCGCTTCACCGCCAACCATATTCGCGACCGTCTGCGCAAGGCCCAGATCAATGTCGGCCAAGCGCTTGACCATGCGGGTGTAGACAACCGGGTCCTCGCAGTGGTCGAGCTCGAACGAGAGCGCGTTGATGATGTGGTTCTTCTCAATAGGCGACATGCTGTTCCAGAAGAGCTGCGCCTGGTTGAAGTGCTCCTTGAACTTGGCGCTGCGCGCGCGAGCCTTGATGCCAATAATCTTCTCTGCATACTCGGCATATCCACCCTCGGCTTCCGAGGCTGGTGGACAAGCCTCGAAACGGTTGGGCCAGTAGTTGACTGTGCCCTTTGTGATGGTGTGCCGCATGGCGCCGTCGCGGTTAAAGTTCATGACAGGGCAGACAGGGCGGTTGATGGGAAGCTCTTGCCAGTTGACGCCAAGTCGTGAGAGCTGGGTGTCAAAGTAGCTGAAGTTGCGACCCTGGAGAAGGGGGTCGTTGGAGAAGCCAATGCCGGGGACAATGTGGCTTGTGCAAAAGGCAATCTGCTCGACCTGGGTGAAGAACTCGTCGGGGTTCCGGTTGAGCTCGAGCTGGCCAATGTAGCGCACGGGAATGAGATCCTCGGGCCAGATCTTGGTGGCGTCGAGAATGTCAAAGTCGAATTTGTGCTCGTCGGCCTCGGGGATGACCTGGATGCCAAACTTCCACTTTGGGTAGACGCCGTTCTCAATGGCCTCCCAGAGGTCCTTGCGATGGAAGTCGGGATCCTCGCCGGCGAGCTTGAGGGCCTCGTCCCAGACCAGCGAGTGCACGCCCAGCTCGGGAGTCCACACGAACTTGACAAAGTGTCGCTCGCCCTTGGCATTGAGGAGGGTGAAGGTGTTGACACCGAAGCCCTGCATCATGCGGTAGGAGCGGGGAATGCCTCGATCGCTCATCTACACTGGTCAGCCATGTCGACAAATGGGGATGGGAGCAGCCTTACCGCCCACATGAACATGTGCGTCGCTTCGGTGTGGTTGAACTGAAAGTCCCAGAAGTTGTTGTGGGCTGTCTGGGCCTGAGGAACCTCATTGTGAGGCTCTGGCTTGCCGGCGTGGATGACGTCGGGGAACTTGATGGCGTCCTGGATGAAGAAGACGGGGATGTTGTTGGCGACAATGTCCCAGTTGCCCTCCTGCGTGTAGAACTTGACAGCAAACCCGCGCACATCACGGACCGTGTCGGCACTGCCTCGGCTGCCGAGGACGGTCGAGAAGCGGATGAAGATGGGTGTCTTGCGCGACGTGTCGGTGAGGACAGGGGCGCATGTGACGTCCTCGGCGCTCTCGAAGAGGGTGAAGGTGCCGAACGCGCCGCTCCCGCGGGCGTGGACAACGCGCTCTGGGATGCGCTCATGGTCGAAGCGGTGAATCTGGGGCGAGATGGTCAGCGGGAGCCATGCGGAAGCACGGGTGAGGGGAGGGGTGGCATACCCTCTCACGGCCTAGGGGGTCCTCAAGAAGCATGGGGCCCTGCTTGTCCTGGCTGACCACCTTGAGCCAGTCGTCGGCACTCGTCTGCTTGACGCCATAGTCGGTGGTGAGACGAGCACTCGATGTCATCTCCTTGGTCTCTTGGGCGAGATCATTGATCTTGTCGGAGCCGTGGCCCATGATTGCTTGCTGTGCCTTTTCCATTGCTGCGGGAATGATGCCCTTGCCTGCCATATCAGAGAGGGGGTTGATGGGATGGGAGATTGGATACATGGACGCAGTCGAGGGGGAGCAGACGGAAAAGGCAGGCTATATGGGCGGGACAAGCGCTCATAGCTGCGGATTTGGAGATCCAAAGTCATGACGTCGTCAGCTCGTAGAGCTATGGAGGCAGCTCGAGACCTGCTCCAGAGTCCAGACGCGGCGAGCACAGCGATCGAGCTGCGATCATGGCACAAAGCCGGCGGGTGGTGTCGGCAAGTGGGGTAATAATTGCTGCACCATCCAAAAGCAGCCATTACTTTTGGCGATCATCCCGCTGGCCGGACCTTTTCGTCCAAAGGCGCCACTTGCTCTGCGAGCATAGGATCGAGACGGGCAGGAAAGACGTCGAGAGTGGAACTTGCGATCGCGATCTGATGTGATGATGATGTCAAGACTTTGGGAAAGGCAGGTCCCGACCGAATATGACCAATTAGCCAACCTGGTCGTTGGAGAAGTGGGGCAAAACATTCTCCAACTCATCCCCTCCTGCCCCTCCTCTCCAACTTCAAGAGCTTCTTGGGGGAAGAACGAACGAACTGGGACAAGCATTTTTCTTCGGTCAAGAAACCTCGAATCTTCCATTGGGGCTGGCTGCTTTGATAGCAATCGCGAGGGGCGGAAATCTAACCTCGGCCTAAGACGGTGAACAGGCCTGACTACCTACCGGTATCTAGCTGCGCCATGCATTCTTAGCTGCTGCGTTCGAAAAGGGGTTCAGCAACATCACTACGATTGTTCCAAGCCATATAGGTAGGTATTACGCATAGAGGCACAAATTCAGATGCCCATGGACTCCATCCATTCAGCGAAAATAATACAAGTCATCGCATTGGCTCATGCGGGCATTGGGTTTGGTGGCTCGAGCATGACAAACCAGCTCGGTATCGTTCCGACCAGGCTGAGGTGGCGGGCCCCAGGCTGCCATTGCCATCTTTACTAACCCACCACCTGACCACCTTATCTCGGTTCCATCATTTCTTTGACACTGCGAAATTGATGGACGTGGTGCACTCACCGAGAGTATGATGGGCAAGTCCTGCGGCTTCGGTAGGCGACGCTTCAAACGCGAAACATCTTCCTCTCAGCTCGCTACGGCTAAAAAGAGGAAAGGTTTTCACGCCCCGGAAGAATTGTTCGTTTTTACACTTCCCCACGGGGGGCCATTGTTACCCAAAGGCAGCCCCGGGACAGACTCTGAGCGCCCATGCCCTTTGCTGCGTCGTCAAGGCAGCTCCGAGAGATGTGGACGAACATGAGCTTTCCTTTGTGTTCCGTAGGACGCGGAAAATTTGCTGGTCAATTTTCCCGGAGCGGCGCGACGGGATGTCTGCCTGGCTTGCGTTGCTCAAACGTGGACGCCTTCTCAGCTTCTCATCATTGTCCTGTCGCGAGGGCGCCCAAGCTGAACAACCAAATGGATTGGCGACATGGAAACAATTTACCCACGGGTGTTGCGAGCCGTCAGCCATCGCCGCAAGGGGTGCTTGGGGGCCGTTTTCCGCTAGGACTCGTAAGAGGAAAAACTCTGCTTAAGAGTCCTGCTCGGCGAGTGTTGAAGGGGGGGGGGCACCGCCTCCTCCGCGTGGTCGTGGTTTTGTCACGGGCCGGTCGGCCAGTGCAACCTTCCCGCGCTCTGAGGGCACAATGGTGGGCAAAAGCCACTGAGCTACTGTGCTGTGCATTGGCCAAGCGGCCTCCCGGAGGAGGCTTGGCAACCTTTTCCGGCCCGGTGGTGTAAGTACACTTAAACCGCCTCAACGTTTCTCTTGTCTTGCCTTGAACTCGGTCATTGGATATATATTTCCTTCAAATACGTCAACTTCAGTATCCGGCATCATCTCCATCCACTTGGCCAACAATCCCCAGCACCAAACAGCTGTTGACGAATTCAAGGACGAAGCCCTCGACACGCTCTGGGCACTCGGCACTTACACCACCTGCTTCAATGGCGAGTCGTCAGAACTCGTGGACCTCCAACACCTCGTCGGTCCGTCGATCTTCCCGCGCACAGAGAGAGTGCAAGGTCAGCGGGTGCAAGAAGTTGCACTGCTATGTCAAGGCCGGCGAGAAGAAGATCTACTCCCAGTACTGCATCCGCCGTGAGTCCATCCATCCACACGTCCCCGCGGGTGATCTGTATCTAACCCGTGATCGCTTAGATACTTGCTTCAGGAGATTTTCCATCAAGGATGGCTTCTTCTGCAGTATCCATGTTGTAAATGATGAAAAGTACTGCCTTGAACGTAAGACGCTTCCTTCCCACCGCCACGGACCACAGCTAACCCCCTCGTTAGACATGACCTGCGCTGCCGACCAATGTCGCCACACCGGTTCCTACGAGGACGTCCAGACCCACGAAGACGACACTCACCCCTGGTTCTGCCCCTCGCACCGGTGCGGCCACGACAACTGCAAGTCAGGCATCGACGACATCCTCTCCAAGCGTTGCCGCGAGCACCAAGAGTGCGCCGCCCCCCAGTGCACCTCCAAGCCCGACCACAACGCCTACAGCCACTACTGTCCAACCCACACCTGCCAAGGTGGCGCCGGAACCTGCTCCCTCCAAGCCATCTCCGACAACCGCTGCCGCGACCACCTCAAGTGCGGCCTCCCCTCCTGCCCGCGACCCTGCCACCGCACCGCCGCCGGCCGCCTCGAGTTCCTCTGCCACGCCCACCTCGCCACCAAGTGCGTTCGCCCCGGCTGCGGCCGCATCAAGCTCTACGCCCACCGCCGCTACTGCCTCGACCACGGCTGCTGCGTCCCGGACTGCACCGGCGAGCGGCACCCTGGCGGCGGCATCTTCTGCGCGGAACATAAATGCACCTTTGACACGTGCTTCCAGCCCACGGCCGCCCCTACAGAGTCATTCTCCGGAAGGGTCCAGTACCTCCCCCTCTTTTGCGCGAGCCACGCCTGCCGCCGCCCGGGTTGTCTCTACTCCCGCCAAGACGGGTCGTCGTACTGCCGCGACCACCAGTGTCGCGTGCCGACGTGCGTGAACTCGGCGGCGTGCGGGTCCGGGTCTTTTTGCAGCGTGCATGCGGTGGGGGAGCAGGGCAAGGCGGCGAGTGATTTGTTCAGTCAGGACGGCACCAGCAGTGCCGGGTTCGAGGAGTGTCGCGCGGCGGGGTGTCTGGTGTACGTTCCTCTAGGGGGGTACTGCAAGGGGCACTCGTGCGTAGAGGAGGGGTGTAGGCGGGGGAGGCTGAGTGTTGTGTTGGCGGGGACGGGGGAGTCGGAGGAGGGGTTGGTGAGGTGCTTTGGGCATGAGAGGGAGGTTTGGAGGAGGGAGGCACGGGAGGGGAGGGAGGGGGTGAAGGAGAGTGGGAGGGAGACGGGGAGTCAGAAGAGATTGAGGGTTATGGTGGAGGATGTCGAGGATGAAGGCGATTGCTAGATTTCCTTGCTCTTGTTTTGGCTGGATAGATACCCTGGGATTTTGGTTGGTTATCATGTTTTTTTTGGATAGAATGGGGCGGTGGAATTAGGAAAGGAGCCTTGGAAAAGGGCAGCTGTGTTTTGATACCTATAGAGATACACCCTGAATTCAGTTTCTTCTTCATCGACCTTCTTCATAATGAAGCTATTTTGCCTTTTGCCCGCGACCCAAGAGTGCCATCATGACGGAAGCGCCACCGTTCGAGTACAGCGTCGCTCGACATTGCGCTGCCTCGTCGCCGACCTTACGATGGCACAAAAATGCCTTGGCTGTCCGATCATTTTGGTCAGGCGGCATCGTGGATTCCCTCCAGGATTGTCGTGGTGGTGATGGTTGCAAACGGGACGATGCGGGTGGGGCGGAGTTCATGCGCGCAACCGGCCACGGGTGACCCTTGCAGCAAACTGGTTCCTGCGCCACCGCTATCTTATCAGCTGGCGATCTCCCCTGACGATGTCTTATCGTGTGATCCGGTCTCGAGCCGGTGCTGTCTCGCCCATCGGCGGATTTGGGTGGCCGGTGTCTTGGCATGACACATTGGGCCCGGCGTCACGATCTTCTCGTCCTCGTCGTCCTCCTCTCCTCCCTCCTCTTCTCTCTCATCACCACCACCCAACCATCACCATGGGACTCACGCACCTTGCCCTCCACGGCCTCGCGACGCTGGCCGTCGCCTCGGCGTCACTCGACCGCCAAAAACCAATTGGCCCCGGCAACGACGAGCTCCCGGTCATTGAGGCCCCCTCGTGGGCCCAGATCAGCTACAAGAAGAAGCCCTTGGTCACGTCCGAGGCCCTCGAAGCCACCATCAAGACGGAAGCTCTTCTCGACCGCGCCAAGCATCTCTACAAGATCGCCGGCCGCAGCAAGCACGCCTACAACCACCGCACCCGCGTCATCGGCAGCGATGGCCACCTGGGCACCCTCAAGTACATCCACGACACCCTCAAGAGCCTTGGCGACTACTACACCGTTTCCAAGCAGCCCTTCCCTGCCGTCTCCGGCGCCGTGTTCGAATACAGGCTCCTTCTCGAATCCGACCTCCCCGAGACCGCCTACCCCATGTCGTTGACGCCCCCGACCAAGAACAAGGAGCCCGTCGAGGGCGAACTTGTCCTCGTCGACAACGAAGGCTGCGACAAGTCCGACTATCCATCCTCGGTCGCCGGCAATATCGCCTTCATCAAGCGCGGCACTTGCCCCTTTGGTACCAAGTCCGCTAACGCCGGCAAGGCGGGCGCCATCGCCGCGGTTGTCTACAATTACGAGGATGCCCCGGTCGGCGGCACCCTTGGCGTGCCCTCCCCCGACCACGTCGCCACCTTCGGCCTCTCGGGCGGCGAAGCGGCGCCCTACCTCGCCAAGCTCAAGGGCTCCGAAAAGGTGTCGGCGACAGCCTACATCGACGCCGAGGTCAACACGATCAAGACGAACAACATCATCGCGCAGACCAAGTACGGCGACCAGGACAACTGCGTCATGCTGGGCGGGCACAGCGACTCGGTAGCCGAGGGGCCCGGCGTCAACGACGACGGGTCCGGCAGCGTGACGGTGCTCGAGGTGGCCAAGCAGCTGTCGCGCTTCCGCGTCAACAACTGCGTACGCTTTGCCTGGTGGTCCGGCGAGGAGGAGGGGCTGCTCGGGTCCGACTTTTACGCCAACACGCTGTCGGCCGAGGAGAACAAGAAGATTCGGCTCTTTATGGACTACGACATGCTCGCCAGCCCCAACTTTGCCTACCAGGTGTACGATGCGCGGGACAAGGTCAACCCGGCCGGGTCGCAGGCGCTGAGGGATCTGTATGTGGACTGGTACGGCAAAAGCGGGGTCAACCATACGTACATTCCCTTTGATGGGCGCAGCGACTATGATGGCTTCATCCGAAACGGGATTCCGGCGGGCGGTATCGCGACCGGTGCCGAGGGGATCAAGACGAAGAAGGAGGTGGCCATGTTTGGTGGCGAGGACGGTGTTCCGTATGATGTCTGCTATCACCAGCTGTGTGATAACATGAGCAACCTGAACTTGACGGCTTGGGAGCTCAACTCAAGGGTAAATTCGCCGGACGAGCCCTCGTGGTTGAATGCCAGTGCTAACATGTGTGACAGCTGGTTGCCCACTCTGTTGCTGCTTTTGCGGCTTCCTTCGAGGGCTTCCCCAAACGAGTCTTGGACGAGGATTTCTCCGCCACCGAGGCCAACTCAGATCCATTTGCCAAGAGCGTCAAGCACCAGGGAAAGAAGCTGTTTATTTGAGGGCGTCTCCTTTAGCAGGCAGGAGTTCTGCATGTGTTTCGGAGTAAATGTTACATATATTTCAGAAGCGACGAGTTTCTCAACATTTCTCTTATTCCCAATCAAATTGACAACGGCCCGTTTCATTCAACCTCGACCCCCTCCTTCCGTGGAGTCACCGGAGCCCAAAATGCCTCCCCAAAACCATCACCAACGAAGCGCTCGTGCGTAGCCCTGGGTCTCTCCGACCACGGCGTTTCAGTGGCAGTTCCAAGCCTCTGCACCCGCCACCCTGCGGCGGCAACCGGCCCCTGTCCAGCCCACGACCGCACTAAGTCGGCCGCCTGCCGCGACCCACGCCTATGAATACTGTGTAAAGACGCTGCTGCATCAATGCTACCGCCTAGATAAGGCGTATTGGGCGGCCTTTACCAGTTCGATCCAGCGCTAAGCTGCTCACTGCCACCGTCCGTTGACTCATGAGCTGGGCGATGAGGCAATTCAAAAGCTGTGTAAAGGCGGTCAAGGTTCTGTCTCGCCGAGGAAAGTCTACTTATTTAAAGTCCGGCCGGGCTCCACTATTTGTGCCTGTCCCTTCAAGCTCGTCTCAATACATCATGACAAGCCTAGCTATGGATCATTAGTTCCAACGGCGCCTACATCCTTTTGCTTCTCAGCATGAACATGGCCACTTGGAGGGACATTTTGTATACCTGTCCCCTGCCAGAACACCTTACCGAATTCCAGCAGGCACCAGGAGCCGTCAATCGCAGTATACACCAAAAGCCATGGGCAAAAGACTATCAAGATGTCAAGGTGGAGGCCATAAAAAATCCCAGTCCAGCAGACATGGCCGCCTTGTTGGGGCCTGAGGACGAATTGGAGCAATATTCCCTTGACATGTCCACGCACCCTCTGAACTCCCGTCGCGAAGTCATTGGGACGGAGGGTGACGTTGTCAGGGTGGGCAACCGCATCTTTGGGCCGGTGCTGAGGCTTCTCAACATAAACGGACCAGCCGTCGTCCAACGGTCCGAATCAGGACCGCTTGGCACAACACCTATCAGGCAGACGGTTGACTTCACCTTTGGACTCGGAGACCGCTGCCTTGCGATAGGGGAGTTCAAAAAGCCCTGGACAATTGACCCTGTAGCATGGACAACTCCACGGCGGGCAGCGCCAAATGCCAATCGTTCCCGGCTAGGAAAGGAGCTCAGAGGGTAAGCATAACAACACTGTTCTCATGGCTACTCGCTAACTTGCAATAGGTACGCCCATCTGTACAAATCCTTCACCGCCGTGGCATTTGACGGCCTGCACCTCCTGGTCCTTGTATTCCAAGCACAGACAGTTGAGGATATCAAGGACCCAAACTGCGGAATCATTAGCTTTCTCTTCGAAAGCCACTGCCCAACGTTCCGCTACGGCCTCTTCCGGGCGTTGACCTACCAGATTAGGAGAGTACAAGGTGAGCTCGCCCCGAGCGTAGTCTTGGATGGTTATCATCGCCGATTCAGATGGTGGTCTGGAGAGGTATATTGGACGGATGGAATTGTCGAATACCTTCAGCATTCCGACGGCTACACTCGGAGATTTCACAAGCAGAGCGGCGAGTTTGCCTGGTTTACTCCGGCCGGCACTCTGGCACTGGACGTGCATGAGCAGCCCGTTTGGGACACCCTCGGTTTCTCTCGGTTTGCTGCTTGGCAAGGTGGAAACGCTCGCCTCGTTCATCCTACTTCGCCCACGACGTCCCTGCCCCCACCGCCGCCACCTAGGTCGTTGCGCCCGACCTCCGCGGCCACGGCCGCTCCGGCCGCCCCCCGTACGGCTACCACGTCGCGCGCCTCGCCCTGGACCTCGACAACCTCGTCACCCACCTGGGCCGTACCTTCTCTGGCGCTACCATGTTTATCGCTGTGGGGTGCTCGATCGGCGCCGCGGTGCTGTGGACTTACCTAGAGCTGTTCGGGGGCGACCCCGAGACGTCGCCGTTTACGGGGTTCGTGATCGTCGACCAGGCGCCGCCATAGGACCGGGCGAAGCGGTTTGGGCAGGGCGCGGAGATGGCTCACCGCGGGTTCTCCGCCTCGATTCTTTGGTAAACCTTAAGCCAATTCCGTCCCGCTCGGATCTTCCTATCTTTCATTTTGTCCTTTTGGTTCCCATCACTTGAAAGACGAAGCCACAATTGAAGGGGTTTGTACTCCAACTTTTAGAGATATAAGTTGCCCTCATCGATTCGATTTCCATTTTCCATAGCACACAAAGTTTGGTCCCCGGCATCTTATTCTTCGTGTCTCAGCCGAGCAATTCTACGAAAACCATACCGTCTTTCACTTACACGTCACTCCGAACATTATTGCTCGCCGGCTGTCACGCTGGATGCCCCGGCTTGTTCTGTCCTGGCCATTCTGCTTGCTACCAGAATGGTTCTTACCGACAAGTGTCATTCTCAAGGAATGAAAACCAAGACAGCAGAGCCTCAAAAAGGCACGATTGGGCCGAAAGTTCCATCAGCCCAGTCCAAATGCCCAAGGCCATCCTCCAGTACTCTAATCCACGAAACGGGGGGCCTCAAGGTCTTCCTAGGGCTTTCCAACAGAGAGCGACAAGTGGCCAATTCCTGCAGCCTGGCCAAAGAATATCTGGTGCATATTCGAGGCAGACCTTTCTCTCATGGACCTAACCGCAGAGGAATTGGAGCCGACGAAGGACGACGGAACAGTACTCCAAGACGACACCACGTTGCCCAAATTTTCCCAGACACTCCAGCCCCTGCGCCACTGGATCTGCCTGGGCACGAAGCAATGTCCAGAATGGGGCGCATCGCAATGCTTGTGTCACAAGAGAAAGTGCAATTCACTTCATTCAGCCTCTCGGCAACATGAAGGCGACATGATCGAAGACAACGGCACAAGTCAGCGTCTCCCACACCTTCTCGCAACCCACCGCTCCTTTGATAATTGGGTCACATACTGGAGCGACACAGAATTGGTAGAATGTACCGGTACAAAGTTCCACTTGACCCCGCCCCAATGCGGCGCAGAGCCTCGCCGACTGACGAGGAACCGCGTTGACGCCCAACTTTATAGACCGGCCAACTGTCGTGTAACACAACAGCCGCAGCAAAGACGGCAGAGACTGGTGGTGTGTCTTGAAAAGGTTGTGCGGCATTTGCATGTATTTGGCCATGGCCCCTCTGATGAGGCTCGAGTTGGCACACGCACACGAACAGAGACAATTCTCTCACCAACCCTCCCGGCAACCGCACTACCCCCCCTTCCCCCCCGACAGCCAACGCCTTCCGTGCCCTTCATCCGAGCCGGAAATACCGAATCACCTCCACCCCCCCCCCCCCCCTCTCTCCCCCCCTTCCCGCAGCGGAAGCCCTCCACCATGAACCACGCCAACTGCACCATCCACGCCATTCCGGACCTCTACGGCATCGGCTTCCGCGTCGGCACCTACTGCCAATGGCTCGCGACGCTCCTCGCCGGCGCTGCGCTCCCCGACGAGGCCGGCACGATGCACGCCAACACCATTTGCTTTCAGTGCGCGGTGCTTGCGGCCCTCGTCCTATTGACGCGCAAGGGCGTCGTCCAGCAGCCCGAGGTGCTCGTCGTCATTCTCCTCGCGTTTGGCGGGTTTCTGGCCGCCCAGATGTTCGAGTACGGCCTGTCGGGTCGGCCGGCGAAGGGGACATCGGCGGTTCGGAGCTTTGTCGTCCTGCAGGTCTTTGGCGGGCTCATCGGGTACAGCCTCTGGTTCTGGTGGCGCGGGGTCGGCAGCTTACTGCCGCCCGCCCCCGCTTCGTGCGTGTATTACACGTTTGCGTTTTGCCGATGCCCAGTTGCTAGTCTCCGTGTCTTTGGAATCGTCATGAGCATCGTGGGCGGCGCGCTCTTTGTTGTGGCCGAGGCGCTGGCCTTGACGCTGCCGTTGCTGCGCTCGCTCAGGGGGGGTCGCAAAGTTGCCCTGCAGCACATCATCACTCCTTCGAGCCCCTGGCCGGGGCATTTGTGGATGCCCCGCTCGCGGATCTGGCTCCAGATGGTGCTGAGCGTTGTTTCCATGTGCTACCTTGTCGTCATGGTGGAGATGACTCTCTTTTGGAACCCAATCGTCGGAGCCAACAGAATGGACAGCGTGGGCGAGCTTCTTCCGCTCGTCATTGGCGCTACAGGGCTTCTCAGGGTTCTATATATTCTACTGCGAGAGGGACTGCTAGTGCCAATAACAAGCCACTGCTAGTACTTGGACAAATTTGAACGAGGCAGACGAGAGACGTCTGGTGAGTTGCAGCGTACAACGACTTTAGCAACTTGGGCGTGAGGAATTCGAGGGTGGTAGTAACTTCATGTCAGACTAGCT
Organism: Schizothecium vesticola; assembly: GCA_030549215.1. Taxonomy (NCBI): domain Eukaryota; kingdom Fungi; phylum Ascomycota; class Sordariomycetes; order Sordariales; family Schizotheciaceae; genus Schizothecium; species Schizothecium vesticola. The sequence goes on along the minus strand of JAUKUD010000007.1, from coordinate 2,616,887 downwards.
ATAGAATGGATGGATAAGCCGCGCAAAAGGGTTCGAGCTGTCCCCGTCTTCAATCTCTGGGAATTTGTCGCCGGTGATTTTGGTAAAGAGACTCTGCGCCCGAGCGATGTTCTCTGAACCGCCAGGGTCGCCATGTTTCCCCCGCAGTCTCCCTAGATGCAAGAGCACCCTCCCAAGGCATGCCTCGACCATCGTCAGCCGTTCATAAAGCCCGACAGAACTTTTGTAATGCTCCCTGATGACGTTGTTCTCGATGGTTAGCAGTTGCCCAAAATCGGAACCATGTAAGCCGTGCAAGGAGGGGGGAATCTACGTACTCTGCCTTTTCCCAGTCATCCTCTTCCCACACCTGGCCGAGCTTCCAGTATGCGCAAGCCGTATATGGATGTGTTTCCCCGAAAGTCCGCAAGCGCACCTGGAGTGCGTTGGCATGATACTCTCGAGCTTCTTTCTTCATCCCCCGCGCCCAGAGAATATTGCCCTTGCAATAAATGTTTCTGGAGTCCATCGCCCTGATCGCGTAGTCCTTTCTGTCAGCAAGGGCAGCACTACTCGGGATATTTGCCGAAAAAGAAAGCGCCGCACATACATCTTCTGTTCCGGCGTCATACTTTGGCATGTTTCGGCCGAGATCTCCATCGACTTGTCAATGAACTCATCAGCCTTTTCCAGCTGACCGCACGTCAGCGTCGCAAGGGCGACGTTGTGGTGTGAAAGCGCCAGCATCTGGATCTGCTCCTCGGCGCGGCCCTGCCGCAGCAGGATGGATTTCTCGCCAAGTTCGATGGCCTCCTGGACGCGCCTGCTGATGCCGACAGCGGCTGTGCCGAGCGACATGTACGAGTTGGCAATCTGCGGATGCGTCCCGTCCATCAGGCCCGCCTCGACGGCGCTGAGCCGGAGGTTCAGTGCCCGCTCGAGGCTCACGTAGCTCTCCTCCACCAGGCTGCCTGCCACCTGCGCGGCACCGATGGTGGTCCAGAGATCGGCCCGGAGCAGGCGTGTTTCACTGGACAGGGCCTCCGCAATTTCGAGTCCGGTGCGGGCCAACTTGATGGCCGGTTCCAGCATGCCTCGTTCGTGCATGGTCCTGTCGTTTTCTTAGATTACCGTTTTGCCAGACAGGGAATGGAATCTACTTACCAAGAGCAATCGTAGATCAGCTCCGCTAGATGCTGAGACTTGTAGCCTATCGAGCGGCCAACTTCACGGTATCTGCTCCCCAGAGCCTCAACGTGGGGCAAGTAATCCTGAGCCACGTGCAATACCGATGACATCAGCAGACCATTCTTGGACTGTCGAGGGAAAAGAGTCCAGATGAGATCAACGGCTGCATTAAAGGCAGCAGGGAGATCCGTCATGGGGTCCATGCGATGGATGGTTGCCTGCTGCACCAGCCGGTGAACAGAGACCATGGCATTATCCCGTCGCACTAAGCAGTATTCATTGAGACTCCGGAGGCATTGGAGGTAGCTCCCATCATCTGGGAGCAGGGCGTTGTGAAGCGTCGAGACTCGACTGTCCAGGAACATTTCTTCCTGCACCTTGTCCGGGTCGAGGAAGGCCATGGTTTGTAGTAGTGTCCGAGAGCTTTCGGGAAGGCTGGCAATATTTGCTTCCCATAGCATGCCGAGCGGAAGAGATGCGGTACCCTTGCTGGAAAGGTTCCATTCCATGAGGAGTCCTCGCTTCTCGGTTAGAAGCTTGAGGGTTTCGGCCAGCGAACAACTTGAACGCAGCGTCTGCTTCATCAACGCAGCGGCAAGCACGACTGCCAGCGGCAGCCCATCCAGTAGCTCGCAGATCTGGTTCGCGATGCTGACCTGTTCTGGATTGGTAGATAGATCGGCGTACTTGGGCGGAAGCAGCTCGAAAAGGAGCTTGCGTGTCTCGGAAAGGGGCAGGGCACCAACGTCAATCTCGACGCTGTTTTGAAGAAGGGTTCCAGTGACTTCGGGTCGACGGCTCGTCACAATGATGGTGCCCCTGGTCGTTCTTGGCCACAACTCCCAGAGCAAGTCTTCGTCCTCGACGTTGTCATAGACGACTAGCCAAGAATCTTGCAGTTTCCTATTGTTAGCGAGATATCATAAATAACCGGGCGGGCAAAAAAAAAAGAGTATCTCACCGTGTTGTTCCAACCAACCGCGCCAGGCAGAGGGCGCTTTTGCCAGTTCGTGAGAATGGTCGCCCAACTCCATCCCGAGTGCCCTACATGCCCGAGCGGCTGTCATGAGTGCCTTTTGCCGGGTGTCGACCGAGAACCAGAAGATGCGACGATTGAAGGTATCCATGTGGTCGTAAACAAACTTGACAGCGACCGATGACTTTCCCATACCGCCCAAGCCGTAGAGCAGAGCCGAGCCACCAGGGCGAGGCTTGCCTTCCGGTCCCATCAAGTGGTCTCTGAGCTGCTGGGTGATGTCTTCTCTCCCGCAGAACGTTCTATTCACGGGAACATCGAAGCAGGAAGGTTCAAGCGGCTGCCGCGTCGGAATGAGGGCATTGCCATGCATCTTCCACCGTAGCTCATCTGCCTGGAACTTGGCGACCTGAAACTCTCGCTCGACATGGTCGGATTCGTGGTTGATCTTTTTCACCATTTTCCGGAGGGACTCGTCGATACCGGCGAGAATCGGCAGTCCTAACCAGTCTGTGCGGGGACGGTATCAGTGCCAGCGGCATATAACACCCAGGCGCAGATGGACCTGAAGCGTTGGGGAGGGGTGACTCACGTCTTTTCTGGATATTGACGCAGTGGCCAAGGAAATGGACAACTGACAGGCAAAAGACCTCTACTGCTCGGCCCAGCGGCTTGCTGTCTGGAAACATGCTGAGGTACCTCTCAAACGGTTCAAACTTTTGAGTGATGGGCGTGAAATGCCCGAGGACGAGATCGGCCAGCTGGGCGTAATTCCTGCTGTTCTTTGGCCGTGCTCGACGTTAGCCGCGACGTTCAAGGGATGCAATGGACGCAGCACAACGAGTGAGACAGACCTCGAAGATGAGCCGAGTGCTGCCCCATATCATAGTGCCAATCTCCGAACTTGTTGGTGCAAGAGCGGTGGCAATGCCGACCAAAGCCTTCAAGCCATCCACCACGACATCGACGCGCTTGAGGCTCTCTGGGGACAGGTGGGTTGCCGAGTTTGCCTTGAAGTTCTGCGTGTAGGTTTCTAGCTGGTCAATGGAGGTTGTGAACTGAATTTCCATGTAGCAGTCCTGGCCCACGAGGGACCGGAAGGCGTTGCGTTTGGCGTCCCAGCTGCCGGTCCCGTGTCAGCACAATGCGTACCCAGGTAGCCCGAGCATGAGATGCTCGCTCCCATGCTCAGGTTGGCGTCATTTGTTCGAGAGTTACCTACCTTGCATCGTGGGCGACGGGGCTCGGGGCCAACCCCCTTGGCGACAATCGGCGTGCAGTCGTGTCTGGTCGCAACCTGGGTGACGGTACTGCTGCGGTTGTTGGGATGTCAGGTTGCGCCCCGGAGGACTTGGATGTGCTTCCCTTGACGGGCCAGGACCGCTTGAAAAACCTCCCGACCGAGCGTCGCCAGCCGTCACTGGCTGAAGTCCTCCAAGATTTCGTGAGCGAGAAGCTCGAAGTGCTCACCGGCGTGGAAGGCGGCTTAGGACTGGGGGCTCCGAGACGAGGATTGCCAGCTTCAGACATGGCGAATGCAAATTGAGATAGATGCCCGTTAATCCGGTTCGCGTCTGGCCAAAGGCAAAGGAAAGAGACTCGGATGTAGACACACGGAGCTATCTCCGCCAAAAACGAATGTGTGGGGCGTTCTTTTCTTTTGGGCATTGCGGACGGGACGTCTACTTTCCCGCTTCTCGCTCAGCCGTCGCAGGTGGGCGAACCAGTGTGTGTGTGTTGCAAGAGAGGACGGCCTGGGCTCCAGTCCCGCCTCTTGCTTGCCCCTCCCTACTTGGTGCTTTTTTTTTTTTGTCACAGTACGCGATCCAGCCGCAAGGTGGAGGGTACCTCCTTCATGGGCTACCCAGTGAGGTGGCTCTGTCTACAGAGCCCCTTTGCAGTCGCCTCTCAAGGCAATTGGCTGCCATGACGCACCAGGCAACCTTCAGAGAATTCCCAACACGGCAGGCATAAGACACGGCTTCTCCTCCCGTCCTTCGTCTGGGTGGGTGGTGAAGTTCATGCACTCCTGCCCAAGCACCAAACTTGAAGGGTCAGGCTAGATTGTCAGTGTGGAACGTCAAAAGACACACATGGTTACATAGGGGGCAATTTGTCCAATAGATATTCCTCCACTCTTTTGCCTCCGTACATCGGGTGTGGGTGTCTGGGCTCTCAAGGTACTTACCAAGAGTTTTGAGGCAAGTACTCAAGTACTTCTTACTACCTGCTAGGTTAGTACTGGTAACTTGGGGGGCATTCGTGGCATTGAAGCTACTGCGCCCCCAGCTAAACTCGCATGGCTCCAAGGAGGGTGTCATGGAAGAGATTTAACAAATCATGGAGGATGATGGATCTGATCAGACGACCCCATGCAATTCCCCGCAGGCAGGCTTGGTTGTGCCATGAGCCTCACCCACCGGTCGATTCGGGCAGCCATTATCCCTCCTAGGTACGTACCCATCCCAGTTTGTACTCTCTCCATGGAGATGCCGCCCAACGCTGGATGAGGCTCGTGGGACTGGGACCGCCCGTGGCCCGGGGAACAGACGGGAGATGCTGCCCAAATGTCCTTCAAAAAGATGCCCAAGGACTTTCCTCAGGAGTCCTCTTGCCCTTACAAGGGCTAAGCAAGAGCAACAGCACCCATTTCCCATCGCCCGGGCAATCTGGAAGGACAAGACTCCGCGCAGAACAAAGTGACGCGCCTTCATCATGGGTTTGTCTCTCCCCAACGGACATCTGCCCGTCTAGCCCGTTGCTAACCACGTTTTGTCCATTCATCCACAGACCCCAACGACAAGCCCGACAAAGAGCAGCCTTGGAAGAAGTTGTTTGCTTCTCAAACCCCAGCAACGACAAGTGCAAACACCCCCGAGGGAAGCAAAGACGCACAGGCAACCGAGTCCGAAACAGCTCCGTGGGAGGGGTGGAAGCCCAACCCTGATGCCCCTGACGACAAACCTTGGTACCAGTGGATGAACGACTCCAGCACCAACCCGGGCTTGGGAAAGAAGAAGCATGGCGATCTTGCTGGGGAGGAGGAGGCGACAACTGATCCTGTCAATCCCCCCGACGAGGAAGAAGGCAAGGCCGAACCTGCCAATCCTTCCGAGGAGGAAAGAGGTCGGGAGAAAGATGCTGAAAAAGAGCCCGCCCGAAAGAGGTCGTCGAGCCAAGGGACCGTTGCAGAGGGTGGCTAGGAGGGGAGGTGGTAAGGTACCTAGGTACCTACTACCTGCTGGCAACAGGTCCCAGCGTCTTGATACTGTTCCGAGTCTGCCTCAATGCGGCGTCCTGTCCCAGTACGAGTATCAATTTTAGAATGACTGCATTTCCCATATCCACCCTTGACGAAAAGATGCCCCTGTGCCAGTGCGGCCCTGTGCTGCGTACCAAATACTGAAAGAGACGACGGCGGCCACCCAAACATCATTCCTTGTAAGGCACCCGGCCAGTCAAGACAGTTTTTGGCAGCTTCATTTCTGTCAAAAGCCTGTCGGTAAGCTCGAGAAGAGCCTTGTCGGTCCCTGTTTTTGGTCAGTATCGATTCTGAAGACAGCCGCGAGGTACTAACCTCTGGAGCCGGTGATGGCGGCAATCACGCCATATTTCTCTTCTACTTTGCTCACTGTCGAAATGGTAGGAAGTTGGCCCACTGATTCTGGTGTTAGATCCAGGACGCCACAACTGGAAGGAAACACTGGACACGCCTGGAAACACCACCTCTGGCTGCCCAGCCATTGGGCTCTGGAACGCCTGGCGCAAGCCCCAAGCAAACTCGGCGCGGTCCCTTTCCCTTGGGCTGATGATGAGAAAGCCGGGCAGTTAGCAGGAGAGCCGGCACGAGTGATGGGGGTGGGATTTCACTGACGCAGGACGGTAGACGTCACGAGCCTCGGGCTCGCCAAACTTGAATGGCGTGATCATGAATGTGTTGGGCCCAAAGATGGTCTCCATGAAGGATTGGAACTCCTCTCGCTTTCTCTGGACGCCCCTAAATTCATCTGACGACATGCGTTCCCCATCCTCCCAGCGCATTTGCATAAGCGGGTTGACGTAAGGGTGCCGCCCGAACTTAACTTTGTAATGCTCGCGGAAGGCGGCTCGGCCATGGTACTGACCCCAAGTCAGGTAGCCGTAAAGAACCTGTCGGAAGTAAGCAAGATGAAAAACGGCGCTAACATACTGTTCGATTGCTTACCGGTGCGAAATATTCATAAAAGCCCTCTTTGTTTCCGGATATACGCGCCCACTCCTCGGCAAAGTTAACGGGATGCCTCTTCACTTTGAGCACGCGTTCCAGGGAGGCGATAACCTTCTCATATAAAGCGCCAGCAGCTTTATTTTTCACAGGAAATAAATGGGCGGGGTAGATGAGCGTGGGGGTGGCTGCGGTGTCCCCGATGGTGCTGGTATTCGCAACCTCATCCGAGACGCGTTTCAGAATGTCAAAGGCCTTGGACAGGAACCCAACCATGTCCAAATCCCTACAAGAAAAGGGTGTGAGCAATTTGAAACTTGTATGGAATTGGCCAACATGCGAGTGCCTTAGAGGTTGACCTTGACCTACTTGTGGATTTGAACCAGGCCGTCGATGCTTACAGCTCCTTGCGAGGGGCGGAACCCAAAGACGGACTGGCTGGCGGCGGGCTGCCGAACACTTCCCCCAGCTACGTCTGTCAGCCCCCTATAACTCCAGCTGCACGAGATGCTTGATCTTCTTACTATCAGTGGCAACAGCAAAGTCGAGCCAGTCGTAGGCGCCGGAAGCCGCACCAGCACCAAAGCTGCTGCCTCCCGGGGAGCGGAGACCATCCCCCCGTGGATTCCGAGGGGAGTGGAAATCGACAAAGTCTCCGGTCGGGTCTTCGGCGTCAGCAAATTGGCTCATGCCCGTCTTACCTACCACAATGGCGCCGAGATCCTGGAGCATCTGGATAGCTGGGGCCGTCTCCCCCGCTGTTCCGTACAGTTCCCCGTACGACCTCGATGACGCAAAGGTCTTGACCCCCGCGATGTCAATGTTGTCCTTGATGGCCACTCTCAGCCCGCTCAGAGGCTTTTCCGGCGTGACGGTGTAATAGAGCCGAGATGGGACCGCGATGGCCATGTTGGGCGATGCCTCTGCCGTCGAAGCGTTTAGATACTTGATCCTTTGTCGGTGTTAGCTTCCGACCTTGACCAACTCAAGGTACTAGTAATCGGATGGATTGGCATACTTTCCGGTTCTTAACTGCACCAAGGATGCCACGAATGCCCCCTGTCGGTCAGGAAACAACTTCCGCACGGGATGAAAGCCGTGCGAGGAGGCCATGTATGGTCCGTCTACCAGCCCTACTTGCTCAGCCAGGCCACGGTCCACAATAGCGACATGTTTGGTGCCTAGGGTGGATAGAAATGGGCCCAGTTCGTGGGTATTCCGTATCAGCTTCTTCTGTCCCCCATGGCTTCCCACCAAGACCAAAAAGGTCAGAAAGTCCTTGCTGAAAACATCGTCGGACGCCTCAAATTGGTCGATCTTGTTCCGGATTGTGTTGATCGAGAGGTCAGGGACGGTTATGACAGTTGCTGGCCGCAGCCCGTTGAATAGCGGTCTCAGTGCGAGTGGGTACTATTGGTTAAGGGGTGTGTGCGCTTAGAAGGAATACATGTACTGAATCGGCCGGGCATGTGACCCTCACCTTTTCATCGCTGTGGAGGAAAAAAGACCCACTAGCGAGGTTGATGACGGATGAAAACGGCGGAGCCGGCGGATCGGAATCAATCTCGGGGAGGGGCAATGAGACTTCGATGGCCTTGAGCGGGGCACTAAAGCCGAGGGCCGGGCTGAAGGCGCCCTTGAGGAAGGCTGGCCCGGCCGTGAGGAAGCTGAATAACGGAGGCCCGAACATTGATGACATGCAAAAGGCCCAGAATTGAAGGAGCTAATGGAAATGAAAAGCATCCTTCCTTGGAAGGGTGCGCCCCAAGGCACATCGTCGCGGCAGGACATCCGGCACCTTTTACATGGCCGTACCAACTCGGACTCCTCGCCGGCATCTCAAAGCTCGAGCTCGTCTTGTCCAATCTCAATTGGCTCGTTTGCTAGAGGGGTAGGCTCTGATTTTCGTACATTGTAAAAACAGTTGGGAGTGCAGCTCTGTGTTCAACACAAATCCCCCGGGGTCCCGAGGGCGTTCCGCATGACGACAGAGAGATGGGAAGTTTCACAACGAACCCCCATTATATAGAGTTCCGTGAAACCTTACATGCCTCGTCAGAGATACCATCTCGGAAATTTTATAAAACGGATCGGATGATTTTGTCGGTACCCGCCCTCCGGGAACTGGCATGGACCGAGGGGGTGGCACCGGACTCCCAATTCCCCATCGCAGGGCTCTAACGCTTACCGGCGATCAAGACCCAAGCAATATTATGCGACGTAGCGAAGCGCCTACCAGATAGCTGAGAAGGTAGATCAGTACCTCTACCTTTCTAAGCACTTACTAATCCACGAAGTCGTCCGTCCCCCACAGTGCCAACCAATCTATTCCAACTGCCCCCGTCTAGATTGGGCGACCTGCTTCAAGAGTGCATCCAACCTCGAGCCAACATGTGTTTTCAACGCGCCACCGCAAATTCAGACTGTATTGGGGCATACAATCACACGGCGTTTCCTTTCTGGTCCGACTAGGTAGGTACCCTTCGGCCCCACGCTGCAGCCCCCCGCATGTCGGGCGATGTGAGGTTTGTTGAGTGACCCACCAAGAACATCCTTTCCGAAGGCCCTGTCGAAGTATCACATCGTAAAGAACGCAGCTGGGCTGGAGAATGCCCGACCCACATGTAATTCATCCGCCTGCCGCTGATGGGGCGAGAACCGAGGCCTTTGACGGCACCTGAAGTCACAACATTGCATGCATCGGGCCGCCGGGCTAGGTGTCGCAAGAATGGCGCCGAACCACAGAATGCCGGACCATGGCACTGGACCACCTCGGGCCGTCGGAGTCGACCCGCCTGGTGCCTTTCGAGGTAGGTATCAGCAAGCCACCCCCACTAGGTACCTAGGTACACAGGAGAACCAGGCCTTCTTGTTGTCCTCTCCCATTGAAGCCTTTATCTCCCCCATCACCCATCAAGTAGAGATGTAGCCAATGCACGTGGTGAGCGTGGCTGCTGCTAGGCCAATGATTTGACAACCGCCTTGACCAGAGTCGGTGTAGGAAAAAACAATGCTAGCATGATGCACAAGCAAGACCAGCTGGCGGAAATTCAACGACTTACTGTGTGTTCTTGTTGAGTGACGGGGTTCTTCAAATCATGTCCGAAACCTGAGGCTGCAGGCTGGACACGAGTGGGGAGGAAGGGGGGGTGTGAGCATTTTCGACAGCGGGGTGTTGTATTTGGAAGAGAATGGCCTTTGCCTCCTCGAAGGAGGATTCCAAGCAGAAAGCTGAATACAAAATATCGGTGTAATGCATCGTGGTCGAGGTGGGCAGCGTGCGAGCTTCAACTGAAACTGCACCTTACTCAGCGCCATAGAAGACGAGACAGCGGACCTCGACGCTCTCCCTTGGGCGTTCCTGGAAGGAGCCACTTTGAATGTCGAACGAGCAGTGGGGGGCAGCTAGAGAATCAGAGTCAGATTGAATCAACAGACGGAGAAAACCCCCACAGTTGTTGTGCCGCTGTGTCGTGAAGTGAAAGACTAGGTATGGGTGTAAGAGGGGTATGAACCTTTGGCGACGCCATCTTTGCTGTCATAGCACTTGAGCATCCAGACTTCGTCACGCATTTGATCGCTGGCAAAATACCAGGTGTGATCGGGATGCTGATACAAGTTCATCGACTCACCCACGAAATGAGGAAAGACGAGATCCGTCGGTTCGCCGTCCCGGTCAAGGTCGAAGGTGCGAAAGTCGCCCAAACACAGCGGAAAGTCCCTAAGGGGGCCAAAGAGAGGACGCCAGACGCTGATGGGACGAGGATGTGAGGATTTGGCCAGAGGGAGAAGAGAGGGACCTACTTGACTATCTGATATCGGCCTTTGAGGAGCTCGTCGGCCTGCTCCCCCATGTGATAGCGGATCCGCTGCGCAGTTGCTCCAGCAGTTTGGTCTGTTTTCGCGCGGTTCGGTGGCATCATTAGTCTCAAGGAACGGTTGTCAAGTAGAAAATGAATCAACAAACACCACATACCGATGTGTGCGGCAGTCAAGGGTTTGCGCTTGCGGTCGCTCCCACATCCTTCAACGGCGGGGTTGGCGAAACGATGCTAAGGTCACACCTTCAATACATCACAGAGGCTTTCCTGAGCGAGGACATACCGTATGCTCAAAGGGGAGCACTTGTGCAGCGCCCAAGACCCGGGTCAGGAGGCTGATGACCTCCGGGTAGTACTTCTCACGGATGACGTGGTCGATCTCGAACTCGTCGTTGGTCATGGAGGTGGAATGCCGGGTGAGTTGGAATCCTTGGGTGTCGAGGCTGAACTCGTCTTCCCGCCCACGTATGTCGTGCATCCGAATACCTCCGTAGCGTTCATGGCAGACATTGTGCTGTGAGACGCCGGGAACGTTGGTCACTGGGAAGTTGACGTAGTACGGTTTTTCGGTTCGGTATCGAGGCAGGGGGGCGAGGTAATAGATGTGGGAACTGATGACTTGAGACATGTCAAAAACAGTCTGTGCATAGATTCGGCGCAAGGAAAAATAGCTACCGTGACCTTGGTGCTTTGGGTCCTTCATCATGACGAGGGTTTCGTTGGCGGCTGGGAGATGCCCGACCTTCAAGTGGAAGACAGGACGGAGCTGTCTGCCGTTGGCCGCCCGGGCGTGAAACTGAGGTTAAACAAAGGGATGATTGATGCAAATGAGGATTTGGAAAGCCGGCACCCGTGTTTGTTATTGTCGGAAAGTGCGTCTATATGGTTGGGTGCCGCTCTTCTCGTGACCTCCGTCCAAGCGCATGGGAATAAATGCATTCGCCCGACGGGTCCTCCTCCACTTTTCGTACCGTACTGCAACTGCACCTACGGATAGGAAACCTGTGTCATTTTTGGGGGGGGCATCGAATTTCAGCCCAAGAGCCACTCGTCCACCAGATGACCAATGTGCCTGTATAGACTGCCGGCGGCAAAGCCCCAGGACTGGCGAGTACGGACACGACCTGACCCAACGCGCCCTTGTTTACCAGTAGTGGTGCGTGAGTTCTGTCTGGGAGTGGAAATGGAGTGCTGGCCGGCTGGTGGTAATCGCCAATTATCGTTCCGCAGCTCGACTTGAGATCTCCCTCCTCCCTTAGCCAGTACCTGTACCCAAAAGCTGCACGAGATGCAGTCCCAGGTTGAAGCTGAAAACGACGCAAATAGCCCTCATGGCCGCCGCCTTTGGTTAGTGTATCACCGAGATCCCGATCCACAGGGTGTATAGAGGCGGTGGTAACGGGAGTTTTCGTGAACGGAAGAGTGGCTGGGGGCTTCTCGTCAGAGGGTGCTGCAAACGACGGCGAATGTATTTTCGATTGGCCAGCTCGTTCCAACAGCTCTGGCCGTGTTACTTGCTTGCGTGGACGCCTCTCCCACCTCCAGACCACGGACCGCAACGCCTTCCACGACTCGTCAACACACTTCGTTGCTCTTTTTCAAGATGGCTGTTCTTTATAGCATCGACAGCGCGATAAGCTCCTTCTTTGCATCAAGCACAACGGCAACTAGATATCAATGCGATGCGCTCGCGTCTTCACTCGCATGCAGCCCGGTCAGTCCTGTGCAGATACAGGGAACATTCAGCTACACCTTGACAGCGGGGACAAGCAATGCCAAGGTGTTCCAGTTTCGGGTCCAGGAGTCCAGTCTCGACTTGGAAACCATGAGTGTGGCGAGAGCAATTCACCCGCAGTTTGTAGCTGGCTGCAAGTACCGCGAAACAATTGGCCAATCACGACCCCTCCATATCACGAGATGGACAACCTTCCTGGAACCCCGTACATCATAGCGCGCGACATCTCCGCTGCACAACCACCCGACGCCGTGCTCCGGCGTAATACCGTGAAAGACTTGGCGAGGTATGTTCGTGTGCAGATATCCCCATTTTTTAAAGTTGACCCTAACAGTGTGAACAGGTTCTTCACACACTCGTAGACTGTGAGTTAGCACTTGTCTCGGGATGATTCAAGTGCTTGCTCGCCGAGTTTTGCGACAAGTTTGACCTTCTTACCCGATCACTACCGCCTCGATTTGCGCCGAACCTGGGCAAAGTTTGCCCAGAGCTCCCAGCCCTCTTCTTTGGGGCGCTTCCTTTTGTTCTCAACCACGGAGATCTCTGCGAAATGAATCTTCTTGTCAACTCGACAACTGGCAACATCACGGGGATTGTCGACTGGGCTGAGGCGAGGGTTCTTCCTTTTGGCTTTTCCTTGTGGGCGCTTGAGAACATCCTCGGCTGCATGGACTCCAAGGGATGGCGTTATTATGACAATCGTCGTGAACTCGAAGACCTCTTCTCGCAAATCTTTTCAGAGAGAGCTAGCAGTATTTCTGATCTTGATTTGCAGCTAATCCAGGCTGCGAGAATGGCAGGCTTGTTCTACCGGTACGGCTTCATTGTGGAGGGCAAGGACGTCAAAGGTGTGGTGGACCAGGCTGATGCTTCTTCACTCGCATATCCTGATGCCTTCTGCTCGGCTGACGACTTGGCCCCTACAACGAAATGCTAGTGGCCAGATTCAGTTTTGATTTTTACATGTCTTCCGAGGTGCGACGGACAGTGTCGTCGATGTACCCATGAGCCGTTAAAAATATCCTCTACAATGTTTCCCTCGAGGCAGCACCGTCTAAAACGTGGCAAGGCACGCTTCTGTCGTGATGTGTCCGTAGCAGTCCAAGACCCAGGGCCCGCAATGCGGGCATAACCTAACCTAACACTTCCTATTCACTAGTGGTGTTACGGGAATTCTAGGGACGGAGATGCAGAGTTGGGTAGCTGGTGGTGAATGGAAGTTTGCCTCCTATACTGTGGAGTGTAGGGCCTGGCAACCGTTTACAGACAACACTTTACCCTGAACAAGGTTATCTCTCCGAGTAATACAGAGGGTGGTCCCTAAACCACCATTATATCCAGACACGATTCATGCCGAGCCCAGTGGCGTAAGCGCAACTATGTGGCTACCTATCGTACGGCAACGTGCGTTGTGACTTATGCGTCTTCCCGTGCCGGGGTATGTTTCCACGGGAGCTGAGCGGATTCGTCAAATTGGCGAGAGAGCCGGGATGACTTGTCGGACCCATTTGATATTAAGAGGTAAGGTGAGGAGACGCCCTGGTTCCTTGTTGGAAAGCGGAACCGAAGAGGGATCCGCCGGAGACATTGATACTTCGAAAATGAAGCCGCACATATACTAGGGCTCTTCCGCAACTCAACTGGCAAGCGTCTTCAGACTTTGCAAGTCAGTTTGGACACTAAAGTTACAAATGCCGCCGAACATTAAATTCTTTAACTTGCCTGACGAAGCATGGGGAGCTTGAAGTCAACATGATTTATGTGCTGGCCAACATCCTGCACATGCAGGGGGGAAGATGTCAGACAACTTCGCGCTTTGGCTTCCCGAAGGTTGGTGATCTTACGAAAAGCTCGAAGAGAAGAACTATTCCCAGGGACTGTCAAAGACGGGACCAATCTTACATGGGTGGTCGTTTGTCTGGTGAGAGACGACGCGGTTTCAGCACCCCATCGGATAGAGCGGGATACTTAGCATCTTGTACTTCACAGCTTCGCGGAAAAGTTGATGGCATCAAGTTCAAGTTGAAGGTCACGGTGTTAGATCTCAGGAATGGCCACGAGGGCTCCCGCCTCAACTAGATTCAGCCCTTGGACCGACAGGCACGAGACGGGGCTATCCGAAGAGGTACCATTTTCCAATTACTTTAGCCGTCCCTCTCAGCCACGCATTATACCCCGGACTGTCAATACCACATGCGGCCATCATCGAGCTGTAGCTCCGGATAAAGGGTCAATGTCCGGCTCTCGGCAGTATTTAGGCAGTTGGTCACGCCAATCACTGCACCCTCGGCTTCTAGACGTTCATGGAAGGAAACCACCGGGTTAACACCCGGCGTTATTGACACTCCAGAACGACAAGAACAAGCATTAGTAGTAGCCACGTCGCCTGAACCGGCAGCACCATCGCCGGGAGTGTATATTGCGGGATCTCTGATGTCCCCTCATACCCCAACGTCGCTTATAAGGTGCGGAGCCGGCTTCGCGGACGACTTTTGACTCCGAGGTTGGTACTAAGTCGCTGCCCCCCCGCAGTCGCCGTTCAAAGACCGCACACATCTCACAGACAAGAGTTGCACACGAGAACCACCTACCAACCAACCACCCGTGACCCCTACGATCAACATGGCTTGGGGTCGTCGTTCCCTCCTGCGGGCGCTCCTGCTGGCATTCACGGCACAACTCGCTATCGCCCACGCCGATACCGACGCCGACGTCAAAGCCAAACCCGAGGGCTCCTCGGAAGGGCTCGTCTACGAGGCCATCCAAAAGGACGACATCATCACCAGCAACGCCACCGCCACCACCACCACCAACCCCGGCCTGCCCAAACCCCCCGTCGAAGGCTGGTGGGAATCCAAGATCTGCTCGGGCGAGTTCTGCGTCTACACCAACCGCCGTCTCCAAAACGGCCGGGGCATCGCCCTCGTTACGCGCCACCACGACTACCAGCGCGTCCAGCAAGCCGAGAACTCCCTCAACAAGGCCCAAAACAAGCTCCACGACCCGTCCCTCCTGTCCGAGACCGAAGTCCTCGACAAGGGCGTCGGCCTCACCGCCACCCGCCCCCTCCGCCGCGGCAAAGCCCTCATGACCTTCTCCCCTGTCCTCCTCGTACACCAAGACCTCTTCACCGCCGTGGCCAAGCGCACCGACCGCGCCAAGCTCCTCGAGGCCGCCGTCGCCTTCCTCCCCGATGCCACGCGCGCCCTCTTCGACCGGCAGCGCGTGCAGGGGCTCGCGGCGCCCGGCGCCGAGGGCCGGCGCACGCGCTCCGTCGAGGACATCGTCCTCGGCGCGCCGTTCGAGGCCAACATGGGCCACGACATGAACGCCGAGCACTCCGGCAAGCACTACGCGCACTACCCTGAGATGGCGCCCGTGGGGCACGACTGCCGGCCGAACATGGCGTGGTACGTGGACGCGAACCTGGCGATCCACGTGACGGTGGCGCGGCGGGCGGCGGCGGGGGAGGAGATGACGGTGTCGTATATCGATGGGCTGAACTGGCCGCGGTATAAGCGGCAGGCGTGGGTGCAGAAGCGGCGGGGGCTGGGGAAGAAGTGCGGGTGCCGGGCGTGCACACAGAGCGAGGAGGCGCTGCGGGCGAGCGACGAGCGGGTGAGGAAGATTGTGGACGGGCTGGCGGAGCTGAAGAATCACGATAGCAAGGAGGTGACGGAGGAGAAGATTGATGCGTTGTTGAAGCTGGTGGACGAGGAGCGGCTGCATGCGCGGATGGCCGAGTTTTATGAGAATGCCGCGCTGAATTACAATTATCTGGGGTTGGACGTCAAGGCGAAGAAGTACGCCGAGCTGGCGGTGCAGGCGGGGATTATCGAGAGCGGGACGGAGGGGAATGATGTCGTGGCCAACAGGATCCTGGCGTCGGACGTCAAGGGACATTATTCGTATAGGTATACGTTGAAGAGGAGGGGGAACAAGAATATGCCGCCGCCGCCTCAGAGGGCGTAGAGAGAGCGACTGGGATGGCGGGTGTTGAGGTTGCGATGCTGTTTTTTTTTTTGTGAAGAAAATACGAGAGAAATTCAAATCTGAATAGCATCACATTCTGCAACGAGATTCGTAGTGGGGCATTTGGGCCAGTGTGACAAAATCAGCCGAAAAGGCGGGAAGGTTGCTCAAATGACAAAACACTCAAGACCCACCCACCATCACCATGTCAACATTGCCCCTTTGTGGGTTGCCCCACTCCGAAAAAAGAAAAGAAAAAACTCTGCCAGAAACAAAAAATGTATCCATAAGCCCGTCGATTGCGCGAACGATGTGCTATGTTCACGGCCTTGTCCCCGGGTCCCAAGCTCAGGTCTCACGAGACGCAAAGGTTCCGTATCCCATGCTACCGACAAGTTGAGGTGGCAAATGAATGCCGCCGCTTGTGCGATTTGAATGCCAGGCAGATTGTCCTGCGCTGCCTTCTGGAAGTCGGGGACATGTGCTGACGACTACACCACCACAACGTTGGTTGGCTTTTATATTGACAGGATCTGTGGTAGAGGGGGTTATAATGGTGAGAGGGAAGGCACGCGTTCCCACGCGCCGGGATGAAAGCCGGGGCCTGGGAGTTGGGCGCGGAGCCGGCGAGGAGTGGGATGGAAGGAACCCGAACTTTCGCAGGTGATGCGGAGAGACGACCTAACGGTTCAGGCAGAGAGTTTCGGGAGACCAAGGCCGACATGCTCAAGTTGTCAGTGAAAAAGAGATGAATTCTAACCATGATATCAACCACCAAGCCACCCAGCATCCAGCACCGCCATCCCAACAGCCCACCCCTACCACTTCGTACACTGTAAATTCACCCTCCCATCCGTCCCCTTGAGCACCGCCCTCTCCACCGACTTATGCCGACAGGCCGCGCCCGTCACAAACGCCGCCACCACCTGCCCCTCTCCTCCATGCCCTGCCTTTATGCGCTTGCACTCCCACGTACCCTTCAACGGCAAGCAAAAGAACCGCTCCATCAGCGCCCACAGCACCTTCTCCCCACAGTTATTAAACCCATTCGGGTCGAGATCCCCGTCCCACCTGATCTCCCACTCGCGCCGCGTCCACAGGTTGGTGTTGCGGCGCGTGCACGTCGGGCGGAACTCGGGCCTCAAGCTGCTGTATTCCGACTCGTTGAGGCGAGGGTATTCCGAGTTGTCAGACGCCGTGTCCGAGTCCCGGGCCGCCCGGACGGCGAGGTCGTGGGGTCCGGCGTACGGCTGGACGGGGGCGGCTTCGTCTTCTTCCCCGCGGGGGCCGTTTTTGATGGCCGGGCGGCGCTCGTTGACGACCTCGGTGTCGAAGTCAGGGTGCTTCACGATCGGCCGGTTGGCGAGGAGGTCCCAGAAGTAGGGGCGGGGCAACCCGAGTTGGACCTCTGGGAGATCAGGGGCGGCGGTACGGCCATCGACGGCGGCGGTGCGGCCGTTGACGAGGGCTGGGGGGTTGCCGGCGGCGGCGACGAGAGCACCGGAGTCCGGCGAGGGCTCCGAGTCGGAGACGGGGAAGGCAGCCGCCAGGAGCGGCTGCACGGCCAGGAACAGCGGGATGGGAAGCCACTTCATTTGGCGTCTTTGTGTGGATGCCAAAGGGTAGAGAGAAGTCAAACCTAGACTTGGGGAGAACAGAGGGAATTTATACACCAGTGCTGGGTCATGTGCTCAGAACTTCCCCTCTCATATGCCTCTAGTCTTCCCAAGCGCCGACAGTCCTCGTCACCGGGCATTAGCTTGGACTCGATGCTAGTTGCAGCAATACACATATGTGAAGGAAGATGTAGGATCGATGGACTATCAGACGAATAACGCAAGCAATTGCCACTACAATCTCGGCAAAGTGTCAGCATGCCCGTTCCCAGCAGCTAAATACGCACGATCAAGCATCACATTCTCCGGGACTGGCAGTTTGGGATCTGGTCCCTTGCCGACCAAAAGTTCACGAAGAACCAATGATTCGCTCCATCTCGTCTGGGTCTTTGATCGTTGTCGTAAGGTTCTCCGATCCGTCCTTCGTAATGACAATGTTGTCCTCAATCCTGCACCTCAAGTCAGTGACATGCTCCGCGGGGTTGCAGACGCTGCACGTACCGGACGCCACCGACATCCCAATACTTTTCCAGCACATCGGCGTCGATAAACTTTGCATGGGCGGGGTTCTTCAGATAAGGCTCGATGATGAACCTGCAAAAATATATGCCCGGTTCCACAGTCACAACACTCCCGGCAGGAAGCGTGCCCCGGACGCGGAGAAAGCGGAACAACGTGTCCTTGTCGGCGTAGTTGGGGTTGCCACCAGTGTCGTGCGTGTCCATGCCCAGGTAGTGGCCCAGGCCGTGTGGGAAGAAGGCTACGCTTGTTCTGTTGGCCAAGATCTCGTCCTTGCCGCCCCTGAGGATTCCCAGCTCCAAGAGGCCGTCGATGGCAATCTTGTGCGCCAGCAGATGGATGTCGTCCCACAGAACGCCCTCCTTCAGCGCGGCAATGCAGTCCAGCTGCATCTTGTACACAATGTCGTAAATGGCCCGGCTCTCCTTGGTGAACTTGCCGTTGATGGGGAACGTCCTCGTGATATCCGAGGCGTAGCAGTCCCACTCGCACCCCGCGTCCAGCAAGAGGTTGAGCTTGCCCGCTAGGGGGGCGTTGTTGTGGACATAGTGGAGCGTCGCTGCAGCACGCCCGCTGGCGAAGATGCCGTGGTATGCCTGCTTCGGAGCCCCCTTTCCGATGCACTCGGCAAGGAAGACAGCCTCCAGCTCGCGCTCGTTCTGGGCGTGCTTTACGTTCTCCATGACTGCATGGTGAGCCTTGGCGCTAATCGCGTTGGCCTTGGCGATCATGGCCAGCTCGAACTCGTCCTTGACTACGCGCGAGACCTCGATGGCCTCCTTGAGGATGGAAAAATTCTTGTGGTCGAACTCGAGGAACGTGACCTTCTCCAGGACTTGGTTGGGGATGGCAAAGACAGTCGAGTTGGTCTTCTCGGAGCCGATGTGGGCGAGGGTCGCGTTGACGTCGTTGGTGTAGCGGACCTCGTCGACGTCCCAGTTCGCCTTGGCCTCCTCGGCCGAGACCGGGAGACCGGCCCATATGACGCTCTCGGGATCGATGGGAGGGATGAACAGAGTCAGCTTGGAGGAGTCCATATCGTACACAACGTGGGAGTCGGCCAACGGGCAGCCTGTGAGGTAGTAGAAGAAGCGCCGCTGGCTGCAGGCCCAGACGTGGTCAGCAAGCTATCAGCTAGTCGCAGCAACCCATCCGTCGGGGGCTTGGGAAATACCGAAAAGGCTCTGGCTCATCATTGTCCTCCAGCAGCTTCGTCATGCGGCTCTCGAGGTACAGCACGCCGCTGGCGTTGGGCACCTTGGAGCGAATGTATTCCGTGACGCGTTGCGCATGGCGCTTGGCCGGGTATTTCCCCTGGAGGATCGTGTCGTAGTCCATCGTGACAGGGCGCAAAAAGGTATAGGCGCGTCGCTGGGCTGCAGATATGATGGCAGGGACACGTGAAAAGAGGACGAGTGGTGGTGATCGCGGCATGTGAGGCCTGCTGGAATCGAGGCGCAAAGCTTGACGAGGTCATCCACTGTACACCCCCTAGTGATAAGGGAGCTCTGGCCAGTGCGGGGCATTCTAGCGCTCACCGAGCTTCCTGAGCTTCCGCTCTGGGCATTGCCTGGTGGGGCATCCAAAGGTGTCGCCGGGAGGTGCTCGGGCTGCAACGGCTTTGCAGCGCGGGGTCGATAAGGCAGCTCGAGCAGATAAGGAACTGGTGAAATCAATCCACACACATTTGAACATGAAGTAGCAATTCATCAAGAGAATCTTCAAATATTTTCTTGATAAACTGTTCCTACGCATCACAGTGTACTTAAGTACACAAACTCATTCTATCAACCCAAAATCCTCATCCCCGGGCTCCGTATACCTCCCCAGCGTCCTCCCCGGCTTCCCAATCCTGCTCTTATCCTTGATGATGTTTCCTGGGTCAATCGCCTCCTTTTCGTCTCTCTCTTGATCCGGCGGGAAACCGTCAGCAACATTTCCCACAAGTAAAAACAATCAGAGCAAAGCTAGAGCCACCTACCAAGCTGCTTGTCCGAGTCTGCGTCCCCTAGACCACCAACGGGGTCTTCCACCGGCGCGTCGTCATCAACCACGGGGACCGTCTCATCTCCTGATGTCTTGTAGGACGGGTCGTTGACCTGTCCGGTCGGAGCGTCCTCCGGGAGCTCCGCCCCGGGCTTGTCGTCGGCGTAGGGGTGGGCGGTTTTTGACATTTTTGCTAGGTTGCCGGTACTTGGAGTGTGCTCTTTAGAGTGTTCGTTGCCGAGGCAGAGGCACGCCGTTTTTCTGAAGGTGAAGATGCCCGATTTATATCTCCAAAATTTCTGCGCTCTGGATATCGATCCCAGCCGGATGGTCATGACGGTGGACAATACTGTAAATTGACATCCATGATGCTTGTATGCGTCTATGAGCCCCTGAACGAGGGGACCAATTCGACCAGTGAGATTGAACCATGTCATGGTCCAACTCATTTTTACATCATGTCTTGAGTCTCAATCCGCGAGACAGCGTCATCATTCTGTAGGTAGGCTTCTTGACGCAACTCCGAACTCACCGCCCATCTGCGATCAACATCCATATACATAGACCTAGCCCCCTACCAGCCAAGCATGCCTCCTTGTTCCCTCACCATCAAGCCCGCCATGCCGAACAAAGAGAAAGCCAATGTCCCCGAGGACCCCCCCGCGTCCAGCGACAAAGAGACCCATACTTGCAAGCCTCGTTGCGGCCCGCCTGGCGTTTTTGTGCTAACACGGACTCAGCAGCTCCCGCGTCTGCCTCACCAACGTCGCACAAGGCCAGCTCGAGCTCAGAGCCCCAGAAGCATGCAACTAGCTCCCCCAACACCACCAAAGGCCTCAAGGCCAGCATCCACTACCCCGGGGTCTCGGACGAGTCGAGGGGCAAGATCCAGGAACGGCCTGACATCGTATGAGCTTCGGCGAGGTGGTTGGGGTCGTCCAATATTGCTTTGCATTATGTAAATCGTGATACACGCTGTAATCTGCCACACCCCAACTCGTCTTCCATGGCCCGAGGATGGGGATTATTAGTCTTCCCATGTCTGCAACTGATCGCAACACGGGGCCCTCGGCGCTCCCACCCCCACGGTTGCAGCGCTCTCGTGATGCCCATTATCGTGACACAGGGGATACCTGCATAGTCGATCTTCGTGTGTGACCTTATAACCATTCCGATGACGTCTCGGCCCATTATAGCCCTCAAGGCCCATCTCTTATCGGTGCCTGCGGCAGCTGCAGCACAGGGACGCCCTGGGGCTGTCCATGGCTCGTCAGCTCCCAGCTTTCCCTGCCCCGCCTGAGCAGCTCCCACTGGTCCCGCAGCGACTCCTCCGTCACCATTAGCTCGAAGCCAGTGAGGAAGCAGAAGCTAATCTCCAGCCGAGCGAGCTCCGCTTCGCTGACTCCGCCCACCTTGGCGAACTTGCCGTGGGCATAGCTCAGGTCTTCCAGAGCCTTCATGGCTACACGGAGACCTCCGAGGATCAGCCGGTGAGCATTGCGCCGCGTCACGACAATGGCCCTTTCCAAAACCACAAGACGATATATGTAGAGCGACGTGGCAAGGTAGACGGCTGTGGACATGGGGCAGAATCGGTGGATGCGGAGGAGGTAGTCGGTGATGGGGATGGGTGGAGGGAGCCGCGAGTAGAACTTGCGCGTGATGGCGCTGTGTTGGAGGTTTAGCGGCTGCGAGTTCTCGCCGACGATGATGTAGGGTCCGAGGGGCGGTCGTCCGTGGCCGTCGGAGGCGGGCGGGGGAGTGGGATTAGGGGTTCGTAGGTGGACCCCGTCTATGTGTTGCGATGGCAGCGTGGGTTCGGGACATTGTTCGGCCTGAGGTTGAGGGGATGGTTGTCGGGAGAGCCCTGAGCGGGGGGACCTAGATGTGCTCTGCTGCAGGAGGCGGGCGAGGTTCTTTTCCGAGTTGGACCTGACGATGCTCTGCTTTTCCGCCTCGAATCCTCGCAGGTGTGGTATGGTAGGGCTTCGCGGTGGGGGGGTAGGTGGGACGTCGCCCGTTGTCTCGACAAGGGACTCGATCGCGATGCTGAGCAGCTTGAGCGCCGCGAGTGGCGTCACCTTGAAGATGTCGTCGGCCTCGGCGACAAGACGAGGGGACGTGACATCGCTTTCGGGGCTCGGTATGTATCGGAGCTTGGGATCAGCCGAAGGGTCGGGGGGAGGGGGCGGGGAGGGAATGCTGCTTCCTTCGCTCGCATCGTCGATCTGGGTCGTGCTGTCCGGCATCGCGTAGGCGGGTTCGACTTCAGCGGTGGTATCAGCACCGCAGCAGGCTGGCTGGCGCTGTTTTCTGGAATGCGTTGCGGCAGGTATCGGTTCCAAGAGTGGCAGAAAACCGGCTTCGGACAAGGCGATGGTCGGACGCTGGCTCCTACCGGTAGTTGGGTTGGGACGACGGTCGTGGCTCGCTCGAATTCAACTGGGCCAGGGCGGCTCGACAGTCTTGCGTATTGGGGCGGACGAGGCGGTCGCAACTCTCATGATCGAACGTCCCTGAGACGATTGTTCGCCGTCACAAACCTCGCCGTGTCTCGTGCACACAAAGGGTTGCTTGCGCTTGTGCCAACCGAGGCTGGTGTGCAGGCGGGTGCAGGGAGCGGGGCGAATTCGTAGGTCAGATGGGTGGTAGATGTCGAGCGATAAGAGGGTAGGAGGGATGTCAGTCCTGGGTGCCAGAGAGTCCGGCGCAGTCTAGAATCAGTGGTCCAATGCTATGTCGTGTCAATGCTGGTGCTGATGTACTCCGTACTGTAGATGTTGGTGACGAGTTCGAGAAGCGAGAAGATTTCTAGCATGCCATGAGCAAAAGATAGCGGTGCATGCGGGTTCGTCAACTGGCAGCGACCCCTATGGCGCCGATATTCCCTCGTGACAGCGGTCGTGGACCCCGCTGCACAGGGTCTGTGCAGTGCAGTGTTCGAGACCCGTCCACAGTATTTGCACCCAAAGATTTTGGTCGCGTGTCCCCAAATCTCGACTGGTCCTGGGAATCCCAACTTCCGTCCCTCCTGTGGTCGGCCACTGATCGAATCCTGATATCTCGAACCTGCGCGTTTTTCTGGCCCCAGTCGGCGAGATGATCTGCGTTGGCGCCTCGATCGAGCGGGCTGTGGTGTTGCACGACAGGTTCCTCATGCGCGAGGCCGTCGAGGACGTGGCGAATCCAACACACGGGAGAGCGGCGGGAGGAGAGGCTGCAGTCCAAGAGACGACTCGACAGGGGCGGAAAGATGGGAGGGCTGGGCACAAACAGAGTTTCCCGTCTCGATGGCGGAAATGGAGACGAGGCCCAACGATGACACGATCCTGGCGCCGGACCGGCGGTCTGGAAGATTCTTGCAAGTCAGGACCACGCTCACGACACCGCAAGACAGAAATTGGAAAACGGCCAACGGGCCAAGATTATGTACTCTGCAAATCGTGGGTTTCCCCGTCCGGCTGTGCTCCATCTCCAACAGCCGGAGAGCCAGGCAGGGGTTTCCCGCAGGTCCAGATGCCCAGAGCTGAGGACGACGGCACACGATGCTGGCTCCTGGTTGCATCGCGGGGACCCTTAGCGCAGGTGAGCCCCGCCGGGTTGATTGCCGTGGAGCAAAAATCTCGATCCTTCAAACTTCGGAACAGCCTACCCAAGCCGGAGGCGGGCCCTCTCTGCCGCTACTGGTACCACAAGCCAAGCACCGCCGCTAGCGCCTCGGACTCGATCGCCCATGCTCGACGACCTCGAGGACGACCCCGTGATGTCTCGGGACCAGCGCCCGGTCTCGACACCGGCAGCTTCCCCGCACATAGGCAGCGGCAACATGCATCCGCGGGCCGTTGAGCATGTCTAGTTGGCCGAGCCCCCCACGCATATTGACACTATTGACACACGAGGTGGTGCTACCCTGCCGGAGGACGAGGTTACATATGTGCTTGCGAGTACGCGGGGGCCAGTTGCCTACTAGCAGCCCAGCTCAACCTTGCAATCCAGCACCGCCGACTGCCCCCCTTGGACGGCCTCGATGGCCTTTCTCAGAACCTCGTCCAGATCCGCCGCCTTGTCGACTCTCGCCGTGTGGACGTCCCCGCCCGCCGCCGCCTTTGCGATGCCCGCGTAATCCGGGGCTGGGTCGAACGAGATGTTGATCTCCTCGTTGGTCGCCTTGGACCCGAGCCCGTCGGGGTGGACCAGCAGCAGAGACTTGCGAGGCGCATTCCAGCCTGCGATGGTTAGTTCTTCGCGCCCAAGAGGACGGGCCCGGCTACTCACCTTTGTTGTTCAGCACAATCGTCAGCACCGGGATGTTGTATCGCTTTGCGATCCAGTACACGCTGCCAGGAACCGAAAAGAGAAACGTGCCATCTCCGACGATCTGTACCACGAACTTGCCCTTCTCGCCCCGGGCCTTGGCCTCGTGGTCCGATGCCAGCTTGATGCCGAGCGCGCCGCCGCCCGACCACCCCAGGCCGCCGCCGCCGCAGTTGATCCACTGTCCGGGGATGGTTGGCTGGAGATTGTCGTGGACAAAGACCGTGTTGGTCACGGCCTCGACCGCCCAGATGGTGTCCTTGGGGCAGAGCTCCCGTAGCTTCGAGCTGAGGTGCCCTGTCCCGAAGCCGCCGTCGGCCAGCGGCTGCGCCTTGTCCGCGATCGCCTTGATCCGCTCCTCAAACGCCGCCTGGACGGCCTTGGCCCTCTCTTCGCTCTCCTCGCTGGCCAGCTGCGCCTGGAGGGTCTCGTCCGACTTGAGCTGCCCCGTCACCTGCTCGACGGACGTGAGCGCATCGGCACGGAACCGGGCAATCGCGTCGATGTAAAACAGCGGCATCACCTGCTTCAGCGGATCTACGTCGATGTGAAAGATCTTGGCGTCCGCCCTCGGCTTGCACTGCGTCGGGATCCAGGGCACGTCGCAGTCGAGCACGACAATCACGTCTGCGTTCCGAATAGCCTCCTCGTTCCCGAATCTCAACCCCAGCCATCCCGGGTGGTCCGCCGGGAAGCACATGTCGCTCCCTCCAGTATCCAGCACCCTCAGCCCCTTGACCGTATCCGCCAGCTCCACCAGCGCCGGCACCACGCGGTGGTCCCGCCCCGCATACGCCGTGATCAGCAGCGCCGCCTTGGCCCCCGCCAGCGCCGCCGCGATGTCCCTTACCGCCCCCTGCGGCAGCCCGCCCAGCTCAACAGGCTTCCACATCTCCTGGCGGATCTCGTACGGCACAATGTCCATTTCCATGACTTCGCGCGCGCCGCACAGGTAGACGGGCCCCTGCGGCGCCGACGTGGCGAACTGCAGCGCGCGGTTGACCATCTGCTTGACGTTGTGGCCCGTCTTGAGCTCGGCCGCGTACCGGCAGTACTGGCCGACGATCTGCTTCTGGTCGGGCACGTCCTGGATCCAGTGGATGTACTCGGTGCGCGAGCCACGCATCTCGCCCTCTTGCGTGAAGGGCGAGAGGCCGGCGAAGACGAGGATGGGCGCGCGCCCCGCGCTGGCGTTGTGCACGGCCGCGCCGAGGCCCTGGGTGCCGACGTCGACGTGCACGATGACGCACTGGGGCTTGCCGGTAAGGCGGGCGTAGCCGTCGGCCATGGACATGGCGACCATCTGGGTGGGGGTGAATATCATGGCTTTGGGGGGGTGGATGGGGGAAGGACAAACCTCGTTGGGGCATGTAATGATGCGCGGGAAGCGGTCCTTCTTCTCCCTGGCTCCCTTTACCATGGCCTCGATGATGCTCGGGTGGTCAGACCCCAGGTTGACGAAGCAATGCGTGACGCCGGCGTCCCATAGAGCCTCGAAAAAGGCAAACGACGTTGTGTACATGTTGGGCGGCGTGGCAGTCGTCGTCGTCAACAAGGTCTGGGCGGAGATGGAGGGAGTGCTGCTCAATTGCCGTGCCTGCTGCTGCAGAGTGAAGCTATTCCCAAGTCCACTCAGTGCAGGAGACGCGGCGGCGGGACGAAGCTTTATCACAGATGAGGAGATGCCCGTCTCGCCCCTCGGGTAAATGTTCCCCGCCGCCGCCGAGGCGACGCATCGGCGCTGCAGGGCGTGATTATGGCGAGGGAGGCGGATGACGTTGGAGGCCCGAGGTGGGGTCGCGCGAAGGAGGGGCGGCATGGTCGCGGCAGATGGGGGTGGGATGGGGATAGGGACGGGCGAGGGCGGGGGGGATGATCCGTCCCGGGGTGCGGAAATCCGGGGTGGTCCACAGCGAAGGGGTGTCCACTTGCTGAGGTGGTCCCTGATATTCCCGGGTGGTGTTGAGGGGAGGCCGGACGTCGTTTTCCACGACGATGGGATTATAGATGTTAGGTAGGTAGGTGTTCTAGGATGATAATTCAGTGCCCCTTGCTAGGATGGACTAGCTAGTGCTATCAAGTCCCAACCACGTGCATCTAACAAAGGAGTCGGGACAAGGAAACTGTGGGGCCAAGTCGGTGGTAGGTGAACTCGCAACAGTTCCGAATTCGAGGAGCAATGGGAAATCTGGTATTTATTTGATCCCCGGTCCCCGGTCCGGAGGAGTGGTGGCAGTCAGTCTTGGGGAAAGTGGTGGTCCGTCCCACACACGGACCGGCCTCGGCTCAACGAGGAGGAAACCGTATGTCTCCATACGGGGTGCGCGTCAAGTGACCGTGCCGGTGCGTCGTTGGTCTCGGTTTGGTGGTTTCAGCGACACGGCGTTACCTAAGTCGACGAGCCCATTCGGTGAGCGGCGGCCCACCGATGACAGCGAGGGGCCAGGGGATTGGCGAGACTTGGAGGTAAGGGAGGGGAGGGGATCGAGGTGGTCAGGGGGTTGGAGCAGCGGTTGAGGGTGCGGGGTTGGATAAGCCGAGGGGCACATTATGGGTGGTACTGCCTGGGTGGACATTGTTTAGGTTGATGAATTAGAATATGCCTGGTATTCTTCAATTGTCCATCCAGTGTCATGTCTGTTTGAAATTGTAACCATTTTCTGTTGCTCTCTTCGTGGCCATCATCAATCGAATGGGAAGTTGAACCGAAAAGTTGGAGATTTTGATGCACAGGATGGGTGAGCCGGTGGTTTCCGGCCCCCGCACCGACCCCAGCGGAGACCGAGGCCGCTGCCACCCGCTGGTTCGCGGGCATGCTTGTGCTCTTGACTTGCGGGGCTAGCATTGCATTGCAGACGGCGGTGACTCCCTCTCCGTTGCGGTGGCTATCCTTTTGATCTTACACCTGCTCCTGCTGCCGATGATGGGATTGGCCGCCGGGAGAACGACAAGAAGGAAGATGCGTGGTTGCGTGTTTGTCGGGTCAGGGGCTTAGTGACTTAGGAGGTGCTCTGGACCCAAATTTAAGAACTTTTCCCCAGCGTGCCGTGGTTGGTTTGTTAGCGTGGGATATTGAAGACACTGAGAGTTAAAGAAGTCTTAAAGGTGGAACTGAACACCTTTATTCAAGAACTAAGTCCCGAGGTCTAAACTGAAGTCCTACATTTGTGGCAACCGGGGCCGGAAATAATCGGACCTCACTGTTGCCTGGGAGTTGGGGGGGTCTTTCGCTAATAAACAGCCTTGAGGTTTGAAATCAAAGCTGGACGCTCATGTGTAAGTAGGCCATTCAAGAAGGCAGTTAAACTGGTCCTCGTTTCTAGCTCGAGAAGAGGTCTCGCATCAACAAACAAACCAATATTTCATTGTACATGAAATCTCCACTCATCCCGACGAGCAAGGCTTTCCCGGTCTCTCCTTCAGGTAGTAGTACAACTTCAATACAGCATGTATGAATCAAAGTCGGTGATGTCGTGGCTGCGCGTGTACACCCTGTGAGCTCGAACCTTGGTACGCCTCTCTATGTATGTCTCCAGCTCAGCCACACTTATCCTTCTCCCAAAAGGCTCGAGCTTCGGCAACCCACCGCGAACTCCTGCCCACGGCAACATTATCTCTGCTGCACGTTTCGTGCTTTCCCACAACCACCCTCCTCGTCGAGCTGATATCCGGTCCAGAACAGCCGCTTGGTTCGGAGGTCCATCGAGCAGCAACATGTCTGTCAGGCTCACCGATACCAAATCGTCCGACTCGTCATCTCCAGGTAAAGGGCGTCTAGAGGAGTTCATGGCGTTCTCGGGTCGGAGTAGAGCAAAGTCGAAGAAAACATCAGGATCGCGCCAAAGGCCAATAAGGCCTCAATTATAGGCCAGAATCTAGTTGGGGAACGCTCCACCAAATTCTCTAGACTGTAATGCGGAGGGACAAGTTCGTATGCGCGGTGTTGGAGTAGTGCTAACCATGGCGTCACCATCAAATCCTGTTTGACAGAATTGGGTCGGCAGCGCACCATCGGGAATTCATCGTTGGGGGCAACTCCAGCTTGCAAAAGGTGTTTGTACAGGGGGATATAGCCCGAACGTAGCTTCAAGCCAGAGTATGTCGCCCTGTCAACGACAGCGTACATTGATGTGTAGAGAAGGGTCGGGCCCTCGTGCGCCAGTAGGTCCTTGGACATTTTTGTAACGACCGACCGCATGTAGTCGTGGCATTGGACGTCCACAGCCATCCAGTGTCTGTATGACAAATCGAACCCCCTTTCAAATGCGGGAATCAGCATGTCGTGGATATGAAACGCAGATGTGATAGCGCAGCCCCACGGCAGAGTACGAGAAGTCGACTTTTGTGCATAGTGGGATAAAACCCTTCCATGAGCCTCCAACACCTTGGGCTCCACGGCCAAGGCATCGTACGAGATCCTTGAAGCAAGGAGCCGTTCAAAGCTTTGGGCAAGTGGATATAGGTGAGAACCTTTGCCGAAAGACTCTAAGCCAGGGCGCGCGAATTTGAACTCGGCGTGGAAAAGTCTATGGATCAACCGATGGAGGTGTAACAAAGCGTTCTCCGATGGAGATCTGCGCTGGACCATGGTCTTGATCATATCCAGTTTGTTGAGAAAGTCTCGGGCGGTGCGGTGCATAAAGTCGACCTGGAGGCTGAAATATAGCAGACCATCATCTCCTTTATGACCATCATGCCGCACACGACGTTGCCTAATTTCCAGCAGGCCTTTGGAAAGACAATAGAGTTGAGCTTGGATATGCTCATGACGCAATAGGATTTCCTCATCCGTATATGAACGAATTGGTAGATTGAAGGGGAACTCAGGGTCCAATAGGTCATCGACCCATGAGTACAAGAGCGCATTCAGGGGTTCGTTGACTGAGAGCGCAATCAAGAGCATCATGTCGGATCTTTGGCGGTCCAAAGGGTCGATGCTCTCCATGAGCTGAACATAAAGGGGCTCCAGTCCACGGGGCAATCCCTTCGCCTTCTGGAGTAGAGTGCGAAGAGGGTACCTGTGCCTTATCCCCTTCAGGACGGATCGCACAACGAGGCGTACCCATAGGAAGACGCCGTCGGCCCGGTCTATGATGGTGCGCGAAAGGGACAACACCATCTCTTCGTCCGAGGCGGTTTCTTTTGATAATGCCCCTGACACAAATCGTCGGAGATCCGCCCTGGTCAAGTCGTGGAGGGCAATCCGCTGACTGGCTTGAAACCCCTCAAAGAATTCCACGTATGGGCGACTGCTGACGCACAGCTTGACGTCAGGTGATTTAGCCCAACTGAGGACGTCTTCTGCGAGATCTCTGTAGTCTGTGTTCAAGTCGCTTCGAACTCGTCCAGGCCATCGATGAAGAAGAGGAAACGATGGCCGGCAGTGCGGTCCTGGCTGACGAGCAACTCCATGGCTCTTCTCAGCTCGGAAAGTTGGAAAGGTGTTGTGTCGAGATTGGCGAGGTTGTGACAGTCCTTGGACCAGTACCGTGGAAAGGTTTGTTGGATAAGCTCCGGGTATTGCTGCAAGGTCTGAAAGAGGATTGACTGATAAAGGCCCACAAGCGACTTTTCCTCTGGAGTGCCCGAGCTCCAAAAGAAGAACCCGGCAATGACAAGATTCTTTGGGCCGGCCCATTGCTGAAGGAGTTCCTTGACCCGCGGGTGATGGTACAGGAATTTCATGAGAGTTGATTTTCCCGACCCGGCCTTTCCGGAGATGTGAAACACCAGGCTGCCCGTCTCGAGCCATCCGAGAAACTGGCGGCGGGCCAGCTCAAGAGCATGTAGTTCATCGTCGCTTAGGAGAACATGTTTGGAGTCGTCTGGGGCCTTGATGTCGAGATCCGCTTCTAGGTCGAGGAACCAATTGAAAGTGTCAAATTCGGCCTTTCCCACGGTCTCCTCGCGAGTCCACATCTGGGGGAAATGAAGACGCCGGAGGATGCATTCTTCCATCTTTGAGGATTTTGGAACGGCATCCAGGAAAGCGAGTATGCTCGAGAGAGATTTTTGTATCTCTGCCAAGGACCCAGATAGATTGGGGCCGATCGGGCCACTGTCCTCGGACATTTGAGTGGCGAGGGTTGTCTTGAGTTCTTGAATGCCTTCTTGGATGGCCGTGAGCTCACCCACGGCCTGCGAATGTATAGAGACATTGCCGGCCTGAATCTTGTCGAGCTTGGCTTTGACGGATGACTGCTCCTCGCTGTGGGCCAGATTAGAAACGCACAGAAAATAAAAGCGAATCACTGCCATAATCCCACTAACCTCATGATTGTAGTCAGCCGTAAAAGCAGCTGGAGCCTCAGAGATGCCAGCCTCTGCTCTAAGAAAGCTATGTCCTTCTCCTTTCGCATTATTTTCCATTTTGTCTCGACGCTACGCCAGACTTTGTTGCCCTCCTTGCGTTCCAGGTCACTCAACAGCGCCGACAGCTCTCCCGATACAACGAGGCATTGGGCGGCAAGATCCTTCAAGAAGTCGCGGTGGTGACTGGCGCCTTGGCAGTCGACTCGTAGTTTCCCGGTAACATCTTCGAGGTCTTTCAGGGCTGCGCTGATCGAAACTGTGTCGGCGGTGGTGTTGGTGTCGGATCGGTAGATGTCGTAGGAACCCTTGACGAGTTTCCACGAAAATTCGACAAAGGTGAGCACAGCAGACGCAAAGCCCACGGCGCTGATGGGGTCCATCCGGATCAAATGCGGACGACCCGATCTTGCCCAGGAGAAGCCAGAAGGGCGGTGATGTTGGGATAGAGGAAGGCTTCTTATATTGGCTCCGTCAATTATCTTCCGATGCTCACTCGTAACCTTTCTCCCCACACCTACTAAAAGATCCTTTAACCTCTTGATCAACGCATGCAACGGATCCAGCGAGTAATACGCCCCCTGATAGTACTCCAGCCCCTCGAAGCGGCCGTCCATTTCCCCGCTTGACCAACTTTTTCGCCAGCCAGTATATCTCGGGACTGAGATAATGTGACATAACCCCCCGATTGTCTCTCCAGCATCATGTCCTTAGAAATTATCAAGAGGGTTTGTTGCTCTCTTCGTGGTCATCATCAATTGCATGGGGAAGTTAAACCGAAAAGTTGGAGATGTTGATGCACAAGGATGAGCCGGTGTTTTCCGGCCCCCGCACTGATCTCAGCTGAGGACGAGGCCACTGCCACCCGCTTGCTTGTTACTCCGTGCTCTGGATTTGCAGGGCTGGCATTGGATTACAGAGTGGTTGTGGTGGCTGTCCTTCTGAAGTTGCACCTGCTCCTGGCAGTAGTCATAACAAATACTGCCAAGTCTTTGCCGTCCTCTGTCTCACTCATCAACCGTCAAGCCCAACCAAGACGGACGTCATGAAGCGAGGGGAAAACCAGCCGCCAGCCAAATAGGCACGGGGGGAGGAGAGTCAGGCATATTCTGTCCATTTTTAGAGATCCGCGTATATTCCTTTTGCCAAAACTTCAGAGATCGAACTGGTCGTTCTTGCGCCCCTTGTCGCTAGCATTAACTGCGTCCACCACCACCACAGTCTCGACCGTCCTCATGATACCTGTCCCCTTGCTGTAAACTGCGTGCGAGGACGGGGCAAGGCAGGTCTCTGAGCCCGAGCTCCCCCCGCGGGCGGCTTCCGGGTCCTCCCACGCCTTCAGCTCCTCCCTTTGCTGGCCCGGGCTGGTGACGACAGCGCGGGACGTCGTAGGGTTGATGGCGCCCGAATGCTCGTTCGTCTTTTGGTTGCTGCTTGCGTCCATGCCCACGTGCGCCCTGTTCGAGCCGCTGCGTACCACCTTGGCGATGAGCGAGGCATTGGACAGCTCGATGTGCAGCTTGACAATGTAAGCGACCGGGGCGAACTGGATATATCTGAGGCAAACGGCAGTGTTAGCCGATGGACGCTCGGTGGGCGGGTGTCTGCGAAGAAAGAAAAGGAAGCTCACATGTACGGGTCTGGCAGACTCAAAAAGCCGAGAAGAAGACAATCCATGGATGTTGAGAGCAGTACGATGGCCACATTGAAGTGAAAGAGCGCCCAGTACTTGCTCAGCCCGTCCTGGATTAGACGGTACCGAACCAGGTACAGGAAGTACAGGTTCAGGCCGAGATCGACGACAAGGAAAAACGCCTTTTCGGATTTCTCAAACATGATGTTGAGAGTGACCTGGAACGGGGTCACTCCGGGCATCTGCGCTGAGATCCAGATAACGGCCACGGCGATGTTGATGGACAGCACGACGAGGAAAAGGGCCCACTTCAGCTTCATGGCTTTCCTGGGCTCGACCATGATCAGAGACACGCGGTTGGCGACAATCTGCAAAAGCAACTGGGTCTGGATGGCCCAAAGTAGTACTGGCGGTTCGTTAGTCCCTGCGTCGCCCCATCACCCACCAGTCCAGGGACCTCGGGAGGACATACCGCTTGCGATGTAGAACGCCAAGCTAAGACTTGATGTCAGCATCCCTTGCCAGCGAGCACTCCTTCTTCAAGCAGGTGAGAACGAACCTTGCAGGAATGATACCATTGAGAAACAGGTAGGTGATGAGCGCAAAGACGAAGTTGACCCATGCCTCCACCCAGATCATCACCAGGTAGCCATTGCGGAGAGACCGCCTATGTCGCCATATTACTTGGGTCTGTTTTATGATCTTAACCTGCGTGAATGCGAAAACGGCGAGGAAGAAGCCGAAGTACACCGAAGCGAGGTCCATGGCTCCGGCAGGCGGTTGGGTTGGGGGCCGGGGGAACAAGAAATGGATGAACCAAAAGAGTGTTTACTGAAAGGGATGAGCCAAAAGAGTGTTTTACAGAAAGGGATAGAAAGCACGGCATCGACCCCCAACTTTGTGCTTTGGATGCTCACAGATGCCCATCTTATAAAGTAAAGGAGTCGCGCCGGATGGACAGGAAAGCGTCGACAGGAAAGCGGATGCCTCCGTGTCTGCTAGTGCCAGATGGGGATCAACGCCGACTCTGATTACTTCGATGAACAAGTTAGGTAACAGAGCGTGGCTTACCTAGGTGTGCACTGCCTGCGGTCCGAATGGCTCCATTTCGAGAGCAGTCTATTCACCATTCCCAATCAGCGACAGAGGTGGCCAGCCACAGCGATGTCTGGTAAGGGCCGGCTAGTGTACACGCCAACCGCTAACGTCTGTCTCAACTGCCCAGCCGGAGGCTCTCCGTTTCATCGTGGCGCTGGGTCCGACCGCATGGTGGTGCGGCGGGGTCTGGCTCGGGGAGATCGGCGAGGTCACATCAAAGCGCATCCGGGGTCTGACTTAGCTAGCTAAGCCTAGCTTGGAAGTGTTTTCCCCAGCTGCACAACACCACAAATCTTCACGGAAGCGGAGGGTGCATATGGCCAGCAAGCTTGGCTTTCGGCACCTTCATCCGGTGAGAGGCGAACTCCAGCCAAGCTAAAGCTCCTCAGCGCGATGGGGGTTTGAGGTTCCTTTGGCGGCCGTGATGGTTGATTGCGGAAATGGAACATCAGTTGGCAAGGAAGGGAGAGGTTTGCTCGAGCAAAAAACTTGCCCAAATTTTAGGAAGCAGGCGCCCCCGAAGTAAATCCGGCAACCGTTGAACCCTTTCGGTCGCCGACCTCACGACACGAGAAGTATCAGCCGCGCAACGATGGTGGTGGCGAACTATCGGGAAAGAAAGAAAGAAAACAGAACTAGATCGAATTAGGTGGCCCCTGCCTTCCCCAGGGATCGCCAGGAATTGCTAAAACGCCTTTCTGCGTCAGCGTCTTTCTTTCTTTCTTCACCGATCAATGCCCAACACCAGTTTTGAGGCCTGGGCAAATCTCAATGTCGGGGCTTGCGCTTCGCTGTACCGGGTGAGCGGTGTGGCCTGATCGACTCTCGGTCGACTTCGGATCTAACAGCTAATGGGACGCCCAGCAGTGCGGCGAATGGGGTCGGCAAAGGTGGAGAAGTTGCCCAACCGCTAATCTGAACATCTTATCAAGCTGATTGTTGGCGTCTGAGATCGTCGCCCCGGGGTGTGCGGAGAGGACAGAATTGAGCATGGTAGAAGCGGACTCCGGGGACCGTTCTTGGCATAACAGGGTATCGAAGCCGAGACGGAAGATTCCGCTGGAGCTTGGCATCATCAGGGTATATTGTTTCAGAACGAGCACCAAATGTTCTCCGAGGAAAAGGAGTTAAAAGGTGACAAGTTTGGGAAATGAACTCCGATGGTTTGCAGCACCCAAATTTTTTAGAGTGCCCTAAGACGGTCGTTCTTAGCCACCTATTGGCTGACCCTGTGGAATGAGGCAAGGCGCCCCTCCTGTGGCCGGGTCCCGTCGAGTGCTCAGACTAGTGCATTATGTAGTGTACAGCCGTGACATCCAGTGAAGAATAGCTTTCGTTCTTTCAGGGCGAGCAAGCCCAAAACACCAGGTTCAGGCACGTAGCAGAAGCCACCTCCTGCATGAAGCCTCTCTTGGAAGAAGGCGGCCGATCCCAACCAAAAGCGCAAGTCTCCGTTCATGGGATATGGTAAACTCGGAGGAGTCTCAGGTGGCGAGCATGTTCTCCCGACATATAACCAGGCGGCAACTGGTCGTGTGCCCGGCCTCTGACCGCTCCGTTGTGAGCCGCCTGCGGAGTTCCGTGAACCCTAACCCTTCCCTCAACCACCATGGCAACCAACGACAATGGCATCTCCAAGGACAGCGTGCCAACCGGCTGGACGCTGGTCGCTATCATCGTCTTCATCAGCATGGCGCTTTACAACGTCGTCGAGCTCAGCTTCATTATCCTCGCCACCTTCAAGCGACGCAGCGGGCTCTACTTCTGGAGCTTTGTGGTGGCCGCCTGGGGCATCGCCCCCTACGCCGTCGGCTTCCTCCTCAAGGCCCTTCAGGTTATGAGCACCACCTGGGTGTACGTGACGTTGATCGTGATCGGTTGGTGCGCGATGGTTTCCGGGCAGAGCGTTGTTCTGTACTCTCGTCTCCATCTAGTCATGCTCAGCGACCGTCGCTTGCGGATGATCCTGACTATGATCATTGTTGACGGCATCATCTGCCACATACCCATCATCGTCATGGTCTACGGAGCCAATTCCCCCAACCCCCAGCCCTACATCGTGCCTTACTCCGTCTACGAGAAAGTCCAGGTGACCATCTTCTTCATCCAGGAGGTCATCATCTCAGGCTGCTACATCTACGAGACGACAAGACTGATCCGCATCAGCCGAGAGGTCCGAGACAGGGACGGCACGCGAAGTCTCATGGCGCATCTGATTCTGGTCAACATTTTCATCGTCATGGTTGACATCACGATTTTGGCGCTCGAATACGCCGGACTCTACGACCTCCAGACGGCCTACAAGGCGCTTGTCTACAGCGTCAAGCTGAAGCTCGAATTCAGCATCCTGAACCGGCTCGTCGAGCTGTCGACAAGGTCCACCAACGGGGGCTTGGCGGTGCACCGCGGCAACGTCTGGATGGATACATTAGACGGGGGGAAGCAGAAGAGGGTGGTCGAACAGGGGCTAGGGAACAAAGTCCAAGTCCATTCCGAGGTGAGCTCGGCGAAGGCCCAGGGCAAGAACATCGCCATGACGACCGAGATCAGCATCCAAAGGAGTCGGAGGCGGTCGGAATGGGAGAGCGACGGGAATAGCGCCGACGACAGGTCTGACATAGCAAGGGCAGCATCGTCGTCCTCCCGGCAAGGTATCATCGAGGACCGCTACTGCTAGACTCTTTAGATGAAATTCAAGTTCTAGTGGCTTTGTCTGGTGGCATTGTTCTTTACTTGTTGCTTTGCAAAATACAGTAGCAGGACCGCCTGCGACAGAGTTTGTGATATTTCCAGAGAGTTGGGAACGTTTAACTGCCACGTAATGAACTGAAGATGCCGCAGGCGCGACAGGTATCTGTCCATGAGAAAGAAGAAAACAGATGTTGATATGTTTTTTTTTGACAGATTCAAACGCAGTTTCTCGACGTCTTGTGGGGGCGAACCCGATTCTTGCCACATGAAAGGCCAATACTTCCATCTAATGTCTTGTCTCTTCACACTCATTTACGGATCCTTCAACTTCTTAATCAACGCGTGCAACGGATCCAGCGAGTAATGCACCCCCTGATAGTACTCCAGCGCCTCGAAACGGCCGTCCATCCCCCCCTTGATCAACTTCCTCGCCAGCCAGCACATCTCGGGACTGAGATAATGTGACATAGTCCCCGCCATGTACCGTACGTCCTCCCCAGAAGCAGCAAGCACGCTCGTCACCTGCCTCCAAAGCTGCTCCCACCGCGTCGTCGCTCGCAAAAGAGCCCCCCCGCTCACTGGCAACAATCCCATCAGCCCAGCAGACCCCACGACGGAATGGATGGCATAGATCAGAAAGTGCAAGTCATGCACGGTCGGGTTGCGGAGCGGGAACTGCTCAATGCTCGGCCAGGTCGCGTCGGCCATGAGCGCCTCCATCGCTTGCCGTATCGAGCACGACCGCTTCCGCACTGACGGGCCCTTGGCCGCGACAGTGGCGTTGAACTCTTCCTCGCTTTCTGCCTCCCACAGCGACGGAACACAGGGGAAATCCCCGGTGAGCTCCGAGATAGCCATCAGCGGCGGGACCCGAAACATGCCACACTGCTGCCAATCCGCCAGGAGCGTCCAGGCCCCGATCCTGTTGCTTATCAGCCACACATCCCATACACACGAGGAGACAAAACAAACCTCAACCTCATCTCCCTCCCCACAAACCCCCTCCAACCCTCCGCCCCCTCCTCCCCATGCCTCACCCCCAGCAACCCCAACCTCCTCACCGCCGCCACCAAAGCAGGCAACCTCACCGTCCTATTCCTCTCCCTTGTCTCCACCCCCTGCAGCGCAAACTGCGTACAATGCACCAACAACGCCGCTTGCAGCGCCTCATACACCTCGCTACCCTCCGCCTCCTCCCCGGGTACCATGAGTTCCGCCAGCTTCCGAAAGACATACTCCTCCGCCACCCTCAGAAACGCACGCGTCGATGGCACCGCCGCCCTGGACCCCGCCGCCGCGTGCACGGATCCGCATAGGAAGAACGCCAACAGCAGCCCCGGGGAAATGGTGGCGAGGTCAAAGGACGGACGGTGCGTCAACGGGAACTCGCGGTGCGTGGAGCGAAAGTAGCGGCCGACGAAGAGGGCGCGGTTCGCGGGGGTGAAGACGCGGCGGGCGAGGGGGAGGGAGAAGGTGCCGTTGTAGGAGGGGTCGGTGCCGAGGGTGGTGTGCAGAGCGTGGAGGGAGGTGATGATTTCTGTGAGGGTTGGTTCGGGGGGTGGCGTGGGGACGGGGTCTGTCCATTGCTCTAGGGAGAAGTCGTCGGGCGGGTGGGAGAGGGACCAGGGGCAGAAGCGGTCGTCGAGGAAGAGGGAGAGGTTCAAGTTGTCGGGGAAGATGCTGAGGGGGTATATGTCCTGGTCGGTTGGATGTGGGGGTGCTGGTTCGGGGACTGGTGGTGGATCGGGGTGAATGGGATCTGTCATGTCGAGGTCGTGGCCGTCTAGTACTTGGAGTGAATCCACCATGGAGTTGGCGTTGGGGTCCGTCATGTTGAGCAGGAACGGCAGTGCCATCTTGGCCTCGGCGTTCTTGGACTGACTGCCCGTGTCCGGGGTTTGGATATTGGAGGAAGCTGGTTCAGAGATAGATTCAGAGGAATAGAGGCGGTCATAAGTGCAGAGCAACTTGGACGACGAGCATCGGCGGCATGGGTGCTTGGTGTCGCAGGCCATCTTTCTCTGGAAGCAGTGATCGCAGGCCCGTGGCTTCTGACCACGCTTCGCCAGTGGTGCTTCATCGTGCTCGACGTTGTGAGAGCAGCGGGTGAGGTGTCGTCGCCAGACATCGCTGACTTGTGTTAGCTTCAACTTCCTCGCCGAAACGAAACAGGCGTGAATATTTCGCCCGGCTCCACAAGAAACATCCACAGCGCTATTAGGCTAGTGGTTAGGACTTTGCTTTCCCATCCCCTGATAGATCAAGCGACAGCTCGAGTTCGAATCTTGGATAGCGCATCCTTCTTTTTTTGGTTCTCGTCGCCCCCAAGTTGCCAATGTTTCGAGGGCAAGGGGTGTGACCGGACATACCGTCTTGCAAACGACTGCTCGCAGTACTTGCATGGGATCCGTTCTGTTTTTTTTTCGGCGTCTGCGGAAATTGTCAGGGGGCTTGAATTGAGGAAAGAAAAGTCGACAGCATACGAGTGCGTTCATGTCGACGGAGATGGCTGCTCTGCTGGTAGTGTTTCCCGCATATGAAACATGTGAATTTGCGGGATTCCCCCGAGGGCATGTTGGTCGAGGTTCGTTAATGTGGTGGGATGGTGGGATTTCCCCGAGGAGTCGGAAGGGTTTCCCTTTTAAGGGGTGAAGGTGAGTGGTCGCGGGAGGATCCGGGAGGGAAGTTGGGTGGGGATCAAGGATCGGGAATACCATGCGGACCAGTCGGGAGGGTTCGATCAGTCTCACGGCCGGACGAATCCCACCGGTGGGATATCCCCGTGTAAAAGGGAGAACAAAACAACACCGCCCACCCCAGCCATTATCGATGCCGCCATTTCTTCTGTTCCGCCTGACAATCTGGGTCATCGACCTCCTGGTTCATTGATTCATCTTGAAATTACATTGATTTTATTTTTGGAGGCCTGCGTAGCCACTTAGGGAGGCACCTATCGGGACCACGACAGCCCCAACGCCAGGATGACACCCCTCAACACTGTCCGTTCCTGCGGAACAAGATGCTTGACGAGAAAACTGCCGGCGCTCTTGACATCAACCTCTACAGCCCGCAAGCACAATTACAGCACCGAAGCAACCCTCACCCCAACACTCCCACGACGCCGCACGCCCCTCCCCCTCTCAACAAGAAAACCAATGTCCATCCAGCCCCAAACCTCCAACGCAGTCGAATACGCCCTGTAACCACCCCGCCCCCCCTCACCAAACCCCTCCAAGCTAACCCGTGTCCCCACCCAGCACCTCCCTCGACACCCTCGTCAACTGGGCGCGCCAAGGCTCCCTCTGGCCCATGACCTTCGGTCTCGCCTGCTGCGGCATCGAGATGATGCACGCCTCGATGCCGCGATACGACCAAGACCGACTGGGCGCCATCTTCCGGGCGTCGCCGCGGCAGTCGGACGTGCTCATCGTCGCGGGGACCGTGACCAACAAGATGGCGCCGGCCGTCCGCCAAGTCTACGACCAGATGCCCGAGCCGCGCTGGGTCATCAGCATGGGCAGCTGCGCGAATGGCGGGGGGTACTACCACTACAGCTACGCGGTGGTGCGCGGGGTGGATAGGTTGGTGCCGGTGGATGTTTATGTGCCGGGGTGTCCGCCGACGGCGGAAGCGCTGTTGCATGGGATTGACGTGCTGAGGGGGAAAATGAGGAGGACGAAGGTGACGAGGATGTGGTATCGGAAGTGAGGGGGGTGAGTGGGAATCAGTGGGGTTCACAACCTGGTACAACTTCGGGGTGAGGATGCGTCGCTTTCATGGCCGTTGCTGGTTGGGTCCAAGGTTTGATGGGTTTCTTTGCTACATATTCTCTACCAAAGCAGATAGTAGCTGAGCTGTCCCAAGAAATCACCCACATGCTGTTCCTGATTAACGCAGATCCGGAACACTACCTGAATTCCCTGTTCACTCCGTGTCAGACTCCGGTTCAACGAACCCCGGCCGGAATCTTGAAGACCTCATGGGATTTTCGTCGGTCCCACCCATGGCATACACCTCGGCGGGAGACCGCACACCCGGCGTTCCATCCGCGCCCGGCACCGAATGCACAAAAGCATAGTTGATGGTCTTGTTCTCGCCATCTTCAAACTCTCCAGCTGGGTGCCAAATTGAGATGGGTCCGTTGCAGGGTCTGGTATTGCGCAAAAAGTCCAGTGCATCCGCCCAGGACTTCTCCCAGTCGTTCCCGAAAAGCAAGAGTAGACGGACGAGCTCCAAGACGCACAAGGACCCGTGATGCTTCAGCAACGTGAGGAAGGCTTTGAAGACCGAGAAGACGATCCTAGACCCCTTCAGGCTGAGGACACGCAGGGTCTCCCATGGCCGCTGTTCAAGGGAGTCATGACCGAAGACGAATGGGGGATAGGTTTCGGGGTAGTGGAGATGCCAAGAATCCAGGCCTATTAACTTCCCCTTGCTGGGTAGATATTCCCCAAATGTCTTGACGCTGAGCCGAATTTCTTCAAGATTGGGTGCGTAGAGGTAAAGAGCGTAGATATAGTGAGGGTCTCCCTAATCAAAAACGCTTTTGTTCCAGAGCCCCGGATCGCAGACAAAAGAAAATGATTTGATTGTCATGACCCTGGCCATGACATTGGGCCGTGGCGGCCTGGGGCCACCACGGGCGACCAATCAGACAACAGAACACATGGGCCAATCAGGAAGGACCCCTGGCCCCACTTCCGGGACCACGCCCGGTCCCGGGTGGCCGGCCACCGGGTCCATACACACTGCTTCTATAGCACTTAGATAGTTACTATATAGATAGGTAGACTACGCCCCTTGGTGAGGAACTGTTCT
The DNA here is from genome assembly GCA_030549215.1 of Schizothecium vesticola. NCBI lineage: Eukaryota > Fungi > Ascomycota > Sordariomycetes > Sordariales > Schizotheciaceae > Schizothecium > Schizothecium vesticola. The sequence continues at coordinate 2,576,028 of JAUKUD010000007.1, read as the reverse complement.
TGTTCCTCACGCAAGCAATATCATGTTCCCGTCTACAATCTTGCAAGCACCTTCTTCAAGCTCTTTGTAGAACACCCTGTTATAGACGGTACACAGTCCCGTCTGGACCTTGCGCAACCTTCGCTCCCTACCGTCAACACACCTGCGGCGTACTGCCTTGCAGTCTGACCCACCTCGGGTACAGGTTGTAACATTGATGTGCCGCAGTGATGATGCGCGACGAAAGAGATCATCCGCATCCTCAGTCGGAGAGCCCCAAGCAATATTTTGGTAGCGATCGAGATTGCCGATGTCGATTCGCATGCTGAGGTGCGTCAACGCCATGCTTGACCGGGCAACTAGGTACGGCAGATGCTGTGCCACGTCGAGGAGCGGCAAGACATTTGGGTCGCAACCCTCTACCGGGTTGCCATATGAGAAGCTGCCTCCGTCCAAAGAATCCTTTCGAGTCTCTCAAGCCTGGACAAAGGCCGGAGCAGGACTGGTGCGATGACTGTTCTGAACACCGTCTTCCAGTCTGCCTCTTGAGGTTGTATCCGCCGCGCCAGCACTTCACGATATCGGCGGAATCGTTGAGTCGAGGGGCCTGACCCCTCGAGAAGCTTGTCAGGGTTGTAGTCACCGACGTCAAACATGTCGGGGTTGTACTCGCCGACTTCAAACATGTTGGCTCGTGGCATCCTCTGCAGTGCTGCGGCAATGGTGCTGGCCAGTTCGGCCAAGTTTTTCAACCACTTTCGCTGCTGCTGGCATTGCTCCAAGATTCTGTCCTTGAGGTCTTGGAAGAAGAGCCTGAGGTCTTGGTCGGGAATGCCAACCAAGAAGCACCATCCGAGATCCCAGCGATCCCAAGCGTCCAGCATGATAAAGGCGACGTCGGCGACTTGGGTGATGCCGGGTTGAATCTGAGTGACGTCGGCGACGTGGGACTTGTCGGCAACGCAGCGCTTCAGCTTGTGAGACGACATCGAGGGGAAACTGCTGGTAACGCCGACCGATATTGGCACGCACAGATTTAACTCGGTGAGATGATATTGAAGCCACCTATACCATCTTGGGTCATCCTCTAGGTCATCGTCGTCCATGGGGGGGAGGTGCTCATGGATAGAGACGCGAACGGCGCGAACACTCTTGCTGAAAACAGGATGTGAAGCGATCTTGTTGAGTCGGTCCAGCGAGCTGTCAGTCATGTCGACCTGTAGGGAGCGAATCAAGAGGTGGGAGCTGACGGCGCAAAAGCGGCAGCAGGTGAGTCGGACAGCCATGATGCTCCAGGCTGGCCCCTCGGAATCATTAGGAAACTGATGGTTCCACGTCGGCGACGAGCTGCACCCGAGCTTGTGTGGATTAGGCTTGTTCTCGTAGAAAGCCGCGACGTGCTCGAATATCTCGAGGAGCATCTCGTTGGGGAGTCGCAAGACGGGCGGGTTCATCTGTGTTACGGCTTGCCAGGTTGGATGCTGCGACGGCTGTGGTGACGCGGAGCCCTCGGGTCCTCCATCTTCATCGGAAGCAGGGGGTGACGGTGGCGCCATGGCGTGGTGGCTGTGATTACGAAAGTTGTGGTGGTGTTGGTTTCGAAGGCAGATGGAAGAAGACGGGGACGGCGTTGAAGCCGGAATCGACGATCAAGGGCAAGTCTGGAGCCGCCTGACTTGTGACACCGATGAAGGGAGTTCTAGCTCAATGACTTGACTGGGACATCCTCTTGCTCCTGGGCTTGAATGGAAACGGACAGGGCGCTGCTGCGGTGTGGTTGAGGAACGAAGAAAGGTTGATTCGGATGGGCTGGATTTGGCCAACCGAGGTAGAGGCCAGAGGGCCGTTCAGATACTGGGCAGGTACCCAGGTACAGATAAAATTCTCCATTGTGCCAGTCTAGTACCTAGGCTGGAGCAAACAGGAAGGTACCTACCCACTCTCTCTTTTTACCCCACCTGTCCTCTCAAGACCAGTTTGTTGCCAACACCAAAGACACGGGAACAATACTACCATTACCTGGCCATGTCCGACGACCCACGCCCTTCACAGCTTCTTGCACAGCCTCTCGCCATACTCAATGACATGCCACTCCTCGGTCCCCGGCGTCGAGATGGAATAGAACAAACCCTCAGGATCCCACTCCCTCTTGAGCTTCTTTAGCTTCGGATACACCTTGGGCCCCCAAAAGTGCGTTTGCCAGTCCTCCATGTACGGGTTCGCCTCGTTGATGTACGCCAGCCCATCCGGCGCCGCCCTCATCATCGCGCGATCGACCGTATTGGACAAAAGATCCTGAATGTCGTCCTCCTGCGCAATCGACGAGTCCGCCGGCAGCGGAAGGTTGTACAGCAACAAGTCCGACGCCTCCCTAAACCTCGGATTCACCGCCGCCTCGGCCCCCTTCGCCTTCGACACCCCGTGCCCCGGCCCGAAAATGTGTCCCACCATGTATCCCTTGTCCACCAGATCCGCCCTCGGGCTCAACGCCACCTTCATCGCCTCGACAATCGCATCGTTTCTCTCCGCGATATCCCTCCGCCCAAACATCCAACCCCCCGTCAGCAGCGGCGCCCCCGCCCGCTCATCATCAAACAAGTCCAAATACAACCCCAGAAACGTGCCATACCCGCTCGCGGGCGCCATCGTAAACGGCACCCCCGCCGCCTCCAACTTCGCCCGCATCGGCGCCAGGACCGCGTCCAGCTGCGTCGCTGTCTGGTTATACGCTACGAACGGCTTGACGCGCAGCATCTGCGGCCCGAGGGAGTACAGCGTGTACAGGCCCGCGTCAATCAGCTCATTGGCGAAGCCGTGGAAGATACGGACGCCCTCCCAGAAGACGGTCGACGAGTTGGTCAGCGTCGAGTTGATGTACAGCGTCGCGCCGGCGGACGGCACGTCGGGGAACGTCTTAAACGTAGCGGACACGACGACGGCGTAGGTCCCCGGGCCGCCGCCGCGGAGAGCGTAGAATAGGTCGGCGTTCTGGTGCGCGTTGGCGGTCAGGTATGTCCCAGCGGCGGTGACAACGTCGAAGGACAGGACGTTATCGGCTGCGAAACCGAAAATGGTCGTCAGCGGGCCGTGGCCGCCGCCTTGGACGAAGCCGCCGGCGACGCTGACGGTCGGGCACTCGCCGGTGAGGAGGGTGACGGGGGGCGTCTGGGCGGCGGCGAGGCGGAGGAGGGCGCGGCCTTGAACGCCAGCGGCGATGGTCACGGCGGAGCCGGTGTAGGGTTCCTTCTTCGGGCCGCGGTAGGAGGAGGTGAATTCGACAGATTGGAAGCCGTGGACGTTAATGACCAGGGCCCCCCACCCCGTGCTGCGGCCCATGAAGTCGTGGCCGGTGTTGCGGATGATTAGGCGCAGGCTGTGCCGGCGGGCGAAGTCGATACCGGCTTTAACGTGGGACTTTGTAGTGGCGCGGATGATGTAGATGCCGTAGTAGCCCGGGGTGCAGGGGGTGGAGGGGTTGGTGGTCGGGACGCAGGACGAGTTGGTCCAGGACCTCCACATGAGGGCGGCATCTTGGTCGTTGATCCACTGCTCGACGGGGTAGTTGGTCGTCACGTCGGCACACTGAGCGGCGTTGTAGGTTGGAATGGTGAAGAGGGTGCCGTTGAAGAAGTTGTGGCATGCGGCTTCGGGCGGGATAAAGGGGACGAGTCGGCCCGAGACGGTGTTGTTGAGGGTTTTCCATTCAGAGGCTGACGGCCAGCAGGCGTCGCCGTAGTAGCACTTGCAGGCATATTTCTTGCCATTCCAGGTGCGGGGGACGAGGGGGGTGGTCTTGTCACCGGCGGCCACGGCCGGGATGAGGAAGCTGGCTGCGGCCAGGAGATGGGGGAGCAACATGATGATGACCGAGGACAGATGGGAGTAGTGCCGCAAGCATCACGACCAATACACCACCGGGTAAGTCATCCATCTTGTACTGATGCCTCGTCAACCTCCCATGGTGTGAGCGGGGCTGCGCGCTGACGTCCAGGGTCGCCAAGGTCCGGCATGCAATATATCTGCACGCGGGCTAGGCCGTACCAGAGTCCGGCGCCTCCCCGCACCGGTCGGAATCCATCCGCGACACTGCCATTGGTCCGCCCGGCCTTCCTTGCACGCCGGCATTGGGAAGTGGAGTGGACGATAGCCATCTGCGCGTTATGTCAACCTAGGGAAGTGGTTGTGATGAACGTTTGCAGGATACAAGTCGCCGGACGTAGAGTTGGCAATGGGCTTGTCCAAACGCTTCCTGTTTTTCTGTCTGATGGATTGACACGACAAAAGGCAAAAGATTGCAACTTGAACCAAGCCCCCTTGGATGAATGCGGTCGCGCCCCGGACCTGCTTGACCACCCGCTTCTGAGGATGTTGACTGCTACCCTCTCCAAAATTACGCATTACCGGTTTGTGTAACCCCCTCACTTGTGTAACCAACCAAGCCTATTTTCCCCAACCCCCCTCCACTTCCTCAGTACTGGTCCCAGAACTTGTCAAAGTTCTTGAGCGTCGCCAACGCAGCGTTCTCCCCCACCGTAATGCCAGGGAATCCCGCCAAGTTAAAGTGAATCTGTTTCCAACGTCAGCATCAACCCCCCCCCAAAAGGGCAAATTGGACTTACCCCTCCATAAACCCGACTCTTCGAATTCTCCTCCGCCGCCGCCTTCAAGCTCGTAAACCGCCTCGTAATCACCCCCCTCCCATCCAGCGTCACATTGCTGCTCAACACCGCATCCACCACATCCCCGCCATTCCACGCCCTGATCACCGCCGCCGCCGCCCCCCCAAACGTCGAGTGCCCCGACACATAGTCGGGGTGGCTCGGCGTCGGGCGCAGCAGCGGGCCCCACGACGCGTCTGACACGTTGCGCCCGCTCGGCAGCCACACGTCCAGCCGCTGGATGGCCGTCACCGGGCGCCACGTCGAGTACGCGTACTTGGTCGCCCACCCCGCGAGCGCCGCGTTGGCGAGCGCGTAGTTGAACTGCGCGTAGAACTTGGCGCTAGCGGGCACGTCGGTCGCGAGCTTGCTCCCGATGACGGAGTGCGCGAGCCGGTTCCATGCTCTGTTGCGTTGCGCGTTAGTGGTGCATGCCTTGGGAAGGGGAGGGGGGAGGGGGGAGGGGGGACGCACGTGACGGACGACTCCCGCCAGAAGTAAGCCGTGTCTGTCTGGTACGCCGTGCGCTTGGTCGAGTTCTGCGCGCCTATTTCCTTGAGCTCTAGCACGTCGGCCTCGTACTTGGGGTCGGAGATGGGCAGCGGCGGCGGGCCGCGGAACGGCGTGATGTCGCCGAGCCCGGCCCACGGCCGCACGAACGGCGCCTGCGGCGTGTCGGGGATGGGGTTCCCGCCGGGCGTCGTCTGGTAAATGCCGGGCGTCTTGTTGCCGTAGACGTAGTCGACAAAGTCGTTGAGGCCGTCGTCGGCGCGGGCCTTGGCGACCTTGGCGGCGGAGGCGCGGCCGAGGGAGACGGCCTTTTTTCCGGCGTCCGACTTGGGGTCTAGGCCGATTTGCGGGATGATGGCGCGCAGCGAGGCGTCGACGGCGTTATAGTTGCGCGTGCCGTGGAAGAGCCAGATGAGGGCGTTGTGTGCGGCGTGCGAGACGGCGAGCTGCTGGAAGGCGAGGGATTCCTTCTTGGCGTGGACGGCGGCGGTGAGGACCGCGCCTTGGACGGCGGCAGTGGCCCAGGAGGAGGGTGGAGAGGCGAGGCCGCCGATGATGGTGCCGTTGACGAGGAGGGAGGATTGTTCGACCCTGGTGGGAGGGGGGCGTCAATAGAGGTAGGGGAGGGGGGGGGGGGGAAGGGCTTACCAGTACTGCACAATGTCGCCCGAGTAGGCGGCGTGGGCGACCGTCGCCGACAAGGCCGTGTAGATAACGGAGAAGCGCATGGTGATGGCTGTCAGTGACCTCTGGAATGCAGGAACCCGGATCAACACCCTCGATCATTAGGGCAGCTGCCCCGAATAAATAGTATCCCACCCATCGTAGTCTGCTTGATCAGCACGCAAATTGCGTCAGCTGCAGCATTGATTGCTCCACGCGACGGGACCCCGATCCCTTGGGGAACACGACGGCCGGAGGAGGGAGGCTGGTTCCCAACTTCCCATCACCAGAACGTGGACCGGAAATCTCGCCCAATCGGGAACCCGAGACTCCCACGATCTGCGGGGAGGACAGGACGATGCGCGGCCATTTCCCCGCTCCGGGTCAGACAAGTCCAGCCGGAACAGTGCCGCCTTGGGGTGCCATTCCCCAAGAACCCCACGATATGGCATCATCCGTGGCGCATCTTTGCCGGAAGACGCCATGGCTGACCCCGGAAACGAATGCCCATCAGGGCGCAGAATACGGCCGATGGGTGTGGTGGTACGAATCACGGTCGACGTCGCCCCCACGCACGCCATGTCGTCTCGTCGACGTTGGAATTGAGATCGTCGACGCTTTGTTCTAGGGTCTCGGTCAATCGCCCTCGTCCCGTTCCTAGCGCCCAGTCTTGGCCCCTTGGCGGTGTAGTCTATTTTGTTGTCACCCCGACTCCGCACCTCCACGTGTAGATGAATGCGGTAGTGCTGGGCAGGCTTGGGACCTGATCATCCGGCTGCTGTTTATCATCCCAAGGCGGATATATCACTTGTCGCTGTCAAATCTTGTCGTCTCGGAGATATCTCGCTCTACTTCGCTGTTGGCCATCAATATCCATTGGCATGGCCAAACAGCCAATAGCCTAAGAGCACGCGGCCAGAAAAGATATACAAGGTGAATGGCTCTGAATTTGTGATTGACAGCTAGCTAGCAATCTGGGTCTCTCACTCCGTCCCGACCAGATATCCCCTGCTGCCTTCTTCAAAATCAGCCTCCCATATTCCTGCTCGTCCCACTTCCCCAACCATCCCGTCTTGCCTTGTCGATAAATGCAATGTCCATCGGGAATCTAGCAGGCCTCGGCACACTGGCAAGCGCTGGGGTTCTCCTGGCATTTACCACAGGCAAAACCAAGGGACTTGCAAAAGAAGTCGCAGTCCTGAATACCACCGCAGGCGATGCCCTCGAGAGCGAACGTCTCGACCCTCATGATGAGGTAGCCTAGGCTAGGGCAACAAGAGTTAGCTATCGGCACTTGGAAGGGAATGGCTGTGGCTTACCGCGGAGGCTGCTGGGGCTGCGACGGCGGTCTTCGTCGATGGCCGTCTTCTTGGGAGTGCCGGCATTCATGAGATCATCAATGGTCGTCTGCTTGGGAGTACGGGCCTGCGTCTTCGCGGCCTTGATCTGAAACTCTTCGTCAAATGGCCGTCTTCTTTGGCGTGCCCGCATTTATCAGGTCGTCGACGGCTGTCTGCTTGGGAGTGTCGTCATTGCGAAAGTCGTCGACAGCCATGGACTTGGGAGAGCGGGCGCTCACACCCAAGACGCAGGCGGCGAGAACCACGGCGCGGGCAGGTTGGCGAACGAAGTCTTCATGATTGCGGTGTTGAAGATTGGTAAAGAGAGATGTGGACGGAACTTGAACTCTTGAAGTTGGGGAGGGGGTTGTGCGAGGGAAGTTTGAGGGACAGGGGCGCTTCTGAACAGTTCGAGCAGAATTAATACCTTTTGCAAGTTTTCAGGTTCACAGAGGCAGGTTGTGGGGTACAGGTAAGAATTATCTTCCATCTGAACGCTCCGTGCCTCTCTGAATATGACAATTTCACTCTGGCCTGGCAAACGGGCGTTTGGCTATTTTGTGCCTTCTGCTCTCCGACTCGGTCTGCGCCCGAGTCGATTGCACCACCACCTTTGGTGTGAATCTTTGACTTTTCACCAAATTCACAGATCGTCCCAAACAACATCCCCTCTCAGCGGTGCACGCCATCGCCGGATATTCCCAACCGTCGAAAGAGAAGTGCCGGCATTGGCTTTGACTTCGAGACGCAGGACTCGAAGCGAAGGAGATGCGACTCTTTGAACGGGAAGCGACGACTTGACGAGGATGATGACTACGAATCCGACGAAGCGGAGATCCATGGCCTTGTTCGAGTCACAGTTGTCACAAGACGCAAAAATATTAAGGTTTTTCACGTTTCGACTTTGGGGAGCCTCTCAGATCTTGCTCCTGCTAGAGAAGACATTAGCAACTTGAAGCCCACCTCGTCTCAGGCCAAGAAGATGCACCCGGGAAGCAGTCCCATCCTGCAAGCCGATGAGGCCGGCACATCACAGGACCAAGCATATTCTCCTTCCTTGCCGGGGCTCAAAGAAGGTGGGGGTAGAGATGGTCCAAGTTGGCTAGGAGTGAATGACTACTCGTTCTTCCCTTACCAGTCCTTGATGGCTCGGAGAGAGGCAGAAACTCCAAACACCATCATGGACTGGTATCCGAACCCTGATGAGCATTTCATTTTCGAAGGAAGCCGCCCACTCAATCAGTGTAAGTTCCCAATCAGCAAAGGCCTGCTGTATCCTCTGGCAATCTTCTCACGGGCTGCAGATCGCAATTTCACCCCTTTTCGAGAAGATGAGATCGATTCGCCCGTGGTTCTCAAAGGTGAAGAGCTTTTTGGAGAGAAGAGGCCTGTTTTGCTAACCCTCTTCGACCGGTCCTTCCGCATGGACCCGGAGCCCACCGAAGTCCGCATCCTCCGCGTCATCAGCGACAAACAGCCGGATGGTGCCCATGGATGCGTACAGCTGTTGGACTTCTTCAAGTCTGTGAATATTCCGTGCCTCGTAACGAGATCCTACGAACACAGCCTTGCCGACATTTTATTTACCAAGGGATTACCGCCTCCCACGCTTGACGAGATTCACAGGATCGCCACCCAGCTAGTCAAAGCTGTCGCATGTAAGCTACTGGTTCCTCGCAAACCGGATGGATTCAATTAAGTACCCAGTAGTGATCAGCTAACGCCCGACCAAATTTTGTTAGACCTTCACGACCTTGACATCGTCCATGGCCAGATCAAACCGGAACACATTCGCTTAGCCGATGACACCAACACGCAGTCATATTTAACTTGTGATCATACGTCACTAGGAATTGGCTTTGGTAGCTTCAAGCATACATTCCAGCTGCTGCCTCACGTATACATACGCCTATTCGGGTTCGGTGAGGCAGAATTTGCAGTACCAGGCAGAAAGCCTTACTTTATTGGCTTACTGCCCGACATACTCGACAACAGCTCCAGCGCTCCAGAAACCGTAGCCTCGCGGGAACGAGGATTCCCTGCCGACATCTGGGGGCTTGGTTGCACCCTCATCGAAATGTTCACCGGCCGAGCTCGACTCTTTGGAAAGGCCTCCATCAACATGTTCGACAGGCTCGCGATGATGGAGAAGCTCTGCGGCGTTACCGCCGGTTTCGTCCAGCTCAATTCTACGCAGCGGAACGCAAGCCTTGAAGAAGCCGCCCGGCGGTGGGCCCAAGAGGAGATGGAGACTCTCGAGGTGAGTCCGAGTCGTTCCCAGCATGCTAGTGGAATTAGGGCGTGGTGACACTGCTTGCTTGAACTCTTCCGGAACAAATTCTGACCAGTTGTATGCTCCAGGAACTCGTTCCCACGGGGCACAGCGATTCTCAGGACCTCTTTCTGGACCTGCTAAAGAGAATGTTGGTGCTAAACCCGTCGAAGCGGATTACTGCAAGGGAAGCGCTTGCCCACCCGTGGCTTCAGCAGTCAGCCTCCATGGAAGCGATGCCGTTGCCTTCTCGCCATGGCATTTTAGATTTTTCTACTATTCAATCTTAATTGATAAGGTTGGGGGTCTTTCAGCACGCAACTTCAAAAGTTGGGCGGAAACTAATTCGTACCAATCAATATCCGAAGTTGGGGAAGGCGTCATTGGTGCGGTGCTGGGCTTCAAGCCCCAGTGCCGACGTCAGTTTACCTACCAGTCTCTGGACGTGAAGACCGAACCGGATGGCACCAAGATGTAACGGCCCCCCGCATTCCGGTCCTCCGGGGTGGCGCTGTCATCGCGGAGTGTTCTTTGCCTAGCTCAAGTCAGACGGCCGGCAATTTAAACCTGGGATACCATCCCGTCGCCAAGTTCCTGGTTTCTCCACTTCCCCGTCTTGTCATCAAATGGACCCAGCCCGGGGGCAGCCGCCATGCCCGTCTCACGGAGTCGAGTCGCGAAAGCAAATCTGCGATGGGCTTAGATTCTTCTCGGCATCTTGATCCTTGCCTTGGCGAGAGCAGTCTCTTTTGGAAATGAGGCGGGGGGTGAGTTGCCATTCATTGTCGCCTCGTTATTTGCAAGTCCCCCAACCACGTTTTGTCTTGGTGAGGTCCGACACCGGAAACTAGCCCGGCAGAGGGCCATCCGCCGAGGTAGATGTATTTGGTTCCGGGGCAGGGTATACCGGGTACTGTTGCCGGCCAGGTTGTGAGAGATGTGAAACAGGGGTCCCAAGAATCCACGATACCTTGGATATTTGGTTGGGAGTGCTTAGAAAGGGGAATGAGCGACATGATATACTCGGAGCTTGTACGGTCGAGATCCACTTTTCCGGTTGCTGACCGCCGGATCGGGCCAGTATCCGGCCCCACTCCTCGGCTGCAGTGAATCAAAGTCGCCCAATTTTTCTGGGAAATGAGGTCACTAGATTCGACATTTGATATCAATATCAAGTTTTGCCCCCTTGTGTTTGTCGCCTTTTCATGTGAGGCTGGCTGTTTTGGTTCTCCAGGCCCAGGGCCCGCTTGGCTGACTTGGCATTCAAGGGGTTTGTTTACCACCCAACCACCAACATTAGCCGCCATCAGCTCGGCCCCAAATCGGGCGATCATTGCGAGATAAGTTCACAGCATAATAAATTCAGCCAGAGGACGCCCGCTAAAGTGGGCTCGTCGTCTCAAGCAAGCGAAATTCCAAAAAGGACATGCTAAACGGGAAGGTCACAGAATCGACGGCCTACGAGAAGGGGGCCGCCTACGAAGTTGCGAGGTTCGCCATATTGCTTTCACAGCAATATCGAAACTTGTGGATTACCAACGTTGCATTGCTGACTGAGGCCGCTTTTTGGAGCCGTGACAAAAATTCTGTAAGCAAACCGTTGCAGTGACGGGATACGCACTCAGCCCCATCAGCCGATGCAGCAATTGGTCAGAAATCGTCGGGTTCCAACGGCAGCACAGCATCCCCCCTGGCTCCCACAGTTCCGCAAAGCTTGATTCGCCAAGATGACGATTGGGCCAGGAACGATCGAATCCAGGCTTATGAGATCAGGTCGACAGTGAGACTTAAAAGGGTATCGCCCTTCTCATGGCATATAAAGACTACCTGTTTGGCGTCCCCGATGGACAATATCTCCCTCAGTCCATCAACACGAACACCCAAGACAGCTCTCCCGAATCACCACCTCTTCCATCGCCATAATGCGCACCATCTCCCTCGCCGTCATGACCATCACCCTGTGCCAGTCGGTCCTGGCACAGCGAGGCTTCCACCTCATGGACCGCCACGCATCGTGGATCTACAAGGCCACGGGCGAATGTCCCAGCCGGCGCGTCGACTGCGCCGAAATTCGCGAGCCCTTCGACGACGACGGCCTGTGGCTTGTCCCCGCCAACCAGTTCAACTGCGACGTCATCCGGGACAAGGTGAGCCCTGTCGCCGCCCCCCGCCCCCCAAGCAATGGCTAACAACTCCCCTAGAACTACTTTGAAGGCCCCCGCTTCGCCTCCGACATCGGCTCCGGCACGACCGTCAAGGGCCAGTGCGGCTCGAGCTCGCTGACCTTCTTCCCGATCAACAACAACCAGGAGCTCGAGGTGTGGGAGTCGAACGGGTCGAGGATGTACGGCAAGTGCTACCGCCAGGAGGCGGGCAAGGTGATGAACTGCGATAGCCATGGGGATACGGCGGGCTGCAGTCATCCGTTAGCAGGACAGGCGCTGCCGAATACGTGCAAGATTCGGGCGACGGGGGTTTGGGTTTGTCCTGTTGATTTGTGTGGCTGAGTCAGGTGGTCTGTGTTGGGACTGTGGAGATATGGGTGATAGTCAGCGTTGGATTTGAATTTAGTTGCTTTGCATAGCCCGCTTCGCATATAGATGGTAGATGATGGAAGACTTTCGACTTTCTCTTTCCAGATTTGCAAACAACGCCTATCTTGAGAAGAACGATTGCCGAGGCAGATGGTGTATAGTGTAAGTCAGTCTAGACCCACTTACATTGCCCTTGAATGGGTCTCGCTTCTGCAACAGGCGAGCTGTGCGAGAGTGGATGCTTCCAAGTACAAACAAGTCACCTAGCCAACTCAGACCATGCAACAACCCTACGGCGTGGTGGCAGAGTGGTCTGATGCGCAAGACTAGGAATCTTGTTCCTTCGGGAGCGTCTGTTCAGATCAGGCTCATGTCGACAACCAACTCACATGGAAGAGTCCATCTTCTCTTTTTGTTCTTTTCTCCACCACCTTTTTATTTTGTCTCTTTTATCATCTTCATTCTTTCTTGACATCTGAAACAAAATCCCCAGACATTACCAAGGCTGGTAAACTTCCCCAAGCAGACTCCTACCCTACTATGCCCCTCCCTGCCCAACCAACAAAGAAAACAAACTCCTTTAGCGAGCGTTCACGACCCAAACAGCGGTCCATCGTCATCATCCTCCCCAAAACCCTTTTACATCTTGGCCGGATCCCGCAGACACGGAGGCAGACAGATCCGCCTCTGGAATTCCCTTGCCGAGGCCCAGAGAGGCGAGACGATAGGTCTCCTTGGGGCTGCACACGGGGATGGCGTCGGGCGCGCGGATGTCAATGTCCCGCATGTTGTCAAAGTCGGCGCGGTCCGCCGGGTTGCCAATCATGTTCTTATCGTTGTCGGACAGCAGGTTGAGCTTGCCGTGTCGCTTCCACCGCGTTGTCTCGGGCGACACGTGCCATGTCATCGTGGACAAGTACCAGACGTTTACGCTCGCGCAGTTACGCGTGGAACCCGGCGGTTAGGAAGGGGTGTGAGACGCTATGGATGGGGTATGATGTCTGCGTTGAGGTGAAGGGGGGCGGCGTCGACGGCGTCGACGGGGCCGAAGGAGCCGGTGGAGAGCGGGGTTTCGGGGAAGTGAGGTAAGTTCTATCCTTTTCCCTTGTTGTTTTGGTTGTACTGGGATTTGGTGGGGGGGGAGGGTTTGTTTACTAACCCCTGAATTTTTGATAGGCAACAAGTGGCATCTTGTCACGTCGGGGGATATTTGGCAGGAGATTGCGGAAAAGTACAAGGTTTCGCTTACCAACTTGTGAGTTTCTCAACACACCTTCCAGGTGTGAGGGAGCGTTCAGTGGTTGGAGATGCTGACATCGAGGACAGCTATAAGTGGAATCCGGCATGGGTAGCAACTGCGCCTCGCTTTGGCTAGGGTACAATGTTTGGGTCGGATCGTCTTAGATCCAGCGAATCGCGTTTTCAACGCAAAGGGGTGCTGGGGTCAGTCCAGAGTATATGATGGTAGGGAGGCCAGGGAGGGGGCAACTTAATGGGTGGGTTACCGTCTGGGCACTAATGTTTTGGCTTTGTTCAGTTGTTGTTGGGTATTAATACTGTTTGGGGAATTTCATTCCAGACGCAAAGGATGAGAGAAAAACGAAGCCTGTGGTAGAGAAAAAAGAAACAGCGAATATGTGCTTTGACATTGGCACTTTTCAGTTGACGTTGATATACCTGAACAGACGATCCCAAAAGAACCATATTTCCAGACCTTGTGCCCATTATATCACTCATTGTCGCCCATTCATGCACCGGTCCTGTCACCTTCAGCCTCTCCTCCCCTTTCCAGCTTCAAGATTGCTCGCGGACCCTCATGGTTTTAACCCAACTTCGGGTCACTTTAACGATCCCTCGCCCTCAGTCTCCGAGTCCTTGGACCCAGATGGTCGACGAGCCCGCCGCATACGCCCCCATCCCACTCCCATAACCGCCGCGACCGCCGAGACCGAGCCAAGGACGACTCCAATGATGTCAGCCGTCGATAAGCCCTCCTTGCCGCCCGAATTACCACTGCTTGCCGTCTGGGTCGCACTCGGAGGAGGAGACACCACCCCAGCCCCAGTACCAGACGGGTCCAGGCTCTTAGCATACCCCGTCCTTGCAGGGGACGTCACCACCGTCTTTGACGGCGACGGTACCTCTATCCGGAATCAGCATCCCTGCCCCCCCAGAAAAAAACAAAAGCAAGAATCCGACGTACCAAACTTTACATAAACATACCCGCCCGGCGTCACCCCATCCTCCACCACCGTCCCCCTCCTCGCACAATTCCCCAAAAACTCCTCCCAGCTCGCCTGCGCGTCCTCCGCCTTCGGACACGCCGCCCTGACGCACGCGTACACAAGCGGGATCATGGCCTGCGCGATCGGGCCCCCGCAGCACGTCGAGTCGACGTCGCAGTTGTGCTCGAACGTCTCGTTGGAGGCGTTGCAGCCGAGGCAGGACTGCGCGCACTCGGGGTGTGACGCGTAGAGGCTGCGGATGGGCGTGGCGCAGGTGGTTGCGTCGTTTGGGTTGATGTTCTGCGCGGCGACGGTCGCGATGCCACTGCTCGCGCAGGCGGCGGCGAGGAGGAAGAGGTGCAGAGCCGCCGCCATGGTACTGGCAGTGTGTGTCAGGCTCTTTGCGCGGCCAGGCGTGCTGGAGGTTTTGTCTTATGGTGAGTTAAATGGGGGGTGACGACGGCGATGAAGGGGAAGGAGGTGGTGGTGGTGAGGGAGGCCGCTGGGGCTGATGAGCGGATGTCCTGAGCATGCCAAGCAGAAAATACAAAGTGTGGAAATTGCAAAGCAAGCCACCCTGCGCTTGGATCTGATAGCGCCCAGCATCGCCATTGTCACCGATTGAAGCTGTTCTTGGCCTGAGGGGACATACCTAGGTACTTTTAAAGTTGATGAGAACCGTGGGCCGTTGATTGGATTTAAACTTTGCTGGCAGTGCTTGGTTTTCTTTTGTCAGGGGGAGGTGGATTTCGGTAATTTCAAAGCAGGAAGTACAGGTCACTTCTATCCAAACCAAAAAAACTCCAGTCGGCATTGACAGACTAAATTCGATGGAAAATGACCCCCCCTTGACATCGACGTGCTACTGTTGAGGCCTCTGAACCCACAACTACAACCGCGACCACTACTCTTTCGCCCTCGACACCACCCTCGAGGTTGCCGTCGCGATATAATGATAACGGCTAGTAACGAGCGCCCCGACTGCCAGAGGCCCTCTTGCCGACGCCCTCCTTTTTCCGGCATTCAATTCTTCAAGGCTTCGATCAAGGCACTCAAAGCCCTATCTTCCGCAGGCATAAGCCCTGGCACTGCCAGGCCGCCGTAGAGCCTCTCCGGCCTATGAGGCCGGCAATGGAGGATATCTGTAATGGAGGATTCGATCGATTTCTTGGCCAGTGAGGACACTGGCTTTTTTCTTTGTCAGGGGCACTATTGCATACCTCTGTGTTCCTGCGCGCAGGCATTGGCAGTGCAGGCACCTACCGGCTTCTCCGGCAACTGCCTGCACCTACCAGGCCTTAGCACACTCTTGTATTTAGTCTCCAGCTCGCAGGAGGTCGCACCTCCTGCTTCCTCTCCTCTTTGGCTTTTCACCTTCATCCACCTGTATCAATACTACAGTTGGCTGATCAGAAGGAGGCTCACCCCCATCACACAACAGGTGACTAGATGCCTGGGGACGCTAAACCTATTTGATTCTGACAATACTGACTATTTGGTGGGTTAGAGCTGAGCAGGGCATAATAAGAGTTCTCTACGTATCTCTCAATAATCTAGAACACTAAGCGAGCTTTTACACACCAATCCAAAGCGGATCCGAAGTACATGTGAAAACAATACTGTTAAAGCCTCGGTCACACGCTGCCTGAAAATATCCAACACCGCTAAAACTACGCAACCTACAAGGACTCAGTCAGCCAGTCACACATCAAGAAGAGTGGGGGGGCCCGTACCTCCCAGAACATTCTATACTCTCAGAGATTTTCAGGATATTCAGTCTTGAGTCGAAGCTGAAACTGGCTGTGCCATTTGATGCGCTAAGGGGCTTGCAGGTTCCTTCAAACGTCCCGTTCTGCTGCAGCGCAGTTGCACAGCTGAACGTGCTGTTGCTGGCCAGGCTCTGCAGAGTGAAAGAAGGGCCCGTGTCCGATCTCAGGGGTGATCCAGGGGTTGAAGAGCCAGGAGCCATCTCATACCGGCGCTGCCAGCTCTCAACTCGCCATGAGGGGCCGGAAGAGCTCGACGCGCAGGCCAGCGCATCAAGAGCTGGCCTCAACGATGTGGTGATGCGCAAATCCGGTCGTGATCCGGCCGTGCCTTTTGGAATGCAGTAGCTGGCGCCGTCTCTGGTTGAGCAGTCGAAGTCAAGGGTGAGCATTCCCGTTGCGGAACCTTCGGTTCTGTTTCATATCAGCTGATGATCTCTCCATCCCATTCCACCCTCTCTCTCCTCCCTCCCCAGTCAGACAGGGCTAATTGAACGACATACCCTTTCCTGTCTGAACAGTCAAAAGAGTTCGCCACCTGCAGATTCTTGGATTTCCAATCGATAGCAAAAGCCACGGTTTTATCCGCGCCAACCCCAGCACCCGTCCAGATGCAGTCGCCCCATATCAAGTTGGTCTCTCCCTGGTACCAACCCGCCCAGACCTCGGGCCACTGGGAAAGGCACTCGTAGAGGGTGGTTCCGCCACTACCCAGAGCGACTGCTATCGTTGAGACACCGAGGGTTTTGCTGGGATCTGGTCCATCGTATCTCACATCGATGAGCTGGTACTGATAGGAAGGGGAAGTTGATGTCCCGTTTCCGCAAACGCGTGCTCCTCTTGCGTGCGAGAAGAGCGCGCCTGCTGCAAAGGCCAGACTTCCTAACGGCAATCTCATGGTTGGGTGGATTTTGCTGGTGGTCGAAGTGAGAAGGAGCAAGACGTCAAGGGACGGATCCAGATATCTTCCAGGTTGTTCCTAGGGGCGGATGATGGACCTTAAGGAAACGGTTCTCGGGATTACACTTTCCTGAGTCCCCTGTCCTCCGGTGTTCTTCAACACAGAGCCCCCCGTCAACGCCCTAGCTCTGCAGGTGAAGACCAACCCCTCACAGCCCATGTATCCCGCTGCGTCCTTGCGGCTGTTTAGGTTACGTGCATCCCCGCTCTCTTCCCGACGATGGCACCGAGGGCTAAGCCCCGTCGATACCTAGCCAAGACGGCATCAGAGACAGGCGCCTACGTTTAATGTCGATTCGACCCTCTAGAACCCATGGAAGACCGCACGCTCGTGCGGGGATTTTCTCGGCCCGTCAGGAACACGCATCATTTCTTGGCCCTTCTTTTTTGCCTCCTATTCTGCCATATTAGCGGCTCCGACCCGCAGCCCGCTTCGGCTCCTGCCGAACCATGATAACTTCTGGTTGGCCGGCGTGTAGTTCTCGGTGTAGACAATACGCTGCACAAGCATCTATCGAGAGCTTCCAATCTAGACATCATTAAGATGCACAGAAGCCACCACGGCACTTGTTGCTGCGGTTTGCGGTTCAGGGCCAGGGCGCATGGGACTTTTGGTTGCTTGTTCTCGCGAGGCACCTTTCTCTACAGATCATAACATCTGTTCCAGCCTCTGTCAACCGGAGTCAGCGAGTGACCTTGCCAACAGCACCTCAGTACCTCAGCACTTCAAAGCCGGAACCACATCAAAGACAGCATGAAATCGATCACAGCCCTTGCCCTTGCTCTCCTTGGGCAACGGGCCACCGCGCAGCAGATGATTCGCTTTGGCTGCTCTCAACTTGTTATCTCACGACTCGATCCACTCGTCAATCCCGGCGTCGAGAGATCACCACACGTCCACCAGATTGTCGGCGGCAACTCTTTCAACGCCAGCATGGATCCTGCAACTCACGACTTGGTCCGAGACTCGACTTGCACAAGCTGTACCTTCTCCGAAGACTTTTCCAACTACTGGACTGCCGTGCTTTACTACCAAGCTGGTAACGGAAGCGTCAAGCGCGTTCGCCAGTTCCCTAACGACGGTCTTCGCACCGACGGTGGCGTCACAGTGTATTACATTCCGCCCTACGACGGCAAGACCCGTGTGACGGCCTTCAAACCGAATTTTCGCATGCTGGTTGGAGACCCCATGCATACCACGGCTGAGGGGCAGCAGCGACAGCTCTGTCACAGGTGTCTTGGTGCCGGCGGGGGCGGGGCTCCTTGCACAGGGAGGGATACACAGAATCTGCCGCCGACGGCGTGTCCAGGGGGGATCCGCACAACGATTACTTTCCCGACTTGTTGGGACGGGAAGAACATCGATAGCCCCGATCACCGAAGCCATGTCGCTTATCCGGCGACCGGGACGTTTGAATCGACCGGCGTTTGCCCGGAGAGCCACCCTGTGAGGTTGCCGCAGCTGATGTATGAGGTTATGTGGGATGTAAGTTGCCCCCAGATCAACAATATGAAGAAATGCAAATTAACCGGGCACCAGACAACCCCCTACAACGATAAGAGCCTGTGGAGGGAGGACGGGGGTCAGCCATTTGTGTGGAGCACATTCGACTCGTGAGTTCTCCGCGTCAGCTACCGTGCCAGTGAGAAAAAAGAGCTAACTAAGCACTCGCTTTTCACCTCAACAGCAAAGGATATACGAATCACGGTGATTACATGTTCGGATGTTCGTCCTCCTTCATCTTAACGCTTCCCTCCCTCCTGGTCTGCAAATGCTACCCCACCAACAAATGTTGACTCTTTTGTCTTCCAGGGAAGGGCGACTCGCTCCAAAGGGCAATCGACGCCCGGTGCACGAACTCAGTGTGCAACCAGCTGCAAACTCAAAGCTCCGAGGAAGCGATGCGGTGCACCCTGCCGCAGAATATCGAAGAAAATGTCGATGGCTGTAAGCTAGCCCTAAAAACGCTGCGCTGTGAAAACACGCCTGTCTAACCACACTAACAAACGTCGATAGGGCTCCCAAAGATCCCAGGGGCAGAGTAGGATCCGGCTGTTTAGCTTGATGTATAGTAATCAGAGCTCACTATCAGTCTTTCACCTCATCTCAGCGTCTAGGCTCTTCCAAAAAGACGAATCCCATGGCCACATGTTCAGCCCGACCTTCAATCCAGTCTTGACAGGCAAGCCGGGCGTGATATACGCCCCGGTGCATGGATCCATTGGGGTAGGTATTCTCCTCATACACGACCGACTCGCCGCTGCACTCTATGAAATCGCACCATTGCCTGTCGGTTGGCTGCGCCAAAAGCAGGTAGAGAACTATCAAGGTAGAACAAAACATAGAACAAAGCCGGGAGAGTTCCGTCAAGCTTCAACAAAGGAGGAGATGTCTCGAAAAGAAATCCCGCTGCCGCCGAAGTGCGTACGGTAAGTCGCCGCATCCGTGGCTTCCGCTGGGGACGAAGAGAAGATTATAGTCTTTATCGGCCTAGATCAGTACGTCGACCAGCTACAACGTGCTTGACGGCTTCACATTGCTGTTTATCTCGCCGACGATGAGCATCAAGGCGACCCGCAGCTTTGCCGCGTGGCAGACGTTGGACGAATCTCGATACGATTCGTCGGCGGAATAGCTTATAGACTGTTCTTTCCGCCAGAGCTTGTCCATCCGGTTATTGTAGCATCCGGAGTCGGTAGCGGCAGCCTTTTAAAAGTCTCGGTAACGGAGCAAGGCCGCTGCCGCACTTTATCTCCCGGCCGAGAATCCGTACTGGCCGACGCGTAAGAGATCCATCCAGGGCCGTACGTTCGCAGCAGCTTGTATCCAGGCGATACGTCCTGGGAAATCCATGTCATTAAAGTTCTCGTAGCACAAGTCGTGGAACTCCTGGGACTTCCAGCTCGTCCCTATTCCGTCGAGCTGGACGACCACATAGCCTTAACTTGACAGCTCACGCTGATCGTCAAGAGGATAAGGGTTTGGGAATGGATAAGTCTTAGCGATGCGTAGATATTCTCCAGTACCGGATACCGCTTGCTTGATCGAAGTCGGACGGCCGGATGAATACGCCGTAAATCAAAGCCTGTTAATCGCGCCCATTGGCGGCGAAGACTTCGGGCGAATTCCATCATTCCCTGGCGGGGGAGCTCAGCATCGTCACAATGCTCCAGCTCGAAGACTTGGCGCCTCGTCTGGGCTTTGGCGGAGAGACA
This sequence comes from Schizothecium vesticola, assembly GCA_030549215.1. Lineage (NCBI taxonomy): Eukaryota > Fungi > Ascomycota > Sordariomycetes > Sordariales > Schizotheciaceae > Schizothecium > Schizothecium vesticola. The sequence continues at coordinate 2,555,905 of JAUKUD010000007.1, read as the reverse complement.
CAGTTAGCGGTGTATCGGCACGGCTCTAGGTGCCGATAAAGTGCCGCTTGTTTGGGGTCCAGCTCCAATTATGCGCTCTCTCTCCGCCAGTAAAGATCTGGAGACCGAGCCGTGAAAGTTGACGCGGCCATGTGAGCGTAGAAGGGTTCTCATGATCCTCTGGTGATTGGCTCCGCAGTGTGCAGCTCTCTAAACCGAACAGGTAGAGGTGGTTCCACCGCATGCCAATTGCCAGCGGGTGTTGGTGGCCGCGCTCGTTGGACGGCAACCGGTACCCATAGGTCCCCGTTCTTACACCAACCCCAGCGTTCCACTTCGTAAAGGATCCTGAAGAGCGCATCGCTGGTGGGAAACTCGCGTCTCTTCACCAAGTCCAACATGCGCGGCCGTTCCAGCCTCACACGAGCGCTGGGCTTGAAGTATAGGTAGGTGGGCGTCTGGCTTTGGCTGGAGCTGGTTGCCCGGGATGATTCGACTCATATGTACTACGATTCACGTTTGGGAGGAACCCCCAGGAACTGCAAACTAGCCGTCTACCTAGAGACAAGTATACCTGCAGATCTCGTTGCCGACGTAAGAGCCCTAGTTAGTTTAGGCCTCGTTATCATCATGGGTACTGATCCAGATATCAAAGTCGCGACAGGCGCGGGGCTTCTTATTTGTCTCGGACGCCGACTCATCCAGAGGTTCCGGTCCGTCCGCCACAACAAATAGAGCAAGGTGTATTTACCGTAAAAGGAAACAAATATAAGAGATTGTCCCTATCCTGCCGCTAAACCCAGTTGTTATCCATTATACCGGTAGGAAGCATACAAAGAACGAACTTCACTAAAGCGCAGCGGCTTTCCCCGCTGCCAACACACGGCACCATCCCCCCTGCCTTACCGCTTATACCCCTTGATCCAAAAGTCATTCTGCATAAACAACCCACAGCTCATCGACTTCAACGGTTCCATGGGACGATACACAACCAACTCAAACCGCCTCAACAGCTCCACAAACACCTTGTTCAACTCCATCAACGCAATATTCCTCCCAAGGCACTGCCACCTCCCCATCCCAAACACCAACTCCAGCGTCGCTTCCATCTCCCTCAGCTTCTCTCCCTCCGTCTCCAACCACCGCTCCGGTCGAAACTCGTCCGCATCATCGCCCCACACCTCGGGATTCCGCATCAGTCCCCACATGCAAAATCCAACCTTCGTTCCAGCGGGTAATTCGACACCATGCCAAGAATCCCCTGTCGCAGGAACAACCTTTGACGCCACACCCACAGCGGGCGGGAAGATCCTCAGTCCCTCCTTAATCACAGCCTGGAGATACCCCATCCTTCGCGCTTCACTGTCGGATATGACAGAGTCCCACGGACGATTCAGAAGTTCCGCATCGGTAATCTCAGCATATAACCGCTGGAAAACACGTGGACACGTGATGATATGCAAAAGAATAGTCCGGACAGCCGTAGCAGTCGTATCCGACCCAGCAATAATCTGAACAAGTATCTCCGACGCGGCATCAGCCTGCGTAAGTCCGTGCGCTACAAACGAGCCCAGCATGTCATTTTCCGTAACGGCGTCGGGACCATACCGCGTTGCTGCAGTTTCCTTGGCAATGCCGATTAATCTGCCGAAACCGAATGCGTCTCGTTCTGATGGGAGTAGTTTCTTGAGGATTGGGAGGCGCATTAGTTCCGCGAGCCAGGGGTAGACGGACGTCATGATCATATTTGGGAGTGAGGCTTCCAGCATGGCGATGTAGTTGTATCTATCCGAATTGGAGGCCATGAATCCAAAGGGTTGGCCGAAGGAGACGTCGGAGATGACGTCGAGGGTGAAGTATTGGGCTTTGCGGCCGAAGTCGAAGATGAGGTTTTTGGAGATGTATTCTCTGTTGAGGAGGTTGACTAGGTCGAGGACGTTGCGATTGACGCGGGGCTCGAGGTGTTCGATGTCTCTTCCGGTGTACTTGGTATGTGTCAGTATTATTTGCCTTTGGGTTGGAGAGGAGAGACGCACGCCGGGTGCTAGTTTTGCGCGGTACCTTGTGTGCAATTCGTTATCTTGAATGCTGAGGATATTGTCTCTCTCCGGGTTGAATCGCATGGCGTTGTACCAATCCGACTTTTGGTACTCGGATTGCACGCGGAGCATGTTTCTCATGAAGGCGGGATCCCGTGTGGTCACCTCGTTTGGGCCGATGCGCGTGAACGGGACATCCGGGCCGTATTTTTCGATTGCCTCAATCAGGTCGAGATGCATTCGTCCGCTGAGGAGGGATCGCGCCAGCCAAATGTTGGAGAAGCCGGCGGTGCGAGGACCTCGAATGTGTCGCAGGCGAAAATACTGTCGGAGGGTAGAGGCCGTGAGCCATGCCAGGTAAAGGGAAAAGGCGGCTAGAATGAGACCGAATCGTCCGCTCGGGGCCTCGAGTTGGTTCATCAGTAAGTCAATTGAAGCCTCCATTGCGATCTAACAATCCGGATTTAGGACGTGGTTCAGTTGTATCAAGCTTTCCAAAGGAGAGGGGAGCTCTGCCGTTTATAAACACGCTGCGAGCTCCCCGCGCTCTGGGCGTCGTCCTTGTTGGGAATAGAACCCCCCGCATATGATGCAGAACTAGCGCACCTCTCTCTCAATGGGGTGTCATGCATTGCAGGTGCCATGTCTCTCAAGTGTAAGGGATGTCGAATCGGACATACTTTACACCGCGCGAGGCTTAAAGGCGTACCCGGAACAGCCCAACAGGTATGAGATCGCTCGTCTTGTGTAGGTATTCCGCCTCATCAACTTTTGTCAAACCACTTCTAATACATGTACACTAGCACGTCGTGAAGGTCTCGTCTCCAGTTCTGTCAAGGTGTGCTATGGTGACTTGACAGGTCTCATACATATAACTAGCCGCTACGCTATAGAGCTCCTTCGACAACTTTATCTCGCACATCGCTTCCAGCCCTCGCAGTCCCGCCTGCCTCAATTCAAACTCTTGCAACAGTACCTAATATCTCCCCTTATGCCGTCGGTGTCGCCACTGCTGGCTTGGTCGTGGTTAACAGGGTAGTAGACGCAGCCGTGTTCCACGGCGGTCTCTTGCCGCTTGCGCTTGCCAACAGCGCCGATACGCTCGAGAAGGCTGGCTTCGGCTTGCTGTTCTTGTCGTACAGGTTCGAGTCGCCCGCGCCTGGGAATGTTGAAGGAATCCAGCTATGGCTGTCCCCAAAGCCCCACACGGTAATGCCGACACATCGCGGAACGTCGAGACAGGATCCAACGATGGCCTCGTATTCCTTGGCTTGTGCCTGGAGCGAGCTTGAGTTCGACGGAAGCGGCTTAATGCGCACGTCGAGTTCGGTGTAGGCGACGTCGAGGCCGAGAGCGGTGTACTTGTTCAGCGTCCAGGTGAGGTTCGCCCGCGACGGCGTGCGCCCGACCGTCATGTGAGCCTGAAGCCCGACGCCGTGGATGGGCACGCCAGCGGCTTGGACGAGCTTTGCGATTCGAACGGCCCCGTCGGCTTTGACGGGGAAGTATTCGAGGTTGTAGTCGTTATAGTACAGCTTTGTTGTCGCGTCGGCAGCGGCGGCAAACTTGAAGGACAGTGCAAAGTAGCTGTCGCCGAGGGCCTTGAGGAAGGGGTTGTTGCGGTATGAACCGTCGTCCTCGAGAGCCTCGTTAATAACATCCCAGGCGTAGCATTTGCCTTTGAAGTGGCCCATGACATTGGAAATGTGCGTCTGCATGACCGCGGTCATGGTGTCCTTGGTCCACGATCCAGATGATACTACACATCCCGCGCGGTTAGTAGGAACATGCTTAACACTTCACGGAGGGTAGAGGGATAGGGAAGAAACACACCCCATCCAGGCAGTTGGCTATACCACACCAATGTGTGGCAGCGCATGAGCATCTTGTTACTCAGCGCTCTGTTCACAATGGCGTCGGCCGCTCCGTAAGAGAAACTGCCGCGTGAGGGCTGGAGGGCGTCCCATTTCTGCGCGTTGTCGGGTGTGTACTGGCCGAAGTTCTTAATGTCATTTTCGAGCCGATAGTACGGGGCGTCGTTGCTGTCGCCGGGGCTGACCGCTGTGCCGAAGTACAGGAGTCCAGCATCTTTGGCGAGGGCGTTCAGCTGGGCAAGCACCACAAGGGGGCTAGCCAGAATGCCTGTAACAAATGCGATCTTCATCTTACGACGTGGATCGGGGCAAGAATGCAACGGAGTACTAGCCTCAGTTCGTGGTAGGGTTGCCCAGGTCCATATAGCAAGATGCGAGCAACGTACTAGATCCCCACACGTCCGGGATGCGGGGAATGCTCGAGGGATCTCGGATACTTTCCTGGAGTTCATTGGCGCGGGAAGGGTCAATATGAAAACTCCGCAGCCGGGCCACATCGAACAGAGCGCGGAGTCCCGACCATATGGACGGGCTTATATGGGTAAATGCGACATATTCCACCCGGCTCCCTGGTTGGAGTTAATTCACCCTGTATCCGGGTCAGCAGTTAGATGAGTTACTAAAACCGGACTATAGTGCGGAGCTCCATGTGCGATAAGATACGAGGTCACATCGATCAGTGATCGGATGCCCACTGCCAACAATAGTAGCTCGCGTAACATTCCCAAGTGATGGACTTTCCGCCGCCCCGCCGCCCTCCTCAATAATCGGTTATTCCCCACCTATCAAGCTGTAAGTCCATTGTGCGACATAATTAATCATGCCCGCTAGTAAAGAACACTTCACCCTAGCTATGTCAAAAGTGACATTACAGCCGCTGTCGGCAGCGTTCTTGTTACAACCTGTACCCAAGGTGGGTCAGACTGCAAGGCAGTACGCCGCGGGGTGTGTTGACGGTAGGGAACGAAGGTTGCGCAAGGTCCAGACGGGACTGTGTACCGTCTGCAACAGGGTGTTCTACAAAGAGCTTGAAGAAGGTGCTTGCAAGATTGTAGACGGGAACATGATATTGCTTGCGTGAGGAACAAGCACAGTTCCTCACCAAGAGGCGTGGTCTACCTATCTATATAGTAAACTATCTAAGTGCTGTAGAAGCAGTGTGTCTGGACCCGGAGCTCCGCAGCTCCGGGACCAGAGGTGGTCCCGGGGACCCGGAGGTCCGGGTCCCAGGGTCCTCCCTGATTGGCCGCAGCTCCCCCGGACCCCGCGCCTTCTGATAGGTGCTCCGGATGCTGCCTCAGGCCCTACCGGCCTGATGTCGTGACCTGGTCATGACACGATTCCCCTCCTTCCAGCTTCTTTTTCCACAAAGAATAGTGAGCGTATTTCCTCCTTGCAACCACAACCATGTCTGCTAATCGCGTGCAGAAACGCTCCCTCCGTTCCTCCCAGAAGGTTTCCGCCGAATCCGCCTTGTCCTTCTATCTTTCGCGCTCTGGCGTTCCGGCCCCGATGCCTTGTTCCAATTGCTTTCGGCTGCAGCTGACCTGTATCACTGCTCCTGGATCCAAGCGCTGTCGCGAATGTATCGAGCGGCACGTCAACTGTGACGGTACCGATTTCGCGAGCGCTCTGGTTCGTAACGTTGAGAAACTGCAGGTTCTGGACGCCGAAGAAGACAAACTCCTCGCTCGGCTTATTGCAATCCGGCGCGAGAAACGCGCTGCCCAAGGCCGAGCAGACGCCTTGTTCCAACGGGGGTCCGCCATTGTCGACGCTTCTTTGTCCGCTGGTGCTACTCCGGCACCGGCGTTCCTAAACGCTCAACTTGGCTCGCCACCGATCGGGGAGGTCTCTGATACCATTGGTTTCCGCCCCTTAACCGATGCGGACTGGGCCGCGCTGGGCCTCGATCCAGCCCTCCTGGCCGATCCGGGTTCTGCCGGTGGAACTGTTCCCTCAGGGCGGGACAGTCCAGGTTCTCGAGAGGTTCCCACGAGTTAGACTCTGGTTCGTAGTCCATCCACTTGATAAGGTACTCGAGTCTTCCTTGGCTAACTCTGGAGTCTAGGATTGTTTCGACCTCGAGGTCCTCCTCGTGGTCCTCTGCTTCGGCTTGGGTGTCGATTCTGGCGTGGCGAGGGGCTGGTTCAAGGAGAGATATGTGAAAGACGTTGGTTCTGAGTCGCATGGTCTTAGGTAGCGCGAGCTCGTAGTTTGATGTTGAGATCTTCTTCACAATCTTGAATGGGCCGATTTTCTTGAAATCCAGCTTCTCGCTTGGTCGTTTTGTCTTGAGATTCTGTGTTTTTAGGAACACTTTATCTCCCTCCTCCAGGCGAGGTCCCTCGAGCCTTTTCTTGTCGTAGTGTTCCCGCATTCTTTCGCGGACGAACTCGAGCGAGTCGCGGAGCATGCCCTGCATCTCGTGTAGTCGGTTCGCGCGGACTGCAGCTCTGGGTACTTCTGCTGCTGGTCCTTGCCGGAGCTCAGGTTCGTATCCGTAGTTCGCGAAGAATGGCGACACTTCTGTGGTGTTTGTTTTAGATGCGTTGTAGGCCATCTGTGCCGTTGGTAGGAGATCAACCCAGTTGTCCTGCTCGAAGTTGACGTAGCTCCGAAGGTATTGTTCAATGACTTGGTTGAGTCTCTCAGTCTGTCCGTCCGTCTGGGGGTGGAAGCTTGTCGAGAGTTTTGACTTGATGTCGAGCCGTTTTGTAAGGGCTTGCCAGAATTTCGATGTAAACAGAGTATCTCTGTCTGACGTGATGTCGTCCGGCAGCCCGTGGTGGCTGGCGATGTGCCGTTCGAATAGGTAGGCCAGTTGTTCTGCTGTTGTCTTCTTTTTCCAAGGTAGGAAGTAGGCCCATTTTGTAAGTCTGTCGACCACGACCCAGATGGCGTTGTAGGTAGCTCCAGAGCCATCTGGTACTGTTGATTCCGGTATTCCGGTGATGAAGTCCATCGATATGGATCCCCATGCTCTTTCTGCTGTCGGGAGTGGTTCGAGCAGCCCGTATGGCTTGTGTCGTAGTGACTTCGTTTTGGCGCATGTTTCGCATGCCTTGACAACCTTTTCCACTTTCCCCTTTAGCCCGGGGAACGCGTAGTGTTGCTCGACGCGTTCTTTTGTTTTCTTGATGCCTGGATGTCCTCCCAAAGGTGCTTCGTGAAGTTCCTTGATAACAGCCTCTTGTTGGCTTGGTAGGACAAAGGCCTTACCGTTGTACCATAGGGGGTCGTCGTCATTGAGACCTCCTGTTATTCCTTCTCTTTCCCAGTGGTGCTCTGGGCGGAGTTGGTGCCTTTTTGCTTGGTGTGGGAATTCTTCCCACTCTGCGCGGTATGTTCTGGCGCAGTCTTCCCAGATCTGGAGCGGGTGCTCCAGAACGTCGCCTGTTGTTGTGAACAGCGGCGTTGATTCCGAGTTTTCGTTTCCCTTGTGATCCGGCCGTCGGCTGAGCGCGTCAGCTCTGGCGTTGTCTTTTCCTTTGACATAGTGAATTCTGAAGTTGAAAGGTCCGAGGAACTCGGCCCAGCGGATCTGCCGAGGGGAGAGTTCCTTTGTCGTAAAGTACTTGAGATTCCGGTGGTCTGTATAGACATCCACTGGTTCCTCTGTTCCGCTTAGATATGGCCTCCATTCATCGAAAGCCTCGATGATGGCCATGAGTTCCTTGTCGTGTACGGGGTAGTTAAGTGCTGGTCCCGAGATTTTCTTCGAGAAGAATGCCACCGGGTGTCTTCCGTCCTCGTGTTTCTGATAGAGCTCTGCTCCGATAGCAAAGTCTGAGGCGTCGGTTTCGACGAAGAACGGTTTGCTGAAGTCTGGCATTCGTAGCACGGGTTCCTTGCTGACGGCTTCTTTTAGCGCGTCGAAGGCGGTCTGTTGTGTGGCGGTCCATTCGAATGTGGTTCCTTCTCCTGTAAGGTCGTGGAGAGGTTTCGCGATGCCGCCGAATCCTTTGATAAAGGCTCTGTAGAAGTTGATGAACCCGATGAACATCCGAACTTCCTTTTTGTTCTTTGGTGTGGGCCAGTCCCTGACTGCCGTGATTTTTGCTGGTTCCATCCGGATCTCTCCTGGCGTAATCTCGAAGCCTAGGAAGATGGTTTTCTGGACATGGAACTCGCTTTTTCCTGGGTGAACTGACAGGTTCGCGTCTGCCAGCTTCTGGAGTACCTGTCGAACATGTTTCTTATGTTCTTCGAGGGTTTTCGAGTAGATCAAGATGTCGTCGATATACACAAAGGCGAACCGGTCCAAGAAAGGTCGCAGGGTATGGTCTATCATGCTCTGAAAGGTCGCGGGGGCGTTGGTGAGTCCCATGGGCATAACCTGGTACTCAAAGTGCCTGTTGCGAGTTCGGAAAGCTGTTTTCCACTCGTCCCCTTCTCTGACTCGGATATGGCCAAACCCCCAGGGGAGGTCGAGCCTGGTGAACCATTGTGCTCCCGCCAGTCGGTCCTTCATCTCCTTGATGAGAGGTAGCGGGTATCGGTTCTTGATTGTATCATCGTTTAGACGTCGGTAGTCTACCACAAGCCGTAGTTTTGTTGTTCCTTTCTTTGGGACGAACAGGATGGGGAACGCCGCCGGTGACTCGGACTTCCTGATGAATCCTTTGGGCTCGTTTTCCGCGATGTATTCTTTCAAGGCCTCTTCTTGTCGTGGCCCGAGGTGGTATGCTTTGTGGTATTTTAACTCCGTGCCGGGTTTGAGCTCAATCTTGTGGTCAAATGCCGTGCGCTCGGGGAGTTTGTCGATGATTTTCTTTCTGAATACCGGGTACACGTGGTACTCTGCCGGCACTCCTTCGAGGTCTTCTGGTCGTTTCTCGGGGCGAGGCTCTATATCGCTGTAATAGCCCTCGTCTTCTTTGTCCGTTCTGACGTGCATGACCATATGGCATGGTTTTTCGCCTTCGTCAGTTGTCGTCGCCGCGCCTTGGGTCGATCCGACGTATTGCTCGCGGGGATTTCGTATCCTCCGGGCACCTGGAGACTCTATCCCTTCGAGCCCTTGTGGCTGGGATTCGAGATGGCCATTTCTCCAGTCTATCCATGGGTTGAACTGTTTCAGCCATGGGAGACCCAAGATGATATCGCATCTTGGTCCTGTTGGCAGGACATCGAGAGTCACTTCCTGCGGGGTATCGGCGACTGTGATCAATAGTGTCGATTCTCGCTGACTTTGTCCTCCATCGTACGAGGCTACCTCTCCTTCGTAGGTCCTCATTCTGTATGGTACCGTTTTCTTCGTCCAAGGGAGCCGGAGTTGGTTGATGAACCGGGGGTTGATGATGTTGATGGAGCTCCCGGAGTCCACCAGCGCCGTCGCGGTTATTGTAGCTCCCTTTGGTGTTTGGCACTGTATTTCCAGGTACAAGGCGTCGTCGTCCTTCGTACCGGCTCGGGCTACCACCTTATCTGTGTGGTGCCATGAAGGTCTTGGTCGGGGCCCGGCTCGCTGCCTTCGGTTGCGAGTTCTGGCCCGGATCCAGCTGTTGTTCAGTTGGACCCATCGGGGGCGGGCAAGCCCCCTTGGTCGTTTCCCTGAATCGGACTCATCGTCGAGGGTTCTGCTTGTCCCAGCGTGCCGTAGTGTCCGATTACCTGCCATGGGAGGTGGTGGCGGTTTCTGAGCCACTTGTTTCGTGTTCGTCGTTCTTGTTTGGCCTGGTATTGCCGTTTCTCGCGTTCCTCGTGGTCCTCGTGCCAGTCGCGGAGTTTGGCGTACATGTGGTGTGAGCATTTGTAGCTTTCGCATTCTCGCCAGGTTCGTCGTCCGCGGGTGCAGTCGTTTGGCGCCGTTGCGTGTACCTCTATCACCACTTGTGGGTATTGCGAGGCGAAGTGTTCGTCGAGGAATTCGTAGTCGTGGGGCTCGCGGATCTTCACTCTCCACTCGTCTTCGTTGTCGTATAGGTGTACCTTTTTGGTCGGCTCGTGGGGATCACGTGCTGGTGAGACGTGGTGCTTCAGTTTCTGCCACTGGTGGTCGGAGCAGGTTGGGTAGTGGCATTCGAACCAGGCGAGTAGTTCGTGGTCTTCGTGTTCGGGGTGTAGCTGTGGTGCCTGGCCCTCGAGTTCCTTTGGTCCGGGGAGTTGCTCGAGGTCCGGTATCCCGTAGATGGGGTATCCGGTGAACTGGGTTCCTCGGATTCTCTCGTAGAGTTGGATCCAGCAGTCGTATGCTGTTTGTTCATGCCTTTCTCCCGGCCCTCTTATATTTTCCTTGTCGCTGTCGTAGCTGCTAGGCGCAGTGCCAGTATCTGCTTCGTGGGTATCGAGTGCTTCGGTGAGTCTTGCCCATGCGTCGGCCATTCGTTGTTCTGCGTCCTGCGAGGCTTGTAGCTCTTCGTATGCCTCTCGTGCTCCATCTTCGTCGATGGTTTCGATTGTGACGTAGGGGCGTTGACGGAGGTTTTCCTGTAGGTTAGGGGTGTTTACGAGCCACCTACTCGTATTCCTTTGCTGACCCTCCTCTTGTTCCTCCTCCTCCCCTACTACTGTCGCTTCTTCGACCTCTAAAGCCCTTGCGGCTTCTCCTGTGCCTGTCGGGGAGTCATTTGCCGGGCCGTCGTGCTCAACCCGTGTTCCGTCGTCGGAGCTGGGGTGTTGTTCTTCGAGGTCGGAGTCGGGGTACTCGTATTCGCGCTCCGGGTCACCGGCCGAGTCGTCGTACCAGTCTTCCGAGTTGGCCATCCTGACGTATCTGTCGCTGGTATCCGCCCTTCTGACTTGTCTCTGTTCTGGAACTGGCTTCCAGCCTTCCTTCTTGGGGCTGCGGCATTCTCGGGCGTAGTGGCCGAGTTTGTCGCAGTTGAAGCATTTGACGTTGGCTTTGTTGTTGTTGTTGCCGTCCCGGGGCTTCTCGTTCCATCGTCCTACGGGTTTCTTGTTGACTTGGGCCGCGCCGATGTCCATAGGCCCGGGGTGTGTTCCGTAAGCCGTGCTTGGGTACTGGCGTTTCTTTTTGTCATTCGCCTGCCGTGGCGATTGTTGGTAGCGTCCTCGTTTCTCCTGGGCACGCTCGTAGAGCCGGTTGTCGATAGTAATGGCTTCCTTCATGTAGTCGTCCAGGTCTATGGCGTGCCGGTCGATCTTGACGAGTTCATCCTTGACTTCTTCTTTGAGACCTCGGTAGAACTTGTTTTTCAAAGCATCGTCTCCCCAGCTGACCCTAAAGGATTCCTGTCGGAGGGCTGAGGCGTATGCTGCGGCGGACGTAGTCTGCCGGAGTCGTTCGATCCGTTCTTCGGCTGCCCTGATCTCATCGGGTTCTCCAAAGATCTTCTTCAGTTCATCCTCAAGTACTCCGAGGCCCCCTACGTCAAAGATGCGTTGGGTCAGGGGGTGTCGTTCGGACTCGGCGTGTGTGAGGTAGTCCGTGAGCGTGGATTCGAACCATTTCTTAGGTGCTCCCGTAAGGAAGCTTTCGGCGAACAGGACCTGGTCGGCTGGTTCCTCGAAGTTGTCTGCGTAGAAACGGACATAGGCTTTGACACTGGAGATCCAGCCGGGTAAGTCTCTCTTGTTGCCGTCGTACCTGGCGGGCGTGGCGAGCTTGACCCTCTTGTTTGTGGCGTAAACCGTAGTGTTGGTCGTACCTGGGGTTCCCATGGCGTCGAGTTGGGTTTTCAGGAGCTTCATCTCTTCGAGCGCCTTCTTCGGAGCGTTGCCCACTCCTTCGTTAAGACTTCGGATGATAAGGTTGAGTTTCTCCTTGACCTTTGCCACTTCCTCGCCCACTTTCCTGATCTCCGCTTCGTCCTCCTCATCGCTGTTAGGCTCAGTGTCAGGGGTGAGTTTCATACCGGTATCGATGTCTCCTCCTTCCGCCGTGCCGGCCGTGCCGGCAGGCTGTTTTCCCTTTCCCTTGCTGGTCGACATCGTGTCGACAGGGACTTGAGTTGTCTGGACTCAACGTTCGTTCCTAGGAGACGCAAGCAACGTGTTACAACCTGTACCCAAGGTGGGTCAGACTGCAAGGCAGTACGCCGCGGGGTGTGTTGACGGTAGGGAACGAAGGTTGCGCAAGGTCCAGACGGGACTGTGTACCGTCTGCAACAGGGTGTTCTACAAAGAGCTTGAAGAAGGTGCTTGCAAGATTGTAGACGGGAACATGATATTGCTTGCGTGAGGAACAAGCACAGTTCCTCACCAAGAGGCGTGGTCTACCTATCTATATAGTAAACTATCTAAGTGCTGTAGAAGCAGTGTGTCTGGACCCGGAGCTCCGCAGCTCCGGGACCAGAGGTGGTCCCGGGGACCCGGAGGTCCGGGTCCCAGGGTCCTCCCTGATTGGCCGCAGCTCCCCCGGACCCCGCGCCTTCTGATAGGTGCTCCGGATGCTGCCTCAGGCCCTACCGGCCTGATGTCGTGACCTGGTCATGACAGTTCTAGCTTGCTATAACAAAGACTTGAACTTTATTATATAACCTCTTCATCTACAGACTCGGGTCGAGTATAAAACCAGCGTCCCTTACGTACAGTTTCCAGCTGCATCGCTTCGCCCATCTCTCCGGCATAGAGGTACCTACCTACTTACTTAGACGTTAAGGAATCCTACCAACAAAAGAAAATACAATACCAAAGATAGGACCTTGGTGCATCTGGCTCTTGATAACCTGCAGGCTGAGTTTCCTAGTCGGATATTCCCTAGTAATCGTCCGAGCTGTTGTCGCTATACTTGAAGCCGTCTTCCTCGGTTGTTTCGTCCTCCCTACCGTTAAAATCTTCGATATCGTTCGTCTTACTGAATTTGTCTATGGCGACCTGCTGCTTAGCTGTAGCGTAGAACCAGTCCTTAAACGCCTCTCGAACAACCCGCCGAGTCCTAGGCCTAAAGATACTAGGATAGAATACGACGAACAGGGCGACATTATAATCAAGTCGAGTATTCTTAACTACCGGACGATTAATAGCCGTACCTTTCAAAGCAATTAAATAAATACTCAGTCTCGGTAATTAGATCCATATTTTCTTTTCTCCTTCGGGCAACAATTTAGCGCACAGTATCCAATATGCGTTCTCATTTATCTAGGTTCGCCAACGATGAGAATTTCCAGGAGTCGATGGATATCACGTATTTTCACTCATAAATATTCAGAGGAACAAGTTACTGCTAGTACGTACTAACCTATGTGCTCCTCAGATATTAAGCTTTTACGCTAATATGGGACGGGAAGCTGCATTTGGCTCCCTTTGAGGGAGTGAAGCTCCATGTACTCTCTCCCCTCGCCCTCTTGCCAAATACTCAGACTCTATAGCCGCTGACCGCTTGAACAGAAAATTCTCGATGTGGGAACAGGAACAGGTGTATTGCATATACACTACCTCTTTCCATTTCATGTCTTGTCTCCTAAGTGCTGGTTGTGGCCGATCCAAACAACAGGCATCTGGGCAATGTACGACTTCTTGCCCTTATAAAGTCCACTCGCAAACACGGGAAGTATGTTGAATTTTGCGTACTTTGACTAAAACAAACTTCACGTAACCCAGAGATTTCGCCAATGAGCACCCAGAAGCCATCATTATCGGCACCGACGTCTCATTGATTTAGCCGACCTGGGTCCAGCCAAACATCCGTTTTGAAATCGAAGACTGTACCGGCCCGTGGACCTTCGAACCGAACTCGTTCGACTATATCCACATGCGTTTCCTCCTCGACAGCATCGACGACTGGGGTTTACTTATACGGCGCGAGTTCGAGGCCTGTGAATCGGGTGGCTATATCGAGAGTTTCGAGCCGCCCTCGTACCTCGAAAACGAAGATGGGTCCGTCACGGACACCATGGCCATGGGCCAGTGGGGCAAGCTCTTTACCGAGGACGGGTGTAAGATGGGGCGGTCGTTTGAGGTGTATCAGCAGGGCACCGTGCGCGCGGCTCTGAAGGCAGCCGCATTCGTTGATATATACGAGCAGGACTTTAAGGCGCCTATTGGCGGGTGGCCTAAGGATGCCTACCGGAAGCAGATTGGCGAGTTTACACGGATTGGGTTCCTGCAGGATCCGGAAGGTTATCTGGTCTTTTTGGTACATACTATGGGCTGGAAGCGTGAGCAGACTCCTGTCTTTCTGGCTCACTTAAAGCGTGAGCTGCGCTCGCCCAAGGTTCATACGTTTTACCGACAGAAGGTTCTCTGGGCTAGCAAGCCCGAGGCGTAAGTTCAGTTACAGGCCTGGGCTGAAATGCGTCAACGCCTACTAGGTAGTTTGATCAGTTTCTTCCATCATGGTGGCTTCGTTTAATTACGTAGAGGTTGGGGCTTCTGACAAAAGGACTATGCAGAAGAGGTTTAAGATCCCTGAGTGATCCCGTTCGACCATGGTGGTTTCATTTAAATACGTAGAGTTTAGGGCCTTTGACAAAAGGACCACGCAGAAGAGGTCTAAGATCCCTGAGTGATCCTGAGCTTTGATTGGTCTTATGGGTCGTGCAGGATGAAGTATAAGTCCCGGCTAGAACTTTGATTGGCTCTTGAGCGGCTGCTGGAGCGGAAAGCGGCGTTGACTCAGCCTCGAACGCCGAGGAGCGAAACAAAACGCCGCGACGGAAGAACACTACAGTACGCGCGGGAGCCGAGGGGCGAAGGGTGGGTTCAAAAAGATCGTATTGCTGACTGGAGGAAGAGCAAGAGATACTTGGTCAAAGGATTTCCTATCCCTTCACTGGTTTTCTGTACCCATACTTGGCCATCCATGGCAAATGCAATGCTGAGCTAGATAATCTCGGCGTGAGTGCCTTAGGTACCTAAACAACAGATGCAGCAAATACCAACTGAAAGCCTTCACCAAAGCACTGTCAGCTAGACTGCAGAACACAGTCACGCCTCCGCCGTAATGCATCGCCAACAGAAGATCGACGTGAATCCTTCAGGACGTGCAATTTGCGACGAGCAACCAACCTATGGAACGTCAGATGTGAAAAGAGACGACCAACATCGGACCGAGACGGGCAAGGCAGCAAGGCAGTTAGGGCCCTGACGACGGCATCTGGATTACCGACGACAAATGGAGGATTGAGGCAAGAAGTATAAGTAGAGTATCATCTCCATCTCTCCAAGCCGTTCTTCCCTCTATCCTTCATCATCATCACAGCCATCCAAACTCACTCCTCAACATTGTTACCTACTCGACTCTCATAACGCCGCCACAGAAGCTCCCGGTACTTTCTCCAGCTCCCCCCACCGCCCTCGTAACTCCGTCGCTAACACTTCTTCCTATAGAGCCAACCAAAACAAGAAAATGCAGTTCAAGACCTCCTTCCCCACCGCCATTCTGGCCGCCCTCTCTTCGACCGCCCTGGCCGCCGACTGCCCCTGCAACCGCAACGAGGACGCCGGCCGCTGGAAGGACACCAACCACTCGCCCGCCGGTGTCGTCAACTTCCTCGTCGACCAGGGCGGCGGTTGCTTCCGCGGCAACGGCCAGGGCAACCTGTGCGTCGGCATGCAGTTCCCCACCGACCACCTCAAGCAGTGCCTTAAGGATTACGCCAAGGAGCAGGAGAGTTATCATAGTGATTGGTTCCTCTGGACTAGCATCTCTTGCAGCTCGGGTGGTGCCAGGGGCCAGATTAGCATGACTCTTTGAAGGGGTTGGTGGATGTTGGGATTGATTGGGGTAGGTGGAGGTGAAGATGGAGAGAGGGAAATGGGTGTCTATGTCGGAAGTACTGGCACATAAGGTACATATGATGGGCGGGCTGGTGGTCTGGTGATTCTTTTTTGGACATACATTCATTTTGTTTTTCCATTTTTGTTTGTCTTGTATTCTGCGATAAAAAAAATACCAAGTAAATGCCAGGTAGATGCTTAACAAGTCCTCCGGAAGTCCTAAACAGCTGATATACGGGCGCCGTCTAACGGCTACCAAATTACATATTCTCTGGCAATAGAAACTGGCCAAGTGAATTCTCGACGGGCACAACCGCATCAGGTCAATGATCCCCTGTCCCTCTGCCTAGGATGTCGTCAGGATCTGCGACAAGAGCAAAATCCTGTATTGGACGAGCGGTAGGTAACAATGCCATGCGAATCAGCTTCATCTTGGCTATAAGTGTCGAGGAGTAAAACATAATGGGTGGTTGGAAGCCGGCTTTAACGGGAAGTAGTTCATCCGTGGCCGCCGTATTAAGCATCAACATCAACCTTAATATAAGAAGCTGAGGAGTATCCCATTTTCAAATCTCTCCCTGAATTTTTGGTAAATACCTAAATAACAATTCTGAAGAAATTCGCTTCCTGAAACGCAATCATCGTCAACTTCCCCACGTCGAACCCCGCCACGATGATTCTCGTCCGAACCACCCTTCTGCTCCTCTCCTGCTCGACTCTCCACTTTGGGTTAGCCGCAGCAGCACCGCCCTCTCCCGTTAACGATTCTCTCGCAAGCCGGGACTCGGTCCGTATTAGTGGCGGTGACGAATCCGAAGAAACTCACTGGCGCAAACGTGACGGTCCTGACTCGTTGAATGATACACCTTGGACAGATCGTGTCAGGCGGGAGGATACTAACTCTGTTCGTATCACTGCCGGGGAGGAACTAAGGATACGTATTGGGGTCGTCGATCTAACTGACCTAATATAACGCTAAACCCCTTTTGATTCAAGAGGTACGGATGTTGCCAGAACGGAAGCCTTAGGAGCTTTGGGGTGGTGTGGTGATATTTGGGAAGAACGATAAGTCTGGGTATGTCTTAATTTATGAGTTCGAGTTGGTCTTTGGTTCAAATGTAGTGATGCGGTCATGAAGGCTTTGTGGCTTTTCTCAACTTTGTAGACGAAAGGAATGTGGCGAAGCAAGTCTCAACTGGCTTTCGAATATACATACCGTGTCTGAGAGCGATCACCTAAAGTATAGGTCTTCTAGGTTTATACTAGCAATACGGCCCGCTTCGAGTAGAGTTTCCGAGAAATCGCAGCGTATATCAAAGCGCTCGGGCGGCACGACCCAAAGGCCAACATATTCCAGCTGGTCCAGAACTTGGGAAGTCATTCACTCGAGAGAGGGAGGTGGAGGGTTTTGCGAGGTTTAGGGAGGCGGTGATGGAGATGATGGTGAAGGAGGCCGAGGGGTGGAATAGGAGTGGGAAAATAAAAGCCCGAGGGGGAGGAGTGAGAAAAATGGGGTTGGGCCTGCTCTAGGGTCTAGAGCCTGGAGTCCAACTTTGCCAGCAACCGTCTTGCCTTGATCCTGAACTTCGAGGCTTAAATCCCTCCCGACACCGAGTCTTGTGCAACCGCCTTCGATCCGGACAATGTCGAGTGCGATTTTTCTGATATCATGTCATCCTTTCCCCGGTGGGGGGTTTCCGCCCCAAAAGTTTCGTCCCAACTTGCCACCGACACACTGAGGCTGGCATCAACCCTACTACCTACCTTTTAACATTCATCACGTGTAATTGCATCAAGTGGCCAACTTCCACACAGGGATTATCGGTCAATTCTATCCAAACAGACTGGAGTCGCCAAGGTAGGTACCTACGTACCGAAGCAATATACCTGGTAGGTAGCCATACCCCCCCGGCAAATCCCCCTCCCCCTTCCACTTGAACGTGATATGTAGTCCTAGCATCGCGTTGCGCGCCATCCTCATCCATGGAAGCCATTCTTGGCCTGGGGGGACATACCTGCCTTCAAGTTTATTGAGAATGATGAGGACCTGACTGCAAAATTCTGCAGTGGTTTGTTTTCGTTTGTCAAGGGGAGGCGGCGGTAGTGATATCTCTAGTCGGTCGGCGTCCTTGGTCGAGTTATTGAACTCTGCAAGAGGACTTCCTCTCTCCCTTGGTATACTAGGTATTACTAGTACGTAGTGATGTTGGTGAGAATGGTATATCATTAGTCATTTCGTCTCGAGCCTTGCTCTGTATGTGTCCAGTCCTAACGCTCAACCGCCGGCCCCATCACACCACCACCCTCCCAATCATGCCCTCCCACGGCCGCATCTTCACCCCCCCTTCTAAACCTTCGACAAAAAACTCCTCTCCCTCCCCAACGTAGTTCCACACCTCCCACTTAACTTTCTCACCCGGCCTCACCATCGCATCCCTCCCCGTAAAGTTGAGCGCCACGATCCACCTCTCCCCATCCGCCCCAACCCTGGCATACGCAAACACCTGCTTGTTCTCCCCATCAACCACCTGAAACTCGCCATGGACAAAGACCTCTGGCCTCTCCTTCCTGAACCTGAGCATCCGTTGCCAGAAGTGGTATACCGACTGCCCATCCTCCAGCTGGGCCGCCGCGTTGACAATCGGGTAATCGTCGTTGACGCGCATCCACGGCTTGACCTCGGGCTTGCAGAACCCGGCATGCGGATCCGACGTCCACTGCACCGGCGTCCGCGTGTTATCCCGTGCTTTGGCGCGGAGCGCCTTCCTCGCGCTGTCGAGCTTGGCCTCGTCGCCGGGATACATCTGGTTGACCCTTTTATCACCGTCAGCATCCCCCAGCACAGTATGTTTGGAAAGAAAGACTCACTTCTTCCAGAAATTCCCCGACTCCACATCCTTGTACTCCTCGACCCCCCACTCCCTTGGCAGATTTCTCATTCCCAGCTCCTCGCCCTGATACACAAACAGCGTGCCGCACAGCGTCGTCTCCATCATGGCCATCAACTTCGACCCCAGCGCCCGCCACTCGTCGCTGTCGTCGCAAAAGTGGGACACGGACCGCGGCTGGTCGTGGTTCTCGCAGTACACCGAGTTCCACCCACCGCCGTCCGCCATCAGGCGCTGCCACCGCACCACGGCGGCCCGCAGGTCCGCCACCTCCCACTCGCCGACCGAC
Organism: Schizothecium vesticola; assembly: GCA_030549215.1. Lineage (NCBI taxonomy): Eukaryota > Fungi > Ascomycota > Sordariomycetes > Sordariales > Schizotheciaceae > Schizothecium > Schizothecium vesticola. The sequence goes on along the minus strand of JAUKUD010000007.1, from coordinate 2,537,211 downwards.
ATGCGAAAGTCGCCCGGGATTCCGCCGCGGCACGCGTCGATCTCGCACAGGTCAAAGTTGAAGACCATGTTGAGGAAGCCCGTCTCCTGGTGCGTGATGGCGACGATGTCGCGCTCGTCGGGCACGAAGGGCATCTCGCCGACGGTCATGACCTCGTGCGGATACGTGTCGAGGACCTTGGTCTTGATCTCGGCCAGGAACTCGTGCAGGCGTGGACCGTTGGCGAAGAAGGGGGTGCCGGGCTGGTAGCGCTCGCCGGGCATGACGAGGTCGGCGTCGGGGAAGGCGGGGTGTTTGGAGATGAGGTTGATGACGTCCATGCGGAAGCCGGCGACGCCGCGGTCGAGCCAGAAGCGCAGGATGTCGTGGACGGCGGCGCGGACGGCGGGGTTCTCCCAGTTGAGGTCGGGCTGCTCGGGGGTGAAGATGGCTAGGTAGTATTCTTGGGTGGTTTCGTCGTAGATCCAGGCCGAGTTGGCCTCGCCGAGGATCTGGCCCCAATTGTTAGGGGGGTGGGGGTTTCCAGCGGCGTCGTAGACGGGCTTTTTCCAGATGTACCAGTCGCGTTTCGGGTTGGTGGTGGAGGAGCGGGATTCGAGGAACCAGGCGTGTTGGTTGGAGGTGTGGTTGACGACGAGGTCCATGATGAGCTTCATGTCGCGAGTTTTAAGCTCACGGATGAGGCGGTCGACGTCGTCCATGTCGCCGTAAGGGGCGTGGATTCTCTTGTAGTTGGACTTGCAAAGGTTAGCGTTCCGCTTGATCGTGCCTGCAATGTGCTCACAATGTCGTATCCCATGTCTGCCATGGGGCTTTCGTAGACTTTGTAAAGTTAGCATCCTGTGTGGTTCCAAGGTGTCGGTGCCAAGTCTCACTCGGTGAAAGCCATAATACGTCAACTAAATCGTCTGGTCAGCACTGTCATCGTCAAAACACTGTGTAAACAAACCTCCTAGCCCTTTGAGATAGTCCAGCCTGGACGTGATCCCGTTAATGTCCCCCCATCCATCTCCATTGGTATCGAGAAACGAGGCCGGGTAGATCTGTACCCAGCATCAGCCAAAGAAACCGAACCTCGTCCCACCATGTTGTGTGGCCCACCTGGTAAATGACAGCCTCCTTCCACCACGGCCGTGATTTTTCTGTCACCAGTGCCATTTTGAGGGTAGACAATGCAATGTTGGGTGGAAATCGACCTTGTGGCGCCTTGCTCGTCAAGACGTGACGCGCCCGAGCTGAGGGGGGGTTGATATTTAGGGTAAACGTATGATGGGTCTGGTTATCCCATGCGGCCTTGGCATCCTATCTGGTGATAGTTGCAACTGAGGGGGTGGGGGGTGGGCTCATTGCTCCGAAAAATACGCCGCATCTCGGGATATTTGGGCCCGTCGCCACAGTATGGAACTGAAGCAAATGGCCAAAATGTCAACCAAAACATGGGAAAGAGGCTAAAAACTGGGGCATGCCTTGAGGTAGTTCTTGGCGTCTGTCTTCCATGATCTGAGGGGGTGTCTCTCCAATGTTGATAGTCTCAGCAGGTTGTCGAAGCCTCGGATGCTCCGCATTTTCCAGACTTCGGCCCGGGCGCGCGGAGTCATTTTCGGACCCCCTGAGCGGCGGCCGGCACCGGGCCGAGGGCGGGATCACACCACCGCCTCATCCAATAAATTCAGTTTGGGGTGATGGAGAGACCCTGGCGGCGACTACGATCTCCCGATCCATCCCCGGATTTTGCCATGCTAGTTGAGAGATTTGTTTGCATATCAATACCAGTGTCTCCACCGTGGTCCAGACTCGTGGGCGGCCCGGAGGCAAAACACCAAGACATGCCCATCATCAGACATAGGACCCTGCCAAAGAGGCACGGCGCCAAGCAAAATCCAAAGACGCATCTGAAGACTTGACCCTTCAACCTGCCTTTCTAACCTCTGATTTATCACCATGTCCGAACATCCCCCTCCGATCCTCGCTGTCCATCCACTAGCCTGCTGTGACGCAGTCCACGACCGTTTGATCCACTTCAGCAGGTGCCTCCCGACTGGGGGGACCACCTGAGTTATTTCTGACAGGTTCAGCAGCCGAGGCCGAATCCGTGCGTGGTGAGCGTGGGGCGGGCTTCCTCTACGGGGAGCCTGCAAAAGGCTGTGAGAGCGACGGCGAATCTTCTGGGAATGTCGCATCACACCGAGTCTCTCTCTGCGCCGGCATTGACTGGTCGAGGCCGTGGCGAAGAGGCGCTGGGCGGGAGGGGGACGGGAAGCCGAAGGGAAATCCCCAGACCCACGAGGTCCGTCGTCGAGTGATCTAGAGAGACCACAGTAGAGAGCAACCAGAGCCATACATAACTACTCATAGTCACCACCTAGACCCTTGTTGCGAAGTGATCCGAGCCGAAGACAAGAGTCGCAATGACACCATGGTCCTCTTTGTGAGTTCTGCTCGCTCGTCCATACCTCGGATACCAGAATTGACAGACCTGCCACAGACACCATACCTGCTCTGGGAGACCATGGCGAACTGGCTGAAGGAATGCAAGTCCATCGAAGACGCAAATCGCCTTGCCTCCACGAGACCCTACGTCGGAGTCCACGACAGCATAGAGGACAACTTCTACGCCGAGCTCTGTGGCCACCACCAGCAGAGCCACGGGCTGTACAAAATGGCGAGGAATGCGCTGCGGTCTTCGACCAACCGCTTCCACCACATCACGAAGCTAGCGCGGACTCGGGGCGGCGCTGTCGGCCGGATTTTGTTCCACGCCGCCAAGTTCGCGGTGCTGATGATTTCGTTCGAGGACGACGGGCTGATCCGCGAGAACCTGTTCGGCAACCCTCCCCTGCATCCTCGACGGAGTTTTCATCAGGCGTTTTGCAAGTACGCCGACTTCATTCCGAATACCGAGGAGCTCGACAAGAAGCAGGTTGTGTACAAGGCCACCGCGCCGGTACCTTCTGATATCGACAGAGCACCGTTGACGTCTGCGCTGCCGCGGATCTTGATGGTGAACCAGCTTTGGCTGTTTGTGCTGGATAAGAGTATGCCACCCAAGGATTGCCACCCAAGAATGTGCTCTGGGCAACACTGATAGGTTGCAGACACGGTCATCACCGCCTTCCCTCAGCAGTGAGGTTGCTAGTTCACTAATGATCCTTCTAGTGTGCATCGAAGAATTTGCGACCGCCTCGGGGTTGAGGGAAAACGAGAGGTGGCGTCGGCTCATGATCTCGTCCTCATCATCTTTGACATTTGCTGCCGTGTGTTTTACGAGAACGTCGACTTTCCGGACCGCCAGCCGCTAGTCAGCTACATTCTGGTAAGCTCTATCAACTTTCTGGTAGGTGTCATTCCGCGAAAAAAAGTAGACGCGGCACTGACAGATAGCAGCTGTCACGCGAGATGGCGGCCCGTCGAGAGCTATCCCGACTCGCGCGACGGGTGTGGGAGACGTACGACTCACCAGACAACACCGAGATTGCCGAGGCGCACAAAGACCTCCTCAACATCAACCCTGAGGCAGGATTGCTTCGACAAGCCGAGTGTGTGCTGCATGATCTGAAGATTATCCGCCATATCAAGTCAGCACAGCAAAAGATGCTGAAGCAGTTCCATCTTCAGATGGCGAAGATGGTGGTACCTGTTGTTGACCTAGAAGGCGGCGACACGTCGAGACTGCGGAGTTTTGTGGATGTCCGGAGAACCATAGGGAACGTCGCCCATGACGAGACGCTTTCGGGGAAGGAGAGAAGCGCGGAACTCTGGATTCTGGGTTGTGCCGACGACTTTGAGGTCTTTTTTGAGGAACAGTGCCAGCGACTCGATTCGATCCATTGTGCCGCGGAGCTGTGCTTGTCCAAGATACGCGAGTCTGGGGTTGAGGTGCTTCTGGGCATGCTGACAACGCTGGTCGTAGATCAAGGAACTCCTGGACTCCAAACATGCATACGCATGCATCATCTCTGCGTGGGAGTCGGCTGCAAACAGCATCAAACTCGCCAACCAGGGAAAGTTGATCATATTGTTTTCGGTTCTGAGCATCATATTTGTGAGCCTCCTCACCCTTGCGTGTCACTCACATGTTGACCTGACTTGACCAGCTGCCGCTGTCCTTCATGGGTTCCTTATTCGGCATGAACGCTGTGGACTATAGCCTGGGATTCGAGACATTCGGGCATGAGCTCCGTTGGATCTGTGAGCAATGTGGATGTGGTCTTGGTGTGATTTGCGCTGACCTACAAACAGTCGGGTTGTCCGCCATTGTCATCGTCATCGCTCTGCTCCTTGCCTTTGACAAGGGCTCCCTGGCGCTGGTCCTGTACTGCTGGAGCGTGCCGACAAAGTGGATTGCCACGAGAGCGGCGATGTATGAGCCGGGGGTCTTCCAGGGAATGCGGGACCACCGGAGATTGGACAAGAGGCGGGTTCGGAAACTGCGTGAGATAAAAGAAGAGCTTGAACGGGTGCGGCAGGCTCGTGATGCCAACCTGTTTTGGCGGAGGGTGACTGAGGAGCAGGAGAAGCGAAAGGCAAAGAGAGAGGCCGAAAAATTGAAGGAAACCGAAGGATGTCCAAAGGAGGGCGTCTAGTCACGCGGAGGGAGTTGGTGGGAGGGATTGCTTTGCCCTTCGCAAAAACTGTTGTGCTGCATGAAAACTGCGAAAAAGGAAGGAAAATTGGTGAAGGACAACACTTGGAAGCTCCTCGCTCATGCCGGTCTTGTGACACTTGGGACCTATGCACCTTTACGTGGCATGCAGGTGTCAACAACAGGCCCGCTTGGCTCAGTGGTAGAGCGTGTCACTAGTAATGACAAGGTCATCAGTTCGATTCTGATAGTGGGCAGTCACATTCACTTTTTGCCATCTTGAGACCTTTTTTCAATTTGCTTATCTACAAGCAGCACACCAGCCATTCATCCTTTCCTTATCATTTCACTGGATTTGAACTGGATTTTCACTGAATTTGTCCGATGATACCAGTGTTGTTGCACCTCCTCCTGCAAGCTCCCACTTTTGTATCCCATCCATTCCACCTCAACAAACACCACCAGGCAACACGCATCAAAAATCGCCATCATCCATTCAACATTAAATGCTATCCAAAACAACTCCATGGTATCTCCAAACGCCGGCTAGTATCATCCCAAAACTAATATACACAAGCCACCTATTTATACATCCCCCGCCATCACCTCCCACTGTCCAACTCACTCCTCTTCCAAGGCTCAAACTTGCCCACCGGCGTCCTCACCGGCATCTCCTCCACCCCCGCCGGCGGCACCTGATAAAACCCCGACGAACGACCCCCGTACCCCCCCGACCCATCATACCCCTGCCCACCCTGGTCATACGCCCCTCCCTGCTGATGATATCCAGGACTCCCCCCATATCCCCCCGGATACTGCCCCGGCGGCGGCGACGTATGCCCCCCATAGTACCCCTTCTGCAGCGGATAACTCCCACTCGCCGCCGCCGCCGGCACCTGGGCATACGACCCGCGATCCGGCTCCGACGACGACGGCGCGTACGACTTCCCTGGCGGGATGATGGCCAGGGTGCTCGCCGAAGGACCGACGGCGACGCCCGTCTTGCGTCCGCGCCGCCGACCGAACCAAAAGGCCAAGAAGCCGAGCGCGGCGACGGCGACGACGACGCCGATGACGGCGCCGGCGATCCAGGCTTGCGAGGCCGCGGCGGGCGGCGGCGCAGGGGTGTTGGTGGGACTCGGGGGGGTGGTGGCGGCTGCGCCGGTGGTGGCGGGGCGGGTGGAGGGGGAGGAGGTCGTGGGGGCCGTGGGGACGATTTCGCGGTAGACTTTGGAGGCGCTGAAGTCGCGGGCGCAGCCCATCTGAAGCCAGGATTGGCTGGCGTAGGGGTAGGACGCGAAGATGGTCATGGTGTAGCAGTTTGCGAGGCTTGTTGGGCTGGCGGGGGGAGGTGTGGTTCATGTCAGCTGGTTGAGGTATGGGGACCTCGGGGAAGGGGGGGCGCGCACCATATGCCCGTCTTGCCGTTGGGCTCGGTGACGATGCCGGCGCTACACCGGCTGATGAAGCCGCAGGCCTCGTTGGTCTTGCAGCAGGCGGCCCATTGGGACCAGGTGCTGAAGCTCTCGGTCGAGGCGCAATCGATGCGCTCCGTCTTGGGGCCGTCGGGGTAGAAGCCCTGGAAGTTTGTCGGGGTTGGTTCTGTCACGAACTTGTAGGTTGCGTCGGCGGCGGCGAGGTGGGCGAGTGTTGCGAGATGGGCCAGCACCCAGAGCGGCAGCCTGGGCTGAGTCGTCGGTCGACTTTCCATCGCGCAAGCCGTGTGCGTGTGCTGCTTCGTGTGCGATGCCGAGTTCAATTCGCGACGGGCGGACGGTCGAAACGAGAGAGACGAGGGGTGAATGGAGGAAGCTGGAAGATGCAAGGCCAAGGACCGCCCGTCCGATCCACGTCGCGGACCGCGGTGGGGGGGCTCGGGGCGTCCCAGAATCTAGCCGCTTATTTTATGGCGGCAGAGAGCGACCCCTGTTCCCGCCTCCCTATCACGACGAAGCCAGCGGGCGGAGTAGGAGCTCATTTTCCCCCACGATCCTACGGCTTGGCATTTGACGAAACACGGGGCGCCTCCGAGCCTTGTCGACGGTCGTTCGCGACTTCAAGGGCAGCTCCCGCGGATTTCCCGCCACAGCCGTCGGCAAGAGCAAGAACAATCCAAAACATGGAACTGACCTCCCAAGCATTGGAAAAGCTCTTTTGGCACATAGGTAGCTTGCAACAAGAGGTTGCCGTCCCCCAACCCCGCTCCCTCCATTGCTACACATTGTTTACATGCCCCTGACGAAGTGGGTCCCTCTTCCAGGTCCCCCTCAAGCAGCCAAGTGGTGATTGCATCCACTGCCGCAGTAGACGCGCTTGTTTCCCTTTGTGATGATGACCAAGTCTTTACCGTTCCGTACTACCGGGTCGAGAGCCGAGTCGGCAAGCAGCGCTTTCCATGGCTGCTCCCGCCCATCTTCCACCCCGCTCGGAGTTGCAGACCGGTCGGCGCCGGGGCGCGTCCTTGTGATGCTGGCATCGGGAATGTTGGCGGTAATGTCTGCCATGATTCTCGAATGTGAGGGCTGGGTGGGTTCCAAGACAGCGTAAAGTTAGGCTCTGGGTTGGAGTTAGAGATGGAGGGGCTGCCCTTCTCGGGACACGGGAGTTTGGCTTACTGGATTTGGTTGATAACTAGCTCGGAATTCGGGTTCCAGGTTGTATTTCCGGGAAATGTGTCAAGATGTGAGGTCCTCTGCACGCCTGTTACAACAATGCACGACAAACAGGCAATCAATATCAGGTCAAAACTCATGTCACCGACGAGTCCCCACCCGCCGTGTTACAATGCCGGTGAGGTAAAAATTCTTTGCATCTCAAGTACGACCAAGCATACCACCGCGTCTTGCAGACGTGGAACTGGTCATAATATAATTCCTGGGTACCTAGGTACCTAGGTTCCTTCAAGTCAATTCCAGTCGGCGCCTTTCTTCATTCCATCCGAGCCCTTTGTCGTCCCAGATCCCCATCCAGTCTGCCAACATGGTGGGCGTCGACCGCCTGACTCGCTTCAACTACTTCAAGTGGGAGCCCAAGTTCGCCCACGTCAAGCCCTACGTGCTGCTGATGGACAAGCCGGCAGGGCACCACGACTTTCCCGAGACCAACTTTGACGTCGAGACGGGACCGGACGAGGTGGTGGTAGACATGCGCGATCGCGAGACCGAGTTTCATCTCGATCGGCATGGATTCGCTGTGCGCAAGAGCGGCTGGCCACTGGGGGTCGAGCTGCCGCTCGTCGGTGATGCTGTTGGCCTAGTTCAAGACTGGTATCTTCCTGCTATGCAGCGGATGCTCAAAGACGAGTTTGGGGATGCGATTGAAACCTTCTTCTTTGACTGGCGGGTGAGTCAATGCGCTGGCCCAGCCCGGCGCTGCACGGCATCCGATGGTTGCTGACCATGAAACAAATGGACAGTTGAGATCCAACAACCCCGTCCAGACGGAACTGGATGTCGGGATGACGGTAGATCTGACTGACGCTACGCTACGGCTGACGCCCCTCAAGCTGGTCCACGTCGGTAAGATGAGTTCTACTAGTAGCTGGCAGCCGTGTCAGTCAAGGGGACCTTGTTGGATGCTGACACTGCTACATATCAGACCAGAGTCCACAAGGGGCTATGAACCGGGTCCTGCACCACATGGGCGATAGAGCATCTGACCTTCTCAAGGGTAGAGTGAGGGTCATCAAGTATGTGTTCCGTCGTCCAAGTTCAAGTTCAAGACGAGAAATGTTCACGATATGTTCAAGAATGACTGACAACTTGAACCCGTCTCGTGTCCAACCCGCAGCTTGTGGAGACCCCTCGTCGAATCAGTCCAAGACTGCCCGCTCGCTGTTTGCGATGGGTCGTCGGTGCCCATGGCAAACTGCTTGACTGCCGACTTGTCAGAAAGCACTATGTGTGTCATGACCCTGGGTCACGACATCATGCCGTGTGGGCCTGAGGCAGCCACCGGCCGCCAATCAGGAGACAAGAGGTTCGGGGAAGCCCGTAGCCAATCAGCAAGGACCCGTGGCCCCGAGGCCTCGGGTCCTCGGGGCCAGACACACAGCTTCAGCAGCCCTTAGATAGTCAACTATATAGATAGGCAAACCGTACCCCTTGAGTGAGGAACTGTTCTTGTTCCTCACGCAAGCAATATCATTTTTCCGTCTACAATTTTGCAAGCACCCTCTTCAAGCTCTTTGTAGAACACCCTGTTTGAGACGGTACACGGCACCGTCTGGACCTTGCGCAACCTTCGCTCCCTACCGTCAACAACCCCGCGGCGTACTGCCTTGCAGTCTGACACACCTTGGGTGCAGGTTGTAACAATGTGGGGGAGAGCATGTGTCCTCTTCAGGGCGGGGGACACTACCGCTGGCATTATCTCAGCCGCCAAACCAAGGATGAAGTCTTAATGCTGAAGATGTAAGACTCGGACCAAGACGTCCCCGCGCGATGTAAGTTCAAAAGTCGACTTGAACTTCAAGTTCCTTGGAAATGACCATGGCTACTGGCTTTAAGATGAACTCATTGCCCAAAGATTGCCAAGATTATAGAGAAGGTCCAGCCTCAGACGCACACATCCCCTCCATCCCAAACTACAGAATGGCCGCCGTCATCGGATTCGTCGAAGTCATCGGTGTCATTGGGGGTGTCCTTTCCATCCTCCAGCTCGGTCTCGACAACTTTGGAGTCGACAGAGACCACAAAGGGCTCTATCGTCAATTTCGCCGTCGCTTTGGACGGCGACGGCCTCATCAACGCAGGGGGCAACTTACACGACACCCGCCTCTTCAACCAAAATCGGCGAGTTCATCCGTGGGTAAGGTCAGCAACGGCGCAACAGGAGAGATAAATATCGCACACAAGCCCGGGAATCTCCAGCAGGCCGCCTACACTCTATTCTCGGCCAACGATGACGCAATCTGCGTCGCACTGGCGTCCATCACCTGGTTGCCAAGGGCACCGCCATCAAGACCAAGTGCATGTGGATCGGCGCCAACCGCGACGCCGGGCCGACCACGGGCTTCCAAGCGCATTGGCCCAGTTTGGCGCCCGATACGCCGCCCGGTATCCGGCTGCCCGGCCCCTCGTGCCGCAGCGGCTTCCCCAAGAACATCGACCAGCTGTGCAACGAGGGCCCACCCTTTCAGGTCAAGACGGACCGCGATCCCAGAGGCATCATCGTTGCGCCGGGGAAAAATTCGAAGCGGAGGTGACAGACGTCCAGTCCGTCCGGCGACCCCATCGTCAAAACGGGTGTCAACTCAACAGCCGCCAACGCGTCCAAGAGGGCGCCCTGGCTCCGCCGGCAGCTCGTCGTCGATTAAGGCCGCAGGAACTCGGCGCGGACGCTTTGCGAGAACAAGACGTCGAAGGGGCCCGACTTTGCCAACCATTCGGAGAGGTTATTTTGCCAGATGTCGGGCAAGACGCCCTAGCCGTTCTGCGGAGGCAAGAAGACGACAAATTGTTGTTCGCCCGAGTCGCAGCGCCTCGTGGTTAGTAGTGAACTAAAGGCCTCTGGCACCCAAAAGTACGCAAAGGTGGTGTCTTGGAACAAACTGGGGAAGGCATTGACGGGCTAGCGGGTTCGGGGACAACGAGGTCATTTGTTGGGGAGATTGTTGGAGTTTTTGAGTTTTGATCATGGTGACTACTTGAATGGCAGCTGGATGCTTGGGATAAGTGTTCGCGTCGAAGATTGAGACATCGTTGTTAAGCAAGTTGAAGCAGCTGCCTGGGGGAATCGTCGGCACTCCAGCATCGAGGGTTACGGGGGCTGGGGGTTGTTGGACAAGGTAGCACGATGAATGTTTAGGCATCTGCGTTTAAATCGCTCGACTAGTCTTTTTACGGAATCTGAGAAAAACAACTACAACTTCCATACAACCATTTCTTCCACCCCCACCCATAATCGGGACAATGACGGGCCTATAAGACACCGAACCCTACATCGCGTTATAGAAAACGCGTACGCGTATTTTGGACGGAATATTCGCTGTAGGACTCCGTACGTCAAGGTTCTGTTGTACTCCCCGGCCTGTGCTAATCACACTGTGCAAGTAAATAGAAAAAAGGAGTAGGTGCTGCAACTTTGCCCTTCGGCCTAGGCTCCTGGGGGAAAGTGTCAAACTGCCAGACCAATAAAAAAGGCCCGCCGAGACCAAACCCCATAAATTAATAATAATCTGCTGTTACTGTCAACCGCTAACAATGGGGCTCAGCCACGGTCAGGCTTCCACAGCCACTGTCAAGATGGACAGGGCCGGCACTGCGAATAGCCTCATCCCCACGGCAAGTTGGCTCGGCAGATGAAACAGATAGCCACGCGCTAGGTTTAAATAGATGGCCTCACGGCCCAGACTAATTCCATCGATCAGACAAGACACACACTTCGTTGCCACGCTCACAACGTTGATTCGCCCTCCTTATATCCACTCTATTGCGTGTGATAGTTACACATATGCGCTAGGTATTCAGGCGCTCTTTCCATCCCTAGCCCCGCTGCTACCCGCGCCCGAGTGTCCGTTCATGCCAGCCTTGGGATATTTGTACGCAGCTCCAGCTGGCTTCTTTCCCCCACTGGTATTTGCTGTGCCCGCTGAGAAGCACTTAGCAGCAAGAGGGAACGGCTCCTCCAAGGAAGTTTGCCGAAGCCAGCGATCCATTGCGTAGGATGGCGTGCTGGTCGAAGAGTTCTGCTTTCGTGTATATTCTTAGTATTGATCACTCACGGAACTCCCATCCCTTCTTTCCCTCTCTCTTTCTTTCCAGGGAACCCGAATGGGAGGGAGGTGGGAGAGTGGAGGAGTTGGATGTAAATGGAGGTATTGTTACATACTGTATGAGAAGATTGGCTCATTATGCTGGCCTTTTCCGATGACTTGAGAGCTGAGTTGTAGTGTTTCGGTTGATGGGAGCTCTAGTTTGCGAAACTTGGGCGAGTGTTGGATTGACGGAGGAGGAAGAGAAGACTGTTATGGATTGACTAGAGAGCGTGGCAGAAGCGGCGAGGATGCGAGAAACTTATACTCCTTGAGGGGGCTGAGGTACTAATTTTCACGGCGGTGTCTGGGTACGTATCCGAGTCGTCTTCTGGTGTTATTGCACAACCAGAGCTTCCCATTCCATGCCAAAAGATATGTCAAAAGTATCGTCAAAAGTATCGTCAAAAGTATCGTCAAAAGTATCGTCAAAAGTATCGTCAAAAGTATCGTCAAAAGTATCGTCAAAAGTATCGCCCCATCGAATCGAACAGGTAGCCCGCAGAATGGCGGTATCCATCATTTGGGCTCAAACGAAGATGGGTTCATCCATTGTGGTTTGGACAGGGCAAGCAAGATTGTGCAACTGTACAGACGAAGCTTTTCTGCACCTAGAGGAAACATCATTTTTGCGATTTCATCTGTACTATCACATACATAAATAGATGGCGAAAAATCGATTATGCCAAAGAATGGAACCCTAGGCTGGTGACTCCGGTAGAACTCAGCTGCCAGTACAAGCGCGCATAGATAAGTAAGAGCCTACGAGAAATAAGGAGAGGAAAAGACATCATTCAACCATTACATATAGACTGACACACTGTGATCAAGAAGATATCCGACAATGTCATCGAACCCACCCTCACAAGCAAGAGTCATAGCCGTCGCCCCCGCCTCACCATCTTCTCCCACCTTTGCGGAATCCAGAGGGGACCCGGCCTCGTGCAGCTTCTTCATGACTTCGAGATGGCCGTTGGCCGCGGCTTTATGGATGGGAAGGGTGTGTGATTGCTCCAAACCAAGGCTGTAGTCCGCGCCTTTGCCCAGGAGATACTCAACGACGGCAGTTTGGCCCTCCTGAGACGCCAACCAAAGTGCGGTAATACCATTCTTGCGACGGTAGTTCACGTTGGCGCCACCCTCTAGAAGGGTCTTCACGGCATCGATGTGGCCCTCAAAGCTGGCCTGCATCAACGGCGTCCAGCCACCAACGTGGGTGACATTAGCATCTGCTCCGAACTCGAGTAGTAGGGCCACAATGTTGGCGTGTCCTTGGTTTGCCGCGATTTGGAGCGGAGAACAAGAGGAGCCGTCGCCTTTGTGGGGGTCCGCCCCTTTGAGCAGCAAGAGCCGGGCGATTTCGATGTGCCCTTGCTGGCAAGCCTGGTGCAGCGGGTAGCGACCGTGCTTGGTGTCGGCAACATTCAACTGGGTGCCGCATTCCAGCAGGAGATGCGCGATGTCATAGGAGCCTTGCTGGCAGGCGAGATATAGCGGGGTGACATCGAATTCGCCGAGACTGTCAATGTCGGCGCCAATCTCCACCAGCCGCTGCACAACAGCCAAGTGCCCTTCCTGGCAGGCCTGATGCAGCGGCGAGCGCTTGAGTTTGCGGTCTTTAAAGTTGAACCGAGCCCCTCTCTCAAGCAACAGGTTGACAATCTCCAAGTGGCCATTTTGGCAGGCAATCCACAGCTCTGTGGCGCGGTCGTCCTCACCATGGTCGAACTTGGCACCGTAACGGAAAAGAAGTCGCACAATATCCAAGTGCCCTGACCTGCTGGCCTCGAATAGAGGGTTGTGGTCGGACGTGACGATCTGTGAATCGGGGTCTGCATCGTGCTCGAGTAAGAGCTGCGCAACGGCCAACTGGCCAAGGGAGCAGGCCACCGCAAGGGCCGTGCTATTCTGCCAGTCAGGTATCTCGGTGCCAGCTCCGTGTGTGAGGAGCGCCCTGATCACCTCGATATAGCCTTTCTGGGCCGCCTGATGGAGTGGGCACCGCTTGTACTCCCGATCCTGGGCGTTGACATCCGCGCCGGCAGCGATGAGGGCGAGCGCAATGTCGGCAAATCCTTGCTGCGCTGCAATCCATAGCGGCCTTATGCCCTTTTCTCCTTCGACGTCGCAGCAGTTTGGTTGCTTCTGCAAGAGCAGCTTGACCACCTTCAGATGACCGCCCTGAACCGCTCGGTGAATAGGTTGAGGGGTATTAGTCGACGTCATAGAGGGCGGTAGCGAGTAGCTAGACTCTAAAAGCATCGTACTATCGTTGAGTTCGAAAAAACAATCGAGTGGGGAATTGTCTTGGAAAAGATGGCCCCATTCTTCGGGGAATGTCGGCTGGTAAAGAAAGACGCAGTCGAGTCAGCCAAATTTGCTAGTCCGAATGCTGCCGACATGGAACATGTGCGGAGTGGGAGTACATACAACGCTCGCTATGGCATATGTACCAACTGTCTGGAAGGTCTCTTGCTGGGCATTACTGTTGGTAACGGAAGACGATGCGATGCCCTCGGATATATCTGGTGCCTGGATATTGGCGGCGGCGTGGGTCAACGACGAGGCACCCTCTTCGACCGTAAATCCATCACGTGGCTGATCAAATGGCGATGGAGGATCCAGGGGCAAGGTTGCGGCATCGGAAATATCTAGTACCTGGACATTGGCGGCGGTGTGGGTCAACGACGAGGCACCCTCTTCGACCGCAAATCCGTCACGTGGCCGATCAAATGGCGATGGAGAATCCAGAGGGGGGGACGTTGCGGCATCCCGTGGGGTTCTGGCGACGATGTTGCCTAACGAGGAGACCCCCGACGTGGCCACGGAAGAGACGTTTCCAACTGCGACGGACAGCCCTAGGCACCTCTTATCAGACACTGTCTACCTGGTTTGACGGGGGTATCTGGGATGGGAATCCTACCGTTGTTCGTGTCTGCTTGGTGGCTAACTTTGGCGCGCTTGAGGTGTCTCCTGATCTTGTCCTCCGGAATAGGCTCCCCGCGGATCAAGATTTCCGTTGCTGGTTTTCCCAAGGCTTCACGCCGCCGTTTCAGATTGGCGGCTTCGAGAGCGGTCGCGGAAGAGATGTTCCTATATAGACCCCATTCTCTGAACTTCTTCTTGTAGGTAGCTTCCCTAAGGTTGCCAATTAGACACGGTGTCACCAGCCTATACAACTCGAGCATCAGGATATGTGTGCCAATCTGATGAACATACGTTCCATGGAAGTGATCTTCCTCCATCTTATCCATGATCTCGCGAAGAGAAAATATCTTGCGGAGCTCGGTGATTCGGAGGCGATGGGCTTCCCAATCCGAGGCCGAAGGCAGTGCGCGCTTGTTGGTATCGGCCATGATTGGCGAGGGCGTTGGGAGAGGAAAACGTTGGGAAAGGGAAACTTTGGGCTGGAGCTTGTTGCAGATGAGTAGGAGGGGAGAACAGCACATCAGCGTTTTAGATGGGAATTGTGCTCAACGTCAAAGTTAATGTGCGTCCCAGCTTTGCCAGTGGGCTTGAGAATCACTCTACCGTTTGTTGCAAGCAGATATGCGAACCAGATAGGCGGGTGTTCGCAAGACCGTGTCGGTGCATCGTTGCCTTCTTGCCTTACAAAAAAAGTACCAATCGGATATGGAGGTGTGGTGGAGTCTGTCGTTGCTTCGCTGCCTTCTCTTGCCTCATACAAAAGTTCCTCTTGCCTCGTACAAAAGTTTTCCCCAGAAGGCCAATTGGATATAGGGGTGTGGTGGAGTCTGTCATTGCCAAGCCAAGTTGCAAACCTTTCTAGATGTTGCGCGAACCACTGTTACGGGATTCACTATTGCGCGAACCACTTTCCAACTGACACAGTGGTCCACGCGCAGTCTCACCTAACCTCGCTAACTCCGAAAAAGGCGCCCTCGTGTTCGGCAGGCTTCCACAGCCGTCGCAGCACCAAGCTGAACGAACAGAAAAGGACGCCTGGCTCGCGCTCCATTCTCACCTACCCACCCAGGTAAGTTTCCAGAACTTGACAGCACTGACTGATCCGACTCTGCGAAAAGGACTTCTCTTGTCTCGCGTTTCCCATATAACATACTTGTCCTTGGCTTCCTTTTCACAATCCTACGATCTTCTGGCCTCTACGAACCTCGCAATGGTCACACCGCCGCCAACGGATCGGGGTACTGAGACTCCTGCCGAAGATGTGAAGTGCAACAACAAGGTCAGAACATGCATGCTTATTGTCTGCATTTGGCTTCCGCTTCTAATGATCTGCAGGTGTCTGAATTGGCCATCTCTCTGCCTCAAGATTCGGCACTCCCTGACTCCCCTGCTCGTAATGGGATCACCACTCCGCTTCCAAGCACGCCAGAAAGCTCATTGGGCGTCAATTTCATGGGCTCGAATCGTCCCCCTTCCCGTAAGCGGAGGAGAAGCAACAGCGATGCTGGGGACCGTGACCAAGAGGATCTGGAACGCCAATGCAATTCGTACGAGAAATCACTTCTGTCTTCTCGAGTGAGGCCTGGTAGGTAGCTGGCATAGCCGAAAATACCATCCTCGTAACGGCGAGCTGACAGCGTTCGAAACTTATCAGGCAGCATCAATGTGACATACGACGATGTTCAAGTCCACGAATCCATCAAGACCTCACTTCAGAATCTAACCTTGCCGCTGCGGCAGCCCCACGAGTTTGCGTATGGCGTCCTAGCCAAAAACGCTGTTCCGGGTGTGCTCCTCTACGGCCCGCCTGGCACTGGCAAGACCCTTCTTGCCAAAGCGGTCGCCCAAGAATCCGGCGCCAGCATGCTAGAGATCACGGCTGCCTCCGTGCAGGACATGTTTGTTGGCGAGAGCGAGAAGAACATTCGCTCTATCTTCTCCCTGGCCCGTAAGCTTAGCCCTTGCGTCATCTTCATCGACGAGGCCGACGGGTTGTTCGCCAAGCGCGATACGATGGTGCGTCAGCATGAACGCACAGCGCTGAACCAGTTTCTCTGCGAATGGGATGGTCTCAGCGGCAACGCCAAGGACGGTGCAATCGTAATTCTCTCCACCAATCGTCCCTTCGACCTCGACGACGCTATTCTCCGCCGCGTACCGCGCCGGCTCTTTGTCGACATGCCCCAGACCGAGGACAGGCGCCGGATCCTCGAGATCCACCTGGCGGATGAGCAGCTGGCACCAGACGTGGACCTGAACAGAATCGTGCAGCAGACCACCTTCTACAGCGGTTCCGATCTTAAGAATCTTGTCATTGAGGCGGCCACACGCTGCGTCCACGAGAACATGATAGCCCACCAACAAGAACATCAACAAACTACACCCCCAGGTCGTCGGATCTTGCGCATGAGCCATTTCCAGGCAGCCAAGAGCGCCATCCGCCCGGGCATATCCAGCGAGGGTTTGGCCCAAGTACGTGAGTTTCACACCAAGTTTGGAAACACTAGTCGGCTATAGGTGTGTGTCTCTCTAGACTGAGGATGCTTGGAATGAAGAATAAAAGAAGTTAGCTGCAAATTCCGGATCACTTCGATGGGAAAGCTGGGAAGCTTTGGGTGTGCTTGAGGCTTGCTGCGTTTTTCGGTGCTTTACGGCCTCACGTAGGTGGCTTGTAGAACCATAACACGGGGTTTCGCGTTGAATTAAAGAGTGATTTTCCGAAAATAAATGCGAGTCGTACCGCCAAACACTGTAAATGCCGCGAAGAAAATCCCCGGACAGCCAAGTCCTCTCCTCGCCATCCCCTCTCGTCACAGTCCTGTCTTCATCAACAAATGACAAGTCTCCCAACCCCACCCTGTAAGCCCACCATGCCACACTCCGACACCTACCCCTTCATCCACCCTTCCCGCTTCACCCACCACCTCACCGGCCAATCGGCCCTCATCACCGGCGCTAGCCGCGGCATCGGCCCCTCGCTCGCCCGCGCCTTCGCCCTCGCCGGCGCCAACGTCGTCTGCCTTGCCCGCACCGCCCCCGCCCTCGACCTCGTCGTCGCCTCCCTCAACGCCACCCTCCTCGCCCTCGACCGCCCCAACCGCGCCTTCTCCCTCCCCGCCGACCTCCTCGCCCCCTCGACCCTCCCCGCCATCCTCGCCCGCGCCCGCGCCCTCATCGCCGGCGCGCCCATCGACATTCTCGTCAACAACGCGGGCGTCTCGCGCGTCGCTGCTCTCGAGGACGACGACCTCGACCGGTGGTGGGCCGTCGTCGAGACCAACCTCCGCGCGCCCGTCGTCCTGACGCGCCTCGTGCTCCCTGGCATGCTGGCGCGCGGGCGCGGCGCCGTCGTCACGCTCGGTAGCCGTAACGCGTGCGTGGGGGTGGGGTACATGACGGCGTATGGGGCGTCCAAGACGGCGGTGCTGCGGTTTCACGAGTGCTTGGAGCTGGAGATTGCGGGGCGCGGGGTGCGGACGTTTGTGGTGCAGCCGGGAGATGTGGCGACGTGGTTGGAGGATGAGGCCGAGGGGGGAGGGGGGCGGGAGGGGGCCAAGGCCGTGTTGGAGGGGATTCGGGCTTCGAGGGGGACGGAGGCGAGGTTGGTGGCGGATACGTGTGTCGCGTTGGTGGCGATGCCGGAGGCGGCGGGGTTGAGCGGGTTGTTTGTTGATGCGGAGGAGGATCTGGAGCGGGTGCTGGAGGATGTTGCCGGAAGCGCGGGGAGTCGGATTCGGGCCGAGAGGTTGTACAGGCTTGGGGTGGATGTTCTTTGAGAGATTGAGTTGCTTGGACTTGGACCCTGCTCAGCTACCTCTATAGTTACACCCGACACTTTTTTCCGGCCAAGGCCGTATTAGTCGCAAATCCTAAGTAAGAGGTAAGCCGTACTAAGAGCCGCCTAAGCCGAGGTAAGTCCCGGCTATACTTACCGTAACCATAAGTAGGCCGGCGTAGTTACAAGAACGATGCTCGGCCTAATTTTAAGACAACTACTCCTTATATATAACAGTTGCTTTCGCCGTTTAACTACCGTTTTCTCTTTTCCATCCGAAAACTTACCGCTACGCTTAATTAAAACTTCCAATCATATACGCTTTATTGAACTACTTAAAGTCTAACGAACCCTTATTAGCGTCGTATTATACATAGGTAACTCGCGTGCCGCGACCTAACTTCGCGACCAGGGCAGAAGCTACCTGCGTCTTAACCAGCAGACAGCAGGCTGCCTCTCTATTTCGACAGACAGCTGACTAGGGTGGGTTTGCATAAGGAGATCGCCCAACTTGAATTCAACCTCAGGAACGACATCAGGTTGGAAAACCCATCCACACATCCTCAGCGCCAATTCGGCCGAGGTTCGAGAACACCTAGCAAATGACCAGCCGCCGAGGACTCCCTACTCGAGCTCGCTCGCTCAACCTCCACTAACTACGACCCGATCAGAGTTGTGTCTACAGACGTAACGAGAGCGAGTGAACTGATCGTATAGCCTAGTGCGCACATCAGCCACCCCTCCTCCTAGCTAGTAGCAAAAGAACATGGCTACGTCTCGCTGCGCAGTTTCGTCAAGTACAAAGCGTCGCACAAGCTCCTTAAGGCAGCTTCGCTCAGGCCTCCGCCAGATGGACATCCACAAAGAAGTTGTCAATCGAGCCACGATCCCGATCCAACAAGACGCCGAGGGCAGGTTCAAGTCTCGACGAACGCTGCAATGCAAAGGGTTAAGAATCGGGACAGGTTCCACTATATCATTACCCGCAAGCTTCGCGTACCGTTGCCCGACCGTCAAGGCATCATGCATCAACGCCATCGCAAAAAAAGATCTCAGCTCCTAACCACCGCCCTCGGCGGCGACGCCAACACACTCTCCAGCTCCGGCCCCGGCTCCGGCTCCAGCACTACCGGCCCCCCCTTTTCCCCGCTCCCCGCCCGCTTCGCCTTCCTCCTCATTACACAAAACTGAACCGTAGTCATCACAAAAAGGATGCAATGTATCGTCCTATTCGATGTTAGCATCCCCCTTATCCAAACCCAATAGCCGCTCACTTACGCAGCAACATACACCCCTCCCATCGCCACCATCTGCGCAACATGCACCATCCCCGGATCCCGCTCACACCCCATCTCCTTCTCATCGCTGAACCTCACATACCTACACCTCTCATACTCGGCCGTCTCATACCCCAGGACCGAAGCCGCCGGCAGTCCAAAGCAGAGTATGGCCGTGGTGAGTTCCAGAATCCATAGATACTTGGTGGGGCATCGCTTGATGCGCTTCCGTGCCTTGTCCGCGAGCGCGGCGACCTCGGCGATATCCACCCCGATTGTCCAAAAGGACGCGATAAATGCGCCAATGGTGGTGATGGCGGTTTTTGGGTGGGTTGCTGCGGAGTAGGCGGCGGCGCCGACGGTGAGGATGCAGGCGAGGAGGGAGAGGGCATGGAGGATGGTGAGTGCGATTGCGAAACCGCTGGGGAGACGCGCGCGCGCCATCCTGTCAGGTGCTGAGGCTTGCAATCGATGCGGCGAGGGAACGGCTAATGTTTCGTGCTTGTCCGTCGGACGTCGCTTTGAGTCTGTCTGCGAGATTATCAGTCCTCAGCAGAGTCGCGCGGTCGCCATTTGTGCAGTGGAAATGCGACCGAGGACGACGAGGTCAAGCAGGAGGTCGGAGGATGTCTATTGTTACAGATTTGCGGCGAAGTGACAGCAGGGGGGAAGGATGCGCAGGAATGCAACGCTGTCATTTGTTCGTCCAGGAAAAGCGCCGTGGCACGGACCACCGTCGATGCCTGCCGAATTGCGAGTTGCCCTGTCCAGCCTGTCTCGATGCCAAAGCATCAGGTAGGTCGTATCCGTATTCCTGGCGCTTCGCTTCGTCATCGCTTTGATAGCGATTGAATGGCCGAGTGGAGGTGACGGCTTCAGACTCGGACTTGAAATGCAGAGCTTGTTTGTTGTCAAGGGCAAAGGGAGCACTTAAGCCCTAGTTGTAGTGGGGTAGAGAGGTACGTTATACGTGGGTTCATTCCGCTTCAAAGTTTGGTAGTCTGTTGATGCCAACTTAAAAATGCCGTTCCTAGCAAAGTTAGACTCCAGAGCAGCCACCACCCCCATCACACTCACTCCTCACCCTCGGGCTTCTTGAGCCTTCCACTCCTCTCCCACTCGTCAGCCTCCTTCACCATCATCCCCATCACCACCTCCCTAAACCTCGCAAAACCCTCCACCTCCCTCTGCGTCACCCCCCCGACATATACCCACATCGGATGCAACGACGCCATCTTCCACAGGTCCTCCACCTTCAAATGCGGCAGGCTCGGCCACACCGTATCCAACAGCACCGACCCAGCCACCCTCACCTGGCCGTCAAACTGCTGCCCCGTCCCCTCCCCTGCCCCCGCCCGCGGCTTCTTCGCATCCACCAGCGTCACAAAAGGCGCCACATCCGCCGCGTCCAACAACTCCGTCCATCCCTCCCCCTCTCCCTCCCTCCGGCTCAGATACGCTTCCACCTCGTCCCTCCCCGCGACCAAAAATGCCCCGGGAGCCAACGCCATCCCGCCGCCCTGTCCCTCCTCCCTGACCACAGTCTCATAATGCCGCCTCGCGGCATCAACATCCCCCTCCGCGATCCCGCACTCCCGCCCATCAACCCACCGCACCTTGGCGCGCGCCCTGACCTCTTCCTCCACCCCCGCAGCGGACAGAGAAAGCATCACGTCCCGCTCGAAGCGATCCACAAACACCATCCACTCGGTGTCCGAGATCCCAGCGTACCAGAGCCGGTACCCGACGAAGCCCCACGACGAGTGGCGCTGCAGCATCTCCTTCAGTGCCAGAACCCACATTGGCTCGTCGCATGACGCGGCTTCGCCGCGGAGCTCCCTCCGCCCTTGAGCATACGCCTCGCGTTGGAGGCGCAGCGGCGCGACGACAGCCGCAGGGGCCCAGGCACCCTCGCCTCGGACGGGGGGGTTGGCGGCGTTGGAGGCGGTGAGGGTCTGGCGGACGAGGAAGGCGAGGCGCTTGTGGTAGACGGCGGCGCGGGTCTCGAGGTCGGCGGGGAAAGTGCCGGGGACGAGGGGGGCGCTGCCGGTGTAGGCGGGCCAGTGGACGATGGGCGGGGGGCGGAAGCGCGCGAGGGAGGTGGTGAAACCGGTGAGCGGGATGAGGGTGGTGTAGTCGATGTAGGCGATGACGTTGGCGAGATTCTCGTATTGCGTGAGCAGGGCGTCCTGTTGGGGGCTGGCGCGGTCGGCGGAGGGGGCGGTCGGGGCGGCTTCCAGGCGGGCGATGAGGCTGTCGGCGAGTGTGGAGAGGTGGGAGCAGGCCCAGGCGTGAGCGCGGTTGCCGATGGAGACGAGGTGGGTGAGGAAGAAGTCGGACCACAGATCGGCTAGGCGGGCGGTGGGAGGGGGCGCGGAGATGGAGGCGTGGTGGGCGGCGAGGGCGGTGTCGAACTTGGTGAGGACCTCGAGGGCCCCCGAGTAGGCGCGGCGCATGTTGCGGGTGGTGTTGGGCAGGTTGAAGTAGATCAAGGTGCCCCCCACGATGTGCTCGAGGGCGCGGTCGAGGTTCTCGGGTGCATCGAGCTTCTTTTGGGCCCACCGGCGGCTGGAAAGAGGTGGCAGGCCGAGCCATTGGTGTTGCTTGGTTTGGTGGAGGTCGGGAGTCATCATGTCCATCTGGGGAGGCTCGTAGGGGCGGCCCAAGAGGATGGACCTCAGGCCGTCGACGCCGTGGGTGCGGTCCATGTCACTGATGCACATGGTCAGCCGGATGACAGCCGAGTCGCGGGGCATCCTGTTGTTGGTGTTGAAGGGGGGCGGCGCCCAGTCGTTGTATGGCTTCATGAACTTGTCCAGGTCGTCGCGCGGCAGGGCGGGCAGTGTCGAAAGCGTGCCATTGGAGAGGCGGTGGCTCGAGAGAAAGGCGATGAACTTGCTCAGCGTCGACATGGGCAGGGCCACGTCTGGGACCATGAGCGTCATGTCGCGATCCGTGGCCGGCTGGCCGCTCTGGCTCCTCCACATGTCAGCGGTGAGAATGGGCGTGGCCGAGAAGAAGCGTCGTCGTCGAAGAGGTTCATGACGGCTCAAGCAGAGGTGCCGGGCCGCGACTTTAACCCGCCACAGAGTGGGCTCCGTCATGGCCGTCGCTGGATCCAACGGCAGCAGATGTGAAAAAGGGGTGAAGCCTGGAGCCCACTCCTCTGGGCGGCCAGGCACGGCAGGCAGCCGTGTGAGCGTGTGATTGGGGTGTGGATTTCAGGGGTCGCATCCAAAATGACCCCCTGTCAATCTATTCCCACAGAGGTGTCAAGCCCCGGATGGAACACCGAGCCCGAGCGCGCTTTGCGTCTCTGGTCCATCTCGGAGGAGAGGCGAAATGGAAATTTGAGGACATTCCGTACCGGTGTATCATACTCCTGGCCCAACCTGAGTCGGGATGGAGTTTCGTTGAGGAGGTGGAAAGAAAGCTGAGACTGGAAGTGCTTGTTGTTTCTGGCAGGTTCTTTTTTGGGGCGACGGGCAGAAAAAGACAGAAAATATCGGCAGATTTCTCTTGCTCCTACCAACCACGCAACAGGATACTCCGGAAAGGCGAGACTCTGATCCCGCATGTCCAACGGGTTCCATGTGGTTGGCGTGCGATACGACATGATGATTCATGACGATGCCCTGGTTCGCAGGACCAACCACTTGATCATAAAATGCTATACGGATACTACAGCTTCCCGTGCCCCGGGGGCGCAGAGTTTAATCCAACGACATCTGGCCTCCCCCAGGCCATTCATCTCAAGCTAACCATTACATCTCCATAAATACGACGATATCATCGAGGCTGTTCCCCCCTTTCACCTTGAACTATGGTCCCCCATCCGTCTCTTCACTTCTGCGCCACCACGGGCACCACCACATCCCTCCACAGCCTCCTCTTGTCCTCGTCAAACGTCTCCGTCCATTCCTTCTCCACCTCGGCATAAAACTCCCACCACAGCCGATGCGTCGACTCGACCACATCGTCCCCGTACGTCCTGCTCTTCCACGGCTTCGCGAGGATGTAGTGCAGCACCTTGACGTCCTCGTCCCGCCACAGATCGGCGTGGCACTCGCGCATCGGCTTGAGCGCGTTGTACGTGTACGGCAGCGGCTTCCACCTGCTGCGGTACACGACGGCCAGCAGGTCCTGGTCAAAGAAGAGCATCTTGGGCACGTCCGGGTGCGTGTTCATGGCGTGGATCAGGGCGTCGTACTGCGCCTTGGACGGCTCCAGGATCACGGTGCCGCTATTGAGGAGGTGGTGGTTGGCGGGGCATGCCTCGGTGATGGCCGCCGGCTCGCCGGTGCGCTTGTTGGCGGCTGTGAAGGCGCAGTTCTCGGGGACCCTGGGCGGGGGTTCAGCATTGGGGAGAGGGGGAGGGGAGGGGAGGCGGGTCTCACCAGTCCTTGCTGTAGTGCGCCAGCTTCTTCGGGTTGCATGTGCAGGCGTGGGCGGCGGCGATGCAGCCTTCGCCAATGTCCATGGTCATCATCTCGTCAATGTTGTGCAGGATGACTTGGTCGCTGTCGAGTAAGACAATTCGCTAACCGCTTGTTAGGGTGACGCCCGCAGCCTTTCATCGTGGACTCGGACTCGGCCCGCACTCACCTCGTACTCCGTCATGCCCCACGGAGCGAGCTTCTCCCAGGTGCCCTTGTTGACCTTGCCGTCTCTCGGCGCGGGCTCGATCTTGTCGACGACGATGGTGGGGATGCCGGCGGCTTGAAAGGCCTCCATGAACTCGGTGTCGGCCTCGACCTCCCGGGTGACCATGATCTTGAGCTGGTACCTGGACCCCGTCTTGCGGAGGGTGTGGTTGAGAACCAGGGCGCCTCCAAAATAACCGCGGTTGGTGAGGAGGGTCGACCATATCTTGGTGGGGTCGTGGCCGTGCGGCAGAGAACCCATTGTGTCGTGGGAAAAATGGCAGGTCAATTGGGATGGGTAGGAGTGCAGGAGAGGGACGAAAGACACGACGATATGCTTGAGGAGGAGAGTCAAAGGACTAGTATGGGAATGGATGGCGAAGGAGGGCGGTGCACAAGTCGGTGGAGACGTCCACAGATATGGGTTGAAACGCTACTCAGGGTCCTGCAAAGATTGGAGATCTGTGCTGATTAACTCTATTTCCAGATCACGATTTCTAAATGGTGCCGAGGTAGCCTTGAAAAGACATTTCTTTGGGGGAGGGGTGCAGCTACGTCAGAGCACATGACCAAAACGGCAACAGACCGGATGAAGCCGCAATCGGACTCGACGACGCCGAGGAGGCTTGCGATAAAGAAGGGCAAAGATGGATGATACATCTACCGTACCCGCCCGTCTTGCCGGTGCGGAGGCTGTGTCCCGATTGTGGATGACCTAGCCATGGTGGACTGGCCATGGCCATCGGGAGGATATGTTGGGTGGAGCGTTGGTCAGCATTAGTCGTGCTCCTCCACTGGCATCACGATAGCCGGGACCGGTGATGGAAATGGATGTCCCATCTTCTTGTCTCGAGGTTCGTGGTAGGCTTGCGATGGAAGCTGGTGTTTTAATGGTCTTGTCATCGTGGGCTCGGTCTCGTTGGGATTGCCCAGGCCCGTTGCCAAGATGGAGTGTGATGTCCAAAGCTTGGAATGAAGGACGGCGCTGCCATGCGACTGTCAACTTGATCGTCGGTTGCTCGGTGCAAGCCCGATTTGTCATCTGAAGGAGACATTTTGCGGAGGGATGGTAAGAAAGAATCTCGATACAGCCAGGCAGCCAGGGAAATAAAAGAAGATGGGACAGCTCAACCATGGGGTGAACTTGAAGCGGCCAGAACTGGGATGATCGATATCTCCTCCCATAGTGGGAGGAGGGCACCGGGAGAGATGACAGATAGTGGTGGGTGATCAAGCTCAGCTGATAAAATCTGGATGTCGGTTTTTTTTTCGAGCACTCGCCTCCCGTTTGTAATCGAATATTTCCACTCGCAAGTGCAGAGCTTCATGTTTTGTCAAAGACTGCTGCTTGGAGAGAGAACACGAACAGGGGGTGCGCAGTCACGTGTCGCCAAGCAAACTAGGCACGGACCAGAATCGCATCTCAGCGGGCTCTCCATCCCCCGCACCCAGAACCCCCACCACAGGTTGATTGGCCGACGGTTTGATTTTTGGGTTGAGGTTTTGATTCCCATTTGCCTTTACCCCAGCGAGCCCAGGCAAGACTGACGAACATCAACAACCCATTTTCTGCCCCTTATCGCGCGACTCTGCCCACCTGCGCGCCGTCGTACAAACACGTCCATACCCACGCGACCGCTCCCACCCGGACACCATACTCATCGTTTCGACGAGGGCCTCGACACTGCTTACCGCATCTATCCCCCGTCAGCCGTCAAGATGGGAGAATCACGGTCAGTCTCTCCGATCTTCGCGCCCACTCCTCGAGCATCGCAGACACACCGATGATCACAGACAGCTAACTCGCATCCCCCTTGCAGACAAGAACTGGTGCAATGGCTCAACAGCCTCCTCCAACTCAACGTCACAAAGGTCGAGCAGTGCGGGACAGGGTACGTTGGCCCGACACCTACAAATCGCAACTCAAGCTGTCAAAACTGACCGCATTCCCTCCCAGCGCTGCCCTCTGCCAGGTCTACGACAGCATCTTCCTCGACGTGCCCATGTCCCGCGTCAAGTTCAACGTGAATAGCGAGTACGCCTACATTCAGAACTTCAAGGTCCTTCAGAGTGAGCCACCGCCTCCCCCCCCCCCCCCTGCCTCCCTCTCCGTTGCCCGAATGGCCACTGACAGCATGCCCGTCCAGACACGTTTACCAAGCATCGCATCGACAAGATGATTCCGGTCGAGTCGCTCGTCAAGTGCAAGATGCAGGACAACCTCGACTTCCTACAGTGGACAAAGAAGTTCTGGGACCAGTACTACCCTGGCGGAGACTACGACGCCGTCGGCAGGCGGAAGGGCGGCGCTCTGCCCGCCGGTGGCGCGGCAGCCCGCGCACCGGCAGCCGCCGCGGCCGGAGCAAGACGTCCCGGAGGCGTCACCCCCACGACGGGTCCCCGCGTCGGCGCCAAGGCCGTGGGTGGCGGAGCTGCTAACGCCGCTCTGGCCCAGGAGAATGCCACTCTCAAGGAGACGGTCGTCGGCCTCGAGCGGGAGCGCGACTTTTACTTTAGCAAGCTCCGCGACATTGAGCTGCTCGTGCAGCAGGCGGTGGACGAGGACCCTGAGCTCGAGAAGCAGGAGGACGGTCTGATCAAGCAGATCCAGACCATCCTCTACTCCACCGAGGAGGGGTTTGAGATTCCCGAGGGCGAGCAAGTCGATGACCAGGAGACATTCTGAGGCCGCCACCGGGAACAATCACGCAAGGAAACGGACGTCTGCACAGCGCTGTCTTGAGGAGTATGGGAAGAACGGTCGATCGCACATATACTGGCCGCAGAAGGACACACGGGGTCATGGATGGGGGCGATATGGTAATGGCCCGAGGGGGGCTGGGAGGGGAGTGGGCAGCTCCTTGTGGAAAATGTCGTCTATACCGGGGCTTGCGTCAGCGCAGCTCCATCGAAAAGGGACGGCCTATTTAGCATAGGCCGCGGATACGATTAGCCCGTATTCTACAGGGACGACGATAGACGAGAATGATCTCGAGCCAGGCCTTGCCGTAATTGTATTGTCATTGTCAAATTGTCTTGAGGTGGTGATCCTCGCCGCCCCAGAACTGTGAGTGACCTTGTGTGTCACGGAGTTTGAGGGATGATTTGACTGCCTATTTTAGGCATTAGAATAGGAATTTTAGGGACCAGCTCTTTCCAGGGCGCCTCTTGAATACACTGTTTATCGGATGACGAGGTTTAGGCACCAGAGGTATCGACAAACTCTGGGGGTCCAAGCCACGATCTCAGGAGAAGCATCCAACGTCGATGGGGAGTGCCTCGTCAGCGACTGGGGGTCCTTTCGATTGGGGTTTAGCGCCCTTGACTACAGTGCCAGCCAGCTGTCGCCCCAGGGCAGCTTGGTCCGGCGCCAATGGCGTCCGCGTGCCAGCACCGTCACCAGGCCTCGACCTGACCTGAGCCACCTTTGGGTGAATCTCTTCCCTTTTCCATCTTTCCATCCAAATCCTCTCCACATGTCTGCGATATTCACGGTCCACTGCATCTAGACACCCTCATCCACTGTATACACCCCGCCCGCGCAAGCCACCATTTTGACATTCTCCCTGTCTCGTCCGCCCGACATTTCTTTGTCGCCGTTTCCAGCCCGACCATCGTCGGAAAGTCTTTTACGACCCAAGCCCTGGGGCGTCGTCACGAGACCGCCCAGCCCTCAGGGTGCCTGTAACACCCAGCTACGTAATCGTACATACAAACCTACCGCCCACTTCCCACCTCGCCATCAAGACCCACGACGCGTTCCCAGACACTTTCCCATCCCGCTCTCGCTCGTACCAACAACGAAACGACAACCCGCAACCATGGCACCGCCAATAGAAATCTCCATCCCCACCACCTCCCTCTCCGCCCCGACCGACGGCTCCAAGCCCTACACCCTCTACAACATCACCCTCCGCCTCCCCCTCCGCTCCTTCGTCGTCCAGAAGCGCTACAGCGACTTCATCGCCCTCCACCACACCCTGACCTCCCTCGTCGGCGCCCCGCCCCCGGCCCCCCTCCCCGCCAAGACCTGGTTCGCCTCGACCGTCTCCTCCCCCGCCCTCACCGAACAACGCCGCCGCGGCCTGGAGGCCTACCTCCGCGCCGTCGCCGAGCCCCCCGACCGCCGCTGGCGCGACACCCCCGCCTGGCGCGCCTTCCTCAACCTCCCGGGCGGCTCCGCCCCGTCCACCTCGGGCATGTCCATCGACGCCCGCGTCCCCGCCATCCCCCAGAACGCCGCCCTCGCCGCCGCCTCGGACCCGGGCATCTGGCTCGATATCCACCGCGAGATGAAGGCGCACCTGCACGAGGCGCGCGTGGCGCTCGGCCGCCGCGACGCGGCCGACTCGTCTGCGCGCGCGCTCGACGCGTCCAGCACCGCGAAGCGCGCGCTGGTCAAGGCGGGGAGTTTGTTGGCCGCGCTGGCCGACGGGCTGCGCGCGCTGCAGGATGGGCAGCGGCTCGGGGAGGGCGAGCTGCGGAGGCGGAGGGACCTGGTGGCGGCGGCGCGGGCGGAGAGGGACGGGTTGGATCGCGTAAGCTCGGCGAGCGGGGGGTTGCATGCGGCAGGGGTGGCGGCGGCGGCGGAGCGGTCGGCGCTTGTGGGGACGGGGCCGCCCCGGGGGAGGGTGCTGGGGGCGCCGCTGCCGGAGACGGAGAGGACGCGGGAGAGGGACAACGAGGGGGTGCTGGAGCTGCAGAGAGAGCAGATGAGGGAGCAGGATGAGGATGTGGAGGCGCTGGCGAGGGTAATTCGGCGACAGAGGGAGATGGGGCTGGCGATCTACGACGAGGTGGAGAGGCAGGTGGATATGCTGGGACGGATGGAGGGGGATGTGGACGGGCTGGCGAGGAAGGTGCAGGTGGCGAAGAAGAGGGCGGATGGGCTGAGGTGACGGGGGGGGAGGTCGTCGTCTGAGGAGAGCGAGGGGCGCGAGGTTGCGAGGAGGGGGGCAGGCGGCGACGAGCAGGAGAGGAGGGGGGTGGTGGACGCGGTGCTGGAGCTCATGGTGAGGAGCGTGCTGGCGGGGGTCAAGGGGGTGGTGGTGGTGCGGTGGGTGCTCGGAAGGGTGGCGGCCGTGTTGGAGTTTGTGGTGGAGCTGGGGCTGTTTTTTATCCATGGGCCGGCGAGCTGAGTGTGGTGTGGACTGTGTACGAAGACGAGTGTGGGAGTACGATACGGAATGCTATTGATATACAGGAGCATGGGTGCGTTTTTGGGAGGGTCTAATATACCTAGCATAGCGAGAAGACGATATATCGAGATTGATTACATACAGGACTGCAATTTCGGACGTCGAGAGGCGGTGACAGCGGGGAGGTCATCAATGTCCGAGGAAGCGTACATGATCAATCACATATGGGAAGAGCATGGAAACTGGAAATACATCGTACTTGTAGATGTATTGGGCTTTGAGCATGAACGCACGCCAAACCCGGTTCTTGCTCCCCTTTTCGCGGCGAGACCTGGAGACAAGCCTAGCTGGTCGGTGGAGGGTATCTCAGCCGTTGGCTTCTCGTGTACTGCTTCCAGCCCATATCAAGAGGGAACAACATCCCGATGGAGAAAAGAAGAGCGTCAAGACGACCCAAACTCATAATCTCGTTGCTGGTGAGATTTGATGGGTGCCTTATGCCGGGTGGAGTGTACGCTGGGGTGGATACACCGTTTGACGTGGGAGGTGGGTGGACTTTGCTCGAGGACGAAATGCCTCTAAGAGGTTGGAGTTGGTATGGTGGTCAAGTTGAGTCCTCGGGCAAGGGACAAACACATGGCCACAGCGCATTTAATCGACAAGGTCAGCAAGGGGCCTATAAATCTTGGTTGACCCGTGTCACGGGCGATGTGGTCACTGCCATGGAGCTTTGATACCAAGTCTTCAAGAAAAGGGGGTGTAACACCACCAACAACTCTGACCTGTCACTACGTACGCATGTCCTTCACTGTCTCTAACCAGGTCTTCTCCAACCAGGTCTCGGCCCGGCGGGTACGGATATGAAGGGATGCCGGTCGCCCGTTACAAGACCCCCTCTCTCTACCTACCCGCATCAACCCCTCTTCCGCGCTCGCCGGCCAGCCTCGCGATGGTTGCACTTGCACCCGGTAAACATGTACGAGGAGGGCGCGCGCGGCACAACCCCGCGCCCCGTCCCGCCCCCTCTTTCTGGGCGATTCCGAGGTGACATCAACGGCGACTGGCCGTGACGTGTCACGACCTGCGACGGGATGGCCGCGGGCGCGACCGTGTTGCCATGGAGGCGCGGTGCGAGGAGGCTGTCGTTTCGCCTCGGGCATGTCAACGGCGTGTGCTATTTGACGAGCGAGGAGGGGTGGATGCGATCAGCCAAGGTCCTGTTGCGTCCTGCTCTGCTGCTGGCCAGTTGCATGATGGCAATGGCAGCTTTTGTTGACTGGCGATGTCCACTGACAGGTCGCTGCAAGTCGCATTGGACCCCCGCCGACGGCGCGGAAGCGAGGGACGGACCAGCGCGTGGGCGCTGCATGATGGCGCCCGACTCCCGCCGTGGTCGGCTGTGAGCTGGCAGCTCGATTGGAAGGCTAGCAGCGACGCTACGTCACCCGCTAGCACCAGTCCGTTTCGGGGCGGACGGAGGGGGTTGCTAGGCAACGGGGCCAAGTCTCGCGAAGCGCTTCTCTGGGTTTCCGTTGACTTGTGTCCAGTCGAAGGCGGTTCAATTTCCAGAACAAATCAGTGTGACATCCCGGGCAGAGCGAGAAGAACGGCTCGTCCTGTCCGCGGCAGGAGGGGAGTGGCGATGCTACCGCCGGGTTACGTTGGGGCTGTCATCAATTTGGCTCCGGCCCGTCGGATTGTTGGGAGGAGGGCACGGAGGTGGAGAGGAAGAGAAGAAGAAAAAAAAAAAGGGAGAGGCGGGTGAGCTCTCCCCCACACCCGCACCCGCACCCAATTGCTGCGGCAGCCGGCGTCGTCGAGAACCGGGGATTCGTTGGCTGACCCCGGGGCTGGGAATGTGACTCCGCGATTCGCTGTGGAGGTGGCCTGTCACGGGGAGGAGATTGTGCAATCTCATGGCATTGGACACTCGAATGCGCCGGATTCTGGTGACAAGTGCCCCTCATCACAGCGAAAGAGGGGTGTTTGTATGCAGCTTGCGGCGTACGATGGGATCTCGAGGGGCAACGCGTCTGCGGAGGAGTGTTGACCTGCAAGCGGTGCAGTTGAGTGCATCTCCAAAAAAAAGAAGAAAGAAAAAAAAAGACCGTGGTGATTGATGATCAGGCCGTGTAAGGAGGAGAGGAGGAGAGGGAGAGGAGTGGGCCAAGAAGGCGGCCATGGAAAGTTGGGACGACTTCCATCCCGCCGAAGCCGCCAGAAACAATGCGACCCGTCGCCCGAGGGCTGATGAGGGCTCCCTCGGTGCCGGATTTCAGGGTCCTGGGTCGTTGAAGAAGTACCCCAAGCCCTGTCACCATGTTGCCATGTTGCCTGGGCTCCCCGACTGTCGCGGGGGGGGGTGGTTGATGACCGGCGAATTGCCTCCTTTTTCTTTTTCCTGGCACCTGGCACCTGGCACCTGTGAACGGCGGGGAACCTTTGAACTTTGGAGGGTGGTTCCTTGGAAAAGCCCCTGGAAAATAAAACTCCCCATTCGTGCGGACGACCGTTGTCATGTCAATGAGGCTGATCGCCGCTCCTGGATTGGCCTCTGGTGTGAACGGTCATGACCAGGTCTGGCGAATGACGGGAACCATTGGGGTCATTGGGGCTTTTGGAGTTGGAGATCAGAGGGAGTTGGCCCCAAGACGGCGTCAGGTGTGGTGGTGTGGTGGTCTGGCAGCTGTCTCCAAGTGAAAGGCGACGCGTTCTGGTACCTGTGTGCTGGTGACAGTGGGTGTCCGTGCGCTTCCCCACCCCCCATGAACGGCTAGGCTTGGAGTGAGCCCTGTCAAAGTAAACAGACTTTGCCGTGCTTTGCCCCAATTCTTTTCCTCGCTTCTGCCTCTCTCCCAAAACAGCCACGCACCCCTTCTGTCGGGTGCTGCCACCTTTCCTCACTGTCGAAAAATTCCTCGGCTCTTCAATCGTGAATTCCAGTCGCCGAATCCAAGCAGAATCTTCAACCAACCCACAAAATCCGACGACGGCGACGAAAAAGAGAGACACGGACAGTGGCACAAGATCAGCCTCCTCCCAGCCACCAGCCACCACCACCTGCCGACTCCCGCTTGACGATTCGGCCTCGGATCCTCGAGCTTCCTTTGTTTCGTGCTGGTGAGCATTCTTTTCCAATCCTCCGCGGCATGGCTGCCATCGTCGCCGATGGTGATTCCAGTTCTGTTCAAGAAACCGCACTGACCAAGATTGCTCCAGCACCCCCGTGAACGACATCCATGCCTTCGAGATACCCATAGATCACACCCATCGGCTGCGATACCAGCGCCGATCCCATATCCCCTGAAGACCTCTCCTCTCGCGACTGTCGCGACGAGGCCGACTCACCCCTCGGTACTGTCGGTCACGTTGCGGCATGGGCGCACCACCGCCTCCCCCGCCGCACGGGGAGAATCCCCGAACCACGGCAGGCGGCCCCAATGGCTTCCCTCCCGGAACCCGCTTCGACATCTTTGTCATTCCAGAGCACTCGGCTGGCGGCGGCTTCATCTACCTGCCCTCGCTCCAGCCAAGTTGGAACAGCTTCATGGCCGGCGTCGCCATCACTCTCGCGAGCGTCGTCATAGGCCAGAGTCTGGCCCCGGCGATGCGAAATTGGTGGCAGAACTTCAGCGGCTTTGGGCCTGCGGGATGGGTTCTCCTCTTGGTGGCCGTCGGTGTGGGAGCGTGGGCGTTGGGACGGACGCAGACAGAGAAGGCCTCGGCCGGCGGCCCAGGCTCTCAGCGACCAGGAGGCGGTTTCGGTCAATCCGGCCCATACTACAATACGGCTCCCCCAAACGGAGCACCTCCCCCGAACCACGCTCCACCACCTCATAACAACCCCCCGCCCCCTCCGCCACCCCCTCAGCCGGAAACCCCCAAGAGGGAGAGACCTCAATCGTCCTGGCAAGATCAGCCACAACCCGAGACTCCGCGAACCCAGGAGCAGCCTCGACACCGCGAGGAACCTCGACATCACGACGAGCGTCGGCGTGAGGAGCCTCGACACGAGGAGCCGCCCCGACAGAAGGAGCGGCCTCGTGAGAAGCCTCAAGAAAAAGCTCGCGCCCGCCAGGAGCCGTCTCCCGAAAAGCCCCGAGAGCAATCTCGCCCCCGACCCGAGACACCAACCCCCGCACCTCAACCGCGAGAGAAAGCGGCCCCGCCGAAGCCGGCACCCCCTCCGCCTCAGGAGACACCAAAGTCGCCTCCGCCCCGCCCGACGCCCACCCCGAGCGCCGATGCCAAGAGCGCATGGGAAAAGGCCAGAGAGGAGACGCGTCGCCGCGAAGAAGAGCGCAGAATCAAGGAAGCCGAGCTCAAGCGAAAGGAGGAGACCGCCCGCCGCCTGCGTGAGCTCCGCGAGCGAGAAGCCAAGGAGCGGGGCGCGCGAGAGAGGGAGGCCCGGGAACGGGAAGCCAAAGAGCGCGAGAAGAAGGAGCAGGAAGCTCGCGAGAGGGCCCGCATCGAGCGCGAGGTTCGCGAGAAGCTTGAGAAAGAGCTCAAGGAAAAGGCCGATCAGGAAGCCCGAGAGCGGGAAGCCCGAGAACGCGAGGCCAAAGAGCGAGAAGCCCGCGTCCGTGCCATCCGCGAGCGTGAGGCCAGGGAGCGCGAGGCTCGCGAACGCGAGGAGAGAGAGCGCGAACTGGTCCGCATGCGGGAGGAAGAGCGACTTCGGGTGGAGGCCGATCGCAAGGCCAAGGAGGCCAAGGAGAAGGAAGCCCAGGATCGTAAGGAGCGACTGGAGCGACTGGAACGCGAACGAAAAGACCGTCTAGAGCGTGAGCGTTTGCGCAAGGAGGAGGAGGAACGAGAAAAGGAGAAGGCTAGGCAGAAGACGGGCAGCTATGCCTACCCATCCGTGGGCGAGAGGACCAACATGTGGCCCAACGGAAAGCCGCCCGCTTCCACCCAAGCACCTTCCTCCGCAGCCTCGTCTCCCGGCGGCCGACCCAACCCAGCATCGCCTGCCAACCCAAGACCGGCTCCTTCACCAGGCTCCACGGCAACGGGCGTCCGGAGCGAGGAGACACATTCGTACCGACCATACGACAAGCCCAAGGCGACACCTCGCAAAAAGTCGGTGTCGGACTTTTCCGAATCCTCGTGGGCTCCTTCGACATCCACTGCGCGGACCACTCCACCCCCGTCGCGCGGACCCTATACGACCCACGACCCCGCCAAGATTGTCGTCAAGGCCGTGTACAAGTTCATGAACCAGTTCTCCAAAACGCCCGTATCGACCATCATCCCCGGTCGCAACAACGTGACGGATGGCCTCGTTCTCAAGATCGACACGGCGGGGTTCCAAATCGACGACGACAGACGCGGCGTTGGTCAGCGCGAGTGGGATGTTAAGGCCTGGACCGTCAAGCTGATCGAGGTCTGGTGTCCCACGTACGCCGTCAACGCGTCTGCTTCCAACACGCCCGGCTCCATTCCCACGAACCACCCCTTCTTCAAGACCATGCCGACGGGCGCGCGGCGCACCGCGGAGCGGGGTGCGACCAAGACGTTTGTGGGCGAAGAAGCCGTCGCGTACTTTGAGGAGCTCGGCCGCGGATGCCAGGGCGTGTGTCAGCGGGGCCTAGCTTCGGCTGGAAAGGGTTCTGCCGCTGGCAGCGCCCACAGCGATTCGTCGTCCAAGGGCCTGCACATTGTGCGCGTGACGCTCCGCGACCAGGAGGGGCAGCGCTACCTCTACGTGCTTGATGAGGAGGAGAGCTGGAAGCTCGCCGACCGCCTCAAGCTCATCCGCGGGAGCAGCCAGGTTAGGAGCCTCGGGTTTGCCGGCCTTTCGAGCCTTGAGGCGCGCTCCATCCTCGACACGCTCGGGTTCGCTCAGAGTTGACTCGTGTCTCCGACCGCCCTTTGGGCCCTGAACGACATGGCGACATTTGCGGTACATGCGCAGCTTGCGCTGGCTGTTGCCGAAGAGGCTGTTCGACTCGCGGTGCTGGAACCGGGTGTGTTTTTGGAAAACTCACGTTCCTCGATCATGACGCCGCTGCCTGCGGTGACCGTGGCGTAATCTTCGCTGCGGTCGGTCGAGGGATGCTGTGTAGGACAAGAAGACGCCCCTCTGCGCGCCCCAGGCGAGCGAGTCTGCCTTTTATGTTTGTCGCGAGGGTGCTTGACGGATGGGAGGAGCGACATTTGTGGCATGTTTGCCCAGGGAGAGGGAAGAATGGGGAGGGAGGGAGGGGGGGCTTCATGATGTGGAATGACGCAACGCTTTGGAATGTTGGAAGAAATACCCCCTTGTTGGAAAAGACGGCGGATGGAATGTTGGATACTCCTTTTTTTTGGCTGCATTTTTGCTTCTACAGCACACACACCACCACACTCGCGCAGAACTTGTTAGCATTTGCATGGCATCATGGCATGGAACGAACGAAAACAGGGAGGGTGGGGGAAGATGGCGTTCGGGGCCCAAGAAGATTTCATGGAGACAGCAATGCATGCACCACAGCGCAGCGAGGAGGACATACCATGGGTGGGAATACACTACACTACTCTCAGTTGGGAATTTTGAGGGAGGGAATACAATCTTTTAATGATGCCTTGCATCAAGATCAACATGTTGCCGTGACTTTCCCTGTTCCTGTCTATGATGTCTCCCCTTGCCCGCCAAAATCTTGAACCAGCGATCACGCACACTCGCCTCGTGGAGGGCTGCAATCGAATCCCGTCAATCCCACCAGATCATACTAGTACCCATGACTGACCATCTCACAATTGCACCAACACCCCTCCCGCCTCCCACCCGGAACCTGGACTGGAACTTTCCCATGAGTGGGTGGCTTAACATGTCTCGCACTTCCCGGCCACTCAAAGTCACACACATGATGGACGCCTCCTGTCCGGAGCATTCTCAGTTTCAGGCGTGAGCGCCACCCGGACAATGAACGCCACTGTCGCAGCTAGCTCCTAGCCTTTGGTGTGATTATCGCAGATGTAGGGAGTGGCGTGGAGGAACGGGTAGCAGACCTACCGTCCGGCTTCGATGCTTGCTTGACACTTTGAGAGGGCTACGAGACATGACCACCACCACCACCACCACCACCACCACCGCCGCACGGCCATAATGAGGCCATAATGAGACAGACACAGACTACCTCCAACTCAACGCCATGCCATCATTGAATACTGATAAAAAAAACACGTCCCAACTGCGTGGGTATATTACTTGAACGGAGCTATCGCCTGTCGCCCATCACCCACTGCAACTCCCCCACAGCGCCGTTGCTTCTCATACAAATCATACAAATCATTGCCGTCTATATCATTCCAAGTTATATACTCGGGGGACTGGTACGGGCCGGGTACTACGTACCAAGCCAAGCCAGCGTATACATGTAAAAAAAAAAAAGAGCAGAAAACAGAAAGCAGAAAGCCAAACGGGACCCAACCTCTAATGTGAAAGAAAAGAAGAAAAAAAAGGACGAAAGGGGTATCCGCTCCGCACCGCTCCGCACCGCTCTGCACCCAACACCAACTCCAACTCCAACCCAACAGCAACTCTACCACAACTCCAACACCAACCGAGACAAGAGAGACGGCACCCTCAGAGGTAATAACTCCCCCCCTCCCTCGCCACCAC
This sequence comes from Schizothecium vesticola, assembly GCA_030549215.1. Lineage (NCBI taxonomy): Eukaryota > Fungi > Ascomycota > Sordariomycetes > Sordariales > Schizotheciaceae > Schizothecium > Schizothecium vesticola. Next base: position 2,500,508 of record JAUKUD010000007.1, on the reverse strand, counting down.
AAACTCGCACCCCAGCCGCGCCCCCTCCTCGTGCGCCCGCAGCTGCCGCAGGATCCGCTCCCCCGCCGGCTCCCCGCCGTTCATCTTGTCCTTGACGTGAATGACAATGACCTTGACGCCGCGCAGCTCGCCCCCGGCCACCTCACCCCCTGTATCCAGCGCCGCGGGCACCGGCACCGGCAGCGGCGGCGGCGGGGCATCCCACACCGTCAGCGGCGGCGTCTGCCCGCCGCTGACCAGCGACAGCCTCGCCGTGGGACTCGACAGGTGCGGCGAGTTGGCATCCCCTCCTCCTCCTCCGGACCCGGACCGGCTGACCGCCGTGCGCGGGGAGATGGCGTCCTCGCCCGCCGGCACCAGCCTTTTCCCCCCGCCAACCGTGATTTCACTCCCGGCGCGCTTGCGCTTCCCCCGCGCCGTCGGACTCGCCGCCAGCAGGGCGCGCACCTCCCACGCCAGGACGGTCAGCTCCTCCATCAGGAAGCGCGGCGTCAGGTGGCCGTACAGGCAGTCGTCGGGCTGGGCGTCGTCGTAGCTGCACTCGATGCAGATGGCGGCGAGGTGGCCGTCGGCGATCTTGGGGGCGGCCTCGCGCCACACGCGGCGGTTGCGCGGCGAGAGGGAGAGGCTGTCGGGCTCGACGTCGCCGAAGACGAGGACCTCGCGGGCGGTGGCGGCGTCGCGGAGGAACGAGGCCGACGACTCGGAGACGCAGAGGGACGACGACGACGACGACGGCGGGGCGTCGGGGGCGAGGGCGGGGGCGGAGCTGCGGCGGCGGTCGACGAGGCCGCCGCCGGGAAAGGTGGGGGAGGCGGTGGTGGTGCCGTCGTCGATGCTGCCGCGGTGGGTGTGCTGCTCGATGCAGGCGCCGTGGCTGACGGAGAACGTCTTGACCAGCAGGCCGTCGCAGATTTCGAGGTAGCCGCGGTTGGCGCCCTCGCCGAGGACGGGAGAGCCACCGTCGAGGAGGCGCGAAAAGGTGACGAGGCCGGCGCCGTTGTTCTCGTCGGTGAGGTTGGGCCAGATGCGGTTGTTGAAGATGTCGGTCTTGAGGGTGGCGATGGTGTAGGGCAGGCCGGCGACACGCTTGGCGCGGCCGCCGGGGGGCGCGGCCGTGTTGATGACCATGCCGTTGATGTGGTCGAGGTGGGGGTGGGTGATGATGAAGCCCTCGACGACGGACTGGTGGAAGTGTAGGGCGTTTTGGGCGGGGGTGGGGTGGGGGAGGACGAAGCCGGCAAAGGGGCCGGTGGTGAGGGTGTGGGGGAGGGGGAGGGCGGCCGTCTTGCCGAGGTCCGGGGGCTGGGTGTCGCGGAGGATGGCCTCGATGGCGCCGAGGTGGACGCCGGCATCAACGCCGATGACGGAGCCGCGCTTCCAGTCGGAGGCGACGGAGCGGACGAGGAGGGCCGTCACATTGTTTTCTTTTGGGCCGCCACTAGCACCCTGATTGTGTTAGCACCCAGTCAAGTCAAGGTTGTTGGCCCATCGGAGATGGTGAGACGGCGTCTGCCGTCACTGCTCAAGGTCCAGCCAGCTCTGGAGAGCCCGAAACCCCGCGTCTCTCCGGCTTGCAGGAGAAAAGGAGAAAAGGGAGAAAAAAGGGACAAAGCTAGGCTTTGTCTTGTGTCTTTGTACGACCCCCGAACGAAAGAAAAAAAAGCATCGGGTTGACCGAGCCCGAGTCCCCGGCCAAGCTCGAGACACGGGGCCGACTTGACTTGTCACCGGCCCAAAGAAGTCAAACAAAGACGGGCATTGATTGTCTGACCCCTGAACCGAAGCAAAAAAAGACAACAAAGAAGTGAGCGAGTCGGGATGAATGAACCGGTGGGGGATGTATGGGCAGGCCCGCTGCGGGTGGGGGGTGGGGGGGGATGCGGGACGGGGGAGGGGGGATTGTGGAGAGGTTGGGGGCCGAGGTTCTACAACTCAGAGGGGGGGTTCCCGGGGGGAGAGAAGGGAGACGGAGAAATAGAGTGAGACCCTCGACGTACCAAAACAATTATGTGAATCGCGGGTTTTGCGGCCAAGGCTGGGTGCGAAGTGACGTCTCCATTCGCCGTCGCCTTAGCCTTGGGTCCTACTACTTCTCCTCCCATCTTGTCGGGACCTTGGTGGAAGGGGGTGCCCGGACGGCCTCAGCAGGGTGACGGTTCAATGTGGAGAGCAAAGAGGACCTGGTGCGTCCGTCTGCAGGCGGCTGCTGCGACAAATGCGACAGACAACCCTTTTCGATCAATGGCGCTGTGCGACAGGTCAACAACCCACGCGCATATGTGTCTCTTGGCCGGGATGAGGGCGGTGGTGGTGGTGACGGCAGGGCGAGGGGGGATGGACGATATCGAGTAGGATGTCGCGTGCCTCTTGGGTAGGCGAGGGGCTGATGCAGTGGGTGCGATAGTGGCGGGCTGCAGAAGAGGAGGACCGGTGGATGGATGGTGTGCAGAGGTCGCGATTGATATGTACAGAGGGAATGTACTGTGGACAAAGGCGCGGCAGGGGTGGAATGGTGCAAGTCGATAGATGGGATGAATGCAAGTATGGGACGGAGACGATGTCGGTCCCGTTCCTGCTTCCAGGTTGTGTCAAACCCAACCTAGTCCCGACCTTTTTGTCCAGGGGGGGCGGAGGGCTAAGCCAAGAGGAGGGGGTCCTCGAACTCCCTTTATGTGCCTTGTGTTTTGCGCCGTCTGTCGGAAACAAAGTCGACCGTGCTGCAATTGTTTCGCGGGTGGTTTTGGTGGGGGAGGGTCTCTTCTCCTAAATAAAAAACAAACCAAAAAGGCAAACCATGTCCTCGACTACTCCTCCGTCCATTATCCAAGCCCTGGGGTTCTCCCTAGATATACCCGTCAGCCTCCCCAAATCAACAATGCACCACCATATCAATAGGCTCCCGTCCTCGACAGCAGCACAAGGCAACCATCCACTCCTGGCACCCAACCCATTTGGCATATCCCGCCGTCGCCGTCACCCTCCTAACGTGCACGCACGCACGCCCAGCGATGCCTCTTGCGACGACGACCTCTCCCTCTCCTCCCCCTCTCGGCCACCCCGTAGCCCGTCCTCACCCTCTGATGTGCCCCCCCCTTCCCCCGCCGCCGCCGTTACCTAGCGGCAGGGGCAGCATCGCCCATCCCGACGAGGCAAGGTTCTCGGTCAAGTCTACATAGTATATGCCTGGGTCGCACTCGACCTTCGAGAAGGGCGACGGCTTCCCATGTCTCACTGCACATCACATACCATGTTGACATACCCCTGTCGTGGCCTCTCCGATTCGATGACGCTGTTTGTTGTCCCCGGTGCCCCGCAAGGCGTTGAGGCCGCGCGACGGGGGGGCCGGGGTCGGGGAGGGCGGGGAGGGGGTGCGCCGGCTTCTTCCATGGGTCTTGGCGCGGGAGGGGGGTTCGGTGTGACGTGACGAATGTGGTGACGGCGAGGGACATTCACAAATGGAAAAATGGGGCCATTAGTTTCTTCAGTGTTGCTGAATCCAAATTGATTACATGTTCAAAAAATGCAAATCGCTGCTTCCAATGCTTCCTTCCATGCTCCGTCCAATGCCCCCGCCCAACGCCATCAAATGCCAAAACACCATCACATGCTATCCAGTCCAGTCCAGGGATCTAATCCCAATCGTCTATATATTCTCCAACTCCAGTCTTGTTCCAATCTCTCTCCCTCTTCGGCCCTCTCACCTCATTCAAGAAAACTCAGGACAATCTCGAGAGACTCGCCAACCCCCCCCCCCCCCCCTCACCCCCCTCCTCCCCACTACTCATCATAACTCTGAATCCGCCTCCAATCCCCCCCATTCTCCCTCTTGGCCACAAACCCACTGACCTCCCTCCTCTGCCTCTTCGCCAGCCTCCCCACCCTCTCCTCCAACTCATCGTCCCACCCCAAAAACCCCGGAAGCACCGGCGTCACCGCCGCCAGCACCTGCTCCTGCACATGAACAGGCTGCTGCGCCAGCAGCCCCTCAATCTCGGCCGTCTGCCGCCGCGTGATGCGCGGCGTCGTCGCGACGGCGTTGAAAATCGCCTGCGCCGCCTCGCGCGAGCGCTTGCGCGTCATGCGCGCCGCGCCGGGGTGGGCGTAGAGCCGGCGGACCTCGTCCTGCGGGGAGATGTGCTGATGCGGGGGGGCCGGGACGTACCACGAGGGATCGGGTTCAAAGTCGGCTGAGGCGAGTTCCGTGTTGATGGGGTCCGGGCGCGGGGCGGGACGCTTGCGCTTGCGCTTGGGCGCCGGCGGGGGGCTGGGCGAGCGGGCGGTGGAGTGGGAGCTGGTGGACCAGCTGAGTCGGAGGGGGTCGGCGGCGGAGGAGCCAGGGACGGGAGCGTCGTTGTCGTCGTCGTCGTCGTCGTCGCGGCCGTTGGCGGCGCGCGAGTCCGCCTTCATCTTGCTCTTGATGGCGAGAAAGATGCGGAGGTCGCCGCGGTGGCGCTCGAGGTTGGCGCCGCCGCGCTGGTCGCGGAGCCGGCGGTTCTTGGGCTCGAGGCTGAGTTGGGCGCGGGTGAGGGCGTACCAGAGCGTCGACTTGGCGTGGACGGCGAGGCGGGGCTGGCGGCCGCCGTTGTCCGGGTCGCGCGCCGTGGGCCAGATGGCGCAGGCGCGCGGCTGGTGGCTCTGCTTCCAGTGGCTGAAGATGGCGCCCAGGTCCTTGTGGTGGTGCGTGATGGCCATGGGGTTGCGGTCCTCGAACCGGTGGTTACGCGCGTCGGCCGCCACCCGGAAGCCGTAAAAGGCGTGCGCCGTGTGCAGGAGCAGGCCGAGGTCAAAGAGCTCCTCGAAGCAGTACAGGTGCAGGTAGCCGGCGTTGTGGAACGGGTCGGCCGCGCCCTCGGTCGTGAGGTCGGCGAACTCGTCCAGGGCGACGCGGAAGAAACCCTTGAGGATGGTGCCCTTCGGGATCGGGCAGTCGCGGTACCGGCACTTGCTCGACGCTGACGACGCCTGGTACCGGTAGTTGACCTGCGAGGGCGTCGACTGGATCCAGAGCGTCATGCCCTGGCGCGACGCGGGCCGCCCGGCCCCGGCGAAGAAGGTCCAGAGCTCCTCCTTGCTGTAGCGCTGGTTAGGGTACAGCTCGGGTCCGCCCTTGTAGTACTGAAAGAGGGGCGCCTTGGCCCGACCCTTGGTGGGGCCCCATGTAGGCTGCGCCGGGAACCGGGCGTAGAGCGTGCTGGGGTCGTTGTCGGCGCAGAACTTGGTCTTGCGGGCGTGCGTGATGGCGGTTCTGAGGCTCGGGCTCCTCCAGGTCCTCGGCGACTGCGAGGGCCTTGCCGGCGGCGGAGGCGGCAGACGCGGCATGGGCCCTCCTAGCGACGGAGGCAGCATGGGCCCTCCCGATGGGGGGGGCGGCATGCCTAGAGCCGACATGCCGAGGTCCGGGAGGTACTCGTTGCCGGGGAGGTACGAGTTGTTGGGGAGGTACGAGTTGGCCGTGGCGACGTGGGAGTGTCCCAAGCTGCCCTGGACCGGGGGCGGCGCGTAGCTCGGCATGATGAGTCTCGGCATGGTGAGTCCCGTATGTCCCGGCGCCTGGGAAGCTTGCGCGGGCCACTGGGGCTGGGTGTCGGAGAGGGCAAGAGACATATCGGCCGTCGGCACCCTTTTGCTGGTGCGACGCAGGTTCCTAGGAGAGACGGAAGCCGACTGCTCTTCAGCGAGTGCCTCGTTCTGTGTCACCAAGTTTGGGTAATTGGCCTCAAAGTCGAAAAGGTCGGTGGCGCCCTGATTGTCGACGATGAAATCACCCCAGAGGTCTTCATCCTCCGTGTTCATGATTGATGGGAATATCGAAACGTTGAAGCTGCAAATGCTGATGTTTTTATAGTATATTATTGGACTAGAAGGAAATATTTGTCCGTCGGACAGTACCTAGGGTTGTCCGGTGACTATATAGCTGTTCGGGCATGACAAAGAGGCTCGAGATGGGGTTGAGGGCCGTTCAATGGCGAGAAGCCTATTGTTCTCGAGAAAGCAGGAACAAGAGCGGCCAAGACTATTTTGGGAATTCGTACAAAGTCATGGCCTCAAAGCAACCTCGGGCATTTGGACCACGTGGGGGAAAGCATGAGTTGGCTGAGGGCCGGGATTGTCATTGACCTAGAGACTCGTTAGGAACGGGTCCTTGGAGAGTCTGGGTGGTAAGAGCGGGTGGTGAATGGGGTCAGTTGAAGATAGCATTTTATCAACAGGTTGAATTCAGAACAGGTCTGTGAAATGCGTTGCTTCTCATCATGTGAGCGGTGGTAGGAGGGGGCAGCAGACGTACCATTTTGTGTCTGGGAGGCGGCCAGGCAAGTCAGCAATGTTAATATTACCTATCTGAGACGATATTAGCTCGATGTGCCTGGACATTGATGCTGAGGTATGGAAAGGTGGGAAGATAGGGTCAGAAGATGTAGCATTTTGTCAACAGGATTTAGTTCAGAACAGGTCTGTGAATATGCGTCGATTCTCATCATGGTAGGGGGGGGGGAGACAGAGGAGAGGTAAACGTACCATATTTGGGGCAGCAACATCAGTTTAATGTTGTAAAGAAATGGGGATACATTAGTAGAAGGCCTGCAAGGTTAGTCGAGCGGTGGTTGGGCATGATGTTGTCGAGGGTCGAGGTGGTGGTGCTGAGATCAAAGCGCGCCCGAAAAAGATTCGAGTTTTTTGTTCCTGCCCATGGACCCACATTTCCACAAAATGGGAAAAAGGAGACCTGGGTCATCGGTCCCGGGGGTCCGGAATCCGGATCGGCGTCCGGTCGTGACCTGAATGATGGGATGAGAGAGGGAGGGGTTTTTTTTGGCCGGGTTTCGGTATTCTTGATGAAGGATAAAACTGAGAGTCGTTGTCGACATGCAAGCATTGGAGCCCATCCCCAGCCCAAGGGGCGTGGTGTCGGTGCTGTTAGGGCGGGACATGGCGATACTCCCAAAGCCTCTTCGTCGGGGAGTCAAGGACTGTGCTGAGGTTGGTTTATCCAAGTTGCGCCCTAACAAACTGCGGTCATCAAGCTGCCCAACAAGATGAAAATCCCAAGGGTGCCATTCAAGATGCACTTTAGCCGGGCCATGGTGAGGAGAATCCCATCTTCTTCTAAGCAGGCTTAGAAGGATCATCCAGTCGATTCAGAAGGACCCTCCATCCATGACAGGACGGAAGAATGGTTGGCGTCGTCGAGTGCTGGATCTGGCATGGCCGATGCTGATGGGTTGCTGCGAGGAAAAGGCAAAAAAAAAAAAAGAAGGTTAGGTGACGGGCTCGATGGGATGCAGCAGGTTGGGAGGTCGGGTGATGAACCTGCCCGGAGAAATGGGAGAGGATTGGCAGGGGTTTTTGGGGGGACCCCTCTCTGCCCGCCTCGGGCTGCCCTGGCCGGCCCTCCCCTGGCCTGTGCCTCTTCTGTAAAACAAGCCCCGCCATCCCGTCCGGGCACCTGGGCAGCCGGGCCTCCAATCATGGAACACGGAACGCCTACGTCACAAGGAATCCATCCCGTCGACGGGACCTCTTGAACCCTTCATTCCTGATCTTGGATCTTGTAGATTTTTTTGCGCTCGTGCCGATTTCGACAGTACTTCCAGAGGCCACCGACCCGACCGTCGTCCACACCCCGAGTCAACCACCACCCGACCGCCGGCCAGCACTGGCCCCAGCCCCGGCCCTCGACAGCAATCATCGAGACCGAGGGTTCGACGACTCTGCAAGCCCAACAGGTGCTTGTCCTCTTTCACTCATTCACTCATAATGTCGGCCAGCAATCCAGAACTACAGCGACAGCTGGACGAGCTGGACCGAGAGCTAGAGGTCCGTCTCCTCCCCGAGCCCGACCCCCCCCCTTCTCCCTCTATGTCGCCCATCTGCTGACTTGCCCTCGCTGTTCAGGAGGGAGACATTACACACAAAGGGTACGTACAGGCCTCTGATCCCACCCCAGCTGCGCCTTCAACTCATATTTCTCCGCCTCCAGATACCAAAAGAGACGCACCCTTCTCCTCTCCCAGTACAGCGCCCCCCCAGAACCCCCAAGAGGTGGCCTCCAGCTTCACTCCCCTGACCGCTCCTCCCACCCCTCCAACGATGGCCACCGTGCCGCGAGCCTGGCCGCCCTGAGCGCCGGTTCCTACTCCCAACCATCCCCCGGTCTCGACACCCCCCCGAGCGATTCCGCACCACAGACCCCATATGGCCACGCAGAGACACACCCGGGCACCGCCTTGCTGGCCCCGGGAGGGCCCCTGGCCGAACATCGACCCACCTTGCACCAGCACGACTCCCTGTTCCTCAGCCCCGGCCCTAACGATGCCTCGACGCGCTCAGGGACCATGGTGTCGCGAGACTACGCGTTCAATCCTGAACACCAAGGCGCCTACGCCGAGTTTGCCCAGCAGAATCCCTACGGAGACAGTAGGACCGCCACCTTACTGGACTCGCAGGCCTACTTCAACGACTTTGCCGGCGACCAGGGCTACGAACAGCAGGATCCGGGCGAATATGGTGGCCCCCAGAGATACCCCTCAGGCGATGCCTTCTCTCCGACCGTAGCCGTAGCCCCCCCGATGCTCACGGCGAGCGATCTCCCACCGCCTGCCTTCTCCCAGTGCTTGATGCCCCTCGAGCCGCGTGAGGTTCCGTTTGATATTGTCGATCCGCAGGACCCCCACACGCCCATGTCCACCTTTGACAACATCGCCTCGGTGCTACGCCACAGGGGCCGCACAGCTGGCAAGCAGCCGGCGTACTGGGTGCTGGACAGCAAGGGCAAGGAGATCGCCTCCATCACCTGGGACAAGCTCGCTTCTCGCGCCGAAAAGGTGGCCCAGGTCATCCGGGATAAGAGCTCTCTGTACCGGGGCGATCGCGTGGCTCTCGTCTACCGCGAGGTCGAAATCATCGAGTTTGCTATTGCTCTGATGGGCTGCTTCATTGCCGGAGTCGTCGCGGTTCCCATCAACGAGTTCCAGGATTACTCGAAACTGAACATGATTCTCACCTCCACCCAGGCCCACCTGGCTCTGACGACCGACTACAACCTCAAGGCCTTTCAGCGCGACATCACCACGCAGAAGCTCAGCTGGCCCAAGGGCGTCGAGTGGTGGAAGACCAACGAATTTGGCAGCTTCAACCCCAAGCGCAAGGAGGACACGCCACCCCTGACGGTTCCCGATCTCGCCTACATTGAGTTCTCGAGAGCCCCGACCGGCGATCTCCGGGGCGTCGTGCTGAGCCACCGAACCATCATGCACCAAATGGCCTGCATCAGCGCCATTGTGTCCACGATTCCCAAGGACGGCCCCGGCGACACATTCGGCGGCAGCGGGCTGCGAGACAAGAACGGGCTGCTGATTGGGGGCAAGAGAAAGAGCGACGTCCTTCTCTCGTATCTCGACCCTCGACAGGGCATCGGCATGATCCTCGGCGTCTTGCTGGCCGTGTATGGGGGACACACCACCATCTGGCTGGAGAACAAGGCTGTCGAGCTTCCCGGTCTCTACGCCCACCTCATCACAAAGTACAGCCCGACCCTCCTGGTGGCCGACTACCCGGGCCTCCGGCGAGCCGTCTACAACTACCAACAGGAGCCCATGGCCACGCGAAACTTCAAAAAGGGCATAGAACCGAACTTTTGCACGGTCAAGCTTTGTCTGATTGACACCCTGACGGTGGATCCCGAGTTCAACGAGCTGCTGGCCGACCGCTGGTTCCGACCCCTGCGGAATACCCGCTCGAGAGAGGTCGTCGCCCCCATGCTCTGCCTTCCCGAGCACGGCGGCATGCTCATCAGCGTCCGGGACTGGCTGGGTGGCGAGGAGCGGATGGGTTGTCCCTTGACGCTCGAAAAGGGGACAGACACAGACTCGGAAGACGACAAGGAGAAAAAGGAGCCCGAGAGCAGCGCGCATCCGTCGGAAGGATTCGGCAGCAGTCTTCTCATGGGGACCGTCAAGCAGACTGTCGAGCGCGACACCAACAAGCCCATCGAGGTTCTCCTCGACAGAGAGCTCCTCAAGTCCAACGTGGTGCGTGTCGAGGCGATCGGGGACGGGGTCCAGAAGAAGTCGTCCAACGAAGGGACGGTGCGGGTGGGCGCCTTTGGCTATCCCATTCCCGACGCCACGCTTGCCGTGGTCGATCCCGAGACCGGGCTGCTCGCCTCGCCGCACTCGGTCGGCGAGATCTGGGTCGACTCTCCGTCGCTGTCGGGCGGCTTTTGGGCGCTACCCAAGCACACGGAGCAGATCTTCCATGCTCGCCCCTTTCGATTCGTGCAAGGGGAGCCTAATCCGATCCCCGTAGAACCCGAGTTCCTCCGCACGGGATTGCTGGGCACCATCATCGAAGGCAAAGTCTTTGTCCTCGGCCTCTACGAAGATCGGATACGCCAAAAGGTCGAGTGGGTGGAGCACGGCGCCGAGGTGCCCGAGTACCGCTACTTCTTTGTGCAGCACATTGTCGTCAGCATCCTTAAGAGCGTCCCCAAGATATTCGACTGTACGGCCTTTGATGTCTATGTGAACGAGGAGCACTTGCCAGTCGTCGTCTTGGAATCCCCGGCCGCCTCGACGGCTCCAGCCGCCAGCGGTGGTCCCCCGAGGCAGCTAGACACGGCCTTGTTAGACTCGCTAGCAGAGAGGTGCATGGATGTGCTCATACAGGAGCACCATCTTCGCGTCTATTGCGTCCTGATTACTGCTCCGAGCCAACTGCCGCGAGTCAACAAGAATGGACGCAGAGAAATAGGGAACATGCTCTGCCGAAAGGAATTTGACCTGGGGAGCCTGCCCTGTGTCCACGTCAAGTTTGCCGTCGAACACGCAGTCTTGAACCTGCCCATCGGCGTGGACCCGCTCGGCGGCATCTGGTCCCCCCAGGCGTCGGCTGCGAGGGCCCAGATCCTCGCCGGCGCCGACAAGCAATATTCGGGCATTGACAGGAGGGAGGTGGTGATTGACGACAGGACCTCGACGCCTCTCAATCAGTTCACGAGCATCTCGGACCTAATTCAGTGGCGTGTCGCCAGGCAGGGCGACGAGCTCGCCTTTTGCACCATCGACGGCCGCGGCAAGGAGGGCAAAGGCATAACCTGGAAAAAGTTCGACACCAAGGTCGCCGCCGTGGCCCAATACCTGAGGAACAAGGTCAGGCTTCGAGCCCGCGACCACGTCGTCCTCATGTATACGCACTCGGAGGACTTTGTCTATGCGGTGCATGCCTGCATTAACCTCGGTGTTATTGTCATTCCCATTGCGCCCATGGACCAAACTCGACTGTCCGAGGATGTGCCCGCCCTCCTCCATCTCATCTCCGACTACTCCGTCAAGGCTGTCTTGGTCAACAACGAGGTGGACAATTTGCTCAAGCTGAAGCTCGTCAGCCAACACCTCAAGCAGTCGTCTCAAATCACCAAGGTGGCGGTACCGCCAATGCACAACACCAGCAAGCCGTCCAAGCAGACGTCGGGCCTGCGGGATCTCGGCATCACCATGGACCCGGCTTGGATCCAACCTGGTTACCCGGTCATTATCTGGACATACTGGACGCCCGACCAGCGGCGCCTCGCCGTTCAGCTCGGACATGACACCATCCTCGGCATGTGCAAGGTTCAGAAGGAAACGTGCCAGATGACCAGCTCGCGGCCCGTCCTGGGCTGCGTTCGGAGCACGACAGGGCTAGGCTTTATCCACACGTGTCTGATGGGCATATATGTGGGAACGCCTACGTACCTGTTATCTCCCGTCGACTTTGCGCAGAACCCCTCGTCGCTCTTCCTAACCCTGTCGAGATACAAGATCAAGGACACCTACGCCACCCCCCAGATGCTGGACCACGCCATGGGCATGATGCCCGGCAAGGGCTTTACCCTCCATGAGCTCAAGAACATGATGATCTCGGCCGAGTCTCGGCCGCGCGTCGACGTCTTCCAAAAGGTCCGGCTGCACTTTGCGGCTACTGGCCTCGACCGGACAGCCATCAATACTGTCTACTCGCACGTGCTGAACCCCATGATCGCTTCGAGGTCGTACATGTGCATAGAGCCTATTGAGCTCTGGTTGGACACCAAAGCCCTGCGAAGCGGTCTCATCTACCCCACGGATCCTGAGCGGGACCCCAAGGCCCTCTTGGTCCAGGACTCCGGCATGGTCCCCGTCTCGACGCAGATCGCCATTGTGAACCCCGAGAGCTGCAGCCTGTGCAGCGATGGCGAGTTTGGTGAGATCTGGGTGGACTCGGAAGCCTGTGTCAAGGCCTTTTACGGTTCGCGGGATGTCTTTGATGCCATTCGCTTTGACGGGCGGACGCTGGAGGATCCCAGCATCAGTTACGTCCGGACGGGCGATCTCGGGTTCCTGCATAGCGTCAGCCGGCCTATCGGGCCCGGCGGCGCCCAAGTCGACATGCAGGTTCTGTTTGTTTTGGGGAGTGTCGGCGAGACCTTTGAGATCAACGGGTTGAACCACTTTCCCATGGACATTGAGCATTCGGTCGAGCGCAGCCACCGAAACATTGTCCCTGGCGGCTGGTACGTACCTCCCCCCCTCCCCATCCCCGTTGGCAGCTTCTAACCGTTATCCAGCGCCGTCTTCCAAGCCGGCGGCTTCGTCGTGGTCCTGGTCGAGGTCGCCAGGAAAGCCCACCTCGCCTCGCTGGTGCCCGTCATAGTCAACGCCATCCTAAGCGAGCACCAGATCGTCGCCGACATCGTCGCCTTTGTCAACAAGGGTGACTTCCCCCGCAGCCGCCTCGGCGAGAAGCAGCGCGGCAAGATCCTCGCCGGATGGGTCTCGCGCAAGATGCGCACCATTGCGCAGTTCGCCATCAAGGACATGGACAGCACCGTGCTCGGCCCGCCGGGCACCTCGTCGGGCGGCGAGAACCCGTCCCCGGCGCCCGGCGACCCCCACCGCGACAGCCTCGGCAGCCTCCGCAGCGCCGGCGGCGGCCTCTATCATCCTAGCAGCCTCCGCAATGTTGAGCCCGCGCCGCGCATCACCGAGGAGGACTATAGCTACGACGACAATAGCCATCGTATGTCGATGGCGATGGCGATGGCGCCGCCGCCGCCGGTGCCCCGCCCCGCACCGGTCCCCGTCGAGATGCCCGCCGAAGAGGAACAGACGCCAACGAAGCAGGAGTACGCTAACAGGGTCAGCGTAGCGGCGTTCCCGCACGGCTACGACCTGCCGGACTTTGACCGGTTCAACGACGAGCCCGAGGAGGAGGATGAGCGGCCGCCGCCGGTGGTGGGGAGGAAGCCGCTGACGCACGAGAGAACGGTGTCCGGGTCGGGGTCGGGTATGGGGGGTCCGCAGCAGCAGCCGCCGCAGATCAGGTATCTGCCGGGGGTGGACGGGCGCGAGTCGTTTGATGGGACGGGGGGGGCGGTGGATGATGACTGGACGAGGGACGCGTACATGTCGATGAATTTGGCGGGGAATTTGGGGAGGAGGGAGTGAGTTTGGGGAGGGAGGGGAGGGGGGTTGTGGAGTAGTGAGTGCTTTTTGGGGGGAGGAAATGGGATAGGGAAGGGCGGAGTTGGGTTGGGTCCCCGAGGTGTTGGGGTTGGGCTAGGGAGCATTTGCATTTTTGTGTATGGAGGAGACGGTTTGCGGTAGGGATAGCAAGTAGTCTGATCGAGTACATGATTGATCGGCTTGGATTGTACGAGGTCTTCTGTGGTGTGTGATGAGTGATGGCCCCAGCTCTCCCAGTGGGAGATGGGAGGCGGGAGGTGGGAGGTGTTTTGTCTGGCATTCGGTTTAATGTCTCGCTATGTCTAAGTATGTATTCTAGAGTTCCAGATGCTACGACAAGCTGAGTCCAGGTCTAAGATGTATCGTCTAAACCAGGCCTTGCGGAGGACATGCCAACAGAACCCTGAATTTTGCCCTACAGCGAGTTCATCTACCACCTCACACGCCGCCGTCGTAAGGAGGTCCCGTGGTTTTCGGAGATCCGGTATCTTACGCTATCCCTCTACAAACGTGACATGCTGCATCGCATCTCTCCTCCACACGATATGTTCATCTCCCCCGTGCATCTCAGATTTAATCAGCTTCGACAACGCGCCCCTCTGCCTCCTCGGCAGTTAACACCCTCAAAGATCTTCTCGTCCTCTTCGTCCTCAAGGCCAGGAAGCCCAGGATCCGTCTCAACATCCCACATTCCCTCAGCCCCGGGGTACGCACCAATAAGGCCGTCATCTTGGGGGGCGACATCATGGCCATCGGCAGCACCAACCCCCTGTCAGCAACCTAGAGTCGAAGATGGTGGACCATATGGCTCGGGTGGTAGGTATGGAGGCGGATTCGAGGCGGATTCCGCCGACGTGGTATGCAAGGAACAGGATGTTGAACATGAAGTTTCGCGCTGTGATGTGGGATGAGGGGAAGGAGTGGCTGGACTTTAATGGTAAAGAGGGTGATGCCACCGACGAGGCCGGGGCGGAAAATGACTAAAGGGGGAGACAATAGTAAATACTTTGTAGATACTCTAACTCCTAGTACCCTATAAGCCAGGATAATTCCTGGATAGATATTAGAAAGGTCTCGGTGGTTAAAATAGGCGCCCTCCGGGGATTTAGGGCATACCGGTAATACACAGACCGCAGTATCCTTCTATTCAGCGGATAGCTACCACAACCCCCCGCCCCCCCCTAGTTCTCTGGCTAGCCGAATGTTTTTGTTTGATCTGATTGCTTAGTCCGAAATGTTCGTATGCATCAGGTCTCGGACACCGATTATCGAAACGAGAACTACGGTCCTCCAGGAATCAGCTCGCCTTCTTCAACCAATTTGCCCATCTCCAACAAAGAGCCGGAACCGGAGGTGATCCGACTCTCCGCCTTTCTCCCCACGGAGCTTGAAATGAACGCAACCAGCCGCGAACTTCCGACCGTAGACGTCAGGAGGACCCCGGGTTCCTCTTCTCCGACTTTTCACCATGCACTTCCTCGGTGCGGTATTCACTCTCTCAGAACGACCCACTTTGGTAGTTAGAGGAGCTGGCGATAGAGATTGCCTCTGTCGCCACAGAATCATCGAGTCTTTCAGAAGGAGGTAACCAATTATGTATATCCAAACTGACGCCGGGTATATCCTTTAGCCGCCAGCTTAATCCTAAATACACAACATAGACTCCTAAGGCCCAGCCTTACGGCATCATAACCCGTCTCTTTCCTCTTCTTGTTTTTACTCCGCAAACCCGCTATGTCATGTTAGCCCATTTCTGATCATCAACATCTCATCTCCCCAAACATGAGCTCGGACTTACCTCTCTCCTATCTCTAAACTCCTGATAGAAGCCATTCCATAAGTCTCGCTCCGCACACGCCGCCATCCCCTCCCGCTCCCAGCACTCAGGCTGCTGGGCCTCTTTCATGCCCTCGGGCATAGACAGCCACGGCTTCGGCACCGGCCAGTCGGAAAAGTGCAAAAAACTTGGCCTTGTTCAACACCGCCACGGGATCCCACGGCTTGTCATCCCCGCCAAGATAGTGACCGTGCTTGTCTGGCCCCTGGCGGAATTCGGTCGTGAGCAAGGCGTACGGCCGGTGGGGCAGCACCAGAGCGTTATCGCGATAAAGGCGGTTGAGGATTTCCATGTCGTAGTCGTTGTTTCCGGCGCGGGCCATTTCGTCCATGATGCGTTGAAATTCAGCGTTCGAGGGCTGGACGAGCATGAGTAGCGACGAGAGGGCCTGGACGTCCGAGTGGAGCCAGTAGGCGCGCGGCATGGCGATGGGACAGAGCGGGAGGAGGAAGAGCTCGTCTATGGTTTGGAGGAGGATGGAGTTGGAGTCGAGAGAGAGGACGCGGTCGTATTGGGTTTGGTTGAATGCGAGGAGCTTCGTGAAGGATTCGGACCAGGTTGCTGATTGCGAAGTGGTTAGTCATGGACACGGGGGGTCCATCGAGAGCCGGAAGATGGGAAAGGAGATGAATGCGTGAGGATGGCCAGAAAGGGCGGACATACAATCTAACGAGTGGCGTTCTTGAACGGCGATGGGAACGAGCTTGACATTAAAGTCGTCGCGGGCTTGGAGGAGCAGGTGGCCGTCGTAGGTGGTGGCGGTCGTTGCGGTCGGGTCGACCATGTACGGCCGGATACATCATGACGCGGTCCGCGCGACTGGTGCCGAGGCGATGGAGCGTCTCGAAGAGCATGACCGAATTGCACAGGTACGCGCTGTTGGTGACGTATTGCACGTAGGCAAAGCGGGACCAGTCGGTGTTGTGCTGCTCCGGGTCTTGTCCAACGGGCGGGACGGCGACCGCCGGACGGCCTCGGCTGTTTTTGGCGCCCTCCGCGCCGTGGTCGGGCGTCTTCCACACGGTTCGGACGTCCGGCAGCGCGCCGTAGCGGTGTGCGAATCCGACGGCAGTCAGGAACGTCACAGCCGTCGCAAGAGCGACCCGCGCTCGCTTGGAAGACAGCATCGCAACAACGGCGAGCGGGCCCTTGGAGGGAGAAGGGCTAGAAACCCGTAACCCGGGCCCGGTACTGGAGCCTAACGCATTATAAGCACCGTCGGCGGTGTTGGGGCCTTGCCCGCCAGACGCAGAAAAAAAACACGCAAAGATGGGAACCGCGAGGCTATGGCTGTGGTCACGAGGCCTTCCCACAGGCGCAGTTCAGGAGAGACAGTTGGGACAAGGGGAAACGAACGGTGGAGGGGGTGGTGTGCTGGAGAACAACACGAAAAGGAGGCCCCCAGCGAACGAGGAAGGCTGAGGCCGCGTCGGCGTTGGGCGGCCAGCGGTCTGACGATGTGCTGAATCCAAGCGACAGAGCCGGCTCGTTGTCATTGTACTCCAGACCTTCCTCGCCTGGCTTTAGGGCGTCCGGATAGACTCGGCGACTCCGCCCCTTTGTTGACTTCTGAAAGGGGCAGAGTCACGCCTCGGCACACGGGCCACCTAGCGGCCTGAGGCACCAACTCTTCTGAACCACCTCCTCCTGAACCTCCTCCTCCTGAACCTCCTCCTCCTCCTCCTCCTCAGAGGGTCTCAGGAGGAGGATATTGCCCAAAATGCCCACAAAACTCACCAATTGGTCACGATCCACCCTCCCCCCTCCTCATCTACCGCGTCCTCCCTCACCCAAAACCTCGTCTCCTCCACCACCACTATCGTCGCCCCCACCTCGCCCGGTCTCGCTCGGAACTCCCGAATACTCTCCACCTTCCCCTAGAGAAGGGCGGATTTGGGCTAGATCTCCGGGGTGTTGGGAGTTGGGCTAGGAAGCATTTGCATTTTTGAAGTATGGAGTAGACGGTTTGCGGTAGGGATATCGAGTAGTCTGATCGAGTAAATGATAGATCAGCTTGCATTGTTCGGATTCGGGCTTTTTGTGGTGTTGAAGGATAAGTGAGGTTTGACTTGAGCGATGGCACTAACTCTCCTGGTGGGAGGTGGGAGGTCCATCTCCTCACTTCGGGACTTACCATTTGCTGCCGAATCTCGTCCCGCTCTTCCGCTCCGCGTCATCACCCACAACATCCGCTATGCCGCCACCGACCTCTTCGAAGGCGAGCGGCCCTGGTCGGAGAGGGCACCGCTGGTCCTCAACCAGCTGCAGCACGAAGTGCGGCACGTAGTCCCTACGGTGGCCACGGGCGATCTCACCAACGCCTCCCCGTCCTACCCCGGCGCCTTCATCTGCCTGCAGGAGGTTCTCTATAGCTAGCTCGTCGTCCTCATGGCCGGCCTGAACGGCGTCCCCAACGGCGGCAAGAAGGCCGAACCCGCAAGTGGGCCAGTCTGGAAACACATCGGCGTCGGCAGGGACGACGGCAAGCGAAAGGGCGAATATAGCCCCATCATATATCCCGTCCAGCTCCTTGAGCTCCTGCACCACGAAACCGTCTGGCTCAGCCTCACTCCGGAGAAGCCAAGCAAGGGCTAAGACGCTGAGTCCATCCGCCTGTTCACGGTAGGCGTGTTCGAACACCGCCGTACCAGGCGCAGGGTCCTGGCCGCTAACACATACCTCGACAATGCCGGCTCCGAGAGTCGCCGGGAGAGTGTGGCCATCATCCTCCGGACCCTTCAGCGCGTACACGGCAAGTGGGCTGCTGGCGGCAACGAGACGCTGGGCATCGTTCTGGTGGGGGACTTTAACTCTTTCACCACGCAGGAGGCATATGTCGCCATGAGGGAGAGCGGATACCTGCGGAACCTGCACGAGGAGGTTGCCCTGATGGCTCGGTACGGGGATATTATCACGTTTACGGGCTTTGGCCCCGACCAGCACAAAGACGAGCAGGGCGGGATCGACTTTGTGTGGCTGGGGCCTGCCGACAAGCCGGGCGCGGAAAGCATATCGAAACCCGAGGGCTACGCTGTCTTGCCCAACTTGTTCGAGGCGGGAGTATATCTAAGTGGCCACAGAGCAGTTGTCGGTGATGTCACGCTGCTGTAAAGCTATCCCGAGGTAATCGGAGACACTTGATAGAATTTGTAGCTGCGTCTTAAGAATTGCGTAGGCCTAAGGGGATAATAGCTTGGAGGATGGCAGGATCTTCTTGCATGACTGGGTTCCAAGTGCCTCGGGGCACACAGAAGGTAGCGTAGCCCTGAATCTCTCCCGAAATGAATTTAAATACCAGGTGAATTCTCGGCCGCGTATTTCGAACCCAGATATCACGCATCCGTCCCATCTGCACGCCCGCTTCCCACTGTGTCTAAAGATGTAGAATTTCTCTAGAGCCACAACAGCCTAGGTCTATGTCTAAAATGTATCGTCCAAACCAGGCCTCAACACGCAACTACGAGACTGCTTCCAAGTCCAAGATATGCAATCCCAACCAAACCTCAACACCCACCCCCACAACCGCTCCCAAGTCTTCCCACCCCCTACTCCCCCTTCCCCTCCGCCCTCTCCCTCTTCAACCTCTCCACCCCCCCGCCCCACCAACGTCCCTCTCCCAGTCCGGCCGCGGCAGCTCCACCCCCTCCCCCACCCGCCCATAACTAATCCCCCCCAACCTCCCCACCGCCCTCATCACCCCCGGATCCACCCTCCCTCCCGCCTCATCCACCGCGTCCTCCCTCACCCAAAACCTCGTCCCCTCCACCACCACCATCGTCGCCCCCACCTCCCCAGGCCTGGCCCGGCTCGGGAACTCCCGAATACTCTCCACCCTCCCCTCCACACTCACCACCGCCTCCCCCACCCGCGCCACCCGCCGCCCATCGTCAAACACGGGCGTCAGCCCGCTGACGTCCCACTCCGACGCCCCGGGAGGGGCGTTGACGGCGCACGCGTTGGCCGCTTCCAGGAAGGTCTCGGAGACCATGTTGAGGACGCAGTCGCCGGTGAGGGAGAGGTTGCGGAGGGAGTCCTTGGGGGAGGCGAGGGAGCTGGCGAAGGAGAGGATGAAGAGCGGGGGGTCGTGGGAGATGAGTTGGAAGTAGGAGAAGGGGGCGAGGTTGGGGAGGCCCGAGGGGGAGCAGGTGGAGAGGAGGCAGATGGGGCGCGGGAGGATGGAGGAGATGAGGAGGGTGTAGTTGAGGTGGGAGGGGCGGGTGGGGGAGTGGGGGTCGATGGGGCGGTGGCGGGGGACGGTGGGTGTGTCGTTGGGGGGGTGGTTGAGGGAGTCGTCGGGAGGAGTGTCGAGGGAGTCGTTAGGAGGGGTGGTGGTGGTGGAAGAGGCGAGGTGGTTCGCGCCGGAGCCGAACTTCCAGTTGGGGTCGGGGGTTTGGACGTGGTGAAAGGTGGACGAGGCGGGGAAGGGGGGCCGTGAGGCTTCGACTTTTTTGAAGTCGGGGTGGGGGTTGCGCTTGATTTTGGCCTCGAAGTTGGCTGTGTTTTGGGCGGCCATGGTGGCGGTGGTGGTTGGCGGGGGGTTGTTGTTGTTGTTCGGGGGGAGTGGCCTGGAGGAAAAGAGACGCCGGGTCGGAGGCGTAGGGGACACCGGGGGGTTATATCTCGCCGTGGACAGACGGCGAGCAAGGTGTTGACTGTTTGTTCCTAGGCACGGAGATGGATTCACAAGGCGAGGGAGGGGTCGGTGGAGGGGCGCGCGCTTGCCGTCGGGTAACGGAGGGCGGAATCGGCCGGCCTCGGTCGGCACCCGACATTGGCGTCTCCACGACGGCAACATGTGGGCTGGGAGAGAGGGACTTCGGCTTGCGACGGAGGTTAAAATTACATGTGGAAGGTTCAGATGGATTTTTGCTGAGTGCAAATCACCTCCAATTCCCCTGCGCATTCATCCCGTCAATCAATGATGTAACCGCTTTATCCCCAGCCCCGTCCCTTGCAGCTCCGACTCACCCATCCCACCAAGACTTTGATGCAGGCCCAACACTCAGGAACATGGCGACAGGACCGGATCTACTTCCATGACGGACACCGCGTCTAGCCCCCGGTCGGGTATCGTGAGCCGGCAAGACTTTTCTCTCATGTCAGAAATCAGAGCTGAGGACCAAGGTAGACTGCCATCCATAATCCTGATCAATACCTAGAGTAAAACCTGGGTGCCTGTGCCTATGATGAAGAAAAAGAAAACCGGCGGTATCAATCCTCCCAAAACGCCTTGCCAATGGATATATGCCTTTCCCCTACCTCTTTTGTCCCCGTCTCACCACTGTCGCCATCTCGCGACGGTTTGGTAATACATGTCCAGAGCGTTCTTGTCCAATATCCTCTGGACGAACTACTAGAGTTCCCTCCCTTATTCCTTTCCTTCCTCCCCATCACAGTATCCTCCCATCCACACTCCCCCTCCCAACCACACTCTTCCCTCTCCCCTCGCCTCCCCCCCGCCCATCCACGCTCTTCCCCCTGCTCGACCCCTCCCCATTCCCCCTCCCCCTCTTCATCTTCTCCCCCTTTAGCATCACCAACTCTGGACTCAACAAGAACTTCCCCTCATCAATCTCCCTAACCCCCCCGCCTCCGACCCCCCCCCTCGGCGCCCCCAGCGTCGCCCCCTCCATCCTATTCCCCCCCGCGTCCCGCCTATGCGCAGCCTGCGGGACCCCCCCACTACTCCCCGCCTGCAGCTCATACTCGATCAGCTCGCTCCCCGCCGACCCGTACCCGTAGCCGTGGTAGTACCCGTCCTTGGTCGGCGGGAGCTCGGCCTCGGCCATGGGCTCGGCGAGCTTGCGGATGGCGCCCTTCTCCATGGCGTAGAAGTCCGCCGTCGACGCGTACGGCGGCAGCGGGCCCATGGCCGAGGATGTCATGGCCGGGCCGTCTTCGTCGTCGTCGTCGTCCCAGGCGCCGCGGCCGCGGCCGCGGGTGCGCGAGGCGGGGATGGTGTGCAGTTCAAAGTGCGGGCCCTTGCTGCGCTTGTAGACGGTTTCGTCTGGGGGCACGGTCGGGGTCGGGAGGGTGGGGTTGGGGGTGACGCGGTTGGGACCGTACGAGACGACGAGGGGGGGGGACGATGTGGGTTTCTGCGAGGGGGACGGGTCGCGTCGGTTGGTGGTGGTGGTACTGTGGTGGGACGAGTACGAGTAGTCGGGCATGAGGGGGATGAGGGGTATGGGCGGGATGCCCTCGCGGCTGTCGGTGGAGACGGAGCCGGCGCGGATGTTGAGGTCGACGCGGGAGCTGGGGCGCGGCGTGAGGGTGGGGGTGACGGGGTTCGGGCCGTACGAGGTGACGGGGATCTGGGACTTGAGGCGCGCGGCAGAGAGCTCGTCGCGCTCGGTCCAGTAGCCGGCGGCGGCGTGGGTGTGGCTCGGGGAGGGCCCGGTGGTGGGGGGGTGGGTGTCGGTCGGGTGGAGGGAGTGAAGGGAGCGGACGTCGTCGTAGCCCATGGAGCCGGGGAAGCCGTCGGGGATGGGCTGGGGCGCGGGGTACGATGGTTGGTCGGATCGGGCCGTGGCTACCGACGACGATGTGTCCCACCCCGTGTCCTTCTCGGGAGGTGGGGGTCGCCGTCCATGCCGTCGGTCGTGGTCGATGATGGCATCGGCGAGGTCGGCGGTCTGGTTCTTCTTACGCCGTCGAAAGTATAGAAAGGCGGCCATGGCGCCTGCGGCAACAACGATGGCGGCAACACCAGCACCTATGCCGGCTGTAGCGCCGGGGCTGAGGCCGGGACGCCCGCCCCGTT
Organism: Schizothecium vesticola; assembly: GCA_030549215.1. Taxonomy (NCBI): domain Eukaryota; kingdom Fungi; phylum Ascomycota; class Sordariomycetes; order Sordariales; family Schizotheciaceae; genus Schizothecium; species Schizothecium vesticola. The sequence goes on along the minus strand of JAUKUD010000007.1, from coordinate 2,478,424 downwards.
GGTTTGGGGGGTTGGCGGGATCGTCCGGCGTGGTCGGGCCTGCAACGGCAGGATCGGGCGACGAAGTGGTCGCTCGCTTCGCTATCGGCTTTTGGGGATCGACGGGGGTGTCGGTTGTCGTCGGGGGGTGGTGGTGGTGGTGGTGGTGGTGGTGGTGGTGTCTCGGCCAGAGGGCGAATCGTGGGCTGCTCCTGGAACTGTTCCAGTCGCGGGTGTCGTCGTCTGCGTCTGCGTCTGCGTCCCCGCACTCGGCTGGGCCTGGTTCGAGATGGAACCAGCAGGGATCGACAGAGTCAAAGTCTAAAAGGACGGCCTCGCTCACGGCGAACGGGGCTGCATTATCAAGTCTGAATTCTGCGTGCCACAGTCATGTCAGTTGTCGGTCGTCGGTCGTCGGTCGTCGGTCGTCGGTCGTCGGTCGTCGGGCAGCGCGACCTGCGCATGCACATTGCAGGAGAGCGGTGGGATAAAGCGGCGGCGGTGGCAGATGGAGGTCGAGTCCGGTGCCGAGCGTGCGCGCTGCGCAAGTCGTCGGCGACCCTCGGTCGCCCCAGGGAAGGCAAGGAAATGAACTTGGGGGGGGGGGGCGTTTTTGCCTGCAGCGTGGGCGGCGCTTGGCGAGAAACAGAAAAACAGCCACTAACTCTCAGATACCCGTCCACCTTGACCACACAAGCAGACGAGCGACGGATGGGCGAAATCCGACTCGTACGTGACGTTGATGGTGTCGTATCGGAACAGGGCGAGGTCGGGGGCCGGGTGAGCGAAATGGACGGATCCGCAGGCCTTGGACGTCGCTGTCGAGGTCGAGAGGGCCGTGGTCGGAATTGTCACCAGGGTCAGGACGGCCAGGAGACTCGCAGGAAGCAAATCGCGGTGGTGAGGAGGTGCTCGTGGTGATGGTCTTCGTCGTCGTCGTCGTTGTCGTCCAGCAGTTCCTCGTGTCCGTCTCGTTGCTGGAATAGTTTCCGCCGCCATCGCCGTCGCACGCAGCGAAAGGGGTTCCGGGGCTACGCAGACATCGGCAGATTCGACAAGCGAAAGCAACGCCGGCGAGGCTTGGTTGTGTCAATCGCGGGAGAGGCAGACTGAGCAAAGTGCGTCGACGGCAAAGACAACCTGACGAGCCCGGGACGAGATTGAGTTCTGCACGCAGTGGACAGAGGAAACCTGGCAGACGACCCGAACAGCTTCCAGAAACGACACCCCTCGAGGCCTCGAACCGTCTCAGGAGGGGGGCGGAGGGCGGAGGGAGATGGCCACCGGCCCCCAACGGCACTTGGCCGCGAGCCCGGGGGCATGGCCCCATTGCTGTGCCACTGCAACATTCTGCCAGTCGACCATTCAAGGTCGAAACAGCGTTTTTATGCGGGGCTGCAGCGATCAGCTCAAGCAGTCCACGGTCCCCGACAGGGCAGCAAGGGTAGTTCGGGGGTCTCTGAGAACCAACAGTGGATGACGCTGGCCACACAGAAGCAGGTCCCCGAAGTCCCCGCCCCGGCTGCCGGTGCATCGGCAAAAGCCCGATCAGCACTGTCTCATTCAGCCCTGCCACGTTGATCGAGGTAGGTCATGGAATCCCGTGCCGATCCAAGACCAGCAATATCTTCAGAGGGAGAGAGGACCTACCCCATCGTCCCCTATCGTAAGATCCAAAAAAAACCTGGGAAACTTCACGACATCGAGAAGAAAAGGGGCATCAAAGGCCAGGCTAGGCTCTCGACTTCGCCCACCTCGTCAGTTTAGTTCACGACATTAACCGCCCAGTAGTGGGACGGACGGGACCCGAGAGGTGGGCGCGACGGCGACCCCTCAGCCCCTCGGCTGGCAGGGGTATCGATCCCCGATGGCGGGGACTCTCTGTGCAGGACCCCTGAGCTGAACTCAACCCACTGCTGGAGAACAACTCGGACCTGCAGGAAAACACTCAAATTGCTCCCTCTGGGCATTCATGCCTTCCTGCCTGACGATGGAAGCGCTGGCTTTGTTCCCCACCATGGATCGCCTGGACCACACCACCCTCAACGGCATTGGCAGCCCTTGCTTGAAACACATTTCCTTCCCGTCGACCCGATGCCAGATACATGTAACCTTGATCAATGTTTCCTTAAAGCGACAAAAAAACCTAGAGAGGACCCAACGTACCCCGTCACAATCCCCCCTGCGCAAACCCCCGCCGTCCACCGCCCCCTGATTCCCCGCCGCCACCGGCGGTGCGTTCCCATTGGCGGCTCGGCTCTTTTAAACATCTGACGGCGGCGGGCAATGGGCACAGTACAGCGGCGCAGCTATTTCTACCTGTATCCATCAATGACTACGGGAAGCCGATCAACGTCTCTGCCTACCGGGGCGTATTGCAGGGCCAGTGGTCGGCCGCCATGGCTGATGACGACAGCCTGTGGTGTCGACGGGCGCGCTCCCTGGGAAAAGGGAGACGGCGACCAGTGTCTCGGGACGGGCAGCAAGGGTGGGATGGGGAGAGGTGATTGGGGATGGGAATGTGAGCTGTGGAGATTTGGGAGGAGGGCCTCCCGACAATGTGAGAGGGATGATGCCGTTTTGGGGACAAGAGGCCGGGAGGACTTTGCTCCATCGAGCATCCGGGGGTGGTGAGGATAGGAGTGAGATATCAGATTGGTCGGGAACTGGTGATGCGTAGGAGGAGTGACACGGGCATCATGCTAGTATCGACACCGACTACTGGAGAGGCCACCCATTTTGGCCATACGACATTTCTCTAGCACAAAGACTATGTGCGTCTCCTCTGCCACCAGCTACCGCGAAGCCATCAAAATCCACCTAAGGTCACGAATTATAACTCCAAACATCCAACTTCCTCACCTGGAATAGCGTATCTACCACCACCTCGTTAGCACCATCGTCAACCCTCCCCCTTGGAAAGAAAAGAAGACTTACCTCCCCCGGGCCCGGGCGCCCCCGAACTCCCCTCCATCTGCAAATTCACAATCAAATAGAGCCCCTGCCCGACATACCCCCTCCCAAACTGCGTCTCCACCAACTTCCCATCCAAAAAAAATTTGACCGCCACGTCTTTCCCATTATGATCCCTCACCTCGCACCTCACCCCATGCCACTCCCCCGGCGACGGATACGCCACATCCCGCGCCCTCACCTGCGACGACGTATTAAACGTGTTAAACGAAATCTTCCCGCTCCCCTTCCACTCCGCCATGTCCACCTCGGGCGGCCACCCCTTCACCGCCGTCAGCCAAAACGCCGGCCACGTCCCCCGCGCCACGGGGGCGCGGAACTCGGCCGCAAAGTCGTACCCGCCGCCGCGCGCCACCGTGAACGTCTCCTTGGCGTGGATCGCGCCCGACAGGTACTTTATCGGGATCTGCTTGCCGCCGTGCGAGGCGGGCTTCTCGCCGGACGCGGGCCGCGCCGTAAGCGTCAGCGTGCCGGCGGAGAAGCGCACCTGCGAGCGGGCCATGCGCGCCGCGCCGTTGTGGTCGGTGCCCCAGGGGTAGTGGTAGTTCCAATCGGCGTCGAAGGCGGACTGGGAGTCGAAGGAGGTGAGCGGGATCATGACGTGCTTGGAGAGGGCCGCGAGGGGGAGCAGCAGGGCCGCGAGGAGGGGGGAAGGGACTTCATGGTTGGGGTTGGATGGGGTTAGGTGGGAACTCGGGGAGGTGAGGCCTGGTGGACTAGGAAGGACTCCGGGGAGACATAGGTATAAAAACATGATGGGGGTCCGGGTTTCTCGTGGGACTGACTAGGCATGGGATACAGTTCGTGGCGGTGGTAGGCGAATCAGGCTGCAACACCGTGGTTCAATATCGTCCCGCCGTCCCGCCGTCAAAGAGGAAGGGGGGTGCTCTCCGCATCTGTCAACTCCAATATCAACACGTCCAATATAGCCGGCCCGACAGCCAGGCGGGAGAATGATTCGTGGGAAAGCTGGTACTGGCAAGCTACTCATCGCGGTATGATAGTGTATGGGGTGCGAGGAGGAAGAGCGGGTGACAAACAATGGCTGGGCAGCTGAGGAGCCAAGGTCGCGCAGAGGGTTGGAGGGGGGCCGTTGAGATCTTTGGTTCCTCCAAGATATTGGCGGTCCTGGGCAGCATTTATCTGACTTGGCTGGTTGTGGCACACCAGGAATATGTTGTTTGATGAGAAGACGGAAACCTGGAAAAGAGAGTGTGTTCCAGACATCGCCCAGCGAGGGGACAAGGAGTTGGGGCCATCCTGATCCAAGTCTGACGACTGGCGTTTGCCACGAGAAGCATGGACGACAGGCGCGTTTGCAACCAGAAAACTAATCTGATCGGATTCTGGATGGAATCTCCATGGCTAGCGACCACGGCGAGGAGAACGTCAGGTTCTCATCTGTCAATCTATCGCGGTCCAGGATCTGCCTGGGATGGGTACAAACGCCCCAACGAACGACTAGAGGAACAATCAGAGAAACGCGTCGTTCCACAGCGTGGTCAACGTCCCACAACGAAAGAATACTCGTCAACATTCCCAAAACGCAAGCACCAGAGAACCCTTCTCCATGACCCGACTCAAAGCCAGGCACACAGTGAAAAGATGGCATCAGATCGTCAGACCAATGTTTGAAATCAAAAATTCCGACCGGAACGGCCCCGAAGGACAATTCATAGCGGCTAGCACCACGATGTGCAATGCAGGCTGTCCGCTATAGTGCAAGGTGTTCATGATCTCCCTGCACTCAATCAAGGTAAGTATGAAGAAAAAAGAAGAGAAGAGGAGGAAGAGAAGGGAGGGGAGAGCTTGCTTTATAGGAATACTGGCTGGTCTGTGCCCGAGTGCGAATTCCCAGGGCCCCACTCCAGGCAGCAGATGCACGTGATGGCAGCAGCGGCGATTTCCATGTGGGGCTTCCAGAGAGCTCAGCGCCCGTTTGAGGGAAGAATATCTTCAAAAACTGGGTTAATACGGAAAGATGTGAGCAGCAATTCAGAACAACAGGCAATTGCAATGGCAATACGGTACGAACTGATTTCAAGGGGCATTGCAATCCGTGAGGTCATTGGCCTTGACTGTGCATGAGCTCCCTCTCCCACCGCCCGGCAGAAAAAGTCCCCAAGCTCCCTGTCGCCCAAAAAAATTGTCTGATAGGGGCCCCACCATCGCCCTTCCCATCCACGGCCAAATCAACGCGCCAGCAGCCCAATTCCCACCATGGCGCCTTCCAACAAGAGAAAGAAGACGGTCGACGACGACTTCGTCTTCACCATCTCTGATGAGGCCGACATCCCCGACGAAGAGACCGTCGTCGCCGCCGCCGCCGCGCCGCCCCCCAAGAAGAAGGCCAAGACCACCAAGAAGGGCAAGAAGGGCAAGGCGAGCCAGGATCCCGAGGAGCAAGAGGAAGGGCCGAACGGCATCTGGGGCCAGAACGACGAGGACGATGGCGCCATGGACTCGGAGTTCGAGTTCGTCGCTGACGGCCTGAACACGGTCGAGACGGGCGAGTTTGACGCCGGCTGGGGGTTCGAGGGCTCCAAGCAGAACATCAAGGGCGGCGACAAGAAGGCTGTGGATATCGACGACATTATCCGCAGGCGGCGGGAGAAAAAGGGTGGCAAGAACGGCAGCGCTGCTCCCAAGGTGGCCGAGGAGGCGCCGGCGTCCGACGAGGAAGACGAAGAGGACATGGACCTTGATGTCGACTTTGACGACGATGACGACGAGGTCCTTGCCGACGATGCCTTTGGCATGGGCGTTGGGTCAGACGTGGACGAAACCGAGGATGAGAAGGAAGATGGGGAGGAGGACGACGAAGAGGAAAAGGAGGAAGGCGGCGACAAGGACGGCGAGGATGACGACGCCGTTGCGTCGGACAACGATTCTGTCGCTACTCCCGTAGGCCACCCTGACGACCGAGCCCCCGAGTCGGACGACGACGACGAGTCCGATGCCGAGGAGCAGGCACGGAGAAAAGACTTCTTCGCCCCAGAAGTGGTGGAGGCGCCAGGCAAGAAGTCCGGGCCGTCCTCGTTCCAGGGCATGTCCCTCTCCCGCCCCATCCTCCGAGGTCTGGCGTCCGTCGGCTTCACCAAGCCAACGCCCATTCAGGCCAAGACAATACCAATCTCGCTCGAGGGCAAGGACGTCGTCGGTGGCGCCCAGACTGGTTCCGGAAAGACGGCGGCGTTTGTTGTTCCCATCCTGGAGCGTCTCCTCTACCGACCAAAGAAAGTCCCAACGACAAGAGTCATCATCCTCACACCAACGCGTGAATTGGCCATCCAGTGTCACTCGGTGGCCGTCAAGCTCGCCAGCCACACCGACATCAAGTTTTGTCTCGCCGTCGGTGGTCTCAGCGTCAAGATGCAGGAGACCGAGCTGCGTCTCCGGCCAGACGTCGTCATTGCGACGCCCGGTCGTTTCATCGATCACATGCGCAACTCGGCCAGCTTTGCCGTCGACACAGTTGAGATTCTGGTGCTGGACGAGGCCGACAGAATGCTCGAAGATGGATTCGCGGACGAGCTGAACGAGATTCTGACAACAATCCCCAAGTCGCGACAGACCATGCTCTTCTCGGCGACCATGACGTCGACAGTCGACAAGCTCATTCGCGTGGGCCTCAACAAGCCCGTCCGGGTCATGGTCGATTCCAAGAAGAGGACGGTCACGACCTTGACACAGGAGTTTGTGCGCCTGCGCCCCGGGCGGGAAGAGAAGCGTCTGGGATATCTGCTGTACATCTGCAAGACGCTCTACCACGAGCGCGTCATCATCTTCTTCAGGCAAAAGAAGATTGCCCACCGGATTCGCATCATCTTTGGTCTTTTTGGGCTTTCGGCCGCCGAGCTCCACGGAAGCATGAACCAGGCCCAGGTACGCCGCCACCTCCCGTCTACTCGGCATCACAGACAGCTAACATAATGCAGCGTATTGACAGCGTAGAAGCGTTCCGAGACGGCAAGGTATCCTACCTCTTGGCCACGGATCTTGCCTCGCGTGGTCTGGATATCAAGGGAGTTGACACGGTCATCAACTACGAAGCCCCCCAGTCCCTGGAGATCTACGTGCATCGTGTCGGTCGTACCGCGCGTGCGGGCCGTTCGGGTGTTGCCATCACGCTGGCTGCCGAGCCAGACCGCAAGGTGGTCAAGGCGGCGGTTAAGATGGGCAAGGCGCAAGGCGCCAAGATCATCAGCCGTGTGATTGACGCCGCCGATGCCGACAAGTGGCAGGGCGAGATTGACGACCTCGAGGGTGAGATTGAGGGCGTCATGAAGGACGAGAAGGAGGAGAAGCAGCTGGCGCAGGTGGAGATGCAGCTCAAGAAGGGCGAGAACATGATCCGGTACGAAGAGGAGATTGGGGCGCGGCCGAAGCGCACGTGGTTCGAGTCGGAGCAGGACAAGCGGAGGGCCAAGGAGGCGGGCCGGGCCGAGCTTAACGGGGTTCGGGAGCAGCTGAAGAAGAAGGGCGAGGGCCGTCTGAGCAACAAGGACAAGAAGAAGCTCGACTCCAAGATGGAGCGCAAGGAGGACAAGGCGTGGAAGAAGGGGCGGGCGGAGAGGGACGGCAAGGGCGCCGTGCTTAATTTCAAGAAGGACAAGAAGCCAAAGGACAAGGGGCCGAAGAAGGGGGGGAAGAAATAGGTAGTCTTTTGTCTGTATCAGTGTATACCCGTGGGGCGGGCGATGATATCCCAAGGCAACGCAGCAGCCGCTGTTTATTTCATAATCCTCCTTGGTGTCTTGGCGGCCACTGACGGGCATCCTATCAGTCCTCGGTGAAGAGGTTGCCCTGGTTTCAGTGGTCGGCCCTCTGACCTGAGCATGTGCAGAAGACCTCCTGCCCAGGTGACGTAATTGTGTTGGGCAGCAGCCCGCACAGCACTGAACAGCTTGGCAACGGAAGCAAATCCACCCCCCCCCTTCTCAGCAACCGCATCATCAGCCCTGCTGTCTGACCTGCACCCGTTCATGCTGGATCAGAGACTGACCTAAAAAAAATATGTTAAAAAAAGGGCCACTTCAAATCTGCAGCGCATTTCCCTCTGCAGCACCCACCTCCCGCATCGCATCGCGCACCAACAACCAACAGCCCCGCGCCTGCACCCACGCGGAATCCCCTCGCCGAGGCACCATACAACGCGAGCTCTTGTGACGCCAGGCCCCGAAGCCTGACCTGACCCGCCCTCCTGAACACCGCCCGACCCAAATCTCGCCCCCCCCTCGCGCCAATCGCCATAAACCCACCCAGACCGTACACTGGCGCCCCCCAATCGCTTCCCCCGCCGGCTCCTGCGCTCCCTCTTTCCGGCCTCGCACCATCGACTCCGCGCCCTCGTTCCGCGCCTCCGACTCCGCCTCTACCGCTTCCTCGTCGACCGCCAATACCTAACTCCGAACCCCACCACGACCACCCGCAGCGGCGACGACCAGATAAGGCTGGCCGAGTTCGTGCGCCGGCAGACCGGTGGCCGGCTGGCCCAGGGGGAGAAGGAGAAGGACGTGAAAACCACTACCACAAACACCAACACCATGGCATCATCGCGATACAGCTACAGCAGCGGCGGCTCCGGCTCCGGCTCCGGCCCACCGTACAACCCCACCTCCGGCTCCCGCGAGGCCGGCGCGCGCCGCAAGCGCCTCGCCGCGCTCGCGGGCACCGTGTACCGCGCGGGCGCGGCCGCCGCGACCGAGATCAAGGAGCAGTACAACAACACGCGGATCCGCAACGTCGAGGCGTCTGAGGGGGTGTCGATCCCCGGGGCGTTTCCGCAGGTGAGCATCATCCACGCGGGCGAGGAGCAGATGGTGCTGTTCCCGTCGTATGCCAAGAGGCACGTGAAGCGGACGGGGGAGCTGGCAAGGGGGCCGGCGGCGGAGAAGAAGGGGGGGGTTGCCGCGGAGGCGGAGGACGAGGAGGAGTACTGGCGGCATGAGTGGGTGCGGTTGGAGGACGAGAGGGCAGTGGTGGATGTGGATGTGAGGGGGTGGATTTATATGCCGAGTAAGGGGCCGATGACGAGGAGGAATCGGATGCTGATTGGGTTGGCGAGGAGGTTGAGTGGGATTCCGACGCCGACGACGACGCAGGGGAAGGGTGCGGGGGAGGATGTGCTGGGGAATTCTATTGATGAGGCGGAGGAGAGGAGGGAGGAGAGGAAGATTGCGAGGGAGGCGAGGGAGATTGAGAGGAAGGGGAGGGACGAGAAGGAGGTGGCGAGCCGCGGGGGATATAGCGAGGCGCCGAGGGATGATGTGGATTCTGAGGAGGAGGCGGGGGTTCCACGGAGGGCAGCGGGGAGGAGCCGGAGCGGGACGGCGACGCCCATGTCGCCGCCGGGGAGTCCGGTGCTGGGGCCTAAGGGCGGCGGGGGGGCGTTTGCGGCGCCGTCGGAGATGTCGGAGGCGGAGCTGGCGGTGGCGAACGCGAACCTCATGGCGCGGATAGGGCCGTTCATGACGACGCCGCTGGTGGAGTTGCCGATCACGCTGTTCTTCTACAACGACGAGCAGTCGCAGTCGCGGACGGTCATGACCAACGACTCGGGGCATTTTGTCACGCGGGTGGCGCTCGACTTTGTGCCCACTCACGTGCGGGTGCTAGCCAACGACAAGATGTCGGCCGTCGAGCCCATTGAGATTATCGAGTCGCGCGGCGTCAGCTTGATCAGCGACATCGACGACACGATCAAGCGGTCCAACATTGCGCTGGGCGCGCGCGAGATCTTCCGCAACACGTTCATCCGCGACCTGGGCGACCTGACGATCGACGGCGTGAAGGAGTGGTACTACTCGCTGTTCAAGATGGGCGTGCAGGTCCATTACTGCTCCAACAGCCCGTGGCAGCTGTTCCCGGTGCTGGCGACGTACTTCCTCACGGCCGGCCTGCCTCCGGGCTCGATCCACCTCAAGCACTACAGCGGCATGCTCCAGGGCATCTTTGAGCCGGTGGCGGAGCGGAAGAAGGGCACGCTCGAGAGGATCCTGCGCGACTTTCCCGAGAGGCAGTTCCTCCTCGTCGGCGACAGCGGCGAGGCCGATCTCGAGGTATACACGGAGCTGGCGCTGGCCAACCCGGGCCGCATCCTGGCCGTCTTCATCCGCGACGTCACGACGCCCGAGAAGCTGGGCTACTTTGACCCGTCCATGAGCCGGGACCTCGGCCAACGGGGTCGGCGTGAGAATACGTCCCCCAGTCAGGACGACGACCCGTCGCAGCGGCCGAGCCTGCCGCCCCGCGTGCAGAGCGAACCCGCGGAGTTTGCCAAAGGCCCGCCGACGGGGACGCTCATCGACTTTTCGGACGATGCGGACACCATCAGGCCCAGTAACCCCCCCGGCGCCAAGGCGAATGCATCGAGCGCCGACCTCCTGTCCCGGAAGGCGGCCCCCCCACCTCGTCCGGCGAAGCCCGCGGCGCTGCGCAGCGCGCCGTCCGACGTGGGCCGGGAACTCCGAGCCAACCTCTACGCGTCAGGCGAGAACATCAACAGTCTACGCCCCCTGGCGCAGCAGAACAACTACAACAAGCGCGCGTCGGAGAGCAGCAGCAGCGGCACCAAGGACCCAGCCTCGCCATCCTCATCGTCTACCGGCAAGGCCACGCCGCCGCCGCCGCCGCCTCGTCGGAGCGGAACGTCGGGCGGCAAGGCGGACTCGGCGGCGGCGGTTCTGGCGGCGGCCGAGTTCGAGGCACTGCCCGAGAGGATACGGCCGGCGTCGATCGCCATGGACGCGGCGCAGGAGCCGTACAATAAGAAAATTGACCTGTGGATGCAGCGGCTGGAGAGGGCGCACGAGGTGCTGGAAAAGGCGGGGGTGCAGCTGTATACGTGGAGGAGGGGGAGTGATGTGATTAAGGAGGCTGAGGGGATTGTGAGGGATGCGTTGGGGGGCAGAAGGGGAAGGGGGGTGGGGGGAAGAGGGGGGGAGGAGGTCGATAGGGGGGTCTATCGGGGGGTTGTATAAGGGGGTTTGATAAATATTGCGATCATGGGGTATGGCATTGGTAGTGGTTGTGTATTCGCAGTGTTGTTGTTGTTGTGGTTGTGTTAGGGGGTTGTGTGAGGGGCTGAGTGGTGTCGTTGACTTTCGACCCCCCGGAGGACAGGCTGGACAAAATAATGGCAATATGGACACACAACTTTGAGCCAGCTCAACCACGGCGCCCGTCTTCCCACCGCCACCTGACGTGTATTGTTTGCCAAGAAAGAAGAGGTACAAATTCCCAGATCCTCTAGTCTTGATGGCTACATTTTTTCTATCAATGCTTGAGCAAAATAGCGCCTGTCACCGTCGTCTCTCTTGACTTGAGGATCGGACAAGTTTTTCTTTTTCTGTGCGACAACCCCTCGATGGCCCGTGCATGCACTGCAGACAGACTGCCTGCCGCGAGATCACTGCAAAAAAAAAGACCACAACCACGTCTTCTCCCTCCTGACTGTCCAGAGAGAGAAAGGCAGAGCCAAGTCACCAGGCAGAAACCAGCACCCGATAAACAGAATGACGACAAGGCCTTGGAACCGACTGCCGGATGCCTGAGGTACCCGTGTTGAGACAGCTGGTGAAGCAAATCGCCCGGGCCGGATCTGGTGCAATTAAAAAAACAAAAAGGGCCGTCACCGTCACCGTCGCCGTCACCACTACCAAGACCAGGACCAAGGCCAGGATCCTCCCCGTGAAAGTGCCGCCTCGCGATATCCTCCGCGCCCTCGACATCCCCAACGGCTTCTTCCAGGGCTACATCACCCGCCGCTGGGACGCCCCCAAGTCGGCGCTATACTCGCGCATCTGCCACGTCCTCCTCCCCCAGAGCAAGCCGTCGACCTATCGTCCCCCGACAGCCGTCGAGTGCGGCGAAAGGATGATTAGCAGCGTCGAGATCGCCAGCACGCCCACGGCCGACACCCAGGGCACGTGCGTCGTCGTCCACTTCCCCCACGGCCGCTACCTCTTTGGCCATGTCGCCGAGGGCACGCAGCGCATCCTCACCGAGCGCAACCTCGGCATGGGCAAGATGGGCAACATCTTCCTGTCGGGCCCCGTCGACTGGCACACCACCGGCGGCCTCATGGGCCTGATCCTGACCCTCGCCGACACCCTCGCCTCGGTCCAGGCCGCCGCCGTCAGCCTCAACCAGGACCGCGAGGCCCGCGGCAAGCTGCCCCTCCCCCTCCCCACCAACCGCGTCGACATCCACGGCGGCCGCAACCTCGCCCACGCCATCGCCTCGACCCGCCGCTTCATCTACCGCCGCGGCACCCCGATCCGCACCCACGAGATCCGCGCCCCGCTCTCCGGCCTCCTCCGCGACGGCTCCGCCCCCGACTGGCAGGACGACTGCCTCCAGGTCTGGTATCTCCCCCTGCCGCCCACGGCCAAGGCCCAGGCCCAGGCGCGCCGCGACGAGGCCGACGCCGACAACCAGCTGCTCAAGGAGCACCTGGTGGCTTCCATGTTCAACGACCAGTGGAAGCTCGACGTGCTCAGGCAGCAGCGCCTCTACGAGGTCAGCCGGTCCGCCAAAGTCTTCCACCGCGACCACAACAACCGCATCCAAGAGTACAAGGGGCCCTGGCCTGGCGAGCAAGGGTGCGACAGCGACAAGCAGGTGCTAGTGCGGGAGCCCTGGCCGGCCGTCCAGACGTTCCCCGCCATGCTGCCGCCCACGCAGCCGTCGGACGAGTCCCTCTGCTACATCGTCAAGACGCACCCCCGCCGCGGTCGGTTCGACCCCGCCAAGGCCAAGAAGTTCGGCGTCGCCGTCCGAGACTACAAGCTGCTCACGGCCGGTCAGGACGTCGTGGGCGACAAGGGCGCCATCATCTCGCCCGACATGGTCGTCGGTCCCACCACCCCAGGCAACGGCTGGGTCGTGGCCGACATCCGCTCCGGGCACCAGGTGCAGGGCTTCCTCGACCGGCCCGAGTGGGCCGACAAGACCATCATGCAGGGCATCGCGGCCGTCTATTGGATTCTGAGCGACGACGTGACCAACGACGAGCGCCTCGTCAAATGGATGCGGGATCGCCCCGACATGAAGCACGTCATCTTGGGCAAGGCATCCTCGCCCAACCGCATCGCCTTTGAGAGGCACGCGAAGCAGGCCATCCAGATGCACCAGATCGACCCGGACCGCTTCCCCCTCCCCGTCCACTCCAACGAAGCCCCGCCGCTCGCGGGCGACCTAGCCGCTGTCGCCCAAGTGGGCCAACCGAAAGAAACCCTCCGCCTAGCCAACGACGCCCAATGGCTCGACACCGCCGAGCCCTTTATGAACACCACGGCCGTCGTCGACGACGTCGTCCAGAGGCGGGCCGTCCGGAAGCTGGCCGATGCCGCCCGCCGGAAGCTGGCCGACCCCGTGTTCCTCGCCCAGGACGCCGAGGCGCAACGGGGCTCGCCCGCCTACGACGTCGTCCTCACGGCCCTCGGCACGGGCTCGTCGCTGCCGTCCAAGCTCCGCAACGTCTCGGCGAACCTCCTCCAGGTCCCCTTCTACGGCAGCTACATCTTCGACTGTGGCGAGAACACGCTCGGCCAGCTGCGACGCTCCTTTGGTTACGCCAAGACGGACGCCATCCTCGAGGATCTCCAAGTCCTCTACATCAGCCACGGCCACGCCGACCACCACCTCGGCGCCGCCAGCATCCTCGCCCGCCGCGCCAAGCTCGTTCAGCAGAACCCCAACCTCCCCCCCCTGACCATCGTCGCCTCCGAGTCCTTCATCACATGGGTCAAGGAGTACGCCTCGGTCGAGGACCTCGGCACCGCCAGCCACGTGGCCTTTTTCCAGATCGCCTTCGAATACGAGCACGGCGTCGCCGTGCCCCAGGTCACGCGCACCGACGCCGTCAGCGGCGTCGGCACCGCGCTCCCCAACATCGAAATATGCCGCGTCGATCACTGCCATGACGCCATGGCGTGCGTCTTCACGTGGCCCACGGGACTGCGCGTCGCCTACTCGGGCGACTGCCGGCCGTCGGACGCCTTTGCCGCCCTCGGCCGCGGCGCCGACCTGCTCATCCACGAGTGCACCTTCGACTCGGAGCTGCAGGCTGAGGCCGTCGCCAAGAACCACTCGACCATGGCCGAGGCACTCGACGTCGGCCGCAAGATGCAGGCCAAGCGCATCCTGCTCACGCACTTTTCCCAGCGGTATCCCAAGATGCCCATCATTGACGACACGGAGCAGACGGTGCTGTATGCATTTGACCTGATGCGCATCAAGCTGCACGAGTTTAAGAAGGCGGCGCTGTTCCTGCCGGCGCTGCAGAAGCTGCTAGATGAGAGCGAGCCCGGAGGCAGTGAGAGGGAGGCGAAGGAGGATGAGGGGGAGGAGGGCGGAATGAAACCTGCGGGGGCCGAGAAATCCAAGGGGGGCGAGAAACCCAAGGGGGGGAAATCCACGGGGGCCGAGAAACCCAAGGGGGGAAGACCAAGGGGGGCGAGAAACCCAGGGGGGGGAAGACCAAGGAAGCCGGGAAGCCGACGGCGGCCGCGAAACCCGAGGAGGCCGTGAAACCCACGGGGTCCAAGTCCAATCAGACGCCGCAGGACAAAAGCCCAGAGCCCGACAAAGCTGTCAAGTACGCCGCGGGGGTCTTTAAAAGGCAGGTAGACGATCAGACAAAAGCCGAGTTCCTCGAGGAGCTGGCCAAGCAGCGCCGGAAGGAGAGGGAGGCGGAGCTCAGGAGAGAGGCCGAGGAGCGCCGGCAGAAAGAGGAGGAGGAAAAGAGGTTGGCCGGACTCACTCCCGAGCAAAAGAGGGAGAGGCTGGATGCGGATGCCTGGGTGACTGTCACGAGTGATGGGGCGGCAGATTGGTGGGGGGGGGCAAGAGTCCGAAGCGGAAGGTGCCGGCGGCGGCGGTGCCGGCGGCGTCGGCCAAGAGTACGACTCCGGCTTCGGCTGCGGTAAAGAGCACTGTGGCTGGTGTCAAGAGGAAGCTCAGCCCTTCTCGAAGTTCAGTCGTGGAGATGAGCAGTGTCAAGAGCCCGCCGGCGCGCAAGGCAAGGAGTCTGTCGCCAGCGGCAAAGCAGAGTGTCACGGCCGGTGTCAAGAGCCCGCCGTCCAAGCCAAGAAGCCCGTCCCTAACGGCAAAGAAGAGCACCACGGCTGCTGTCAAGAGCCCAGTGTCACAGAAGCCAAGGAGCCCGTCGCCAAAGGCAAAGACTCCCACCAAGGCGGCGTTGCATGCGGGAATCAAGACTTAGCTTGTCATTCTGATGGGTAGTGTGTAAGGTCCGACTCTCTTGTCTTAAGGCGAGGATCGTGTGCAGTATATAGATCGTGTGCAGTAAATAGATATCGTTGATCAAAGCAATATGTTGTCTTCGCTCTCCCTCTTCTCTCCTCAAGTGTACACTTGTGTTTGCTTCTCTCTTCCACTTCCAGTCCACCAAATGTGGCATGTATCTTCTACCCTTACTCCGAGCCTGTTGAGATTCCGATATGCACTCCGGCAATCAAGGCAGGCTACCGCTTCATTCTCACCGTTGGATTCAATCTCCTCTTTCTCGTCCGTCATCTACTCTATTCAACAAACCTCGACAACTCACAAGACAGCAAGGAGGAACATTGACCAAGGCAGCCAGCCTGAGAGAAAGATGAAGAGACGCGGCCAACTTGTCCCAGGCCTTTGACTCAACCCCCAACCCAACCCAAGCAGAATCGATAAGGGAAAGAAACGTGGTCACTTGAGCAGACACGCAAGTCACGTTCACTGTCACGGGCATGGGAGGGGCATGGAGCTAAGGCAGAGTCTCAAGATTTTCACATGTCTGTCGGCCATAAATACGCACCAACGCACAAAATTTCTCCTCCTCTCCCCCCCATTCCGATCTTTTGCAAGTTTCGAACGAGAGAGCACAACCACCACCAAGACGAAATCTCCGAGATAGTGTCAACGCCACGCCAGTGAGTATATATTCAGGGCGATACTGATACCATGTAGTCAGACACACTCCTCCCCCAGACCGCGTCCCCGTCGACGAAGCCACCCCTAGGACTGGAGCCCGGTTTATCGAGATAGCGGGCAACCTCCGTGTGGTCTGGGGGGTTCTTTCGACCACCCACCCTGTCGTCTCCTTGGATGATAATCTCGCCGAGATTTGGGTTACGGCGGAACTGGACTGGCGATCTATTTGATGCCTCCTCTCTGGGTCTCGTCGGCGGGCTTTCCATGTCACCTCATGGATCCAACCCAATCATACAAGGCCCAAACAATCATCCCTCCCCGCAAGAGCTAAACAACGCAAGATTGAAACTAGACCGACTCATCTGGTTCCCCTACCAGGCTTGAAGCAGCGAAAGAGCAAGCTTTCCACCACAACTCACGGATCCAGAACAACCCTTTTCGAGTCTTACCGTGTTCCATGGACGAAGACCTCTCTCCTCAGGAGGCAAAACCAGTCATTAGACACGAGGGCAGAGAAGCTGTCAAAAGATTGTTGGTAGATGTTTGTTCCAAGTTCAAAAAGCCGTCCCAGACCTTTTCGCGGTTTAAATACCTGCCCACCAACAGACCAGAAGCCCTACCCCCTACCCACAGCTCGACATATACGACATGAGCACCAAAAAATGGACCGGACCATGTGACTCCTCTCTCGGCTAGATCCAACAACACCTAAAAAACCAACGCCGGACAATCCCCCTTCCCCACTTCCGTGAGGACTGGAGTTGGGCCAGGCGGGTATTGAGACTGTACCGGGCCTGCGTCATCCCTCCCACCATTCGACAGGTTCCAGAACGATCCAATAAACTTACCCCCCGCCGCCCCCCGACACCCGGTGTGTCCCCATGGCAGGCTGAGAGGCTACTCCGTGGTGTATACCTCCTGCGCATGCCCCTACCACGGGCGTGGTCTCTGCCCTTGGTCTCCTCCTACAGCAGCACCACCCGAACCACCACCGACTCGCACCATACCGATCAACGTCACCAGCATACCGGACCCCCCAGACGCGACGCAATCCGACACTCACCTCATCCCTCCCGCCTCGCTCCACCTCACCAACCCACGCACCGTCATCCTCCAGTCAGAAGCTCGCCTCACCTCACCTCACCCCGCCTCACGCACCCCCCCCGGCAGAGCGGACAGAGACAGACTCACCTCTCCCGCCACCTCGCCAAAATCTCCCTCCACCTCTCCACCCCCTCCTCCACCACCACCGGCGGCAGCCCGACGATAGCGTCAAACGTGACCGCCTCGCTGTGCAGATAGTTCAGCCGGCGTCCTTGTTCGACGCTGAGGGTGATTTCCGGGGTAGGGGGGCGGGTTAGGGGAGGGGCAGGACCATCACCGCCACTACGACCACCACCACGAGCAGGACCGGAAGGTGCAGGACCAGGACAGGGATGGACAGGTGCAGCAGACGTAGGCGGGTTAGTACCTCTGCCGAGGGGGGCAGAGCTGGTGCGGCGTTAGTTGGTGGGGGAGGAGGATCAGGTCTAGAACCAGGACCAGAGCCGGGACGTACAGGTGCAGGCAGGCGGGGCGGGAGGAGGGGAGCAGGACCAGGTCTAGGACGACGACCGGCAGGCCCAGGGGCAGGCGGAGGTGTGTTGTTGGTTGCTCTGCTGCGGAACGGGGGGCGGGGGGCAGCTGGGGGTGCAGCTGGAGGAGGAGGACCAGGTCTGGGACGGACAGATACAGGCGCAGGCGGGTTGGTTGCTCTGCCGAGGGGGGGAACGGTTGGGGCAACTGGGGAAACCGGGGCTGGGGCAACTTGGGTTGAGGCAGGTGGTGCTGGGGCACCTGGTGCTGGTGCTGGGGCATATGCGGCAACTGGTGCCGGGACAGCTGGGGCAACTGGGGCTAGGGCAGTCATCGGCACCGGCACCGGCATGAACACCGGTACCGGTAGCAGGAATGCCATTGGCACTGCCACAGGCACCTGCATCCGCACCGGCCCCACCTGCACCGGCCCCGGCCCCGCCGCCGTCACCGGCGCTTGCGCAACAGCGGGCTGGGTGCGAGCGGGACGGGCATGCACCGGGGCCGACGCAGGAGGAGGCTGGCGCCGACGCGTCGACCCTAGCCTCGAAAATGACGACGATGGTGTTGTCGGCGCGGGGGGGCCGGTAAAGGGGGGACGAGACGGGTGAGGTCTAGAGCCTACCGTGGCAGAAGCTAAGGACGTACGAGGGGAGATGGGGAGGAGTGCAACAGGCCTCCTGACGCCGCCCGTCCGGGGGCGAACCGGGGTTGGGGCGGGAGGAGGAGGAGACCTTGTCGTCCCCGGCTGTGACACCGACGACGGAGTACCAGGCCTCGGCCTCGACATCAACAAGGGGGGACTCGGCCTTAGTATCAATGACGGCGACGGCGGCGACGCGAGCTGTGGTGCGCCGACGTTGACGCTTTGACGGCTCATCGGGAGGGTTAGCAGGTCAGAAGAGACGGCAACACTGGGTGAAGAAGAAGTTATATTTGTGCGGGGGCGAAGGTGCAAGTTTGGTGGACGAGAGGGAGGGTGCCCGCCCCCTTGAAGACGGACCTCCCCCCGGGATGCCGATGGACGGCTGCCCGGGACATGCGACAACGGCCGAACATCCCTCGGCGAGGCGCGGGGGACGACAAGGCCCCGATCTTGCAGCAGCGGATGCCGTCTCAGCAGGACATCAACCGTGGCCGCCAACCTCCCCCTCAGCCCCTGCCCGCCGGCATCCAGCTCCAGATCCCCCGCCACCGCACAAGTGATCCACGCCCTGACCAGCCTCAGCAGCGGCGCCGGCGTCTGCTCGTCCCTCGTGCGGATACTCGCCTCCAGCGCGCAGAGGAGATCTCGCCGCCCGCCGATAGCAGCGAGGACGCAGGCGGGGCAGTCCACGTTCACATCAGCGCAGAGGGTGCTGGCGCTGTCGAGGACGGGAACGACGTGGTGGTGGAGGACGATGGCGGCGTATCTCTTGGAGTCAAGGACGTCAGTGTCGAAGCGGCTGAGGAAGGCGACCAGCGCCTGTAGACCTGATGAGCATTCGTCTTGGAGGAGATGGAGGCAGTGGTGGAGGAGGAGGGGGTTGAAGGCGTTGTGGAGCGGGCAGAGGAGTGCCGCTGCGGAGGAGTCCTGGCCGGAAGACAGGAGGGGCTGGGTGATGTCACGGATTACAGTATTGGTCGTGAGGCCCTGCGGGCAGAGCAGCGAGGCGAGCTGGTCGATGGATTCGTCGCTCAGGTCGGCGAGATGGTTGCTCTCCGGAGAGGCCATGTGCGGACTGTGTGATTGTGGGATGTTGTTGTTTGGTCTCGAGTATTCATGCAGGGGGGGGTGTGCTCGGTTGGCTGTGGGCCGTTCTCCGTAGACTGGTGTGAGTGATGGAGAGGGTGCTAGAATTCCTGAAAAATGTTCAAGCTGGGGGAAATTTATAGTTCTCCGGCGCGGTAACTGCGGACTGGTCCTTGGCTGATGGATGCGGTGATAATGGCAATGTTCTGGGACAGACACCTTCCCCAGACTCTCTTCCCAGAGAACAACGCGGGTGTTGTTGAAAAGAAAGGGCTGCCAGTGGTAGAACCAGCTCCTTTGTCCTGGCTTCTTCTTTGTTAGTGCCGACCAAGAACCGGGACTCGCCGAGTCACAAAGGAACCCACGCGGGATAGGGACAGGACCAGACGTGTGCACTACCGCATGTTTTCCACCACCAATGACAATACAAGTCAAGTGATTCACTCACCAAGCCAAAGGCCTGGGGTGGGAAGTAGCCACGCTGCGCCGCGGCGAAACTGTCCGTCGCTGAATTCACATAGTGTATGTGGAGCCAATAACCCCCCGTGTTGGCTGGCAGTTCCCTGGACGCCTGTCCCCGTGCCAAAAAAGGTCCTTTTCCTCTATGAAATCGTCGATCATCCTCATTCTCCATTGTAACCCCCAAAGGTCATGACCCGGCGACGCTGCTGAACCAACACCATAACTCCCTGATCCCAGGTCCCCGATAACGCCCCACCCTTCACCCCCCCCCACATATCCCACCTCTCCCATATTCGGACAGCATAATACCAATGCGTAAACTACCTATACAGTGGTAATAACTACTGCCCATGCCCGCCAAGACCATACGGACTGATGTAGGACTTTTGATGCGTGGGCTCTCCCAAAAACCCCCGGCTGATGGAAATGTCAAGAACCTCGCCGGTCCAGTTCGAGTTGGCGCTTCTTGTCGCGTTCGCGCTCCATTCGGATCCGCGAGGCTTCGGTGCCGTCATCGGGATGGCCTGCTTCCCTGAACCAGGAATGCTGCAGGGCATCCTTGGCCGATATCCGCTTCGCGGGGTCGTACACGAATATCTTTTTCAAAAGATCCAGAAAGTGGGCGAGGAACGGTGACGTCGACGGGATGATGTCCTAGTGCATGTTAGCCACGCGACCAACTAAGAGGGACATACTCTACCAACCTCTAGCCTCTTCATGGCCTTAACAAACCGGCGAGAGGCCCGGGTCGTGTCAGTGGCGGGGTAATCGAGCTTCGCGCGCTTGAAATACCTATCGCCTCGCAGTCAGCATGATGCAGGATATCAGACGGTCAGACGGTCAGACACATACTTGGATGCAGGGTTCGTCCCATTCCTCGTAGACCTGTTGACCTGAGTGACCAGTGTCGAGTCGATCCGGGCACTGACAACAGCCTCCATCATGGCCAAATGCTCAAGGTTGTCATGGGTCTGGAACAGAGCGTCACCCGTGTAAAACTCTACTAGGATGCAGCCGATGCTCCAGATGTCGCAGGGATATGACCAGCCCAGGCCGAGAATGATCTCGGGGGCCCGATAGTGGCGGGTAGACACGACGCTAGAGTGGTACTCGTCCTGGAAGGTCGCTGATCCAAAGTCGATGAGCCGGATCTCCGTGTCCAGCAGAACCTTGCGTTGCGTCGCTTGGCGATTGACGGTCTGCGACGACGAAGGTACCTTGCGGTTGTACGTAAATGTCTGATACTCGTTGTGGCAGAGAAGGATGTTCTCGGGCTTGAGATCGGTGTGTATCAGGTTGAGATCGTGAAGGACTGTTTGAATGTCAGCATCCCTCCATCCGCCAAACTGAAAAGATGCCACCTACAAGCAACGCTCGTCAACAATTGGCGGGCAAAGTTCTGAATCTGGCTGTTGGGGAAGGGAACAAAGTTGTTGCTCTTGAGAAAGTCGAAGACGCTTTGGCCAAGCAGGTCCATAACTATGCATATGTGGCCGCGGTAGTCGAAGCAGTCCCGCAGGTGGATGCATCTGTTTCGGTTCTGCTCGTCGTTGACCTTAAGCGTGGCGAGCACCCGAAGTTCGATCTTGCTGGCATCGCGGTACTTCTGGACCGACCGAATGATCTTGATGGCGACAAGCTTGTTGCGCTGTCTGTCTCTGGCCTGGACAACCTTGCCAAACGTGCCTTGGCCCAGCAGCTTGACCATCTGATCTAGAGGCCGAGTCAATGTCTGTCCGCCAAACGGCGTCGGGGACCCGAGTAGCACTCACATCGGTCTGTCAAATCGTTTTCGGGAATCACAATGTAGTGTCCGTCCTCATCGTCGCAGCGCACATTTTTGTTGTGCGGTGGCTACGAACGCGGGTTAGCAAAGCGTAGGGGCAGGGGGCGGGGGTGGGGGGTGGGGGGGAGGGGGCTCACATCGGTAATGACCTTGACGGGAACTTCGGCGGCCTTTTTGGGAGGAAAAGGAGGCGGTTCGTAGGCCTGAAAGGCATCCCGTCGGAGTTCCTCGAGACGTTTAGCATCGTTGGCGGCCTGCTGGCGAGTTGTTCGCCTCCTCTTTGGTCCGGCTTGTGTCTCGTAATCGTACGTGCCATTGGACGACGACAGGGAACCAAGCGATGTTGCTGCCGTCGTGTGGATGGCCGAGTTGGTCCTGTCGCTCGACACGGTGGATTTGCTGGGCGAGGCGAGCTGGCCCGAGGTGCGGGCGTGAGAGCTCGCGATGCTGTGGTAGACGGGGTCGTAGGGAGCGGGCTCGCGGTCGTTGTGGCGCTTCTGTCTCTTAGCCGCGTGTCCATTTTCGCTCGCCGACGTGTCGACCTCGTGCGTGTGTCCGGCCGTCAATGCCTGCGACGACACGCTGGCAGGCCGCCTACTTGGCTCGGGCGTGTCGTCAATGACGATGATTTCTTGCGGCAGGCCATTCTTGTAAAAATCATCCCAGTCGGGGGCCCGTTTCCGCTTGCCGCCCGACGACGGCGGAGCGCGCGAGGGGGGGGGGCGGCGGGCATGGCGTGTTCGTGGTGGTGGGTGGTGCTGGCAATATTGTTGGTGATGAGCGGTGCGAGTGTCGTGGATTCTTGGAGGGAGTGCCGGGTGCTCGTCGCCGAGTGCGAGTGCGCGGGCCCGTTTAGGCCCGAGTGACTCGACGATGACGAGTAGGTGGTGGGCGATGGGAGAGGCAGTCGGGGTGCGGGTGCGGGTGCGGACGCTGGGGCATTTGCTGGTGCTGGCGCGGTCGGGACGAGTTGGTAGGGAGGGCGAGAATACGGCGAGGGATTTGTCGGGTGGCAGGGCAGCATATGGGGGGAGGAGTAGTGCGGATGCGAGTAGTGAATGTTGTAGTGGCTCGGAAGGCTTGTCGCGGCGACCGTGGTCGGCGTCGACATGTTTTTTCCCTCGCCGACGAGGTGCTGCTGGCGGTGTCGACGTGACGAGGATGGGGGAGGAGAAACGCAGCTGGAGGCGGGCGGAAGGCGGAGGGGAGGCAGAGCCAGAGGCGGAGGGTGCTTGTTGGGGGGAAGTGAATGTGTTTCGCACCGCCTGCCAGTGCCGGGGCGCCAGGGCACCATAACCTCGTCAAGGGGAAGGTCGGTTGTTGGGTGGAGGCGGTTGGGCGTAGGCGATCCAGGTCGGCGGCCGGCGGCGGTCGGCAACGGTTGGCAGGGCGGGTGGCCCCCTAGGGCACAGACAGTCAGCGCTGCTGGGTTCCTTCCCTACAACAACCAACACCACAGAGGAGGCAGGCACGCAAGGTACTTCGTCGGCGCAGTCTTCTTGCGGCTTTTGCTTTCCTCCGGCCTTCTGACCGTGTGGCACATGGCGACAGTTGAGCAAGCGTTTCCGGATAGATTCAACTGGGCAGAAGCGATTGATGATGGCGGCGGGCACGTTGAGATGCTGGCATAGTCGGCGAGCATAGGCTCAGTGGGAGAGAGATGGAAATGGGAGAGAGATGGAGATGGAAGGGTGGTGATTGTTAGTTTCTGGTCAGGTTTGGAACGGCACTCCATCACTTTATATGCTTTTGTGCTATGAGAGATCTGGACTTTTGCGAGCTAGATGCGCTAGACCCTGAGATGCGAGATGCGGCATCGTTCGTGTTGTCCTGCCCGACGGGAGTCCGTCGTCTGAACATATCGGGCGCCTCTAGCAGCAGCCTGGCAAGCCCGACTCCTCCAGGGGGATGAACAACTACGAATTTGACGTGCAGGTCGGTCCTGTTGGCGACACTTGCAGCACCATGTGCTTTGTGGATAAAATCGCTGCCCCCGATCCAACTTGTTATCAACCCCCAGGTTATCCAAGAAGCCCATAGCTCGGGCACGTTAGGGAGTTGGAGCATCGACTAATGGTTGTGCTGGTGGGAGCAAGGTTCAAACAGGTCACAACGAAATTTTGCATTGCTAGCTCATTTTGCACGCGCACCTCAGGTTGCACCTTTGGAGTGGCCACGGGCATTGGCTGCAAGCCTTCCAAATAAACAATGCCTCGAGAATGCCCTCGGGCTTCCGTTCCCTCCCAGGCTGTCACCGCATCGCATGGCAATTCAAGGTGTGGCCACTTGGCAGGTGAGCGAGTTGGGACAAGGTACCAACCTACACCTCGGAATTTGGACTGCTGGTCAGCGCTTTGCGTTGAGCCAACGTGACAAAATCGACTGTGCTGCTTGCTGCACTGGCAATAATTTCCACTTCTTTTTCCACCTGAAATCATCAAGGGTTCAGACCTAGAACTGCCACCGGTTGACCACCTCACCACTTCTCCATCTGCATGCTGTTAATAAGCTGCGGCGCAGTCTTATCCACGCTCTTGCCTCTGCCGTGTGCCGATAAACAAGGCAAGGGAACCACCGCGGCCGCGCCGAGAACGAGCCTAGGCAAGGTAGGTTTTGTTCATCTGGCACCTCGGACCATTTCTGCTCAGAGCCCGGCGCTTGAACCGTCCACACCACCACACCACCACCCACCGACGTCGTGTGCGACCCCCCTCCAAGCGCTGCCGATGCGACTGCCAATAAGGGCCATCCGGATTGAAAAGGCTTCCACTTCCCTGCCAGCGTCGCTGCAGTCGCTATCGAGACTCGCGGCACGAGGAGGCGTCGAATTCGGCGGCGATGAGTCTTGCATCCCATTGTTGAGCATCCAGGTCACCCAACGATCATTCGCGAGTAGCCCAACTAGCTATACAGTGTCTTCTGGAACAAGCGCAGTTCCACTCAATTGGGCATATCAACGGCGTTTGCGCAGTGGGGGCAGG
Organism: Schizothecium vesticola; assembly: GCA_030549215.1. Taxonomy (NCBI): domain Eukaryota; kingdom Fungi; phylum Ascomycota; class Sordariomycetes; order Sordariales; family Schizotheciaceae; genus Schizothecium; species Schizothecium vesticola. The sequence continues at coordinate 2,454,003 of JAUKUD010000007.1, read as the reverse complement.
GTCGAAACCTACCTCCTTTGCAGCGTTGAAAGGCTCGCCGGTTGGCGGTGGCAAGTCTCATGACGACGAAGAGGGGTGGCAGCTGGTGTTGGTGGACAACCGCAGTCATTCTATATCGAAGAGGGCCCATGATTTGGGACAACCAAACACCACCCACTCTTGCACTTTGAGGTAAGCCACCTGGATCGATGGGCGGCGCTCACAATGCAGAACAACTTCCTAAATATCTCCTAAAGCTGCTTGTCCAAATCGTTACGCGCACGTGGTGGTTCGCCAATTATGACGCCCGAAATCCTAAATGGGGGGAGAGGATGCGTGAAAGTCCACTTTATAGCGTAGTTTCTCAGGGCACTCCCCTCGTTCCAATGATTTGGAGCTCTGTCCAAAGTCCGGCTCCGTTTGCGGTAACAATGAAACCAATTCCATCCAAGCACGTACCAAGGAAGCCGCGGAAGCAGAAGACGCGCGATCCCCCACTCCGCCCAGAGACAAATGATGTCGAGACTCGAGCGAGCCAAGACATAGGTGCAGCTGCGAGGAAAGAAGGGGCACATTCCGTCCATATCGGGAATCCTTGGCCCCCGATAGTGGAATTAAAAAATGGGATTTGGTTCATGGTTCCTTGCGTGCATAGTTGGGAAGAGGGGGTTTGCATTTTGCAAGGAACCCCGCCATGATTTATCAACATACACAGTAGAGGTAAACAATCTTAGGTACCATGTACATTCTTTAAACAAGTTATATTTTCCAAGTATATGGGCACATTGGGAAAATTTCCCATCCTTTCGAGCTTTGGTTCTTGTTTTGCATTTTGCACTATACTTTGGTATAGGAAGAAGATGGTTCTGCTGTGTTCTAACCCTAACCCCGAAGAGTTTTACCAAAGTCCAGAGCCCGGAGCTCCCGTCATGCAAACGCCCACTCCCTGACAGTCAGTCGCGCTGCATGCTCGCCTTCGTCTCGCGACTTTTTTTTCGTTTCCAGCTTCCGATCCGTGCTTCCTCCGCTGCGGCCACTGCACATAGGTCTTGTCGTAGGCTTGCGTGCTCGAGCATATATTTTGCCCACATGGGAAACTAAGCCACGCCACGCCACGCTGGGCATGAAGATATCAACAATTTTTGGCGAATCTTGGAGCAAGTACGGCGGGGAAAAGTTGACATCTCCAACTGGCTTTGTCCGATGCCGTCGTTTGGTTGCGTGTGTTTTCGTCACGCTCGACTGCTGGTTGACAACGAAGTGCGGGGAATGAGTGGCGAAATTCGTCTCTCTAGCTGGCGTTCCCCACAGAAAGCCTCGAGCACCTCGCTCATCTCACTGTAGTGATGGAAGCGTCAATGCTGCACTGCCTTGAGAATTGCATTTCAGGGACCCACTGCCTCACTTCCTACTTTACGCAGATGAGAACCTAAAAGCACGATGACATCTCAACAAAAAGGCCAGTCCCAATTTCTGGTATGTTCTACATCCCCCCCTCAGCGTCACACCCTCCCTTCCTGCCCGCCAATAACCCGCCCCCGGGCCTAGATCGTTGCTAGAGAGCCGAGCAGCGATTGCATAAACGTCGGAATTAAAAACAAGATTTGCAGGGGCGTATCAGCGGCGTTGTTTCCCATCTCTCCCCGCCCCCTCGCCTTTACAGGTCCAAATTCGTCCCAACATGGACTTCTGACGCGGCTGGCACCCAGTCCATGTCTCGGTGTTTCCTACGGGCCTCACACGCGTAAACAATACGTCTGACACTTTGCCGCCAAGCCATACGCGTGTCAATTGTGAGAGACACGCTAACCAACACAGCGTCAAGTTGAACGCAGACATGGATATAAAGTGCGACCCCCAAGACGCCCAATCCAATCGTCGACATGCCTCATTCATTCGGACTTTTGTGGCAATCATCAACGAGGTAGGTGCCAAGACCATGAATCTCCTCATAGTTGCCCGGCTCCGTCTGTCACATCCAAACCACCATGCCATGACCCGAGGAAGGGTTCTTCTTCCGGATTTCGTTTTCCCTTTGTATCATGGTAAATTTCTGCCTCGCCCCGTTCATTCCGAGTCTTCCCAGATACAGCAGGCTGATCAAAGTCCAGTCCAGCCCTTCATGCCCCGGCCATGCCGTTCCGATCAAACTCCCGTTGCGGGCCGCGTTTCTCGAAACGGGCAGCCGGGGGAAATGAGGCCAGAAGACGAAACTCGAGTCAAATACAACACTATTTCGGAGACGTGATATATACTGGGGAAGAAGAATATATCTATGGCTTGATGCTCCACCTGTCATTTTTGCCGCGACATTGTTTACAAGAACTTACCCCTGAGCCAACACAACATCCTCAACACATCAAAACAAGCCAAATCCAAAGTTGGACTTATTGACTATCGGTCCTAGGTATAGATACGGATATTCTCCCCTTCAACTACACAAACCCAGTCCCAAATCCCCAAGATCCCTTAAGGCCCTCATGAAAAGTGAACTGCCAAACTCCATCCATACCCTGACCCCCCCCCCCTCAAATCCCCCTATTAAAAACCACCAACCCCCCCTCCCCCCCCGCCCATGAAACTCCCCCTCCAGACTCTCCGCCCTCACCCTCTGCCTCTGCGGAAATGCCGCCAACGCCAACGGCAGCACCGCATAACTCGTCACCAAAATCAGCCCCAGATTCACCGGCGTCGTCCACCTCGGATTCCGCCCCAACCACCCCCTCTGCATCCTCACCAGCACCAGCGGCGGCAAGATCATGATCGGACTACTATTCAGCACCCGGCTCAGCGCCGTCTCCCCGACCGCCAGCGTCGCCGCCTTGCGGCTCCGCCCCAGGCTCGCCGCGTCGCCCTGCTTCTCGGCGTCCGCCGCCACCGGGAACACGTCGATGCCCGTGCGCATCTCCTCGCCGCGCATGAGCAGCACGTTGAGGAAGCCGGCCGAGGCGACGGCGGCGAAGGGCACGAGGCGGCCGAGGATGAGCTTGGTCGAGGGGGAGACGCGCGTGAGGCGCGGAACGAGGGCGTTGAGGCCGACGGCGACGGAGCACGAGGCGGTGACGGCGAGGGCGTAGGACTGGGCGATCTTGGACCAGGAGAGGGGGGTGGATTTGTTGGCGTTGGAGGAGTTGATGGCGACGTTGAGGGATTGGTTGGCGACTTGCCAGGCGATGGTTCCGCGGGTCTGGGGGAGGGAGGGGGGGGTTAGAGTTGGGATGATGCAGGGTGCAGGGGGTGGGCAAGTCAAGGCGTGCGAGGAGGAATAGGGGAAAGACGTACGCCAAGGCCCGGGGTCAACATGCCGGCTGTTACGACCAGGTTGGACAGCACGAAGCAGGACATCCTGAAGGGCAGAAAGACCGGCTCGCCCGTGTCTAATGGGAGAAAGGGAGGTTCAGCTTGTGCACGGCGAGTGTTCCGTCACACTACAGCCGGCGAGCAGCCTTACCGGGATGCAGCGTCGAGTCGACAATCTTCTTGGCCTTCCACAGCTGCGGTGTCATCTCGTGCGTCTCGCCCTTCTTGTAGGATATCAGGGCCCTCTTGGCCTGCTCGAGACCCGTCTTGCCAACGAGCAGCGTGCTAGCACCCCCCGAGAGATCCTGGTCAGCAGCTGTTCTCTGGTCTCCGTTCCTGGTCTACCGGCCCTGTCCAGCCGCCCACGTGTCGCCCGATTGCCGATGGTGACACCATGTCTCTCCTGCCTGTCGGCCGACGCGATGCCAGCAACCCGTCGCGCCAGAGGCTATCGCCTCGCCCCCTTGGCCGATCTCCCCCAGGAGAGCCGCTCACCTCGGATCTGTGAGACCAGCGGTATGCCGAACGCGGCCCCAGTATGTCGAGAGGTCATATTGCGACTCGGGTAAGGCCCTTGGGCCAGGCAGCGAGGCTGACATTGTCTTTCTGCTCTTTCTGTCGCGGCGCTGGTTCGGACTTGAAGTCGGGGCAGATAAGGGTTTGCGGTCGGTAGGTTGCTGGGAAGGGACAGGAGGAAGTCTCGGGGGCGCCAATTCGGAAATGGCAACTCTCCAAAGGCAGGTCCTCCTGTTTCCCGAGCAATTGGAGCAGGTTGGGAGAAAGGCGGGCTCTCGCGATAGAGGACGGCGGTGAAGGGGATTTTATCGAGGCGACCCAAAATGACTCCGAGCTCGGTGGGCGGTCGCACAGCGGGGTGGGCATCACCAATGCCGCTGCTACCCCGACCGACAGGGGCCGAGGGCTGCTGTGGCTTGTGTGGCTGCGCACTCCTGGCCTTGGGCGCCGTGGACGGTCGGCTGGTCGCTGGCCGCAGAGGAGTTGCCGCTACGGCGTCATCACCCCCACTGCAGACTGGCAAACAAGCAAGGAAGCTTTCAACCGGCGGCATCCCAACAGCAAACGGGACAGAACCGGGACACGAGGGCGTCGCGTCTTCCACCACTCCCATAACTTTTTGGAACATATTTCACCAACTATGTAAACAAATTGCCTCGACCAGAATAGCACCACCGCCATGGCACAACCGGGTCCCGCGCAGCGATTGCTGCGTCTGATGCCCCTCTCGCGCTCGACGACTCCCCTCCAGGCGCTGACGTATCTGCTGGGCATCTCGCTCTTCAGCATCTCGTTCCTCGTCTTCCTCAACAGCAGCGTCTCGTTCGTCATCACCAACCTAATTGGCGTCAAGGACGGCGTCGGCGACATCGTCGGCACCCTCGGCTTCGTCGACGAGATCGTCGCCCTCGTCGCCTGTCCCGTCTGGGGCCTCGTGTCGGACCGGAGCGGCGTCCGCTATGTCGCCGTCGCCGGCTACACCATCATCGGCGTGTCCCTCTTCGTGTTTGTCCAAGCGCACAATGTGTACCCGCAGCTCCTGCTGGCGCGCATCCTCTTTGCCCTCGGGGCTACGGCAGCGTAAGTCGCCGCAGACGCGTGACGTGACGACGCCCGCGCGGGAAACACAGCATCGACTAACGTGGTGCTGGTGCTTGTGGTGTGTAGCGCGACCATGGTGACGGCCGTTCTGCCGTCCCTGACCGACGACAGCGAGCCCGCCGCCGAGACCATCCCGAAGCCGTTCGCGACGCCCCGGACGAGCCTGGCGCTCTCGGTCGACTCCCAGGTTACCATCACCCCCGAGTCGTTCCGCAACAGCAGTGTTAGCCCCTCGGCGACGTCAAGCGACTACAACGGGCTCGAGCAGGGGAGGAAGCCAGCGGCGCTCGCGGGATACGTTGGCGTGTTTACCGGCTGCGGCGCATTGGTGGCATTGACGGTGTTCCTGCCGCTCCCGTCGCGGTTCTCGTCGATCGAGGGCGTGACGTTGGCACAGGCGGTGCAATACAGTTTCTATGTGGTGGGAACGATATCCCTTCTCGTCGCCGTCTTTGTCTTTTTCGGCCTGCGCGGCCTCAAGGGTGAGGAGGGCAAGGGGCTGCGAATGCTGTTTGGACACCGTGAGACAGCCCCTGACGGCTCCGCCTCGGAGTACCCGACGGCACCGAAGAACGTAAGTTTTGCAACAAGATGGCAGTGCCACCTTTAGCTAACCCCCGCTCCACAGAAGGTGCTTCCGTACTGGCATCTCCTCAAAGACTCTGTCCGTCTGGGTTTCACCGACTCCGAGATCGCGCTAGGGTACCTCGGCGGCTTTGTAGCGCGGGCCTCCACCGTCGCCATCTCCTTGTTCATGCCGCTGTTTGTCAACACCTTTTACATGGACAACGGCTACTGCAAGGGCTCGCCCAACGACCCCTCGGACAAGCTCAAGGAGGAGTGCCGAAAGGCCTACGTCCTGGCCGCCATCTTGACAGGCGTCGCCCAGCTGGTGGGACTCATCTGCGCCCCCATATTCGGCTACGCCTCCAGCCGCACGGGCAAGGTCAACTACCCCATCATCCTCGCCACCACGTTTGGCATCGTCGGCTACATCGCCTTCCCCCAGCTGCAGAGCCCCGAGTTCAACGACAAGGAAGGCCGCGGCGGCAGTCCCGTCGTCTTCTTCTTCGCCGCGCTCATCGGCATCAGCCAGATCGGCGCCATTGTCTGCAGCCTGGGGTCTCTGGGCCGCGGCGTGCTCAAGGCGGACATTGTCAACGTCTTGACGACGCCTCAGGGGGACCAGGAGACGATCATTGAGCCTGTTGACGGGCCCAACGAGACGGCACCGTTGCTCGAGACGTCTACGATCCTGCCCGAGGATACGGTGTCGCGGGTGCGTCTGAAGGGGTCCGTGGCGGGCGTATACTCGTGGTGCGGAGGCGCGGCGATCCTGCTGCTGACGAAGCTGGGGGGGTATCTGTTTGATACGTGGTCGAACGGGGCACCGTTTTACATGATGGCGGGGTTTAACGGGATATTGCTGGTCACGGCGGTGGGGATTGACATTGCGAAGATGAGGAGGAAGACGGGAAGGCTACAGGACTTGTAAGATGCATTGTTTGGCTGGGCAGGGGGCACACGTCATGGGGCTGGGTCAGGGTTGGGGCATAAGGGTAACATAACATATGACCTTTGTGTATTCTTTTGCTTTTACTTCGGATAGAAAACAAGCGAAACATCAGTTCCTAGCGCATATGGGTAAAAAACAAAGGACGGGAAGGCACTTCTCTGCCCTTCGTCCCATCACCAAGATCAAAACCCGCCTGGTAAATATGAAATGGTAAGCCACACCAACAAAGGAATCTGCCTTGTTGATCATCCCAACCAACGCCGGTTAGTAAAACAAACGAGAGAATTTCCTCCTCTGACTAACAAAACCACCGACAAACCCCCCCCGTCCCATCCACCTCAAACTCGGGAAACGACTCGTACCCGCCGTGCGTCGGGCTGTACCGCATCCGCGAAGCGGGGCGTCCGAAGCCGTTATTGTTGGAGTTAGGAGACCCATTACCCCGGCGGTGGTGGTGGTGGTGGAACATCCGCTTGGCCTTGTTGGTCTTGGTCTTGTGCTTCTTCTTGACCGTCTTGCCTCTGCTGCTGCCGGGGCGGGAAGTGTACGCGGGGATCGCGGTGGCGGCGAGGAGGGCGGTGGTCTCGGAGGGGAGGACCGGGGAGATTCGGGTGGGTGTGGGGGTGTGGCTGGAGGCGTGGATGGTTAGCTGGGTGAGAGAGACGGTGGAGGGGAGGAGGGGGGGGCTGTGAGTGCTGCGGTGGGGGGTCGAAGGGGACGGCGGTCGTCGTCGTCTAGATACTCATCCGGGCTGGCGTATACCTCGTCCCCGAGGATGGAAAATGGCACGGCGGCGGCCGTCTTTGACTCTTCCTTCCCCCCCTCCCGCTCCTCGTCCTCCTCCCACTCCTCATCGGCTTCCGAGCTTGAACTCGACGAGCCCGACCCCGAACTCACCCCCACCCGCGACTCATCCGCCTCGTACCCCGACCAACCCAGGCTCCAACCCGCGCAAGACAGAACCAGCCCTGAAATGTCGGCGTCGGCGTCGGCGTCGGCTTCGGCGTTCGAGTGGTCGCTACCGACACCCAGGCACTGAACCGAGCAGGGCAGGATGAGCGGCGAGATCTCCGGCATGGGAACCACTTCCTCGCGGAGCATGATGTGCTCGACGGCGGTAGTAGTAGCAGTGGTAGCCATGGCGTTTACCTTGGTAGGCACCACACGCTCGACGTCACTTGAATGCAGCAGTCACCTCGCTCGCGCAGTTGGGGAATCACTGGGACTCACTCACAGGGACTCACTGGGACTCGGACACCCACTCACTCACTCACACACTCACACATCCAGGCAGCACTCACAGAAGAACGAAGCTGGGGCGGCGGCAGGTTGAGAGCACAGGGAAGCAAGCACGCTGGAGGGACTCGGAGGCGGTCGGTTGGTCGGTCACTGGCGCCGCAGGGTGGGTCGAGAGGGAGAGAGGGAGAGAGGGAGAGAGAAAGGATATGGTCGAGGCGGTTTGCGTTGCATATATAGAGACGGCGCGTGGTCGCGGGATGACAAAGGAGGTTTTGGACAATTCCATTGTTCCGGGACTCGCTTTTTGGCGGGAAGGGGGTTGTTTGGTTGTTAGATGGAGACGATAGTGCGTTGGGGACAAAGGGGGAGGGACAACAACACCATGGACGGGACTGGGAGTCAACTTGTCAAGAGCTGGAGCTGTACAGAGTCCGTATTCCACACCGCACCTTGCTGTCGACGCCATGGAAAGACTTCAACACAGGCAAGCAACTGATGAACTGATTCTGCCACTGCAGAAGGTCAAGAAAATGACCACCGTAGAATCTCTCTGCCGCCTCGCCAGGTTAATCCCCTGCCCAGCCCATCTCCCAAAGCACACACACAGACACCAAAGCGACGAAAACTGCCTCCGAGTGAAACGTTGATGGAAAATAACATTGGTTGAACCCTTTACCCTTGCTTTCTGAGAAGGCAGGGCCCGAGAGAGCCAGCGCAAAGACGCCCTACACTTGGTTGCCGCTAGGGAAATGCAACCGCAAGAACTGACCGCATCCCAGCATCCTTTTGTCCCCTATAGTCCGCGTCCCCCCCCAAGCGCCTTGTCCAGATCCGAAGAAAAGTGCGAGGCCGTGGCCGAGGTGCCGAGAGCGTCCGGCATTGTTCAGAGTCGAGGGGTTCCCTATTTGCCGCCGAGGCTGGGGAACGCCGACTCGTCGCTGGCGTTGATGGGCTTGCTGTGGCTGTCGCCGCCGCGGGGGGCACCGCCGCCACGAGGGCCACCGCGGAACTCGCCGCCACGGGGAGCACCGCGGCCGCGGCCACGGGCACCATCACCACGGCTGCCGCCACGAGGGCCGCCACGGCCACCGCCACGGCCGCCGCCGCCAGTGCGCTCCGGCTCGATGTAGCGGTTCTCAAGCTCGACAACCTGCTTGACCTTGCGCTCGCGCTCGCGCTTGGCCTTGCCACCCGAGGCAGCAAAGTAGTCCTCGCCCTCCTCCTTGGGCAGGGGCTTGGCGTTGGCCCACTTCTTGTTGTCCTTGATGCCCTCGTTGGCCTTGCGGAGAGCAAGGGCGCCCTCGGACTCGAGAGCGAGCTTCTTCTCGGCAACCTGGGCGAGGTACTGGTCATAGGTGATGTGCTTGTCCTCTTCCTCCTCAGGAACCTCCTCGGCGGCCTGCTCAGTCTCCTTCTTATCAGCCTGGGCGATGGCCTCGCCAGCCTGCTCGTCCTTCAGCTCGGCATCGCCCTCGGTGGCGCCCCAGCCAGCGGCAATAGCCTTCTCGGTGCTGCAAACGGCGGTTAGCATCCCGAACAAACGACAAAGCGCGGGCTAGACTCACTCGACGGTGCCGGATCTGCTGTGACGCTCATCCTGGGTACGGGGGAAGCGTCCGCCACGGCCTGCGACAATTAGCAACAGAACATAGTGGGGCAGTTCGATAGCCGATAGCCGGATCGGAAGCGGATCACGTACCGCCACGGCCACGAGCACCGAAGCCGCCACGGGGGCTGCCGCGGGCAGCCTCGTCGGTGGGCTTGCCGCGGTTGCGGTCGCTGCCAGCCTGGCGATCGCGGAAGGCTGCGTCAGAGTCAGCAAGCATGTCAACCAGGGTGATGCGGGGAAGAGCGGGGACGTACCGCCCTCGTTGCCGCCCGGGCCGGTCCTACGGGGGACGGTGTTCACAGGGGCCTTGGTCTGGGCGACGCCGTCGGCGTTGCGCTTGATCGTGTGGGTCGATGTCTTCTCCACGGTCTTCACCGGGGCCGGCGGACCGCTATCATCCTCGATATCATTACCTAGAATCCCCGCAGTGTCAGCGCAAACTTTCTTGTAATCGTGCGGTTGCTAGAGCGTCCGTTTCGGATGTTCCTGGGGTATGCTGGGGCACCAACCGAGGAGATCGTAGAGGTTCTGGAGGGGAAATCGAGTCAGCTCTCCATTCCACATCCACGCACAAGGTGGCAAAGCAGCTCGGTCCAGCCATTGCCCCGGGCGCAAGCCGACCAGACGAAGCAGAGGCAATGTCCGGACGATTATGCGCGGGGAGGAAGACGTGGTGTGCGTCAGGACCGGGGCTGGGGGAATATCGACTCGACATACCTTGGAGGCGACAGACATCTTGTCGCCGTTCTTTATCGCCCTTCAAGGCGTCGTTGGGGGAGGAGCCAAAAGGTTGGAGAGGGGAGAAGAACCGAGAATGCGCGCCGTCCGGGTTGGAGGATGCGCTTCTTTCTCTGCAGCGATCGATCACGACGGGGGGTCTCTTAACTGGTGGTCGTGTCAACGGCGAAAACTTTTGGCCGCCTGTAGCACCAATTCCTTGAGGCGGGAGGCGCTCGGATCATGCTCGAAGCCCCACCCAATTCTCTCTTCCGAGGTTTTCCCGGCCGAGAAAATTCGGTGCGCTTGCTTATTCTTTAGGGCTCAGCGCATTTCTCCCCCATTGCCCCTCCAGTGGAGGGGCCAGAGCAGACCCAGCCAACGACCCCTCCATGGAACTCATCAAGGCACGAGCTTGATCAACATGACGCAACAGGCAATATAACTTGGGCCAGCAGCATTTCTAATTGTCTGATAAATACGCACAGCCCATGTCAGGTGAATCACGCACACGAGGTCATGATCTTGAGGAACACAACTCTTTAGAATCTTGGCGATGCCGGCTGTCGAGTTCTCCCGTCTTTGTGTGGAGGCTAGAGCAACATGTTCATCATGTCCAACAGCCCGGATTCGGCAGATCCCTTGGGCTCGAGCAACAGTCAGGCAAGGACGCTCTTTACAGGGGGCTCAGTCAGCTGTAGGCCTCCTATTTGGTGTCAATCGGGGATCAGATCAACTACTTACTCGAGGCTGTGGATGATGGGAGGCGAGACCATGGCTCATGACAATGAAATCTTACCTGACCCTAATCCGTCCCTATGTACGACAATGTCGCCGCCGTCTTGCTCTGACAGAGCGGTCTCAACATCGGTTTTGCCAGTCTTCACACCCAGGTGAGATAAAAAAACCGCATTGAGTCAAAAGACCCCTATTCCCCCTGATACATTGGACTTTGAAGCAACACAGCAAGAAATCTACGAACCTCGTCTCAGATCACACACCCCCAGAGATTTATCCAATCCGTAGGTAGTAAGTAATTTACCATTCTTGCCTGCTAGATCAGGGGCAAAGCATTCATTGCCCATCTATATTCACACTAAGGAGAATAACGACCTACCTCGCCCGCCATCCGCAACCGTAAGAATGTACGCACCCCCAAGTCCAGAGTAGTCGAAGAATCATCAAACACTCCTAGGTATCCCATCCACGCTCGACGCAATAACAAGCTGCCTTGAACAACAACGCGCGCAACAAGAAACAACGCCCCAAAGCCAGACCAGAGATACGCGAATGGAAGAAGGAAGACCACAGAATGGGGCAACGAAAAGATTAAATATTTTAGCCACCAGAAAATGCCCATCAAAGAATCGCGCCCGAGAGAGCCTCCGAGTTCCACTTACGACGACAACGTGGCCGTGCAAGCATCGAGCCGTCCATATCTAGACGCGGTGGCGATATCTGCGGGCTCCCCTTCGTCGGTCGTCATTCGTCGTCATCGTGGGTTGTCGAGGCGTCGTCGTCGGGGAGCCGAGTATGCTCCCAGAAAAAGAAAATAGAGGCCCCGAAAAAAAACATATACAATCCGACACTGCCTCAAAGAGCAAAACTTTTCTTGCACCGTGGCCCAATATACAGCGTAGATAAAAAAAAAGTTCAAACAAAGCCGCCACCCTTCCCTCATGGGGTATATCCTCCCGCGTGTTTTTTTTTGCTGATGAAAATCGCAAAAGAAAGGAGAAATCTCTCGTCAAGCAAGGCCTGCTGTGCGTCGTCGCAAAAGGGAGAAAATTCGACATGTCGGGCATCCGCCATACTCCGGTCCGTATGCGTAAGACAATATTAATGACCATGTCCCCCTAAGCCGCCGTACCGCCGTACCGTCCGTCCGATGCAAAATGCTGCCGGGGTATCTCAAGTGGTTCCTGCCGTTTTTGGGTTTCCGAGTTAAAGAGAAGTAAAATAGGAACATGGCCCGTCAGCTGCGGGCCTCGAAGTGGAGAGCGTTGTGGAGGTGATGGTCGGGGCCGTCGGCTACCGCATGTTGCTTGTGTCGAACGAGAACTGCGTCGGGAACGCCATGCTCGCGCTCAGTCCAAAGGGATCAAAGTCGTAGCCGGGGTCGAGAAGCTGCGTCATCGAAGGATAGGCGGGATGCTGCGAGTGAGAGATGCCTTCCATCGGGGACTGCGGGGCGGCCTGCTGGCTGGTCGGGGGTCCCGTCGTAACGGGTGATGGGAGGGACATGGCCGAGGGCTCGCCAGAGTATGGCTGCCCAGGGTAGGGTCCCGGTCCCGGCGTGTCGGGAGGATCGGCCGAGTCGTCCATCATGTCGGCGGCGGCATCGTACTCCTGTTCTGTTTCAAGGAATGAGCATAGGACGGACAAAGTTCAATAAGGGAGAAAGAAAACGGGGCAGCTTGCCGAGTTGCTCAATGTGATTCTGGAACGAAGGAGCGACAAAGAACGGAGCAGCCGTCGTGACGGGTATGTTCTGTCGTTGATGTCCTGCGGTTCCTGGCTGCTGAAGGCCGGCCATGGCCAGATGACGCTGCCCTTGGAGGCCGGGTAGACCGTGCAGCGGAGGCTTCATCGAAGTCGCAGCCGACAGCGGTCGCATCGAGGCCGAGAGGTGGTCGGAGCTCGCTGGGGATGCCCCATGCTGAGAGCCATACGAGGTGGTGGCGCTCGGGGAAGCCGAGTGCGACGACGGGGTCGGCCGGCTCTTGGGGGAGGCCATGGATAGTTGACCATGCATTGGAGGAGGGAGGGGCGAGACTCCCGGCTCTAGCTTTGGTGCGATGCTCGAATTGGACCGGCGAGCATGATGTCGGTTGAGAATGGCTCGTTGAATGGGCGGAGGCTGAACCATGTTCTGGGACATATGGGTCGGCCCAAGACTAGGACTGTTAGTCTTTGCACGAAGCTCAGCTTGCACGTCGATGCCTAGACAACAGTCAGTGATGCGGACCCGCCAAGTACCTGGAGTGGTGTCATACCTTTCTCGAGCAAGATACGCTCAAGCAGCGAGTTCTTGTAGCGCAGCATCAAGCACTCGTCGGCTGCTTGGCGGTGAGCGGCCTGAAGATTGGCGAGGTGCTGCTCATGCGTGCGGATGGCTTCCTCGAGCTGCTTGATGTACTCGGTTCGCCGCTCCCGGAAGGCGGCCTGGGCCTGACGGTTCCTCTGCTTCCTCTCCTCCGACGTTGCGTATATCTGAGGTCCAAGTTAGCGTGGGACGAGGCCAGTGGTGCCGGTTGCATGAGATAAGACACATGCAGCGGGTGGTGGGACGAGATAAACATACAGGTTTCCGACCCCCTTTTCGCTTGGGTTGTTGATTCTGCTGTGTTGTCGTCACAGGGGGGACTTCCCCCTCCGGACTCGACTCCATTGAATCCTCACTGTCCCGATCATCCTTGGTTGGGTCTTGCTTATCGACCGACATGCTCACTGACATGTTCATGGAGACACCAGCGGCAAGTCTGGGTGAAGATGCCGATGACCACTCGCCTGCCGAGGGGTATCGTCGCAATCAGAGATTGGTGATATCAGGCACGGGGGCAGCCAGAATGCTGCACCGAGAAGAGGCGCTGTAGGTGGTGCGTGTTCAGGCCTACGGGAGGGTATCTTGCAGCCGTGGCAGCGGCAGGGCGGGAGAACTGCGCTACGCTGCACTGTCTGAACCCGTGTGGAGCACAACGTTCAGCGGGATTGATGGGATGGCACAAGAGACACGAGAGGTGCCGGCGCCGACGGGTGATGCGAGACCAGCCGGACGGGAGACGACCCAAGAAAGAAAAAAAAAGCCCGAAGATGGCACCGATCCGGGGCAGTTTCAGGGCCCAACGATGGCGCCAATCAGTGCGTCATCTGGGGAAACAGGCCGCCGCTGCCTGGGGGTCTTGGGGGGTCTGGGGGGTCTGGGGGGTGGGATCGATCCGAATCCGACAGTCTGGGACGGGGTTTGGTGTTTTGGCCCAGAGATAAGGCGAAGGGGCTGGACTTTGTCGGGTCGCTGCGGTTCCCCGGATTCTGTGTGTCAGGGGCAAAGGTGTCGACGACACTCGAGATAAGCGGAAGGGCGATGACAGGTTGGGTATGTGTAAAGAAAAGAGAAAGGTGGTCGGGTTTTATGTAATGTTAATGTCGGCCGAGGTGGGAGGGGTCCGCAGACCGCCGTGGCAGGGCCGGGGCGGCTTGGGTCTGGCAGCAGACAAATAGCCCCCGGGTGTCCACCCAGACCAAGCCCTGGTTCTGGGTCAACCCAGGTCACCTGGGTGCTTTTCGTTGGACCGGCTTCGCGGCCGCACGCTGGGAGCGACTCTTGGAACCTCGCTCCCGCAGCCCGCAGCCCTCTTGCAGCCGACTGCCCAGTGTGGCCCCCCCTCCGCTTGGTCGATTCGCCAGTTGTTGAATCCGCCACCCCGTGGGCGAATTTGCTGGTGCGGCCGGATACTTGAACCCCTGGGGAGACGCACGCGTTGGCGATGAGAATGGTCGGGCTCGCTCCCCTACCGCTCTTCCGGATGGACAACACACGATCCGCTTTCTCGTCAACCTGGCAGTCGGCTCAGTCACCCTTCGCCGACTGCTCCGCGTGCGAGCGAGAATCCTTGGCCGTCGGCCGTCGGCACTGGAACCCAAGTGGACTCGGCTCTCTGGAGACTGGCGACACACGACACGGCAATGCTGATTTGGGTGCCACCTGCAGCTCGGAATTGGACGTCGCCTCTGGACCGCCTGGATGATGCGTGGCTCGATGGTTGCCGTTTGGTAGGACAAGACGCAGCGAACACGCCTTTTGGTCGCCAGGGGAGGGAAGCACAAGAACCGCCAATTCGACTCCCGCCGTCAGTCGCTCCCAATCCGGGGTCGCAGCAAGCGATGCAGTTGGCCAACTCTTCGGATCTTGTCGACAAAGCCGCCCGTTTAGGTTCCGATTTTGGGGAGGCACAGAGGCACCAGTCAAGCACCAGTTGAGCGCCAGACGTCTATGGGCTGTTTGTTGCGACGTGCGAGCGGGGTTGTCGATGGCCCGAGAGTGTGTGTGGCTTCTTGGCGCACTGGGGGTTCGCTTGTCTTTACAGAGGCAAATGGCGACTCAGGATTCGGCAGGCGACGATGTTGTCATTTGCAACCAAGAGCAGGAAAAATGGCGTCAAAATTTCTCAACGGAAGACGAAAACCTGGAAGTCACTGGCGACTGAGTCCTGCGCAGCTCTTTTCCCTCTGGGCGGCGACTGCCTGGCTTTAAAGACGAATAGAAACAAGCCGATCGAGGAGGCGGGTACTTGTCCAGACTGGAATCACCTCCCGCCTCCTTACTGGATTGAGAGGGCCACGCAGCCAGCTGGTGCTCTCAATTCAGAACCCGACCCCCCTACCAGGACGCTTGGGCCCTGGTGTCAATGGATGTCCGGCTGCGCACCAAAACCAGCCTGCACCAAATGCTCCCTCCCACCTCCCAACACCCCCAGCTGGATTGCCATGCAGATTGGCCTCTGATTCGGAACTTCTTTGCGAGTCTTGCATCTTCCTTTTGCATTTCCCCAACAAGCCCTCCAAGCTCCGAGGGTTCTTGATGTGGTCCTGTCTTGGCCCCCCCATGCTTGCCTGACATTGCGGGCTCGAGTCCATGAACTGGATACAACCCGGACGTCCTGAGTCAACTGGGAGTTGCAATGCTCACGCGGGCCTCGGTGTTGACTATGAGTCGAATGGTTGAACGCTCCGTTTGCTTGACTTTAAACCTTGAGCATGTTCCCAAGATCTGCTTGGCGAGTTGGTGTAAGTTGGGGATCAGAAGAGTGCCTCTCCATGAAGCAGCTTCGTCTCATATATTTGTATCCACGACGACAAGTCAGTTGACTGTACAGAAATTGCAAGGGCCAGCATGCTGGCATGAGGCAAAGCAGCGTTTCCTACAGCGTTTCCTACAGACACCTCCGTTGACGCTGCCGCCAGTCCCAGCGTTAGCCGGACGTATCTCGGGGAGCTCCCAAGAAGCAGACAACCAAACCTCCAAGGCCCGTCTCCCGTCTCCCGTCTCCCGTCATCTCATCATTCTTGCGGGCGGGGCTCGACGAGGTCAACGTCAAGTTCAACCGGACGCCACTGAGATCGGGCCTCCCGAGCAGATTGATGACGATGAAGCCCCTCAACCACAGACGTGAGGGGCTGCCCGTGATGGATGGATGGTAGAGGTCGATCAAGTTCTCCGGCGCGGCCTGTGATAGGTTTCCTACCCAGACGTCGCTTGTCGGGTCGTCGTGCTGGGTGGAGCATGTCACTCTCGCCCTGCCAAGACGCGCCAAGCGTCGAGATTTTTTCACGGTCACCTGCCCGGCCGCTTCACAGTACGCAGGGACGAGGATGAGGGCGGTCCCTGAACTGTGTGGTACGAACCGCCTAGACTTCCCCTAGAAAAAAGGTCCTACAGTGGACCTTGGTAGGACTTTGTTTCGAGGTACCTCTCCCTGAGCTTGAACTTGTCACTCATTTGATTCTCGCCTGGCTTTTGGCCTTCGACAGGATAAACGGGGAACATGTAAATATATATATTGGAGAGGGTGATGTTCTTTAACCATACCCCGCCGAATCTCCAAGCACTGGACTCCTAGACTGGTACTCAGGATTTTCTCCAGAATGATTCAAGCTCGTCGACCAAGAGTCACAAGAGATGCTGGACCTGGAGGCCTTCATGTTCCGAGTCCTGCATCTGAACTCAAGTCGACGCGTTGCCAAGCATCAGGTCAAGCTGCCAAGGCCAAACACCTGGAAGGAGTCTGTCCCTCAGGCCATTATTGGAGGAGTCGCCGGACGCCAGCTGGAAACAAGCGTCGTGAGATCGCGCGGGGACTCGCAACCTCAGGTCGCGAGGCCGAGAGCGCGGGGCGCCTCGTCAATCTTCAAAACCCTGGCCCCCTGCCAGTGATCAATGGCCCCCCTGCTCGGCTCGGGAATGGAACGCAACGACCAGGCGGGGCGAGATCCGGCTTTCCTTTTACAACTTCTTTCTCAACAGCCTTTCATCTCCTCTCGAGGAAGAACTTGTCCAATGCTCCTACTTGGACAAGATACAGACCTCCAATCGTCCACCAATGGCCTCGTAGCGTTCACCGAGACGGCGAGGTCGAGGTCACCGGCCGGCTCCGGGCTGCACGTCTTTCGTTTAACGAGACCGAATGCGGTTAGAGGCATGCCCAGGCCGTGACAAGGCGGGGATCTGCCACCCTAATGCAAGGCTTGGAATCGAGCTTTTCACATCTCCGAGGGGAGGGGGCGTCACTCACCTTGCCTCCGACGTCGGTGGGAGATGGTAATACATAGTGCCGTTGAGACTGGCATCGAAATGTCTGGTTGAGCCATGAGGTCATGGACATGGCATTTCATGACGCCGTTGCCCGTATAGACTCCCCAGGACGTTACAGACTGGCAGAAGCGTTATTCCCCCGCTTGCAGGATCCGCTCGCTCCCAGGAAGTACATGCAGCATTCACTTGCGGAGGGCTGCCTTGAGACACGGCATAAACCACGTCTGGTTGGCCTGGTGGAGGATTTGATGATGATGTCCGATGCAAGGCCCTCATCCCCTCCCCTTCCAACATGAGTTCGGGGTGTTGCCTGCTCCCGCACTGGTCTGCAAGACACCCGTGAGCCTCGTACACACCTGTACGACATACTCATGCTCGTCGTCTTAAGAAGAGCCGACGAGGGGAAGAAGCCGTACCGCCATTGGCAGGGACTTTGGCTCCGAATCGGGCGATGGCGGTGGAGGAACACTTGACATCTTCTGGAACACTTCTAGCGTCAGCGCTAACGCAGAAGAGACATTGCTGCCGCCGGACTGGACAAGCCCATCCCACAAATTGACGTCGACAACACCATCGAAGAGGTACAGATGCAATCTCCTGGCGAGGCATTTTCGACATGATGAAATTGGAGGTTGCGTGGGGGGCGCACCTCTTCATCGTCAAGAGATGATGGAGAGAGGCTCTGCGGCCATGCCGCGCCGCGCAAGAACCAACAGCCATTGGGATCACTACTCGCCCAGCAACCGGCGTGCTTTCGTTGACCGCCGAATGTTTGAGAATGTGGTATTTCGAGCCCATGGTCTGCCGGTTTTTTTGGACAGCATGATGAGATGCAGGTCCCTTAGGGGTACGTCGTGGACATTGATGCCAGGTACCATCTTCCGTAGTCGTTCATGCCGCTATTGTCTTTACAATGGGATCCGAGGGCCGCCATAAGACGCAGGGCACTGCTACTGTTGGGTTGTTGATGTCCTGTTGGCCCTGTGCTCTTCTCGGGATGGATACCAGCGAAACCCATTTCTCGTCAGTGTTCTTCTTCAACCCCATCACCCTAGATCAATTTGAGAATGCCTCGCCGCCTGCTCGCATCACGTTGGTCCGAAACGGCAAGTCCAGGTCGACAGTAACACGCACTGTCTTCAGGGAGGGCCTCCATGGAAAAGAGCCCGGTCGTCAAGACGAGTACGCGACAGTGTGTCGAGTTTTGTCGACGTGCCCGTAGAAAAGACCATGTCCGGGATGCTGATGACCTTGTGGGAGTTCGGCTTCTGTGGAGATCGGAGACCTTGGGAGCGTCCGAGGAGAGGATCAATGTCCGTTGCGGTGACTCGTCGCAGGCTACCGAAGAGTTTTCGAGATGGGCAATATTGTTATTGGAATGGCCCAGGAGGATGATCCAGAACGAGAGTCGAGGCAGAACGTGGACTTGGTCGAGTCGCGTAGCAATATGTCGTGTGGTAGGTAAGAGGAGGCTCATCGATATGTCGAGTGTCGGCGGTATCCGGACGGGAATCGAGCGGTCGAAATGGCAACAGCACGTCGGCGACGATTTGAGGCTCTGATTCTCGAGGTGAGTGGCGTCCAGACAGGCGATGGTGGACGGTTGAGAGTTGTTGATTCGGGACATGATGGTCGGTCACGAGACCTCGGGCCGTGCACATCGGCCCCACAACACCCGAGCTCTAGCCACTGAAAAGTCTCCAAACGACCACACCGCCAAAGCTGGCACCCCGGTTTGTTTACTTCGGTAGTCGCGCGAGCGAATCAGGGCTTCCCTACCACTTTTTGGTTCCCCTTCTCCATTTTCTCACGGCCCAACCGTTTCGTCCTGACATCATCTTCTCCTCTTTCCATTCCAGCACGAAAGCGCCGACCGCGAAGCCGGACCTGTGCTCTGCTACTACCTACTTGCTGCTGCTGCTGCATGTTTGCACCACGCGACCAAATACCTCAACCTTGGCTCGCTCAGTCAATTGCTCAACGCTGACCGCTGACCGCTTAACATCATGGCTCGCCGCTCCGCGCGTTTGGCGAGCACCTCCAAGGTGAGCAGAAGCTGCACAACGGCCCGTGAAGACAGAGCGACGCTTCAATGCCTCGTCTCCTCATCGTCTCTACCCTCGCCCATGCGCTGACCGCCTTTCTTCTTCTCCCCTAGCCGCCCCAGCCCAGACCCGACGAACTTAGCCTCTCTTCCGTCGCCGAGCGCGATGACAGCCCCCAAAACGCCCCTCCGAGTCTAGACGCCATGGTCTCGTCTCCAGCCGTCCCCAAGACCCCCAGAGGCGCCGGTCCCATCAAACTCGCCATGTCCGAGATGCACCCTTCCCGCGCCCATCAGACCATGGCGCCCCCGTCGTCAGGCCTGCGTCTGGGCTTCACCGACATTAAGCCCACGGCGATTCGCGATGGCCGCCTCCCTGCCGCCATCCAATCCACTCCTTCCAAGATCGGCGTCCCAAGCTCCGATTTTACCTTTAGCTTCCCGCGACGTGTTGGCGCCGAGATTCAGCTTGGCCCCGAGGCTCGTCGCATGATGGAGGAGCTGCGAGAAGATGCCGCCAGGATTAAGGAGCGTCTCATCGCCCAGCGCAACGAGGAACCATCTGAAGACGAAGATAATGTCACGTCTCGCAAGTTCGCCAAAGCCAAGGGAAAAGCCGGCCGTTTCAGTGCCGCCCACATGGCTGAGTTCAAGAAGATGGACTCGATCGCCAACCACCCCTCGGCCTACCGAGCACAGGCAGGCCGAGCCACTCCTGTCAAAGGCACTCCGCTCAAGGGGGGGATCAAGCGAAGCCAATCCAAGGCCAACCTTGATGAACCGGACCGCGCCACTCCTGCCACGGCTACTCCTCTCAAGGCAGGTGTCAAGCGAAGCCAGTCAAAGGCCAATCTGGACGAACCTGGTTCAGTCCCATCGACGCGACGACAACTGGCGATGCCCGCGCCCGCTCTGCGCTCAGCCCTCAAGAGCAGGCCACCTGTAGCCCCCTCGGCGATGAAGCGACCCCGGCAGCACATCGACGACGATGCCTCCAGCCACCGCCCCGTCTCCCGCGATGGCACCGCCATCCCTCGGCCCAAGTCTGCTGGTCATGGACCGGGCACACCTAAGCCCAAGGCCAGCTTTGCCTCTCTCATGACACCTACCAAGTCTTCCCTCGCGCGGGCGGGGCCGAGCACACCGTCGCACCTTGGCTTGACCAAGTCGGTTTCCAAGTCGGCCTTGAGCGGCATCCCTCGATCTGCTGCCACCGCCAATACCCCCACCATTAGCCTTGTCGTGGAGAAGGAGGAGGTCGCCGTCGAGGCCAAGGCTTCCACCACCGGTGGCTTTGACAAGGTCAAATCCATGTTTCAGAGGACCAAGGCCAGCATCGCCAAGGCCAACAGCACGATTCCCATGCCCGCCTCCCGAACTCCGGCTGCCCCTCGGGCCGAGAAGGAGGCCCTGCCCGCTCCGGCGCCGATGACGACCCCTCGCAAGCTCACCAAACGCGTGGCCTTTACGCCCGAGATTCAGCGCGCAGCCGTGGCCCAAAACTCGCCTTCTCCTACCAAGACTGGCATTCCTCGGTCCAAGACCAGACCAGACCGCGCCGACGTCTTTTATCCCAGCCTCGAGAGCATCATTGCCAAGGAAGAAAAGGCAAGGGCCGTCGCCTACCCCGACCTTTCGTCAAGCCGCGCTGAATCCGAGTCAACGTCCGGCGACACCATCAGGTCGGCCGACCCGCTGGGCCCCAGCAGCTTCACCTTCCGAAGCGACCACACCATCAACTTTGCCTCTCCCTCGCTCTGCTCTCCCCCCCGCCAGGCTAGCGTCCGCCAGGTCCGCCCGTCCATCCTGCCGACCGAGAGCATGCCCGGCAGTTTCCCCTCGTCCATCCTGGTAACCAGCCCTAACAAGGAGAATGTGGCGCCTCGCATGGTCTTTTTGGCGAATCCGCACGGCATGTCGCACAAGAAGCGCAACCGCCCGAGCACGGACGAGCAGGACGCCGAGGATGAGGCGGCGGAGCGCGCAGCCAAGAAGCGCAAGCAGAATACGGTGCCCGAGGGGGATGCCCTCCTCGCGCCGAGGCTGCTTGCGAGTGCCAAGCGCCAGCTCAGCAGTGCCAAGAAGCCGGTGAGTGCTGCGACGCCGAGCCCGGTCAAGAAGCGCGCCGGCATTTCGATGAGTCGGCTGAACATGCTCTCGCGTCCCAAGATGCGCAAGTAGGAGTGTCGGCGACATTCGGGCTGGGAGAGCCGGGCACTTGACAACGTTTCGCGGGACCAAGAACAAGACGCGGGCCTGGCTTGATGGGTATGGCGGTGATGCGCCAGATGCTCAAGTTCCCATGCGCATGTGGATATGGCTGGAGCGAGGATGTGTTGTTGGCTTCCAATACCCTGGCGAGTACACAGTTTCGCTTTGGGGAGTTCAACCAGTTCGTCCTCTGTACATCAGTTTTCGGCACGAGCGAGCCTGTCTGTCTCGATGTTGGGCATTCTGGCCTTGGATTCTCAATCTAGGGTTCATAACTGCATATTCGTTTGGGGGAGGGAATATGGGTTGGTTTGTACGATTATGACGTCTGCATTTGTTTGGCTTTGGCTTTGTTGGAGTAACGGGACGGGCAACAACGGGTTGGGGGATGACTCGGTCAGGGCGGTTCTTGGACAAGGACCGGCGTTAAATTGATGATGTGGGTTTCGGCAGCTTTGCTGGACTCTTGGTGGCGTTTGAGGTAGTGTGGGAAAATGGTAGAGTTATCATGACTGTCCCTTCTGCTTTTGCCTTGGTGAATGTGTGGTAAGAGCGCCTGTGGTTGTCGGGGCGGCGGGATTCTCTCCCTCTCTTGTTTTGATTGTCGGCACAACTGTTTCCTCGAACATCAGAGCACTGCTCATAACCAGAATATTATTGATCCTGTATTCTTTCCGGTTTGGACCCTCGCCTCCCTCCCCTCTCGACATCATCTTCCAGCGACACTCGAAACACCCCAACCCGTCCCCATCAACCTATCTAGTACTACCCCCCCAGCCATTCCAGCAACCCCAAGCCCATATACAATGCCCCCCCTCACATTCACATGCACCCTCTGCTGGCGTCCCTCCCCGCCCCCCTCGCACATCATCAGCCCCCGCGGCTCCGCCCGCCTCGCCTGCGCGCCCTGTTACGCCGCCCTACTGGACCTCGCCGTGTGCTGGGTGTGCGGGGAGCTCGTCGTGCGCGGCGACGAGTGCGTCAGCCTCGGGTGGTGTTTTTGGCATCGCGCGTGCTATGGGTGCTTAGTCTGCGGGTGTCGGGTGTTGGTTAGGGGGGTGGGGGTTGGGGAAGTTTTTTCTACCGAGGGGGGTGGTTATCGTGTTGGTGGAGGGGAGGATCTGGGACGGGGAAAGGGGAGGGAGGTGGAGGAAGTGCCGCTTTGTGGGAGGTGCGTGGGGGAGGTGGGAGGGGAGGGGGAGGAGTTCAGGGGGGGTGGGAGGAGGTGGGAAGGGGGAGGGGTGAGGAGGGGGGTGGAGGAGGGGGAGGGTGCGCAGTGGATGGATGGGGAGGGAGGGTATGGCGGCGAAGAGGGGGAGGGGGTATTTTATGTGTCGATGTCGAATCCCATGGGCGAGGCAGGGTTCAGGCCGAGTCGGACGAAGCCGATCCCGGTGTGGATGCAGCCGTTTCGGAGGAGGACGGATGACGCTTTGTCGGGCCAGCGGCAAGGATTCAACGGTTTGTCGGGTACTTGTCCGCAGAAGATAATGTCGTGCGAGCCTCGAGACGGTCACATACCGGGTGTGGATGGACCTGGGTCGGCCGCGGACTCGGATAACTCCCTGCTGGCCCGAGAGCTACCGTTGGTCGCCATCGAGCCTCTTCAGCTGCCACGCTATCGTCCCGCGGAACGTGTCGCTGCCGACGTGAACGGATCTTTGTCGTCGCTCGGTGCATACCACACTCCTCCAGAGTCTCCTGAACGCCCCGCCGGGAAGAAGCGGCCCAAGACGGCCCTAGATGTCAAACCCGAGGAAAGAAATAAATCCGTCGAGACACTAACAGAGCACCGGAAGACAAATCCCATCAAGCACAACACCATCAAAGACCACAGCAACGGCGCTCGAGACTTCCCGCAGAAACCCAGCGAGGCGAACCAAGCCTCGGCGCAAAGCAGCAACAGCTTCAACCGCCCAAGAGTCTCAAAGTCCGCCACGCAACTGGAATCGTCGGCGTCCAGGCAGCGACACCAACTGATAAAAAAGCCTGGCACATCTGGACGCCCCTCCATTCCCGTTCGACGGAGTAACCACCAGGCCGAAACCTCGGTGCGCGGGCTTCGCAATCATGACGACCTGTTAAAGCGGAACGAAAACCCTAGGGTTGAAGCTGGGTTCATCGGTCGTCAAGGTAGAGCCGTCGTTGAGCCGGCATCCGCGGTGGAAGCAAGGCGTATGCGGAGCAATACTACTACTAGGGAGCGGACTGCTGCAAGAGACCAGACTGCTATCGTCCATGATCCGATACACGAGGTCGAGGTACGGTTCCAGCGGCAGGTCAAGAAGGCGCGCAGTATACAGACAGAGTTGAGCCGGTTGTTTGGGCTTTGAAATTACCTATACAAGCCCTTCCTGTACGATGAGTATAGATTAGACGGTATTATTTGATTACATCCTATTCTTGCCTGTATTTGTTGACTTGAGGAAAAGGAGAGATGTCGTTGTAAGGCTGAGATTAATGCTGCCCAGGAATGCATGTGGCGTTTGTATCAGCCAACCACCAGCTGCCACCGCCCCCCTTTCCTTATCAAAGAGCAATCAGTCCCCAGCCTCGCGCCCACCACCATCTGTTCAACCAAACCTCAACACCACAACCACAGTCACAACTTTCTTTACCCATCGCCTCTCATCCAAGACACCAATGCCAACCACCGCCAACTAACCCCAAACAACCGCCCACCAACCCCCCCCGCCACCATGGCCCCCATCAATCCCGACCAAGCCCTCATCCACGGTCCGCCCCCCTCCCCCCCCAAACCCCATCCCCCAATCCCCCGCCCCGTCCTAACCACCCTCCCCAGAACGCCTCCAAAACACCCTCCACGACCTCTACACCGCTCTCCTCCAAACCGCCACCTTCGACCCCGCCGGCCGCCCCTCCTCCACCACCCTCTCCACCACCCTCGCGACCCTCGACGACTCCCTCCGCGGCGTCCACGAGCTCGCCTCGTCGTCCACGCACCCGTCGCCCGGCGTCCCCGAGACGCTGGTGCACTACGTCGAGAATGGGCGCAACCCCGACATTTACACGCGCGAGTTCGTGGAGCTGGTGCGGCGGATGAATCAGCTGATGCGGGGCAAGATGGGGGGGTTTCGGCAGTTTCGGGATGTATTAGGAAGGGAGATCGAGGGGGCGATGGAAGAGTGTAGGGGGGATGTGGAGAGGGTTATGGGGGGACGGGGGGGAGGTAGGTGGAGGATCTGGGGAGTAGGGGGAGGGGGGGGGGGCGGGTGGCGTTTTGTTGAGGGGGGTGGTGATTTACCATACCAGGACGGTTAAGGTGGGCATGGGATGGGATTTGGAGTTTGTGGCTTGGGTTTGGCTTGTTTGTCGCGGTAGGCCGACGAGAGAGAGAGGTTATGGCTGACTTTGCAGAGGGAGCCCAATATAAAAGACATGGAACCAAGTGTAGAGCCGAGAGCAATGTCCATTCTATTCAACAGGTATGGTTACAGTGGGTGATACAGTGGTACAAATCCGAGTGCCATGCCATGCCAAACACTCCCTCCCATCATCGCTGCTCCGGCACAAACATCGCTGAGCCGTACTACAAGTACGAGACGGACACTCCAACGCCCGTCCGCCTCATTGCCATTATACAAAGTCTACCCACATCTCTAACCAGACATCCATCCTCTCCCTCGGCATGCACCTAGAAAAACTCCAAAACGCAAATCGGTTCCTACTCCAATGTCCCCAACCATGATGCAAGAAACAAGAATGCACGCCAACAACGACGTCGGCCGTGCCCAGCCGGTATCATGCCTCGCCAAAGTCCCCCCCCCCCCCCCCTCAGTCCGAAAGCGCCTGCAGCGCCTGCCCCAGCGGCACGATCCTCAGACTCCTCCCCCTCTTGAGCGGCGTCGGCGCCGCCACCCGCTCCACCGGCGGCGATCCGCCGCCCATGACCGTCGGGCTCGCCGCGTCGTCCCACTTGCGAAACACGGCCTTGAGGTCGCGCGGGATGCCCTCGAGCACGACCGTGGATATCGGCACAAACGGCCGGTCCTCCATGCCCGCGGCAAGGATGGCGTACTCCTGGGCAAAGTCGAGCGCGTTGTGGAAGGCGGCGTACTGGTGCTGCGAGCGCGCGCCGACGATGATGTAGAGCTCAAAGAAGGCGTCGAGCACGTAGATGTTTGTCGGGAGCAGGTCCGTCTGCTTGAACGGGGCCAGCTCGGCGATCTGTGACTCGGGAGGGGGACTTTTAGCCGCCGTCGACCACGACGGGGTCATCATCAAGCGGGGGGAGAAGAAACCCACCTGCTGCTGCTGCCGCGTGTCCGCGGCGCTCGAGCAAAACAACCGCCCGCAGTACCGGTCGTAGTTGGGCTTCAGCCGCCAGTGGTCCGCCGAGTGCGCGCGTGTCCCGCCGTCAAAGATGTCCCAGAACGTCGACGGCTCCCGGCCCTCGTCCACCTCGACCAGCTCGCCCATCAGCGCGAGGTCCATGCCCACCAGCCGCGCGCACCCGAGCTCGTCCACGTCGCTGCCCTTGCCCTTCCAGAGGTAGCACTGGCCCTGCTGCGTGATGAGGTAGGGGAACCCCGAGCACAGGTTGGACGGCGCAAAGTCCACCTCGTCAAACACAATCTGCCCCATGTAGCGGCGGCCGCAGAGCATGTTGGACGCCAGCGAGTCGTACTTGTTGCTCGACCCGCGCCGCACAATGACGATGCCGCCCAGCGCCTGCAGGAACTCGGACGTCTCCTTGCCCTGCACGAGCTTGACGAGCTTGCCGCCAAAGTTTCGCGCCTCGCGTTGCGCAAACAGCAGCGCGTCGTCCACAGCCGACTGCGGCATCTCGTCGCCCGCCCAAAAGTAGACCTCGCTAACCTTCTTTCCGGCAGCGTTGACAAAGGTGTGTGGGCACAGGTACATCTCGCGCTCAAAGAGCACGCGTTCGTAGTGGGCTGGGACAGGAACCTTCTTACCGTCGCTGGAAAACTGGAACAGCTGGAACACCTGCGTCTGCACCTTGCTGCCGCCGGCAGGGCGTCGGGAGAGGATGTCGGCCGTGTCGGCCGTATACGTCCTCTTGGGTCGGTCGTCACCAAAGAACTCGGCCAGCATGGTCGAGACCTCCTGGCCGTACTTTGTCGGAGAACGGGCCGGAGACGTGATGGGGGTTCGCGACGAGCTGGCTCGTGTGGGACTGGGCGGCTGTGGCAGCGGCCTTGCGCCCTTGAGCGGCGGCTGGGGCGCTTGCTCCGGCTCGGGGGCCTTCTCCCTCTGTCCCAGACCAAGGCCGATACCACCAAAGAAACCACCCCCGCCCGACTTGAGAGGAACCAAGGGCTTGGGTTCAGGCTTGCTGGTTGTCGACTGCCTTCCAAAATAGCCGGATGGTTCCTTGGTAGGGGATGCGGGTCGGTCCTTGGTTGGTGATGATGGTCGCGATTTGGTCGGCTCTGGGGCAGGAGACGACGCCTTTTGCTCGTCCATGAACTTTGAGATTCTCTTCATGTCAAGCTTCCTGGGAGACGAGGGCGGCAGGGGCGATTCTTCGCCGCCGTCGGCCGGCTTCGACTGCTGGCTCATGGCGGCCAGTGCTGCAACCTGCTCGTGGACCTTGGTCGGAGAGCGCGGTCGAGTCTTGATGGGAGTGTCGACAATGGCGATGGGTCGACCAGGGGTCATGGGGACTTCCTCTGTCCTCTTCCTGGACGAGTCAACCAGAGAGATGACGTTGCCAATGGACTTGGACCTTTCGTGCACCAGCGACCTTCTCGAGTCCACCAGGGGGATGACATCTGGCCTGGATGCCGGGAAGGGCCTCGACGGCTTGGGTGGCGTGGCCGGTTTCTCCAATCGGAGGGGACTCGTTGGGTTCTCGAGCCTCAGAGTGCTAGTGGGCTTCGCAGGCACCCGTGGGCTTTGTGGTTTCGACTGAGGTGGGGTGGCGGCCTGGACTGCTTCTACAGACTCCTTGGCCGGCGCTCCGACGGTGGTGGGCGCCTTCCTCTTCGGTCCACGGGCTCGACCCTTAGTTATGTGCGTCAGTTGGGGACCGGGCCCAGGGGTTTCCACTTCAGCGGGCCGAGATCGAGGGCTGATGGACAGGTCTGGGCTCTTGGATGAGCCTGACGGCGCGGGAGGACCTCTCGCCAACATGCCAGCCAAGGCAGGATTGAATCGGTCTGCCAACCCACCAGCCACTTTACCCTGGAGACGGCCAGGGGCGATGGCCTCCTTTTGCAGGGCGACCTTGGGTTCCTGCCTCCCAGCAGGTTCCCTGTCCTGTTCGGTTGTAGCCCTCGAGAGGGCAGAGGGGGCAATTTCTGCGTCGCGCCTCGAGCCGGTGGACAAGTAGCTGGAGCGAGCAGACTCCGAGGCAGCGCCGGGGGTGGCGAGGGGAGTTTCGGCGGTCCTGAGGTCGTGCCTGGAGCCCGTCCGTTGAATCTCCAGCCTCTTGGCCACGCCCTCGGGAATGGGCGTCTCACTGGATACACTGCCGGTTCTCGACACAGACCGGCCGTCCAGCTGGGCTTTTTTGAAATCATCCTTCTTCTTTAGGATGGCCTCCTTAAATTCATCGACTCGCTCGGTTTTCTTGGGACCTCCAGTAAAGGTCAGGGACGCTTTGCCCCGCAAGATGTTTCCTTTGAGCTCGTCAGGCGCCACGTAGTTTTGCGTCGTTGCCTTCCGCAGCTTGCCAAACACGTTCTTCAGCTCATCCGGCTGTGATGTACTTGTTCCCGGAGGCGGGGCGCGGGGCTTGAGGTTGGATCGGAGGTCTTTGACGGACGGTGGATCTCGTTTCATCCTGGGAGCAGACCCATCGTCAGACGCGCCCTGGCTCTCGCTTCCGGGATCTTCGCTTCCTCTCCTAGACGACGCCTTGGTAAGATTGCCGCGGAAACCGCCGAGCGAGGGTTTGTCCACTGGTGATGTGGCCGGTACTCCAGGGAAGAGCCCGAGTCCAACGGGCTTAACGGTAGAACCCATCGGGGTCGATCTCAGAAGCCCACTAGGCTTCACCTCTGGCTTCTTAGGCACAGCGGCGACCAAAGGGCTCTGGGTCGAAGGGCCGGTCTTGTGAGTCTTGACCTTGTTGAGCTCCACCATCCACGCCGGCTGGGTGGAGGCGGGCGGTGTGGGTTTGGGCTTGGGGGATTCGGGCTTGTTGAGGGCGGTCTCCAGCCAGCTAGCTTTGGTAGGACTCCATCTTCGCGGATCCATCGTCTTGGACGGACTTGTTGGAGGTGTTTTGTCGCCCTCGTGTTTGCCCTCGGTGGCGGTGGACTTGGCAAAATAATCCGGCTTGTCCTCCCTGCCGTAGCTCGATGTCGGCCTTGATGACGGTCTCGAGGTTGGCTTTGACGTCGGCGTTGTGGATCCGTCCCCGATCGTGCTGCCCGGTCGGGAGGGTGACTTGGCAGTGGCGCTTCGTTGAAGGGCATCGACGCTGGGTCGGTTCGATATCACGCTGTCGGCGCGCTGCAAACCGCCAGGCGAGGTGACACTCCACCGCTTCACGCTATCCGAGCGCTTCATCATGGCACTCTGGACAAAGCCGCCCATGCCCTTGGTCGGAGAGGGCGTCCTGGTTGGGGAGGCCCGCCCGGGCGTGGTCGGCGGCCGCGTGATGGACAATGGTTCGCTGTCCCCTGCCGCAGGGCGGGTAGGCGGATCGAGTCGCGGGGCATTGCCGAGAGAGAGGGATGTGCTGGATTTGTGTGCAGAGGCAGGCGGTGGAGAGGTGGCAGGAGACCGAGGCAGCTCCCTGGGCGGTTGGGGCAGTTCTCTGGATGGTTCCGCCGCGCCGTCCCGCGTCATGCCCGGAAGCTGGCCACGGAGGGCAGAAAGGTCAAGCGCATTCTGTTCTTCCACTATGTTTCGTCTGTATGCGGCGGAGCCCTGGCCCCGATCAGCCGTTTGCCGAAACCACGTCGGGTCCTTCCCGGCGAGCGATTGGGCGATCTGGCTACGGCTCATGGTCTCGTCTTCTGCCGGCGCCGCATCAGAGAGGCCGGTGGAGGACCGCGCAGCATTCTCGACCGCCATGGTTGAGAGAGGGCGACTTTTGGGGCGGTCCGAGCCTCGAGACGGCGGTCGCCTCTGCCACGAAAGCGGCGAGCGAGGGGCACCGCCGGCCGTGGAGGACGAGGTCAGACTTGTTCGCTTAGTGTCCGAGTCGAACAGGGAGTCGTTCTCCTTGGTCGGCGAGTCGGAGAAGTCGGTGGCGCTGTCCATGGCTCCCGACGAACGGACAGGACGCGACCGGGGACTCCCGGAGGATTCGAGGTCGGGGGAAAAGAGGCCGATGCCGTCGGCGGCAGGATTGAGGCTGACTCGGTGCGAGGTAGGCGAGGGGGTGTTGGCGGGGGAGGATTTTTGAGGAGAGATGGATCTGGCGCGTTCTGTGAGGGGGGAGCACGGCGGTCAGCCTCGGGAAGGGAGCAGCAGTGGTAGGTGGGTATGATATAGGAGAGGGCCGGTAGCACAAGCAAGTCAACAGAGAGGACGGCTCCAAGCAGAAGGGGGGTCGCGGGGCGAAGACGGGTTCGGTTCCGTGTCCGTGGCCGTCGGGTGTGGTGGTGGAGCTGGTGGTCGTCGGGGCACTGAAGAAAAGGGAAAAGGGAAGAGGGAAGAGGGAGACATTACCTGCGCGGCGGGCTTGACGCTCCCGCTTGTCTTGCAAGATCTGTTCCTCGAGGTCTCTGCTCCGGGCTTCGTCCTCCTCCTCGCGACGTTCCTTGAGCAGCTCAACAGAACGCAAAAAATCAGACACAGCGGAGTCCGACATTGTTTATTTTGCAGGTTCCGGGCCACACATGGCATAAGAAGGGCAATGCGGCGTGCAGGGTGATCCCGGGGGCAGACCGATGTCAACATGCAACCAGGGCGTCTAACGGATTACGGGTCCCGCGTATGGATGTAGGGATGGGATGGATGGATGAGGGATGCTGGATGCTGGATGATGCCGATGGATGGAAACGACAGAGGGGTATTTTTTGATGCTACACTGCAGCCCGTGGGTGAGTGGGTGGCCCTTCAGCGGGACGGGGGGCCTCGAAACTTGGCCAGGGGGGGGTTCTGTGGAGGCGTTCTGACTCTGGCCACCCGAGGTCAGGGCACAGGCCACACATCTGGACGATGCAACCATCGATCGTCGTCTTGTAACGGGAAACATGCCCTACCTTTTTTCCGTGCATTACCCTCCCGTCATGTTTCAATACGTCCCTTTTATGACCCCAAAGATTCACTGCAGTGCGGGTATTCTTTTTGCTGGTTTCACAAAGAACATCGAGGCATGTCCCATCCGAACCTTGCAAAATCTTTATCGTACGAATTCGAAAAGCAAAAAAGGCTCCATCCATTGCCATGACAACCATTCCACATCTTGCTCAAACCCGAACCGAGCCCACAACATCGGAACATGTGCTCATCAGTACAAGAAGAGGCGGGCCTTTGCATCCTCCACCACCCACGCCAGCCCTTCCTTGAGATTCTCCCCCGTCATGGCGCTGCACCGCAGCACATTCCACCGATGAGACTTGATCTCGTCCAGTCGCAGGGCCCCCAAAATCTCGTCGCTCGTCATACACCCGACGACGTCCGTCTTGTTTACAAAGACGAGAAGGCTGGCCCCTGAGAGCCGCTGTTGTGTGACGGGTGTTAGTCTAGTACCACAGCGGCAGTAGTCCGCCGGGTCGGGAGAGTCTGCATCGCCTTCGCCATCCCGCGTACCTCTTCCTGGAGCAGCCCATGCAGCTCCTCCCTGCAGTCGTCGATGCGCAGACGGTCGGTTGCGTCGACTACCCAGATCAGGGCGTCGGTCTTTTCAAAGTAGTTTCTCCAGTAGGAGCGCAGTGTCTTTTGTCCACCGACGTCCCCTGTGCGGTCAGCCTTGTGGGAGGGGGGTCGTGGGGATTTGATGGTAGTGACCTACAGATGTTGAGCTTGTAGCTGTTCAACTGTCAGCAGTGACGTCCGACTCAGTCCCCAGACAAAGCTCACCCTTCGTAGTCAATGGTCTTGATGATGAATCCCAGGGTAGGGCTGACGGTGTTGACATCCTCGCCCATGATCTTCTTGACAATGGTTGTTTTCCCAGCATTGTCCAGCCCGCTAGACCATGTCATCAGTTCAGTCTAGGTATCAAACGAGAAGCGATTCACAAACAGCATCAAGATCCGGAGTTCCTTGTCCTTGAGTCGGGCTTTTCGTAAAATCGACAGCATTTTTTCTGTATCTGCGGTGTTTGTGAGGGTACAAGAAGATGTTGGAGGCAATGAGCTCTGTGGTTTCTGTCTGTTTGGGTTGTGTACAACTCCTACCCCTGTCGGCCAGTCAGGAGGTTGTCGTTGGAGAGGTGTTGTGTGACTGTCGTTCCTGAAAAGGTGGGCCTGGGAGAAACAAACACCAATCATTCCCTGGCTGGCTTCTTCGTTGCACGTGATCACCCTCTTCACGACCACCTCCCAGCTCGACAACCATCTCTCGTGTCTGGTGCCTGTCAGCCTTTCAACGCTGTGTATTTTTATTTTGAATACTTATATATCTTGGAGTATATTGTAGACGAGCCTAAGATGCTGTGCACGCATCAATACCGAGGGCAGAGGCCCCATAACGAGCCCCCATTGTCTCGTCGTCAACAAATATTTTAGGTTTGTCCAACAAGGGCCTAAGCAACGATCCGACTGCTGATACCGCTTATTAACTATTACTCAACTGGCTCTCGTCAGCACATGTGGTAACAGTGATGACTTTTATACATATGGAATTCCTTCAAGGTGTCGTCGAAGCCGGTCTCTCGAGTTTAGATAACGTCTTATCTTGGCACACCCTGCAGTGAGTATATCCAAGTATATCAGATGAAATCCAGAGCAGCCTATCTGCAGAAACACGTGTTGGTGGTCATGATAAACAAAAGGGACGCAAGCTAGCTGGCCTCCAGTTTGGGCTACTTTAGCACATGACTGTAGGGCACTCTTGCCCTCAAAAGTCCGCACAAGAAACTTCCAGCACCATTGCAATTCTCGCGCCTTCTATCCCACAGACATCACCTTTCTCAAACCCCCCCCCCTCTCATGTAAAGATCACCATCAGCACTTCGACTTTCGCCGCCGTCTTGCCCATCGCTCAATCGTTCATTCTCTCTGCTACTCTTGTCGTCAGCTGCCATTGGCCTCTCGGCTCTTCACAAAGCCCAAGAAGCATCCAACCGATCCTGTGTTGGGTATCTCGACGGCACGAACCACCCCTCCAACCGTTACGGCCAAATCGCTAGGAGCTTGACACCTGGTAGGTGAGGATATCCTGGAAGATGTCCCCGTATTCACAATCCAGAGCAAGCTGACGTATTTTCGCAGCCCTAGCCTAAAATGCCAGAACTCCCTGGTGTGGATATTGACAACCCCGAGGCAGTTCAAGATTTCCTTGACGCAGCCTTCATGCCTCGCAAGCGGCACCCCCCGGCCACGCCGGCCGCTGCAAAACCGACGACCATTGATCAGGCTAGCCAGCCCAAGCATGTCAGGCAACAGACCCCCATCAATTCGAGGGCGAATGCAGTCAACATCCAGCCCAACTGCGAAAGCCCCTCGTCAACACGCCCAAACCAACCAGCCCTTGACCACACCCAAACCCATGTTTCGTTTGGGCCCATGCATCCACAAGACGACAGCCGCACAAAACTATACGCCCCAGACCTGACCGTACACCGAGAGCCCCGCCCGGACAGAAAATGGCCAGGATCAATTCCCTGTCTCGACAACCTCACGTCTGCCCCAGACTCCCGATACGATGACGGCCATAATGCCCATGTTCCTTCAGGTACCTGGGCCACCGCCGCTCCTGGGCCTAGTAGCCAAAAGGCCACGGACGGCGGAAAAGCGGACTTCAACTGGGACAATGCCAGCCCAATGACCTGGGTCGAAGGCGAATACCCGGATCTCGACGATGGCTCATTTGTTCACGAGGTCATTCTCCAATGGAGAACCAAGGTCATGCCCATGGCGCCGTCGACCTTTCTAGAGGAAGACGTTCCAAACCACTGGCACAGCGATGTCGACACCTACAATGGTCGTCTTCTCCGGCCAATTCACTACCCAGAAACCATGCCTTGCGTGGTGGAGAACCTGTCCGGACTGGACTGGCGACGACGGGCTTGGTCGAGCACATTGCTGGAACGCCGAAGGGCCGAGCTGGACGAACGAAAGAAGCGCAGAAACGGATTGTCTATTCACCACTGTGCCGAAATTCCCGAAAAACAGGAATCAGAATGGGACCAACCAAAAGAGCCCGAGAGGGATCCGTTGGGGCGGCTGGTGGCAAAGAAGAAGGACGACTCGCCCCGTCCTCACAACCACTTGTCCCCACGCGTGCCCTGTTACCTGCGCCCTGCCCAGGAGTCCGACATGGAGCAGGTCGCGGCCATCTACAACTGGGAGGTCACCGAGGGCATGCAAGCCCGCGACTCGGAGCGCCTGCTCCCAGCGGCCTTTGTCTACCTCTTTCACCAGGCCCAGCAGCTCGGCATGCCCTTCCTCGTCGCCGTCTATGGATCAGCCAAGCAGCCAGGAAGGCTCCAGCAGGATAACGACGTCCTCACACGCTGCATCCGCGACCCCGCCTCCACTGTCAACCCCAATCCCAAGTTCGTCGGCAAGATCCTGGGCTTTTCGTACCTCTCTGTCTGGAAACCGGGCATCTTTGGAGATCTCAACGGCAGCAGCCGGGCCACCACCCAGGTCAACCTCTTTGTGCATCCCGAATATAGACGCAAGAGGCTGGGCACCTCCCTCTTCGACAAAATCATGTCCACCATTGCGCCATCACACTTCTCGACGGATGCCTACGACTTTATCGATCCCGCGCTCAATCCGCTGTACAGGCCGTACAGAGACCACGGGGAGGGCCTCCGTCGGTTCCACAAGGTGTTCGCCATGTTCTCTGTCAAGACCAAGGTTGCCGGGCCGCATGATGCGCAGAAGAAGAAGAAGGAGGAGGGCTATGAGGACGATTTGCGATGGATGGAGGAGCTGCTGGTGGGGCAGTTTAGGTTTGAGAAGTTGGTGAGGTTCAAGATGGTGCATCGCACGCCGAGATCAAGGCCGGGGCCGGTGTATTGGATGGACGAGGTGGTCTTTGAGTATGAGTGCATGCACGGGTTTGATCCGCTTGGGGAGGAGAGGTATTAGGGGGGAAGGGGGGTTGGATGAGGACGTAATGGCAAGTGAAAAGACCGACAGAGGACAGGATGACGGCGACTGAACAAAACAACAGGATGAAGAGACGGACCTAGGTTGACGTAGCAAAAAAAAAAAAACCCCCCCATTTACATCACGCAATCCCATTGGAGTCACTCTGCAGTAGCAAGCGGAAGAGACCAGCCCTAGCTAATACCATCAATGATTCCCCACCCCCTAAGTGTGCTTGACAGTGATATTGCCAGCTCGATGTATCAACTTGATACCACCATCATCTTCCCATCGTCACCGCCCTCGCCATCCAACCACTACCCCTACTCTGAGAGAGGAGGAAAAAGGACCAAGCCCAACACAAAAAGAATTCACCAATGGTGTGTGTCGCTCTCGTCCTTCCGTCGT
The DNA here is from genome assembly GCA_030549215.1 of Schizothecium vesticola. NCBI lineage: Eukaryota > Fungi > Ascomycota > Sordariomycetes > Sordariales > Schizotheciaceae > Schizothecium > Schizothecium vesticola. Next base: position 2,418,900 of record JAUKUD010000007.1, on the reverse strand, counting down.
CACCACCATCACCGTCTGACCAAAAGAAGGGACAAATCCCACACAAAAAAAAGGAAACCAACAATCGATAGATTTAGAATTGGGGATAGATGGATGGATATTATCGACGTGGGCCTGATTTGAACAAACGCTCCCGAAGGAACAAGATTTCTAGTCTTGCGCATTAGACCACTCTGCCATCACGCCGTGCGCGCATGCATCCCTACTGCTGATACGGTGTGCGTAGTGTTTTCTAGCCTATGTATGCGTCTGCCTTTAAATTTGTCACTGCTTTGTGGGGATAGGGGTTGCCCCCTGGGTGATCAGGGAAGAGTTTGTAGTTGCGAGTCAGGAGGTCAGTTCAGGAGTGTTTGTGGATGTGTGTGGATGTGCCAATGGGCTTGGCAATTTAGGGGCTGGACTGAGAGGTAAACAAACGGACTATGATATGTACGTGCAGGCCAGAAATTGCAGGCGTCATGCCAAGTATATACAGCGAAAAGCCAAGCATCAACCCTTGCTTGACTCAGGGCATCATCCACGTAGCCCTTACTTACAAGCACTGCGAATACCACTCATTCACCACCTCGCACTTGTACGGCGCCGCGCACACCATCCCGCCCTCCCACTGCCTGCCCCCGCATTGCCCCCACCGCGGCACCGCCGCGTTCGCCTTGAGCTTCAGAATCTTTTGCGCCGCGTGCTCGGCCACGGTGACAATATACGCCGAGGGGTTCGTCGTGACGACGCCGGGGAAGATGGACGCGTCGACGACAAACAAATTGTCGGTACCCCACACCTTGGTATTGGTGTCGACGACGGCCGAGCCGTTGCGGCGGCCGTCGTCCTTGCCCATCTTGGCGGTGCCGCACCAGTGGTTGGCGCGGCGGTTCGAGTACGAGACGACCATGTTGTTGATGTAGTCGGCGGTCGTGGTGTTGGCGCTGGGTTGCTGCCAGACGAGGCCGGGGATGGCGGAGAGGGCGGAACGGACGTTGGCGAGGCCGGTGATGATGGCTTCCTTGTCGTTGGCGTCCTTGAGGTAGGGCACGTCCGAGACGATGGTGGTCAGGCTGGGGGTGATGGTCATGCGGCCGCGGGAGGTGGCGCGGCCGAGGTACTGGGAGATGGTCATGGCGACTGGAAAGGGGTTAGTTGAAGGGGTGGTTGGGGGTAGGGGGAGGGGGATACGTACGGCCGTTGGGGACGTTGAGCGCGCCTTCGACGCGCGCTTGCCACTGGAGTTGGCGGACCTTGCCGTCTTTGCCCTTGATCTCCTCCCAGAACCTGGACGCGGTTAGCTTGGGTTCGTCGGGCAGAATGAATGGCTCTCTTACATAGGTCCAATGTTGGGAGCAGCCTGGGCCAGGATACCGCTGCGCGACGAGAGATACTTGGAAGCATCGGCGGCGATGGGGCTGCGCCACGCCTCGTAAAAGTCGTAGAACTTGACGTCGGGGTGGGTGATGACGGTGTCAGTCTGCGGAAAAGTCAGCACCACGTCACAGCTTCCGTAACCGCTGAACCTACGTTGAGATGGTCATCGAGGTTGAAGCCAACCGGAAGGTTGATCCAGTCCTCGCTGCCAATCATGGTCGGGCCATCGGCCGAGGCCTTGACAATGTCGAGCTGGTCCTTTGGGCCGATACCGCTGCGCATGAGGATCTTGGCGCTACCAAAGGTGCCGGCCGACAGGACGACGCGGCCCGTGATGCTGGTAAGGTCGATGACGCCCTTGTACCCGCCGTCTCGGAAAGCTTCGACCTCGACGCCCGTGACGTGGCCGCCCTGGCGAATGACGCGCTTGACCGACGTGTTGAGCCACAGCTTGAAGTTGTTGCGACGGCTGGCCGAGACGAGGTAGGTCGCAAGGGGTCCGCCACGCTCGCCGCCCGAGAACATGAAGGGGCTGTGGGCGAAGGTGCGGTTCTTCTGGTTGGGGACGTCGTTCGCCGTGACCTGGTTCCAGCCCGCCTTCTTCAGCCCCCCCGCGAGAGCATTGAAGCCCTCCTGGTAGTAGCGCTGGCCGTCCATCGAAGGCTTGTCCGATCCCGGGATGCGAGAGAAGACGCGGTCGATGGCGGGCTTCATATCGTTGGCCTTCCACTCGGCCGGGAACATGGTGTCGAAATCGACGGCATAAGGCTTGAACCACAGGCCAGCGTTGACGGCAGTGCCGCCGCCGAGCACGCAACCGGCCATCTGGTCGGTATCGGTGCAGGCAATGCCGACCGAGTCGACCCAGATCTGGTTGCACAGACCAGGGACGTCGAAGCGGGTAAGGTTGGTGCCCTCCAGCCACGTCGGCTTGAGAGTGCCACCCCAGCGACCAGAAGAAGCCGGGCCCTTCTCGATGAGAAGCACGCTCTTTCCGGACTCGCTCAGCTTGTCGGCGAGGGGAATGCCTCCGGCGCCGCCACCAATGATGACGTAGTCAAAGGTGGTTCCTGTGGGCACCGGGACCGAGACAACGCCGGTCTCAACAGGCCCGGAGCAGGTGGTTGTGGGCGTCTTGGTGGCCTTGGCGGCCCAGGCCGTGTAGGAGGGGTTGGCAGCATCAGCGTTCAGGACAGCGCCAAAGATGCCCATGCCATTGTCGTGCTGGCCGATGGTGATTTGATCAGGGCAGGTCGGGTTGCCAGGAGCGTCAAAGGCCTGGACCCAGCCGAGAACGAGGAATCCGCCGCTGGTGGAAGCACCGCCAGTCCGGCCCTCGTGGTCCCACTGAAGACAGTTCTGGCACCGGAAGATGAGGGAATAGTGTGTCGAGTTGACCCTCGAGGTGACCTGGGTCAGCTTGGCATTGCCAGAGTATACATCGGGCATGGCATAGCCGCTGGCGTAACGGAGGGTGGTGAAAACCTCGTCTTCGTGGGGATAGGCCGCGAGGAGGAGGGAGTTCGTCATGGGACCGCCCATCGAGACACCGCACCAACCGGTGCTGGTGGCATCCTTGGAGGCGCATTCCTAGAGCCTCGTCAGCATTATGGGGGTGGTTTGGAGCAGGGGCCGTGGCAACGAACCAGGTAGCCGATGAACTCGTTGGCATCTACGGACAGGGCATCAGATGGCAAGGCCATACCAAAGGTAAAGCCACCCTGGGTCCTGCCGCTGTCCGCGGGAACACCCCATCTGTTGAAGACGATGCCGGTCTCGGCATCGGTAAAGGTCTCTGCCTCGGGACCTTGAGCGAGTGTAGGCGACAGAACTAAAGAGTCGTGTCAGCAGAGAATGGCCACGGGCAGGCAAAGCTTGACTTACACGAGGCGGCAGCCACCAAGGTGCCGAGACACTTGGAAGAGTACCTCATGGTGTCGAAAAAGAGTGACGACCGAACCTGTGCGGTTGCTCCGGGGTAGGTACGAAAAGAATGGCGAATCCCGGCTGACAGTCAGTCGGTCGGTTGCTGGACAGGAGAAGAGGGCCTGGCGGCGCCTAGATATAGCAACCCAAGCACGAGTCCCGCGCCGCGCCCCGCCTCCATGAATGCGTAGTCCAACGGAGGGGGCGGCGCGAGAAGACGGGTTCGACAGTGGTGCCCCGTGTCGGGAGCCACGGCAGGCCTGACCGTGATTACGCTTGATGGCACCGCAGGGCGCCATCCGGGGAGGAGGCGAGGGTTGTCCAACCAGGCGGGCGCCAGGCGAAGCCAAGCGCCCGAATCTCTGGGGTTTGCGGCTTGTGGTTGCAAGCGGAGGATGGCACCGCGTCGGGTCGGGACAGGCGGGCTGTCATGGCGATGAAGGGGGTCCGCAAGACCAAGGGGGGCCTAAGAGGAACCAGGTATGAAGCAAGCACTCCAGTTTGCAACCGGGACTAGGGAACCTCGTGCTGAACATCTCAGTTTCTATTTCACATCTAGTCGCATGAGGAAGATGGGCGAAACTCCACCCCAAACCGTGGGAAACCGTGGCCATGGAAATATCAGCGTAGACGGTAGCGAGATAGCAACTAGGCGCTACCAGCGAGAGAACACTATAGGTCCGGCAGTCAACCTTGTAAGATAGCTGCTCCCAAGAGTCCAAGACTGGCTTGACCCCACGCGGCCATGTTCACGAGACGCAGGAACAGCGGCAAGAAAGCTGGCCAGGGTAGCAGAGGGATCCAGGACCGTTGGAGGCGGTCCATGTTCCTGGGCAGAGCCTCCCGGGAAGCCGTCCGCTAAGCCCGAAGCGGCGCGGGAGGGCGGCTCCGGACCAGGAGCACGGCATCCCGGGGCGCCGAGAAGGGAAAGTCACAGTGGTCATTTGATCGGACAATGCCGTTGGGAGCCCGGTTTCCCCATGTTCCTGCAGAAATACAACCCCGAGGCGTGATTGAAGCGCGTCGTCGTCGACAATGCCGTCGTCGCCGTCGAGACGGGAACCTGGCGTTGAGAATCCGGGGAAGGCCTTTTGCCCGGATGGGACGCTGAAGTCTAGCTAATTAGGCTCGGCCTGCTGACCTCGAGGTTGATCAGCATTGGAGCATGTTGGACCTATGTGGTGGGTGATGACCGAGATGCATCTCTCGCGAGGGGGCAATTTTCCAAAAGAAGAAGATGAAGGAGGTTGCATCCAGGTTCCAAGATGGGGACACGCTGCTTGGCTGCCCTGTTCCCGCATCCAGCGCCTGGAGAACCTATATTTCAGAGGGCAGGCCCAAAACTATTCCTGCGAACGATGTTCCGTCCAACCCAACTTCCTCAACCACGCCCACTCCGGTTGCCACCGCCGCACCGGCGACTACGTACCGGACGTCCGGTAGTTCATAGCCGTAGCTTAGATAGTCGTTAAACACTCCATTCCATTCCATTCCTCAACCACGCCATGGCAGCGGCTGACGCTGGTGGATTCTGCCGAGATGCCATGGATCCCAAGCGATGTTGATATAGAAAAAAAAAGGCATGTTTTGGCCAAGCGAGAGACCTGTCCAGAATCCAACTAAGGGGATATGGACAAAAAAAGAAATCAACGACCCACGTGCGGCTCGAACGCACAATCTTCAGAGGGATGATTCGGTGAACCGAAATCTGACGCCTTACCATTAGGCCAGCGGGCCTTGTTGATGCAGATTTGGGGAGTTATTGGGGTCTAGCAAGGACCTCCAAGGAGCGCTTCTTGACAAAGTTGACACCTTGTCATCTCACTTTTGAACGCAGCGCCATATAATCGTCCTCGTTCTGCTTACAACTTTCTCTATCTTGCAGCAGGAATGACAATGGCAGGTCTTTGCCACTCTGAACGTGTGCTGGAAGGAAGAGCCCGGGCATCTACCCCGGACTTTCGGAAACTGCGCTCCCGCAGCCTTTTTGCCGCCGTCCCCAGCTGCATCCACCGGGAACCTGCCCGGCCTCAGGGTTTCCAGCAGGCTCACCCACCAGCCTTTGCCCAGCACCTCGGTTTGGAACCGACCCGATGTAGCATTTGTTTTTTTATGTTGAAAAAGACAAAGACATGTTCTCATACATCATCGGCCTCTTGGCCTGTGTCGTTTTCTTCTACAACCCCCTCATGCAGATGCTTTCCACGAGCCCGCCGCGCCTCATCCGGACATCTCGACCACCATTGAATCACGAGCTGCTCGCCTTGGAGAGTCCCAATGAGACCAGCCTTTGCAAACCCGACGCCTACCGGGTCCATGTTTTTTCGAGGGAGCCACTGGTTCTATACATTGAGGACTTTTTGACTCCAGACGAACGGCAGCATCTGCTGGAGATCAGGTGCGTCCCATCCATCGTGTCTTTTGGCACACTCTCTGACAGTCCCCAGCGCGCCTATATACGAGCCCTCTACCATCACCCACGACGGCGGCGACTCGGTCCACCGTGATGCCACCGTCCGAGACTCGGAAGTAGCCGTCATCCCTCGCACCAGCACTGTGCGATGCATCGAGGACCGCGCCCGGTCCGTCCAGGGCTGGCGCGACGAGGTATGGCTGGAGAGGCTTCGTGTGCAGCGCTACGGACCCAGCGGCCATTACAGCCACCACTTCGACTGGAGTAGGGCGAATGGCGGATGGGGGAGGGTGAGCTCCTTTATGGTCTGGGCGGATGATGGCGATGGGACACTCGGTGGGGGAGGGACCGAGTTTCCCCTGCTGCCCTCCAAGTCGGATTCAAGGTGGTGTGCGTTTGTCGACTGCCCAGCGGACGGTCAACAGGGTGTCGTCTTCAGGCCGCTGCCCGGCAACGCCGTCTACTGGGAGAATTTCCGGTCGGACGGCAGTGGAAGGGGGTTTCAGGAGACGTGGCATGCTGGGTTGCCCGTTGTCGAGGGGATCAAAGTTGGTCTCAATATCTGGAGCTGGGGCCGGCTGGACTGAGATGGACAACACAGTAATATTGCTGCCTCGGATCCTCTTTAGTCTGGTTGGACGTTGACGTTTGAACTCGTCTCAACTCAACAGATTGTCGATATTGAAGGTGACGTATTGGTCAGCATGGGGTTGCAACTTCCTGCACTGCGGTCGGCGGACACACCTCTCGACCGCGTAAATCCGTGTTTCGCCGAGCCCAGCAAGAAGGAGCGCACACGTCCCCGGTTGAGTCATACGACGCTCGGGACTCTGATAGGATCTCAATGCGAGGATTGCGTGGAGGTTTCCTTCCCTCTTCCGCATCCGGTTGTCGTGACTCAGGCCTCTCGATGAATTCGCGTCCTGAGGAAAGGTCGATCTGATAACGCAAGACTTGGCACCATGTCAACCACCCACCACACCACCACGCTGGGCCTTGCCCGTTTGCCTCGACTGTCGTGTGACAGGATGCCTTGCTGCTAGCTGACCAATTCCCTTTTTTTTTCAGGCAGAAAATGCCACAGATGGACATGATATCTCTCGCTTTCCCACGCCGGCGAGGGTAGCCTCTTGACCAAACCGCGCTCGGCAGTCGGGCTAAAAACCGTCCGCCCAGAAAGACCGAGATCACCCCCCAACAAGGCCCACCAAGCCACAGTCCGTGACGACGCGGCACCATGGCGGCCTTGCCTCGGACCGCCGATGTCCACACGGCACCAATGCCGTGTCGTTGGGGGATGCAAAGTTGCAACCGGGAGATAATACGATATCGCCTCCCGGACCGTCGCACACCTGCTGGTCCGGGCTGTCTCTCCCTTCTCTCGGTGTTCTGCATCTACCTATCCATCCTCCCGCATTCGGAGTTCGGCCTCGGCCTCGGTCTCATTACGGTAGTCCTCGTACAATCTGTGTGTCCGCGACACCTTCGCCTCCCCCGAAACCCATGTCGTCGTCCCCCGACGATGTCACAGCCGAGACCTCGGGCGGTGGGGATGCCGCCGCGTGTGAGCCGCTGGCCTGCACCACGTGCCGGAGCCGAAAGCTAAAATGTAAGTTGGTGTGTTGGTCGAGCTTCCGCCATCTCTCCCCCCCCCCCCCCCAATCCCGTCAGCGCCAAGCCCGTCGTCCCCGGGCCCTGGCCTCCCGGTGTTATTCGGCCGACTCCGACTAACACCCGATCCAGGTGACAGACTCAAGCCTGCTTGCTCCCGCTGTTCCAGGATCAGCTCCGACTGCGTCTATCCCGAGGCCCGGAGGAAACCAGCCTTTAAGCGGAGAAATGTCAAGGAGCTCGAAGAACGGCTTGGTATGTACATTATCACGCGTTCCCCTCTACTCACCACACACTAACCTCCATGTAGCCCAAGTCGAGGGTTTCCTGAAGCACGCCACCGAGTCGACCACTAGAAAGTCTAGCGATGCCGCTGCCGAAAACAACTCGGCATCCGAGCCTGGGTCTCCCAGCGGCTCCCCCGTCTTTGGCCAAGGCTCGCCCAAACGGCCCTTTCCGCATTTTCTCTACAACCCGCGCCGGCCACAGCAACCCCTCTTCGCTCCCGATGTTGAGTTGCCGGGAAATGAACTGCTTGGCCTCGGCCGGTTCGAGAGCCTGCCGCCGTTCGAGATGATTGAAGAGCTGTAAGATCAGGTGCTTGCTCTCGCCGTGTTGCCATGCTAACATGCCGCAGCCACCAGGCATTCTTCAACAACCACCAGAACATTATGCCCATCGTCGACAAGCACAGCTACCTCCGCGCCTTTTATTCGCCGGCCCATATGCGGCCCCCCATGAGCCTCCAGTACGCGCTATGGGCCTTGGCTGCCTTCCAACATGAAAAGTACGGCACGTACCACGACGCCTTGTACAGACGGGCTCGCCAATATCTGGAGGCCGATGAGCTCAAAGGACACGGGGAGCACTTCCTCACCCTGCATCACGCACAGGCCTGGGCCTTGGTGGCGATCAGCGAAGCATGCTGCGCCGACTTTACCAAGGCCGCCATGAGCTCGGCCCGGACCGTCAAGCTGGTCACCATCATGGGACTCCATCTGCTGGACAATCCCAACGAAGACGACTGTCCCATTGCGCCGACGCTAAGTCCTCCCAAGAGCTGGGCCGAGCTGGAGCAGCGGAGAAGAGTCTTCTGGGCCGCCTACTGCATGGACTCCCATGCGTCCATCAGCACTGGCTGGCCGACTCTGATCGACACGACTCAGGTACGCAGATGCTTCGTAACATATGCGCTTGATATGTATCACACTGGACTACCACTGATTTGTACCAGATCACCACCCATCTTCCTGCGTCTGAGGAGGCATTCACCAGCGGCGAAAAGGAGGACACGTCTACGCTGCAAGATGCCTTCAAGTTCAACCAGTACTCTGGCTTTGCCGGCGTCGTGATAACTTGTTACATATTCGGGAAGCTTTTGAAGCATGTGTACCGCCCACGGCCCGACGACCGACCAGAGGACCCAGAAAATGGCCCGTTCTGGAAACGACACCGAGAACTCGACAACATCCTTTCCAACGCCTTCATGTTCCTGCCCGAACGGTTCCGACTTGCCAATCACAGCCGAGAGGTGGTCGCGGTCCGGCATAATTTGAATCTACACGCCGCCGTCATCAGCCTCCACAGTGCCGCTTGCGACAAGATTGACAAGCACAAACTCCCAGCCCATTCCAAAGGCTTCAGCCGAGCCCGATGCATGACAGCGGCACACGAAATCATCGGCATCCTGAAGTCGACGGAGAAGCCCAAGGTGCCCTTGAAACTGGTAAGTCCCCCTCCCTCGTGCCATAATTCTCATCAACTCACCCCCCCCTAGAAAGGTCCCATCATCGTCCTCTCCATCTACTGCGCCGCCACCGTCCTCATGGCCCAAGCCAAGGAAACCCCCGCCAAATGTGACGTCGCCAACCTCGAGTTCCTCCTCCACTACATGGAAGACATCGGCCGCGACTCCACGACGCGCGCCTACTTCAACCACCTTGTCCTTGACATGGAGCACAACGGCATCGGCTGGTACATCAACCTCCCCTCCCCCATGAGCCCCGAGACGTGCGGCTACAACATCCCCCTGCTCGCCCGCACCTCCATTTCCGTGCGCTCTAAGCCGCTGCCCCCGCTCCCCGGCCGCCTGCCCCTCGACAAGCCCGCCGGAGACGGCGGCGGCATCCGCCCGTGGCAGGGCGGGCCTCCGGAGGCCCCCACCTGCGGCCGGATCATCACCGCCGACGATGGCGAGCCTGCCGCGGGGGCCAAGAGGCGGCGCACAGAACCAGAGACCCGCCAGCCACCGCCGCATCGATCAACATCATACCACAAACCCTCCACCCAACCCAACAATATCAACATCTGGCCGACCATCCCCCACCAGCCACAACAGCCGCACCAAAACACCACAACCTCCCCCACCGCGGCAGCACCCCCTCCCTCTCCACCCCCTCTCCGCTGACGAATAACACCGCCACGACATCATCCACAACTCCCGCCATGCATCCCCATCCCGACTTCACCTCCACAGAGGACTTCATCTTTGACGAATCCCTCCTCCCCACCACGTCCATTCACTTTGGCGCGGGCACCTCGGCGGCGGGGGGGCTGGAGATGATTGGCATGGACCTGTTCCAGGACGCGTGGAACACCGATGGGGGGGATGACGGCGGGATGATGGACCCGGAGCAGATTTTTGCAGCGATGATTCAGCAGACTACGAACAGGGAAGGGTTTGATGATGAGGAGGAGGAGGTGGGGAGGCGGTGGCTTGGGATGATGGGTGGGGGGGCGGGTGCTTGATGGGGTGTGCGTGTTTAGATAGTTGTCGGACTTTGTGGTGGTTTTTAGATTACCGGATGGCGTTGAGGGGGTATGGGGGGGCATGGTGTGTTGGGGCAGGGACAAATGCAATCTTGGTTGGATAGGGGACATCACTTGGGATATATACATACATACGGACAGGATGTCCGAGGGCGATACGGCCAAGTCATTGTTTATTATCGGATAAAGGGCGGAAAGGGGTGTACTACTAGCACTGACTGGGCGGCGGGCGGGCGGGCGGACAAGGACAAGGACCTCCACTCATACTCCAGCATGTAATTAAAACAATCCCATCACTACAATAATTCGGCGGTCAACACGTCTTCACACTACGGATGAATCAAGTGATGGTGTTGTTATGTATTCAGCAAGGGTCAAAATCGACCGACCCATCTAGCCAAGGAAGCGAGCTGAGCCTTGAACCCTGCCTGCCGATATTTTGTCCATCAGAGGGTGCGCGGCTGACGAGCCGTCCAGCTTGTCAGTAATGGTAAGAGGGGGGAACCGGCAGCAATTATATTCATGCGTCCGTCGACGCCGGTCGCAACCCGAGTAGCCCAGCACACCCAACCCCCTCCCAGCAAGTATGCGTTTGTGTCGCTCCTCTGACCTTTGGCCTGACTCGCGCCATTCCTTTCTGGCGACCGTCGCCGTGGTTCTTGTGCCGGGTTGTGCAGTGTCGTAGATCAGACCAGACCCCCCCCGCTCCTTAAAAAGCAAACACTTGGTCCTCGAGCTTGCTGACGGGCCGGGCCTTCTTGAAGCCGAGGCTCTCGGCCGTCTTCTTGAGGCCGCTGACCATGGGCGGGGGGCCGCACAGAAGGAGCTTGACGTCGTCGGCGGGCTTGGGGAGCCATTTCTTCCGGGGGGGTTAGTACACCAAACGGCGCAAGATTATGGTGGGGGGGGGGAGAACATACGGTAATCATCTCGGCCGTGACGTAGCCCACGCCGCCGGTCCACCCCGCGGGCGGCTTGTCCAGCACGTAGTGCACGCGGATGCCCTTGTCCTCGGCGACGAGCGCGTCGAGGTCCTCCTTGAGCAGAATGTCCTGGGGCGTGACGTTGGCGAAGATGAGGTCGACGCGCGTGGCGTCGCCGGCGGCGCGGCCGCGCACGATGGCGCGCACCACCTGCAGCATGGGTGTGATGCCGGTGCCGCCGGCGATCATGCCAAAGTGGCGCACCATGTTGGGCGTGTAGACGAAGGCGCCCTTGGGGCCCTTGATGCGGATCGACTGGCCGACGGCGAGCGAGGCCATGTGCCGCGAGATGTTGCCCGTCGGGTAGGATTTGATGAGCAGGTCGAAGTAGCCGGGTTGGTGGTCGCCCGAGATGGGCGTGTAGGAGCGCACGATTTCTTTGGAGGTGCCGTCGGGCTGGGGGAGGACGGCGCCGATCGAGATGTGCTGGCCGATGGGGAGGCCGAGGATCGAGGTGGGCTTGGGGAGGGCGAAGCGGTAGCTGAGGGGGGCGGGGGCAACAGAAGTTAGCGGGTTGTTGGGGATGGAGGGGGGGGGGGGGGGGGGAGGGGGGACGTACATGGCGACATTGTGGGAAACAACGGTCTTTTCCTTGAGCTCAAATTCCTGGAAGGCGTCGGGCCTGAGGACCTTTTTGGGGACTGGACGGGGTGGTTAGTTGGGATGACGGGGACGGGCCTGGGGCGGGATTGCGCCATACGGTTGTTGTAGAACTTGATGCTCCCCAGGAGGAGGGCAATCAGGACAGCATAGGGCGCCCATTCCTTCTTGACGATGAGGGTGCCGACGACCAAGAGGCCGGAGGGAATGTATATCCCGTCAAAATACTTGCGCGCAAGCAACGAGTCGGCCATGTTGACGGCGGTTTCGATTCTTCCTCAACAAAACTTTTGAGGGTGTGCTAATCGAGGAGAGTCGACAGGCTCCGGCGGTGCTTACCTCTACGACGACCGCTCGTGGGCAACGGGGACGTCAATTGAGTCGCCTTTAAGGTTCTCGAGGGCGGTGTCGAGGTCAACAAGTCCCAAGTCGCAAGTCCCAACAGACTTTAGGTTCCAGGTGTTATCGGAGAGGTGTGGGCTGATTTTTTTGCCGGCAGTGGCCGATTTCTTGCCGGCTCCGGGCTCACCAAATCTGGGACCGAGCTTTTTTCTTTTTCTCTGCTAGAGACGGGCGGCAAGCTGCCCCTGGCTCCCCTGACTCCCCTGGGTTCCGCAACCTCCCCCACAGGGTCTCGCTCCCACTCCGATGCGCGGCTCTTTCCAGGTCTTTTCTAGAACAGTGAATTGTTGAAACCTGACGGAGGGACGACCGGGTGGTCCCTGGCTCTATATTTTATCTTCGTTTTCAACATTGAATATTCGGCATCTTGAACTTCTACCAACTTGTAATTCATGTCTTTTTGGCAGACAACTCGTCGCATTATTTTCCCTTTGAGATCCGTCCCATCGCTTTGGTCGGCAACCAAGAACCACCGGCCACACTGTAAACCGATTCCAATCCCCACATCGACGCCCTACGGACCCCTCCGGCCTCTGGGCCGCCTGGCAAACCAAACCCGAACAAAAATGGGCGACGATTCAGCCCCTGAAGCGGCACCCTTTCCGCTGACCGAGGTGGATAAGTGGGTGCTGTCCCAGACCGACGAAGAGTACGCGTGGCATACCTGGGATGATCTCACCAAGATCATTGGTACGTTCAGATGTGACAATGGGACCCCTTTTTATTTTTCTAACTATCCGCCTAGCCAACAATGCCCTCGACGTGCTCAAGCGCAAGCCGTCGGACCTGAAACGGTACATAAAATGGACCGCCGAAACCAAGGCCGAGCATGGCAACATGACCAACTACCTCCTGGCACACCGGCTGCCCAAGGTCTGGGGCTCGCCCCCCTTCCACGCGGTGTCGTCGGTACCGTTCGGAAATCCAGCCGACTACCGCGTGCTGATCAACGACTGGCCGTATGGCCTCGAGCCCGGCATCACCCACATAGTTGTGTGGACCCGTACTCCCATGGATAGCGATTTGGATAGGGGTGACATGACGCCCGAGAGTAGACGCATCGCGGCAGCCTTTGTGAAGCGGTATTTTGTTGACAGGCTCGGACCAGGCGGGGAGGACCGTGTTCTCTGGTTCAAGAACTGGGTGGCGTTGCAAAGCGTACCGGCGCTGGAGCACATCCACGTTCTAGTGAAGGATGTCGAGCTGTCCGTCATGGAGGAGTGGACGAGGGAGCAGGAGTGGCACCGCCATGGGTGAGGTGGCCGGGTAGCTTTGCAAAGGGCGTTCCGTGGCTGGGAAATAGAGTAGCGATGATAGAGCTTGCTTACACCGTGGCCGGTAGATAGCGTATTGATGATAGAGCTTATGCCGCCGCGCGCCGTTGCTTCCGGTTTCCTGCGGGAGCGCCCGCACCATCTGCTCCCCCTCCCCCTCCCCCACCGCTGAGCCCGGCAGCCATCTGCTTGGCAGCCCCCATCATGCCAAAGGCCTTGTAGACACCAAAGGCCGGCACGATGGCCCAGAGAAACCAAGCCTTGTTGCCGAATAGGGCGACGAGGATGGTGGCTCCCCAGGTGATCCAGACGACATCAAACATGTACTCGGTGAGGCCCTGGGCGGCGAGGTCCTCGCCCGACTTCTTGAGGGCGCCGGTGGTGGCGTCATAGCTGGGACGTCCAGAGTATTCGAGAAAGGCCTGGCAGAGGAAGCTCGGGAGGGAGCAGAGAAACCACCAGAAGAGGGAGCGCGACCGGAAGACGAAGTGGAGGGCGAGGAAGACGACCGTCACGACGAGCGAGCCAATGTGGAGGTTGTTGAGGGTCGCCGCGTTGGATTTGGCGCGGTCCTTGCGGGCTTTTTGAGCCATGGTGGGCGATTGAGAGGTAGGAGACGAGAGGCTGTCGGGTTGTCAGAGTGACGTGATTTTCTTTGGGCAGGTTGGAGTTTGATGAGTGCTCCCGAGATGGGATGATGGATGCAAGCTGCAGAGTTGAAGTTTGGTTGCCATGAGTGTCTTGTTGCTAAGAAGCGGGACCCACATGGCCCGGGTCTACATCAACATCGGTGGAAATCTACTAGGAACCATTCATTTTATTTTGTATTTTGACAAAGTGAAATCAAGGCACATTCTCGTCATGATTATCTTGCTAATTCAGCGGTTCTGATTTCCAGTCCAACAATCCGACTACCCAACCAGCTCCAGCGTGGAAGATGTCGAGTTGAAAAAAGAGGCTGATGCTCCAGAAGAGGTCCCTCCCCTGCTGTGGCTGGACGGGAAACGGTGGCTGTCCCGCAGCTCGGTCCACTGGGTTGCTCGGCAGGCCAACCCACCTGGCGCCTGGGACGCGTAGCCAATCAGGGTCCCCGTGCAGCACCCACCACAACATCGCGAGACAGGTAGGAGACAGTCGCCGTTAACCATTGACGCCCACCAACTCCCATCTTTGAACAGGACCTGACCTGTCGACCTCTCCTGCCGCTCCTTTGCCCTTTTTTCCCACCGAGGAAGCCATGCCGTCAGCTCGCGGGGGCATTTGATAAGGTTGCTTTTTCGAGGTGTCGCCCATTGTCCCTGTTTTTTTCTCTTCTTCTCCTAAAGACGTGAACGGCCGCCTTCCATTCTGCACGCCGCCATCCGCAACCCGCCATCCGCAAACGTCGCGACTCGTCAAAACAACCAAATTCTCAGCATTCTACCCTCGCGCCATTTCGATACGATCAACACACCTCGATTCTCCCCCGGGCCCCGGCCGATAATAGTTAATCCAGCAGTTGCATCGACCATCCCTTTGCGACGGCCCAGTTCCGCCCCGCGATCCGCCTCCCTCTCACCACGTCCACGCCCACACCTCCCCCCCCCCCCCAGCTTGCTACCCAACCCATCCTGAGACGACTCCCCCGGAGCACCCGCATCCCTCGAGATCCCATGGATCAACAGCACCGATAACCCCCTTGAAGGACATTTCTTTGGTTGTGCAGCCTGGCGCCCCGCGCCTGCCCCAGCATGGCTCCGAACACAGCGACGACCTCGGCACTCTTACGGCAGACCAT
The DNA here is from genome assembly GCA_030549215.1 of Schizothecium vesticola. NCBI lineage: Eukaryota > Fungi > Ascomycota > Sordariomycetes > Sordariales > Schizotheciaceae > Schizothecium > Schizothecium vesticola. The sequence goes on along the minus strand of JAUKUD010000007.1, from coordinate 2,403,789 downwards.
CTACTACCACCTCGACAACCTCTCCTACGACAACGCCCTGTTCTTTTCCGAGCGCCTGCTGGCCTTCGACCCTGCCGCAGAGTCCACGTACCTCGTCGCACTATGCCACTTCCGAATCGGCGATCTTCGATCCGCCCATGAGTCCAGCCGACAGTATGGCTACCGGGGCCAGCACCTCGGATGCGCCTTTGTCTTTGCGCACACATGCTACGACTTGGAAAGGTACAAAGAAGGCATCACGGCACTTGAGAAGGCCCGGGGGTCGTGGACGGCCAAGAACAACATGGGGAAGCACACTTCTTCCTCGCGGATGCCGTATCCCGATGCCGCTGCCGTTCACTGCCTGCTGGGACGGCTCTATCGAGCATACGACGACAAGAAGAAGGCTATCACCTGCTTCGAGGACGCCCTGAGGAGCAACCCCTTCATGTGGGACGCCTTTACCATCCTCTGCGACATGGGCGTGGATATCAGAGTTCCCAACGTCTTTCGAGCTACCGAATCATTTGCGCGAAACTTTGATCAGGAGCAAAGCCTTCCAGACGCACCCTTTGGCCCAGCATCCACCGCTCAGCCCCTCGAGCCCCTGCAGAAGAAATCCGTGGCCCAGGCTATCAACCAGGATAACGACCCATTTGACTTCCACCGCCCTTCAGCATTTCAAGATATCGCAAGCAGTAACAATGCTTTATTCGCCGAGGTGGAGAACGATCTGATGGCAAAGATAGCAGCTGCGCAGTCTAGATACCCAACAACCCAAGCGAGCAAGCAAGGAACCGACAGCACGGCGACACCACCGGGAGCACCGGCCGCGGCACCTGAACCGCAACCGACACGTGCCGGCTACCCATCAGACCCACCACAAGCACCAGCTCGTCGGACGAGAGCCGCTCCGCCAGTCGACACGGCCACCACGGACGGACCGCCTAGGATGAGCTACCGCCTGGGAACCAGAAGGAGGGAAAAGGGCCAAGAGCAGGCGAGCGATCTCTCCGACGCTGTCACAAAGAGCTCCACGCTCTCCTCGTCCGTGACGGAGAGAAAACGGACAGCGTCTGGGCACCCGGTTCAGGGTAGGGCAGTCAACGGGGACGAGCCCAGGAGGAGCGCACGACTCAACGTCTTCCCACGGTCGGCGGCATCCAGGACAGCTGCCACCACGTCCGCTTTGGGCGCCCCATCGACGCGCGAGCTCAAGAAAGCCCGTCCCCCGATCTCGCGGATTATGCGTCCCGGTTCGAGCGGGTCCAACGTCGGCCGAGTGGTGAGCGGCAACCGGAAGCCCATGGATGAGGGCAGTATGGACGTCGACCACGTGGAAGCCCCGCGTCTTAAGGAGCCGCCGCCGGCCCAGCCCCCGCTCCCCCGAGTGGTGGAGCAACCCGAATCGGCAAGGGTGGACGAGTCGCTCAAGCTCATCATGGAGCTGCTGAAGAAGATGGCGTCGGGATATCTTTTGTCGTCGCAGTTCAAGTGCCAAGAGGCGCTCAACGTCTTCGTGTCGATCCCCCGAACCCAGCAGGACACGCCGTGGGTCCTGGCGCAGATGGCGCGGGCGCACTACGAGCAGGCCAACCACGTGGAAGCGGAAAAGTACTTTCGCCGTCTGCGGATACAGGCGCCGACGCGCCACGAGGACATGGAGGTGTACTCGACGGTCCTGTGGCTGCTGCGCAAGGAGACGGATCTCTCGTTCCTCGCGCACGAGCTGGTAGATGCGGCGTGGGACTCGCCGCAGGCCTGGTGCGCGCTGGGCAATGCCTGGTCGCTCGCCTGCGACCACGAGCAGGCGCTGCGGTGCTTCAAACGGGCGATCCAGCTGCATCCCAAGTTCGCCTACGCCTACACGCTGCAGGGGCATGAGCACTTTGAGAACGAGGAGTACGACCGGGCGCTCACGTCGTACCGGCACGCCATCTCGGCCGACCGGCGGCACTACAACGCCTACTACGGCATCGGCAAGGTGTACGAGAAGCTGGGCAACTACGACAAGGCGCTGGTGCACTACGACAGCGCGCTCAAGATCCATCCCAAGAATGCGGTGCTCAACTGCTGCATCGGCACGGTGCTGCAGCGGCAGAAGCACACGGGCCAGGCCCTCGCGTACTTCAACACGGCGGCGCAGCTGCAGCCCAAGGCGCCCGACTTTCGTCTGCGCAAGGCGCGGGCGCTCCTGGCGACGGGCAAGCTGCGCGAGGCGCAGCAGGAGCTGTTGATACTGAAAGACTTGGCTCCGGATAAAGCTCAGGTGCACTATCTGCTCGGCAAGATGGCCAAGGCGATGCGGGACAAGAAGGCGGCGGTCCGGTACTTTACCATTGCGCTGAGCTTGGATCCCAAGGTATGTTTGTTGGCACATGCGGAGGCAGTTCAGACACTAACTGTTCCCTAGGCGAGCCCCGAGATCAAGCTCGAGATTGAGGGACTCGAGGACGACGACGGGCTGGATGATTCGATGATGCACTAAAGGCCATGATTGGTGACGATGACGGGGTTGGGTCCGTGGAGACCTAGTGTCCATAGTCGACATGGGATTTGGTACCCGTCGGTCATTTGCTTTGGCAGGTCGTATCTGGGGCTCGCTCTCTTTCCAGTCTGGCTTGGAGCTCATCTGCAGTGGTGGCCGCGAATTGGAACGGTTCAGGGAAGGCGGGTTGGGTGGACAGCGAAAAACATCAAGGGCACATTGCATTCTTGCAGGGCATGGCATGGCACAGGCGTTTTGTTTCGGGGTCGGGGAGGAAGGGAAGCCATGGCTGGTCTGGTATTGCTTGATTTCACCTGCGGGTGTTGAGCCACTGTTTGGTGTTGACTTGGACGGGTCTCGGTCAAGAGGCTCTGTGTGTGTGTGTGTGTGTGTGTGTGTGTGTATGAGTACATCAGCATCGTGTTGGCTGACATGTATAGGCCGGGGTGGGTGGAAGCCAGAGAGGGGCGGTAGATAGGAGGCGCGTCGAGCTCGAGGGCTCGGGCTGAAATGAAGATATCGCGCCTTATCGGTCTACCTATGATGGTGTTGAATATGCGATTGCGGCTTCCAAGTTGGATGTCGTCGAGAGAGCACGGCTTGATCTCTTGCGTTCGAGGGGGATGATCCGGTTCGGGTACCTGGGACAGTGATTCGTATCAGTCATCATGGTTGGGAACCCTCCGGGTATATAACCAGAGCGCCCCCGTCCCCGTCTTGTTCCCCTGCTCGGGTCGTTATAGTTTTCCCTCTTCTCCATTCTAGGTAGTCCTGACAATGACGCCAAAGGAAAGATGGGGAAAGAAACCCAAAGCCAAATCATTCTTTGTGGCCCGTGCCTTGATCAGCCGCTGGAAATACAACAAACAGGAACAGTGCACGGGCCACCGGCAGGGGCACCCACCCCCCCCCTCCCCCCAACACGCGCTGCCAGGGACCCGCATGTTGGTCGAGGAAAACAAAACCTTGAAAGCCGCACCCGTTTGGCGGCGGGTTTGCCTGCATTTCCCAATGCCCCCAAATCCCCCCTCGAACCGGTCTTTTCTCACCTGAATAAATGAAAAATGCCCACCCCCGGCTCCCGCCAGAACCGGACTAGTGCGTTTTGGCCAGAATCAGCAGCACAACTGATTCCCCCCTGCCACGGCGGCACCTCTTAAATACAATGGCACCCCCGATTCCTCGCCTCTGCTCGTCTCTTCTTCTCTTTTCCACCTGTGACTGCATTCCCAACCAACAAATCCATCGGCCAGCATCAACGACTCTGGGTTTTCCCATCCAACAAATACACTTTCCCATCTACCACTACCACCGCTCATCAA